>CM062805.1:1136866566-1138114195 GCA_031772625.1 Pinus tabuliformis | reverse complement strand
TAAATATATTCAGCAAACTTACTTTTGAAATTCTTCAGACATTTCTTCCAATGATAATTCCCCTGACCTCACACGAGATAATATTGTTTTGAAAATTTTTTCATCTTTCACTCCTTGCATCGCCCTCCAAGGCGTGATGGTCATATCGTCTAGAAGTTGCTTCAGTTCAGGAGCTGATTTATTGTTGCTACATATCAATGGCTTAAACTTTTTGACCCTCTGGTTTTTTATGCCAATGTCTTCCCACATGCTAAAAATGTCATCAATCAAATTCCAAATATCTCCAGTTCTAAATGCCAATTGGAAAATGTTATCAACACCTCTGAATAAATCGCTATATCTGCTGTCTTTTCCACCTTTTGAATTGGTTTTCTCTTCAATTTGATAGCCTATTTCCATACAACATTCCTTTCGGAAATCTGCAGTAATATTTATCTTATCCCCACCACATTTTTCTAGGAATTCACTATGAATAAATCTAACCTTTTAGATCAAAGTCATAGACATCCTATATTCATTACCTGAATTATGATCCAATGCCACTAACTTTGCTTCTGTTTCATTTAAACCAGCAAAATGATACATTTCATTGTTTCAAAACGTGGTTATTAGGATATTCCTCCATCAATTGTCTTTGAGCTTCAACAGAATGGTTCCCCCCAAGCACATAATAATTGTATTCAAAACATTTTGACTTATCAAATGCTTCTTTGTCGGGAACTTGAAGTGGATCAACAAGAAGCACATAACTAACCACATGAGCATATGGATTGTACCTCATCAATGTCTTCAAGCTGTGAACATGCAGATGATGTGGCTTTCTGATTTGATATTAGCATTGTCCTTCACTTGCCTTATAGGTTTGTCTGACATTTAACTGAAATGTACGACCACCATCAATTAAGTTTCTCTTTGTCAAATTCTGTCGAATGGCATTTTGTTTTGTTTTGATTATGCCATCATCTAAATCAGCTCCTGGTGTAATGATTTATCTGCTTTCTTTTGAAGTTTCACTAGGTCCTTGACTGCTGGTAATGACTACTTCAAGATCTTCAACTCTACTTTTTTTCGTCATAACATTCTCAAGAGATCTATTCTTGGGCATTGTTACTTTTGGTCTTTTACGACCTTCTTCAGTTCCAATGTCATCTTCAGTAATGGCAACATATGCTTCATTGTCAATTTCAACTTCATCGTCCTTAAAAGTAACTTGTTTACCCTTGCTAAATTTATCCACCAGAGGCCTTTTTTTCTGATTCTTTGGATGTAGTTTTGTAGCATCATCAATTACTACATTTTCCATGTTTTCCATACTTCTTCTGACACTGAGTAAAAATGGCTGACAACTTTCATGATATCATGCTCTATGAAATGAATGCCTCCCAACCTAATTGAACAGCTTTCAACAAAATTCTGCCAAACAAAATATCATATGTTAATATAAACAAAGTTAAAAAAATATAGCGAGACACTTTCAAAACGCAAAATAAAAATACAAATAACAATACTTACGATGTTTTGTGTCATCTCATTTACGATTTGTTTACACAACTTTGTAGATACCTCTCTCGTGTCATATAATGAATATGATAGTCGGCATTTAATCCTTTCATGTGACTTGGGAGCTTTTGTAAGTACGTAAACAACTTCAGTGTTTGGTACCGAACACATATCTATGACTCTTCCCATCACCTCCAAATTTTCATTATTTTGGGGTATATTCACAGTTGGTGCTCTCTCTTTCTTTCACATACCAGACTCTTGATGGAAATTTCACCTCTTTTGAACTTTTCCAATCTGAGATTAGTTTCTTATCACTTGAAGCACTTGAAATATTTGTAGGCATGAGCTCAGGTGGAGTTCGTTCACCAATTTTTTTTGAAGATACACCTTTAAGACTCTTTGGTCCAGAACGATTCACAGAAATTTTCCTTGATGCCATTTTCCTAAAAAAAAACACATAAATTAGTAAATAAAAAAAACATATTAACTTAAATTAATAACAAAAATATACCATAAAGTTTTTATTTGTATAATCAGAATTGCCCAGCCACCTCTAACGGGCAGGCGGGTCGATGGGCGAGTGGGAGGTCAGGTGAGGGATAATGAGGATAAGTAGACATTTAGGCAAGTATCGGCGAGCCCCTACCCACGCGCCCCCCACAACCCCCTAAGCTTGCCCCCCTCCCTGCCCCCCCTCCCCTTCCCTCACCCTACCCCCTACCATCCCCCTCACCCCCTTCCCTCACCCTACCCCCTTCCCTCACCCTACCCCCTAAGCTTCCCCCCATCCCCCGCCCCCAAACCCCCTACACCCCCCAACACCTCCCCGCGGCTGCCCCTCCCCACTGCGCCCACCACTCCCCACACCACGCGGCCCCCTACCCCATCCCCCCCCCCCCCCATCCCCGCGCCCTACCCCTTACCCCACCAACCCCCCCCCCCCCCCCAACCCTTATCCCCCCCCCTACACCCTACTCGTGCCCTACCCTTGCCCTCCCCCCTTACCCCCCCTATTCCCCACCCGCGCCCTACCCCACCCCCCCCCCCCCTACACCCTACCCATGCCCTACCCTTGCCCTCCCCCCCTACCCCCCCTATTCCCCACCCGCGCCCTACCCCATTCCGCCCCCCCTACCCTACCCTACCCCCCTGCCCTACCCCTACCCCCCTGCCGCCCCCTACCCTACCCCATTCCCCCCCCCCCCCCTATCCTACCCCCCCATCCCCCCACCCGGCCCACCCCATCCCCATCCCCCTGCCCTACCCCTACCCCCCCCATTCCCCCCCCACCCCCTACCCTACCCCCCCCCCCTGCCCTACCCCTACCCCGCCCCGCCCCCTACCCTACCCCATTCCCCCACCCCCCCCCCGCCCCCTATCCTACCCCATCCCCATCCCCCCACCCGGCTCACCCCATCCCAACCCGCCCACCCCGCCCACCCAGCCCACCCGGCGCCCCGCCCCTACCCGGCCCACCCCGCCCACCCGGCCCACCCGGCCCACCCGCCCTCCCCACCCACCCCACCCACCCGGCCCACCCCACCTCGCCCCTCCCCGGCCCCCTCCGCCGCCCCTCCGCCTCCCCCTCTGCCACCCCTCCCCGGCCCCCTCCGCCGCTCCTCCGCCTCCCCCCCCCCGCCCCTCCCCGGCCCCCTCCGCCGCCGCTCCGCCTCCCCCTCCCCCGCCCCTCCCCGGCCCCCTCCGCCGCCCCTCTACCTCCCCATCCGCCGCCCCTCCCCGACCCCCTCCACCGCCCCTCCCCCTCCCCCTCCCCAGCCCCTCCTAGGCCCCCTCCACCCACACCTCCCACTCCTCTGCCCCCCTCCGCGCGCGCAGCACCACCCCCGGGCCGCCCCCCGCCCCGCCGACCGGCGGCGGGTCGATTCCAGGAATCGACCCACCACCGGTCGGGCGAGGCGGGGCAGCCCTGCGCGGGCGGAGGGGGCCGAGGAGGGGCGGGGTGGGCGGAGGGGCCAGGGAGGGGGCGGGGGGGGGAGGTAAGGGCGGGGTGGGCAGAGGGGGCCGGGGGGCAGGGTGGGCGGAGGTGGCGGCGGAGGGGTGGTGCGGAGGGGGCCGGGGAGGGGTGGGCGGAGGGGCCGGGGAGGGGCCGAGGGAGGGGAGGGGTAGGGGAGGGGCCGGCCGGGGAGGGGTGGGCGGGGTCGGTCGGGTAGGGGGCGGGGGGGGTAGGGGGGTTAGGGTAGGGTAGGGCAGGGGGGGGGGGGGGGGTAGGGCGGGGGGGTAGGGGGGTTAGGGTAGGGTAGGGCAGGGGGGAGGGGGGGGGTTAGGGTAGGGTAGGGCGGGGGTGGTAGGGGGGGTAGGGTAGGGGGCGGGGGGGGGGGTGGTAGGTGGGGTAGGTTAGGGTAGGGGGCGGGGGGGTACGGGGTGTAGGGGTAGGGGTAGGGGGCGGAGGGGGGGGGGGTAGGGGGGTTAGGGTAGGGTAGGGTGGGGGGGGTAGGGGGGTAGGGTAGGGGCGGGGAAATGGCGGTGTAGGGGGATGGGGTAGGGTAGTGTAGGGTGGGGGGGGTAGGGGGGTTAGGGTGGTTAGGGTAGGGTAGGGCGGGGGGGGTAGGTAGGGGGGGGTGGTGGGGGGGGGTAGGGGGGGTTAGGGTAGGGTAGGGTAGGGGGGGGTAGGGCTGGGGGCAGAAGGGGGGGGTAAGGGTAGGGGTTAGGGGGTAGGTGGGGGTAGGGGTAGGGGCAGAAGGGGGTGGAGAGAGAGGGGGCACGGGGAAGGAGTTAGGGGGTGGGGCCCATGGGGCCGGCTTTAAGGAAGGGGGGGATGAGTTGAGATTGGAGGGGAATGGGAGTTAGGGGGTGGGCTTATGGGAGGAGAGTTGTGGGGTAGGGAAGGAAGAGTTGGGGAAAGGGTGCATGGGTGGGTGAGTTGGGGGTGGCAAGGGCTGGCGCATGGGTAGGGTAGAAGGGGAAGAGGGCATGGGTGAATGGGAAAGATCGGTAATGGGTTGGGGGAAGGGGGCACGACGACGGCCTACCCACGGTTATTGGGTGATTGAGTTTGATTGGGCCCACCATGCTCACGATTGACATAATTGTTATTTTGGCTTGGAAAAATTATTAATTTAAAAAAAAAAAATCTTCTTCGACGTTAAATTAATTTAATATGAAAATTTTGAAAAAAAAATTGAACTTACCTTTCAATTGCGATAATTCTTCATTGAATATGTTGTTGATAGCAATATAGCTGCTCCACAAATTCACGTCTTTCAACGAACTTCAGAAAACCTGGATGTGAGGTAAGTAATAGTGATAACGAAATTTAATATATAAGTGAAATTACGAAGATGTTTTTCTGTACGATTAATGTGGGATAATTTGTTTTAAATTATTATAGAGCGAATATTGTAGAGTTATTTTACAATGGATTGAATGTGGGATTAATTTGTTTTAGAATATATTATAAAAATTAAAAAAAAAAATTAGTTGTTTAGTAAATATTATATACTTTAACTATTAGAATAATTAATATAGAAGTTGTAGTTTACAATTTGAATTTCAGTGATTGATTTCATAAAAAAATTTAGTTTATGTTTTTCAATGAATTGTAGAATAAAATAATAAAGGTAAATAAATCTAACAAACTTTTGGAGGGAAATATTTTCGCGAAAATTTTTGGAGGGAATATTTCATTCTTTAAGCTATATAATATTCTTAGGAGACTGCATTTATATCATTCAACATCTTCTATTTGAAAGGGATGGATTGTTCTGATGGTGAGGTTTTGATTTATACACCATCAACATCTTCATCGCGTAACAACTCTATTCATATTGATGAATATAGCGGGAATTCTTCCAGTATGAATAGAAAGTCAATTCTTCCACTTAGTCTCGATTCTAAGGACTATGAAAGCAGCGGTGATAAAGAGCATGATGGTGAAGTTCAAAAGAATGGAGTGTCACGATGTCCACTTAGTCCTAATTCTGAGGACTATGAGAGTAGCAGTTTTGAAGAGTGTGATGGTGAAGTTCAAAAGAATGGAGGGTCACGGTGTCCACTCAGTCCTAATTCTGAAGACTATGAGAGCAGCAGTTTTGACGTGCATGATGGCGAATTTCAAAATAATGGAGTGTCACGGTGTCCACTTAGTCCTAATTCTAAGGACTATGAGACCAGTAGTGATGAAAAGTGTGATAATGAATTTCAAAAAAATGGAGTGTCAAAGTGTCCACTTAGTCCTAATTCTAAGGACTATGAGAGTAGCAGTGATGATGAGTGTGATAATGAATTTCAAAAGAATGGAGTGTCAAAGTGTCCAGTTAGTCCTAATTCTAAGGACTATGAGAGCAGCAGTGATGAAGCGCGGGATGATGATTTTCAAAAGATTGGAGTATCACAATGTCCTCTTAGTCCTGATTCTAAGGACTATGAGAGCAGCAGTGATGAAGCACGGGATGATGATTTTCAAAAGATTGGAGTATCACAATGTCCTCTTAGTCCTGATTCTAAGGACTATGAGAGTAGCAGTGATGAAGCGCGGGATGATGATTTTCAAAAGATTGGAGTATCACAATGTCCTCTTAGTCCTGATTCTAAGGACTATGAGAGCAGCAGTGATGAAGCGCGGGATGATGATTTTCAAAAGATTGGAGTATCACAATGTCCTCTTAGTCCTGATTCTAAGGACTATGAGAGCAGCAGTGATGAAGCGCGGGATGATGATTTTCAAAAGATTGGAGTATCACAATGTCCTCTTAGTCCTGATTCTAAGGACTATGAGAGCAGCAGTGATGAAGTGCGGGATGATGATTTTCAAAAGATTGGAGTATCACAATGTCCTCTTAGTCCTGATTCTAAGGACTATGAGAGCAGCAGTGATGAAGAACAGGATGAGAGCAGCGGTGATGATCCAATGATGGAGATGTTGCCAAGAAATATTGTATCGAGGAGTAGGAGCAGACCTTTTCGTATCAATGCAAACTATTCTAGTTATACAAGGGGTAGAGCAGAATATCTGACGAGAAGAAGTTCTATCAGCGCTCTCATTTCAAGTGAATGTTGCCAAAAAAATTGCTTGAAACGTATGGATTTCACATTTGCATTAGAAAGCAGGAAGAGATATTTGTCAATGAATAAAAGCATGCAAAACTCATATTTAGTTGGTTGCATGCAATCTACATTGTCAGGTTATGATTATCATATTAGGAATTTATTATTGTGTAGAAAAGCTTTCAAAATGTTTCATTCAATTGGGAATTTTCGTCTCTCGAGAATTCAAGAAAATTTGGAGAAGGATACCACATTTTATTCAGAAGTACGTTATAAAAGACAGTTTGGGCCATTATCAAATACTGCAATATCATGGATGAAATATTTCTTTTCAAAGCATGGAGAGTGTATGCCAAATAGAGAGACAATACATATTCCAGATAATTTTTCAAGACGAGAAATCTACAACTTATACAAAGAATATGCAGAAAGTGCTGAGGGACAGGACCAATTTATTACATATCAATATTTTGTGAAGATATGGAAGAAAGAATTCAATAATGTTCGTATTCCTAAGAAGACAAGGATGGGGATTTGCAGTACATGTGCTTCTCTTAAATCAAAAAGGGACAAATGTGAAGGCTTAGAAAGAGGTAAGTGTTCATAACTTTTACTTTCAAAATTGTATAGTCATCAACTATGAAAACATATTTCTTAATGAATTTCTTTTATGTTGTGTAGATTTAATTGTCAAAGAACTTCAAGAGCATCGCGAACAACAAACAAACGAAAGGAAGAAGTTGTACAAGCATCGAAAGAAGTGTTATGATAATCCAAATAAATATTTGGGTTTGATAATTGATGGTATGGACCAGAAGAAAACACTTTTACCACATTTTGTTCGCACACCCAAAAATCTACAAGAGGAAAATTTTATTCAGTTTCACTTGGTCGGTTGTATGGTCTTCAATGGGAAAATGTTGCCAAGGGTGTACTTCACTGCTCCAAATATTCATAATGATGCAAATTTGACCATAACCATAATTCATGATGTGATTTCTCATTGGTCTGGTAATCTTCTTGAAGTTTTGTATCTACAATTGGACAACACTTGCCGTGAAAACAAAAATCAGGTTGTTTTTGGGTATCTGAACATGCTTGTTGAATTGAGAATTTTTCAAAAGGTAAAGGTTCATTTCCTTCTTGTTGGGCACACTCATGACCATATTGATCAGATGTTCAGTCGTTTTTCAGTCACATTGAGGAGGAAAGAAGTTGGGAGCTTGCCATCACTAATTGAATGTATTAAGAAATCATACATGCCAGAGCCTGCTTTTGAAGTGATGGAAGAAACTGTTGACATGCGAAGGTTTATTCTAGGATCATATGGTGAGGGGAAATGCATTGAACAACTTAATGATATTAGCTTCCAACATCAATTCGTATAAAAAAAATTGATGGGAAAACACTAATATGGGGCAAGAAGTTTTCAACTACTACAGAATGGGCACCATCATCAGGTTTGCAATTTTTGAAGTTCATTCCAGATCGTCCAATATTTGCATCAAAAATATTGTTATTACAATCAGTTGGTGAAGTTCAGAATGCACGTAGACAGAATAGACATATAAATTATTATGATTGCCTAGAAGAAATTAAAAAATGTATTAGATATACATATGAGTACTTTGACATTGCTGATTCAGTTTGGTGGGAGTCATTTTTCAATAATCAAAGTGATATCATTTCAACAACAACCAATGAAGATATACCTTTGAAAAATCCATTTATTTGGCCACAAAATGTGTCAAATGAACAAGAGGAAGTAAACATTGTTGAACAGCAACAAACTCAAGGTATTATTAATTCTTCGCAGGCAATGGAAAGAGAGATGTATATTGGTTCTAGAAGATCTCGTGCACAACGTGAAGCCATGGAATACCTTTATAGGGTTCAGTACATGATATTAAGGAGGGTTTCATGATTGTAGTGCTAGCAGATGGAGATCCCAAAGGCTATCCATTTTGGTTGCTAAAGTTATAAAGGTCTTTACAGAAAATGAGGATGTTACAAGTGTTGAAGTACATTGATATGCCACAAATACACACCCATTCAATGGTGTGTATAAGCCAGAGATGGTAGTTGACAAAAAAAATGGTGGAAAAAGAAAAAGAAAGGGTACAAATATAAATCGCCACTGCACAGACATATTACAATTGGAGGATGTTGACATACTTGTTTATGACTTCAATTTAACAAAGAGAGGAACTCTTTGCTTCAAGACGATAGAGATTCTGAAAAGGTTGTTACCAAAAGGAATAGTGTTGACATGGGAGTCTGCTGAAACCAGTCGTAGATCTAGAAGAATTTTGAAACCTGGAATGTTGGGCATGCATGTGGACTCAAATGGGGCACTAGTTGATGAAAGAGAAGAATATGGAACATCTTCGTCAGTATCCAGTCACTCATCTGAAGATGTGAATTATGATGGTGTGCAAGAAAATATGAGTGATTTTGAATAATTGTTTAAGACACATTATTTAACTGATGTATGAATCATATCTTCAAATAAAATTAATGTTTTCCATATGTTGTTAAATGAGAAGTTATGAAGCATTTTTATGTTGTTGGATTATGTCTTAAGTATGATAAATTTTATTGTTTAAATATCTACAATGCAATATCAAATTAGAGATATAATGTCTGTTTTATTCAATATACAAATAAAGACTTTTGATTTCATTCAGTGATATACTTTGTTCATAATGTCATGGTTTTTTAATTTTATAGTTGAAAAAATTTCAATTTCTTTTGTATCTAGCATGGTGTGGTTGAAAACATGTTAAATTTATACTTAGGAAAGAAAATTGATATTCTACCAGAAACATTAATGTGTTTTTTCCTTAAAAATTAACTTTGTTTGAAACATAAAAAATTGGTTTATTAGCATTTTTTAAAAAGTTTGAAAATTGACCCTAAAAAAAAAACGTTATTCCAGTAGCATCACTTTCGTTTTGAAGCTATATTTTGCACGAAAATTTCGTAGTAAATTTCGTAGTCACCGCCATTTTTAAAACACGTTAAAAATTGACACCTAAAAAAAAAAACATCGTTCCAGTATACACACTTTTCGTTTTTAGCACTGTTTTTGATGGTTTTTTGGGGTTTTTTGGCCAGAGTTCCCGTTTTGAGTTTATAGTTCTCGTTTCAAAGTTTACATTTTTTTCATCTCCTCATCCATAGCTTCTATCCATTTCTTATCTTTAATTGCATCTTCGAAATGAATAGGATCATCAACATGACAATACAAGGCAAATAAGGAATTCATTCCTTCATCATAAATGTCACTTAGATTTCTAAACTTCTTACCTCTTTCATTTGGTGTGCAAGTGCTTGAAGATGCACTTGAATTTCCTCCTTGTGGTGTGCTTGGAGAAGCACTTTCATTTATCCTCAATGGTGTCCCTTGCTGTCCTTGTGTTGGTGCTATTGTTTGGGGATGCATTTCAGCCACCTCCTCATCATCCTCATCATGAGACAAACAGTTTTTAACATTCACTGTTTTCTCTATGCTTCCATCCCAAGCTTCCTCCTCAATGAACTGAACATCTCTGCTAACAAAAAACTTCTTGGTAGATGGGATATACAACCTGTAGGTTTTGGATTCCTCACTGTATCTAATGAAAAGACATTTCTCCCCTTTGATATCCAACTTCCTCCTTAGATGATCTGGAATGTGTGCATAGGCCACACATCCAAAAACTTTCAAGTGGGTGACACCTTGCTTTCTCCCACTCCATGCTTCTTCCGGTACTTTGTTCATCACTGCTTTTGTAGGACACCTGTTCAAAATATAAACTGCACAATTTACAGCTTCAACCCAATAATCATTTGGCAAATGCTTTGCCTTCAGCATGCTCCTCGCCATATCCATGATGGTCCTATTCTTCCTTTCAGCAACTCCATTTTGCTGTGGGGTGTACCTAGCTGTAAACTGTTTGTGAATTCCATTTTCTCTACAAAATTGTAGGAACTCCTTGGAGATATACTCACCTCCTCTATCAGTTCTCAAAACTTTGATATGCAGCCCGCTTTGGTTCTCCACAAGTGCTTTGAAATTTCGGAATTTTTCAAACACTTCACTTTTGTTTTTAAGAAAATATACCCAAGTTTTTCTAGTGAAATCATCAATGAATGTTAGAAAATATTGGCTGCCTGCTAGTGATGGAGTTTGCATTGGTCCACATAAATCTGAGTGGATAATTTCTAAGGGTGCCTTCGCCCTTATGCTTTTACCTGATGGAAAACTTTCTCTATGTTGTTTCCCCAAAATGCAACCTTCACAAAGGCTGTCCGATTTCTCTGTCAATGGTAATCCTCTTACCATTCCTTTTCTGCTTAACAAGTTTAGACCTCCAAAATTGAGATGTCCAAATCTCAAGTGCCACAACCAATTTTCATCCTTTGGCACGCTTTGGAAAGCCTCTTGGGTGACTGCTGCAATTTCTCCTTTGTTTTTCAAATCTGCTCTTATTCTAAGAGGGAACATCCTGTTCCTTGTCATCTTCACTTTAACAATGCATCGTTTGCTGGGTGCTATATCCATGATGGTGCACACATCATTCACAAAGAAAACATTGTAACCCTTTTGAACAAGCTGTCCAATACTCAAGAGGTTTCATCTCATTCCAGGGACATAGTAGACATCTGCTATGGTTTTCCTTTCTCCTTGCTTTGTAAATATTTTTACCTCTCCTTTTCCCATAACAGAAATTTTGCTATCAGTTCCTAGTGTGACTTCTGATTTCACATTTTGATCTAAAGCAAAAAAGAGGGCTATGTTTCCTGTCATATGGTTGCTGCAACCTGAGTCTAAAAACCATATGTCCTCATTGTTTGTTTCAGCCATGTTACAAGCTAACAACACATTATCTTGGCTGATGTTTTCTCTAGTAACATTTGCATTTTGTCTATTACTCATATCATGTTGCTTCTTCCTACATTCACTGGCATAATGCCCATATTTTTTACAATAATAACATTGGACATTGAATTTTTCATACCTTTGTCCTTGAGCATGATGTTGTCCTCTTTGTTGGTTGCTGCCTTGGCCTTGGTTTTGATTTGGGTTGCTGCCTCTTCCTTGAGCATTTGTTGGACTGTTCCTTCCACCTCTGTTCTGGCTTCTGCCTCTTCCTCTCTTGTTTCCTCTGCCTTGACCTCTTCCTCTTCCAAATGACATCTGGGTCTTGAAGGCTTGCTCTAGAGATGAGTTTTCATTTCTACTCAACCTCTGCTCATGTGTTATCAGTGATGCATGTAGCTCATCAACTGAAAAGTTTGAGAGATCCTTTGTCTCTTCTATGGTGGTGACAATCACATCAAACTTTGAGGGTAGGACCCTCAACAGTTTCTCCACAATCCTCCTTTCTTCAAGGGTTTCTCCATGAGTCCTTATCTGTGTGACTAGACCAATTACATGTGTGAAAAATGAGTCAATGGTGTCTGACTCCTTCATGCTCAGATTTTCAAAATCTCTCCTCAACAACTGTAGTTTTGCTGTCTTTACTTTCTCCATGCCTTGATAGGCCGTGTTGAGGGTTTGCCATGCTTCATTGGATGTCTTAGTTGCTGCTGTCCTTGGAAACACACTCTGGTCCAATGCTTGATACAACAATACAATGGCTTTTGCATCCTTCTTCCTATTGCTCTTTAGCAGATCTCTCTCTGCCTCAGTTGAGTTGTTAAATTGATTTTCATCTGCTGGTTCTTCAAACCCATATTCAACTAATTCCCATAAATCTTGAGAGATAAATAAAGCTCTCATGGTTATTGACCAGTAGTCATAGTTCTTCCCATTAAACTGTGGGAACTAGGTGTTAAACATACCCATGCTAGTGCTGGTGCTAGCCATTCCTTGCATCCTCAACTATGCTTTAAATTCTTGACTGTGTGTTCAAAAACACTGACTGTTTCTTCAACAGCTACACAAAAAAAACTTTAAGGAATACTTGAATCTTTTGCCTGAGACTTCACTTTGCTGGAGAAGATTTACTGCTGCAACAAAAGACTCCTCCCTTTAGCTTCTTAAACACCTTCAAAGAGCCTAAGCCTGCTCTGATACCACTGTTGGGGATTTTTCTGGTAAAATCCCCAAAAAAAAAAACTAAACACACAGAGGCAATGCTCTGTTTCCTTTTCTCCACAGGATCCTTTGCACAGGGAAGCTTTAAAAAAATTTCTTGAGAACAGAGTATTACATACCCATAAAAAGATTTCTATTCATTAAAACAAAATGCCTGATACATATTCATCCTCTTTTACTGAGAGGGATTTACCAAAAATGCATTCAACAAAACTCTGTCTCCACCTGAGAATTTACACTGCTGGTGTGTAAAAATCCATTTACATTTACTGCTGTGAAAAGATTTTACATAAACTGCTGTAAAAACCCTTTTTCACTTACTGGTGTAAAAGTCTTCTTTTACATACTGCTGTAAAAATAATTTACATATGCAGCTCCAAAAGAAATTATATGCTCATACTCCCCACACTGCTGTGCATATCCTCCTTTCAAAAAAAAAACAACATATATAAAAACTTTCTACAAAAAACATATGGGCTTCCCTCTGTTCTTTTATTCATGCACTACTGTGCAATTCCTCTCACAATGGACTCTGGTAATATTTGTTTTTCGCACACGCTGTGCGTTTCATGCATTTTTTTGTTACATACAAAAATGGATAAGAAACATTACATATATCAATAAACAAAAAAAAAACTTATGAGTACGTTGACTTGCCCGTACTTTGGTATATATAAAAAAAAACATTAAAATTTAAAACTCTTACCAATACTTCTACGGGCACATTTAATTCATTAAATTATTTTACCGGCGGTCAACCAAATTTGATTTTACTCCACGCAAGTATTTAATGTTGGCTCGTATGCAGGTTGAAACAATCAACGGTGAAGAACAATGAAGTGGATCGGATGGCGGTGGAGGATTTCGGGAGGCATTTTTATGCTGAACTTTAGGCTCCGAAATGTCAGTTCTACTGATGTATATAGAGGACCACGTGGCTGAGGATAATTGGATCGGGCTCGATTATACGGAAACTGCTTTCTGATCGAAAGTGGTCCGAAATTGATAGGTGGTTTTGCTGAGCGGTTTTGGGTGCATTAACTACTGCTTTACGGGTCAACTCAGGCGCAGTACATATGCTGTTGAAATTAAGTTTTCAACATGCTAGACCCTTAAACCAAATTTGATGGACAAACACGTTCAATGGTGAAAGCCCACCACTCCACCTAGAGTGATGGACCTATTTTTTATGGGGCTTGAATTGGTCACCATACTCATTAACCAAATTTCAATCATTGTGAAAACCAATATTCATGGACAAGCACGTTCCATGGTGAAAGCCCAACAATTGACCTAGCGCGATGAACTTATTTTTTACTGGGCTTGAATTGGTCACCTTGTACGATTATAACAATAAAGAAACCATAACAAGATCATTTGACCACAACGTTAGTTGTTTGAAGCATTGGCAAAACAAATAACGTAATGAAGGGAGACAGAAATAAAGGCACGCTACCTGGTCTCGCCGACGTGATATCCCCCAAAAGGCATAAGGAGGTAGGCGCTAAAATGCATCTATGAAGTTGAATGTTGAAAAAATTAACAGTAGGAAATAAAAATATTTTGTTAGAGATTTCTCGAATAATATTGTACAATGTATGTGATCAGTTCATTATACAATATTATTTCTTAAATTTTTAACCATATGAATAATTATAATAATATTTATTTTTCAGAATAAAAATAAAAAATAAAAATAAAAATATTTAATGAGAAAAAAATAAAAAAACAAATAAAAATAATGGAATATATATAAAATTTGGAGTAATGTAAATAGTGACATATACATTTAATATATCTAAGAATTAATGGAAAAGGAAAAAAATAGTTTGGCTATTATCATAATTTAATATGTTGGACAATATTTTATAATGTATAATTTTTAGAAAAATATTTTTTCTATTAAAGAAATTGCAATTAAAAATGTAGGAATTTATAGGGTAAGTTCCTCAAATAGAATACCAAAGGACAACACTTACAAACAAATTACATATCAATTTGCTAGTATTCTTGACGTGGTTAAAACCATCAAAGAGAGACACAATCCATGGCTTGAGCTAACGTGACCAGTTCAGGGAATTTATTAATAAAATAATGAAAATCTACATAAGCTTCCCTCATGAACAGTTACCCTACAAATTGCCTTCCATGCTCTTTAAATAGAGATCATGGACCAATCAGGTGTTAAGCCATAGATCAAGTGTCGATAATACAGAGGAGAGAATGAACCATCGTATCACTTCATGTCTAGAACATATCGTGACCGTCGGATTGTAAGTTACAAAGGTACATAGTGAAGAAACACACTTTACCTAACTCTACACTAGACCAAGTTATACTTAACTATTTCCTATGCATTGGAATATCCTAACATCCCCCCTTAAGAACAACTTGGGATAGGAGTGAAGGATGTACAAATATGACACAATAGGAGAAGGAAGGAGGCATTAGGGCCTATACCCCCTTAGTGACAACTTCCTGAACTCCAACCATAAATCGAAGTTTAGTAAACATCGCCTCTATGAGAGCCTTTGTAAAGATATCTGCAACTTCATCATTTGTTGAACAATATTGTAGTTCAAGAACATGGTCATGAATGAGCTTTCTAATGAAGTGCATGTGCAATTCAATGTGTTTGATGCGTCGATGTTGGACTGGATCTTTGCATAATTGAATGATACTTTGATTATCACAAGCATATTTGGACTAGGAAAGGGAAATACCTTCCTTAGATTGCAAGACTTGAAGACCAAGAAAATAATGCAAGTGTCCTAAATCTGTCATTTGAAACTTAAGGCTGGACTTCACATGGTCTATAAGGTTGGGATCACTACCAATAAGGATAAGATAATTAACATAAAGAACAAGAATGATAAGAGACTTTCCAACTTTTTTAGTGTAGACAATATTGTCATAATGACACCTAGAAAAGTCAGTTTCTAAAAGAAAGCTATCCATTTTGCATTCCAAGCCCGAGGGGATTGCTTGAGACCATAAAGTGATTTCTTAAGCTGCATACAAGGTTTTAGTTTGTTTGTATAAAGCCAGTAGGTTGTTCCATATAGATTTATTCATGCAAGTCCCTATGCAAGAAGGTAGATTTAACATCCATCTGATGGACTTCCCATTTGAAAGAGACAACAAGGGAAAGAACAAGGTGGATAGAGTTCATTTTGGCAACAGGGGAGAAGGTTTCAAGATAGTCAATGTCTCCAACTTGTAAAAAACCTTTAGCAACAAGACGAGCTTTATGTTTATCAACTTTTCCTTCTAGTCCATACTTGGTTCTGTAAACCCATTTGCATCTAACAAGTTTTCGTCCCTTTGGAAGTGGAACAAGATCCCATGTATCATTTTCCAATAATGAATGATATTCTTCATTCATAGCTACGCCCCAATCTAGATGGCCTGAAGCTTCTACAAAGGTGTCAGGATCATAATTCGCTGAAGCTTGAGCTAGTAAAGAAGAGTCTCTATCGAACTAAGAACGTGTACATCACTGATCTGTAGGATCACCGGCAAGAGCACTTGCTACATCCCGAGTAGCACAAACTCATTTTGGAAACTGAGGAGCTGAAGGAGGACCCTGAGAAGGTGGAGGAGGATTGTCATCCTCACTGTCATCATCTTAAGAAGAAATATTTTCAGAAGTATAAGGGATAGAGAGAGGTGGAACATCCGCCGAACTAGGCTCATAGGCCGATATATTTTCAGCAAACTTTATATCTCTTCTAATGATAACATTTTTGGACTTAAGTGCAATAAGTCTATATCGTTTGACATCTTCAAAATATCCAACCAAAATACATTTTTCACTCTTAGGTTCTAAATCTTTATGTTTCTCATCTAGAATATGGTCCCATGCTTCACTTCCAAAAACACGAAAGTAACTTACATCTGGTTTAATTGAGCTTCATGCTTCTTCTAGAGTGATATTCTTTAAAACCTTAGTAGGAGTGCAATTTGCTATGTAATTTGCAATGTGAATTGCTTCTGCCCAAAAATCAAGACTAATTCCTTTAGATTGGAGCATACAATTAGCCATTTCCTTTAAGGTGCAAGTCTTCCTTTCTGCTACACCATTTTGTTGTGGAGTTTATGGAACAATATGTTGCATTTGAATTCCATTCTGAGTGCAAAAGTTGATTAATTTGTTGTTAACATATTCTCCACCATTATCAATCTTAGCTTAAGAATTTGATATCCAAATTGTTTTTCAACAAAGGCTTTAAAGGCCAAGAACATGTTAAATACCTCACTCTTGAGTTTTAAGAAGTATACCCAAGCGCGTCTGGAGAAATCATCAATGAAAGTTAAGAAAGACTTGTAGCCAGAGAATGAAACAACTGTAAGTGGACCACATAAATCAATATGCACAAGGGGATTGTTGGAAATAATACTGAGAGGGGGGGTGAATCAGTATTATCTCATTCTTTTAATAAATATTCCTTATTTGTTCTTTGAATTATTTTTGCATGTCAGTACCATAAAATAATGAGCATGAACAAAGAAAACAGATAGTCACACCAAAGAACACAAGATGTAAGGTGGAAACCCAATGTGGGGTGAAAACCACCTGCTGCAATATGTCTCTATCTTCTTTCAAATTAGAAACTCCTTTTATAATGGTTTTGTACTAGTGCAGTCCTTTACCAGTACGCAGGCTGCAACCTGCAGAGAGCTACAACTCTCTCTCTCGTTTTCCAGTATCTCCTGGAAGGGAGCTGCAACTCCCTACTTCTTTTCTTACAAGGACCACTTTTCATAAATTTTCAAACTGGATCCATAAGCATCAAATGATCATCAAGTATAAGAAAAACACCCAGTCAACTGTAGTAACCAGATCAAAAATAATAGAACCAGACCCAGAACACCTTATCAACAGAAAAATACAGCCAAACAAAATGTCTTAAGACAGATACGTAGTTCTTCTTTCTCTGGTCTGCGTGCATACGCACTTCACCTTCTGCTCCCCTGCGTATACCCGAAGAGACCCTTCTACCACACTGCGTGTCCATGCGCTGTTTCTTCAACCGCGCTACTTACTGTTACTGCAGGTACGCACCCAGAGACACTATTACGCCGTGTACTATTTCTGCAGGTACGCGCCCAGAGATACTATCGCGCCGCGTACAGTTACTGTGCGTACGCACCTGAACCTTCGTCGCTTTGTGTACCCACGCGGGTCTCCTATTTCTGCTCTGTGTACCCACGCAGATCTTCTGTTTCTACTCTGTGTACCCACGCTGCTCTCCTGTTAAACACCTGCGTACTCCTGATTAGGGCCAAATAGGCAGTCCACCAGAGTGGCACTGATGCTCAGATGCCCAGATCTGATTGTGTGCTCGAGAGATCACCCTTCACAGATTCACTTTCAACTTCATAAAGATCAAGATTTTAAGACCATAACCCAATATATTTTAGATCTTAAGATATTCAATTGCAAAAGATGCTTAGCCAAGTGATCTCCTTTGCTTTATATAGGCAAGCTCCTCCTAAAATCATGGATCAATACCACGAGCCAAAACCATAGAAACACAAATACCATCGGCTAGTTAAACATAAGAAACCCCACGTGTGCTTTTCTTTGCCTTGAAATGTGTGCACTGGGGTATGCACCTCCTGGACGGCTTATCTGCGTATCAGGCCGCGGTCCCTCCACGGTGTACCTGCGGGTACGCACTATCTGAACTGATCTCCTGCGTACTTCTTAATTTTCAACCTATTGAGAGCCTTGCCACGGGAGTTGCCATCAAGTACAACATCTGTAACATATAGCCATACCAGAAACATAATGCCAACAATCTCCCCCTTTGGACTTGATGGCAACCTCACAAGCTTCAGCTTCATTCTCCCCCTTTGACATCAAGGGCAAAGGGTTATGCTCCCCCTAAGAATATGTTCCCCCTAATATGAACCAGATCTGCAGCGAAAAAAACCATAATCCACCATGAAAGAGATAGAGACATATTGCAGCTACTTCCAAGATCTCCTTCTGCACATCCTCCATAATGCCAACAATGCATTATATGCTCCCCCTGAACCTGTACCATCAATCAGAAGAGGTTCAGCAATAAGATGATGCATCAACAAACCCCAGCTTTTGCCTGAGGTATTCAAAAGTGTCCGTGGGCAATGGTTTGGTGAGAATATCAGCAACTTGTTCCTTAGAAGGAACACACTCCAACTTGACCTTCTGTTCAAGCACTTGTTCCCGGAGAAAATGATACTTGATTGGTATGTGCTTAGTTTTTGAATGCATAACAGGATTCTTTGAGATGCTGATTGCACTTGTGTTATCACATAAGATGGGGATTGGTGGTGTACAAGTGATTTTAAAATCCTACAAAGTCTGCATCATCCAAAGGAGTTGAGTGCAACAAGATGCAGCAGCAACATATTCTGCTTCAGCTGTAGACAAGGCAATCGAACTCTGTTTCTTGCTGAACCAAGATACCAGTCTGGAACCCATAAAGAACGCACCACCACTTGTGCTTTTCCTGTCATCCACGCTTCCGGCCCAATCTGCATCTGTATAAGCATGAAGTGTAAGATCTGTATCTCTAGGATACCATAAGCCATAATTTTGAGTCCCTTGAAGATATTTGAAAATTCTCTTCATTGCCTGAAGATGCGTCTCCTTCGGATTTTCCTGAAATCTTCCAACTATTCCAACTGCATGCATGATGTCCGGTAGGGTACCTGTCAAATAAAGTAAACTTCCAATCATAGATCTGTAGGTTGGTTGATGTACTGCTGCAGATTCATCATTTGCACTGAGGCTACATCCTGTGACCATGGGTGTACATACTGGTTTTGCATCTTCCATACCATATTTCTTCAAAATCTGTTTGAGATACTTGGTTTGAGATAAAAAGATTCCTCCTTCTTTTTGTTGGATTTGCAAACCAAGGAAATATGTCAGTTCTCCTAGCAAGGACATTTCAAATTCTTTCTGCATGACCAAGGCAAAGCTTTGACTCATAGCTTCTTCATTGCTGCCAAAAATAATGTCATCTACATACACAACAAGTATTAGCAATTTGTCATTTTCAACTTTTATATAAAGATTGCTATCTGCTGATCCTTTTGAAAAGCCTTGTTGATGAAGATATTTGTTCAAACGGTAGTACCAAGCCCTTGGAGCTTGTTTGAGACCATAGAGAGCCTTTTTCAATCTGCATACAAGATTTGGATCATTTCCAAGAATGAACCCATCTGGCTGTTCAATGTATACTTCTTCTTCTAAGTCTCCATTCAGAAAGGCTGATTTCACGTCCATTTGAAATACTTTGAAGTTTTGAAAACTTGAGAGAGCAAGGAACATTCGGATGGCCTCAAGTCTTGCAACAGGAGCAAAGGTTTCTTCAAAGTCTATTCCTTCTTGCTGCGCATACCCTTTACAAACAAGTCTGGCTTTGTTTCTAATTACTTCTCCATTTTCATTCAATTTATTTTTGAAGACCCATTTTGTTCCGATAACATTCTTATCCTTTGGTCTAGGAACCAGCTCCCAAGTGTTGTTCTTTTCGATCTGCTCAAGTTCTTCATCCATTGCTTTCACCCAACATTCATCTTTGCATGCCTCTTTCACATTTTGTGGTTCAGTAGAGGAGAGTAATGCCAAATAGCTTGAAGCTTCTGCAACTGTTCTTCTTGTTTGTACACCTGCTTCTTTCTGCCCCATAATCTGAGATTCTGGATGATTCTTCTGAACATATCTGGATGGAGTCTTTTCTTCTATTCTTGTTTGCTCCTCTGGTTCTTCTTGAGGTTCTTCTGGAGGTTCTTCTTCTTCATCATTCTGTCGTTGGGGGTAGCCTTCATCTTCTTCGATGTCTTCATGATGTACTTGCCTAGGAATGTATCCCATCTCATCAACCACTACATCAATGCTGTCAACAATTCTGCCAAGTTTTTTATTGTAGCATTTGTATGCTTTGCTATGTGGAGAGTAACCAAGAAGAATGCCTTCATCTGCTCTAGGTTCAAGTTTGCCAAGCTGCTCATCAGTATTCTTGATATAGCATTTGCTCCCAAAGATTTTGAAGTGCTTTACCGAAGGAGTCCTACCACTCCAGAGCTCATGAGGAGTTTGAGTGCTGTTCACCCGGACATTTGTTTTGTTGAGAATAACAACCGCAGCATGTGCAGCTTCATCACCCAGAAAGTTGCGGGAGTTCCTGACTCATCAAGCATAGCACGAGCCATTTGTTGGACAGTTCTGTTCATTCTTTCCACAACTCCATTTTGCTGAGTTCTTGCTGTAGAGAATTCTCTTCTTATCCCATGTTCTTCACAGAAATCGAAAAATTCATTTGAAGTAAATTCCCCACCTCTGTCGGATCTGAGGCACTTAATTTTGTGACCTGATTCATTTTCAACCAAGGCTTTGAAGGATTTGAATTTTTCGAATGCTTCATCTTTGTGCTTCATAAGTCCTAACCAGACAAACCTGGAGAAATCGTCAATGAATAATATCAAGTATTCTTCTCCTCGAGGTGTTCTTTTCCTGAAAGGACCGCATGTATCTGTATGTACTAGCTCAAGAGGCATGCTAGCTAATCCTTCTTTCTCTGGAAAGTTAGTTCTGGTTTGTTTTCCAAACTGACATGATTTGCATATGGTGTTGTCAGGAATTTTGATATCTGGAAGATCGCGAACTGCCTGATATTTGCATGCTTTCCTTATTTGTGAAAAGCTTAGATGTCCCAACCTCCGATGCCATAACCAGTGCTCATCATCCTTGCTCAGATAGCATTGTTGTTGTCCTTCTTCAAATATGTACAGATTATTTGGAGTTCTTTTGCCTTTGATCACTGTTTTACCTATATCAAGATCACGAACAAGACATCCATTTGATCTGAATATAACCTCGATTCTTTGATCACACATCTGGCTGACACTTAGAAGATTATGCTTCAATCCATCAACATACAAAACATTTCCAGCCTTGACCTTTTCTTTTAACTGAGCAATGCCTTTTCCTTTTATAGTTGCAGGAGTATCATTTCCAAAAGAGACTTTCTTTCCCTTTTCTAGAGCAGAATAAGACTTAAGTTTTTCTTTATCACCTGTCATATGCTTCGAACATCCACTGTCAATGTACCATAGATTTTCCTGTCCCTCTGCATAAAATGCTATCCCACATCTTTCTGTTTGAGGTTCCTTTATTCTCCATGTTTTGGTGCTTGAGGCTTGTTCCTTTTTCTGTTGAAACCTGCTCCTGCATTCAGAGTCTTCATGACCAAATTTATCGCAAATAGAACATTCAACTTCATTTTCAAGAACCGAAAAGTTGTTATAGGTCCTTTTTGTAATCCCGGTCATACTTCTTTGTTTTTGAGCTTCCCTAGTCATGATCGTTTTATATGCAACACATTCAGCTGCTTTGTGACCAAAGTTATGGCAAGAAAAGCATTGTCCATTGAAGAAACCTCTGCGGTTATCGAATCTACCAGCCAATTGATTGTAATTTCTATTGTCATCTATTCTTGAACCAAATTGAGAAGATTTTACTTGTGGTTGGTTGTAGCTTTTGTTCACCCTTAAGATGGATTTCCCCTGATAGTTTTTGTTTGTAATTCGTCCCTGCTTTACCTGATGATCTTCATTGTGCTTTTGCTCATTTCTTCTTGCTGCATCAAGATAACTTTTTGAGGTGGATGCTTGAGAAGTTTCTCCATTATAGCCCAGACCTGTCTTGTTTAGAGGAGACCACTGCACATTGATAATCTCATCCAAAGTTTCAGATCCTTTGACAAACTTAAGATTAATAGCTTTTGTTTTCTCAATCTCTTTTCTAAGACCAACAATTTCACCTTCTAATTTTTCAAGATGTTTTTCCTTTTCATCAATTTGAAATTGTAGAGTATCAATGATCATATTCTTTTCTTCTATACATATCTTGAGTCTAGTAATTTCATCATAAAGGTTATCCACATCTATAGCATCCATATAATCATCATCTTCAAATGCCATTAACAACTTATATTCATTACCTCGTTCATCTTCATCACTGTTTGATAGACCATCACTATCTTCATGAGTGTAGTAGCTTTTCTTATTTGCATTCTGTTTCTTGTTCCATCTAGCAGGTTCCTTTCCTTTATCCTTATAAGGACATTTTGCAGCATAATGACCTACTCTTCCACAAGCAAAGCATTTAAAAGGTAACTTACCTCTGAACCTTCCAGAACCCCTTTGAATATTTCTGACAAAATTTGATTCTTCTTCTTCTTCTTCTGGGACGTGGCTTGCTTCATAATAATCTCCTTTGCCTGATGCCTTGAAAGCAGCTTCTCTTTTGTCTGATGGACCTCCCTTTCTCATTTCATAAGCAGTCAGAATTCCATGTAGCTGAGACATAGTAAGAATTCGTAGATTTTCCTTTTCTTCTATTGTAGATACTTTAGATTCAAACTTGGGGGACAATGACCTTAGAACCTTTTCAACCACAATAGCCTCTTTTATTTCTTCACCCAAATTTTTCATACAATTAACAACCTCATCTACCCGAAGAAAATAGTTAGCCACACTTTCATCATTATACATCTTGAGAGTCTCATACTGAATTCTGAGAGTTTGAAGTTTAGCACGCTTTACCTGTTCATCTCCTTCATAGCTCGTGACAATTTTGTCCCATATCTCTTTTGCGGATTTATAGTGCATTACCTTCATGAATTCCGATTGGGATATACATCCTAATAGAGTACTGACTGCTTTCGCATTTGTTTCATACTTCTTTTTCTCGGCTGCATCTGTAGGAGTGGCCGAAGGAAAGGCGTAGCCTATCTCTACGATGTCCCAAACTTCTGTACCAAGAGATTGAAGATAGGCAGTAACTCTTACCTTCCAATAATTGAAGTTTGTCCCATCAAAAACTGGTGGCCTGATTGATGCTTCTCTCTTGTAGTTGCTCATGATGAACGATCTACCTTCAAGCGATCAAGCTTCTCTGAAGGAACTGCTCTGATCCCAATTATTGGAAATAATACTGAGAGGGGGGTGAATCAGTATTATCTCATTCTTTTAATAAATCTTCCTTATTTGTTCTTTGAATTATTTTTGCATGTCAGTACCATAAAATAATGAGCATGAACAAAGAAAACAGATAGTCACACCAAAGAACACAAGATGTAAGGTGGAAACCCAATGTGGGTGAAAACCACCTGCTGCAATATGTCTCTATCTTCTTTCAAATTAGAAACTCCTTTTCCAATGGTTTTGTACTGGTGCAGTCCTTTACCAGTCCGCAGGCTGCAACCTGCAGAAAGCTACAACTCTCTCTCTCGTTTTCCAGTCTCTCCTGGAAGGGAACTGCAACTCCCTACTTCTTTTCTTACAGGGACCACTTTTCATAAATTTTCAAACTGGATCCATAAGCATCAAATGATCATCAAGTATAAGAAAAACACCCAGTCAACTGTAGTAACCAGATCAACAATAATAGAACCAGACCCAGAACACCTTATCAACAGAAAAATACAGCCAAACAAAATGTCTTAAGACAGATACGCAGTTCTTCTTTCTCTGGTCTGCGTGCGTACGCACTTCACCTTCTACTCCCCTGCGTATACCCGCAGAGACCCTTCTGTCGAACTGCGTGTTCACGCGCTGTTTCTTCAACCGCGCTGCTTACTGTTACTGCAGGTACGCACCCAGAGACACTGTTACGCTGTGTACTATTGCTGCAGGTACGCGCTTAGAGATACTATCGTGCCGCGTACAGTTACTATGCATACGCACCTGAACCTTCGTCGCTCTGCCTACCCACGCAAGTCTCCTATTTTAGCTTTGCGTACCCACGCAGATCTTCTGTTTCTGCTCTGCATACCCACGCCGCTCTCCTATTAAACACCTGCATACTCCTAATTAGGGCCAAATAGGCAGTCCACCAGAGTGGCACTGATGCTCAGATGCCCAGATCTGATCGTGCACTCGAGAGATCACCCTTCACAGATTCACTTTCAACTTCATAAAGATCAAGCTTTTAAGACCATAACCCAATATATTTCAGATCTTAAGATATTCAATTGCAAAAGATGCTTAGCCAAGTGATCTCCTTTGCTTTATATAGGCAAGTTCCTCCTAAAATCATGGATCAATACCACGAGCCAAAACCATAGAAACACAAATACAGTTGGCTAGTTAAACATAAGAAACCCCACGTGTGCTTTTCTTTGCCTTGAAATGTGTGCACTGGGGTACGCACCTCCTAGATGGCTTATCTGCGTATCAGGCCACGGTCCCTCCACGGTGTACCTGCGGGTACGCACTGTCTGAACTGATATCCTACGTATTTCTTAATTTTCAACCTATTGAGAGCCTTACCACGGGAGTTGCCATCAAGTACAACATCTGTAACATATAGCCATACCAGAAACATAATGCCAACAGGGATGAGGCATGCCAAGAGGCACATTTTTCAAAACTATCTCGATGATGTTTTTCGAGTACACATTCAGAAAAAACACCATCTCTGTAAGATACCATTGGAAGACCTGTCACCATATTTTCTTTACATAGATTCTAAAGGGAGTGATAGTTTAAATGACCAAATCGTTCATGCCAAAGTTTGCTCACTTCATCATTATGAGAAACAAATACTTAGGGAAGTTTTGATGACCCAAAGTTGTTAAACTTATACAACCTTGTAGAATCATCATCAATGTTAGTAGTTAAAATCTGTCTAAGATCTTTTAGGTCATTAATTACAACATCGTGAGGTGAAAATTCAACGATTTTACCTTCACCTGAATGAGTTATTTGATATACAGATAGAAGGTTGCACGATAATGTTGGAACACATAATACATCATTAAATTGACCACTGTCTAGATGAATAGTTCCAGTCCCTACAACACTAAGAGATCTATCGTCACCAACCTATATATTTTTGGTGTTACAATAATTTAAAGAAGAAAACATGGCTTTGTTTTTGGCCATGTGATAAGAAGTTGCAGAATCAATGAGCCACTCATGAGAATGAGAAGAAGAAGATAAATTTAGTGCATAACCATCGACATCCTTGCAACCACATGAAAAAGTGTTATTCCTAAAGATGAAGTTGAATTTGAAGAGTGCTCCAAATGGATATTACGCTTCTTCATTGCTGCTTCCAAGACTTCCATCTTCTTAAAGCATTTGGATTCTAAGTGGCCATCTTGATTACAAAAGTGGCAATGTCAATTAATCTTCTTCCCTTTGTTTTTATTTGCCTTATCATTTTGTTCAAATGGTTTTTCATTTTGAGACTAAAATTGCTTAGGACCCTTTTTTGGTTTAGGACCATTCTTTCTAGGATATTGCTTCTTAGGATTCTTTGAATTTGGTTGTTGTAGGGTGGCTAAGGCATTCATAGAAGCGTTTTGAAGATTAAGAAGACCAAGATATGAGAGATTTTCTTGTTCTCTTATTAAAGAATCACAAAAGGCATCAAAAGAAGGGGACTTGTAGTCTTCTCCTTGAGAAATAAAGGCTTCTCTAGTAGAATGGAAGGTGGAAACAAACACAGAGTAGGTTGGTCCCAACATAGTAAGAAAGGAATACATAAGGCTACCATTCTATTTCTTAATACCTTCCAAGAGATGTCTAAGGGTCTTGAACTTGGACAAAAAGTCTTCAATGGAAGAAAATTATTGGGGTCCAATGTAAGGAATTCATTTTTGAGTTGATGGGCTTTAATTTCATTTTTAATTCTAAAAATGATAATGAGTTGTTTCATTGCTTCATTAGGAGTATCAAGTTCTACAATATGGAATCTAATGTCTAGAAAAATAGGCATCCCTATCAACCCACGTGCTTGATCTTGCCTATTTTCCCATTTGGCTACCTTATCTTCATCTTGAGGTTTGGTTTCTTGGCTTAAGACTATTCTATAAAAACCTTCACTTCTAAGTAAATCCACAATGTAGGACCACCATTGGAAGTAGTTGGTGTTGTCAAGAATAAATTGGTATGGACTTTCCATTTTAATAGAAACTGAATCTATAGATGCCGAAACTAAGTGTTCAAATGGAAAGATACCAAAACAGCTCTGAAAACGACTTCCGGATGAAGAAGTTATGGATTTTTCAAGAAAAGTTGTTGAAGATACCAACGAAGTGCGTGAATGTGTGGAAATGAATGATAATGTTATATTTTAAAAAAATCCCCCATTTCCAAACTTAACCGAATTAGCTCACTTAATAAAAGGGTTTTATATGACTCTCTTTTATAAATAAGTGAAAGTAACTTTTACAATGGTAGTTTATGAGCTGCCCACTAAATCGTAACGTAAATAAAAGATATATAGACTTTAAAATTATAAATGACTCACTTTTTATAATGGGTGAGAACACTTTTACATAAAGTAACTTTAAAACATAAGTTACAGGAGCTTTCTGAAAAAGTAACTCAACAAAAAGAAAGGCTTGAACTCAAGACCTCTATTCTCATAAAGTAACTTTAGACCAAGTGAGATAGTTTAAAAGATTAGTAATTTTTGGGAAAGAGGAAGGGTTTTTTTAGTCACCGAAGCTTTGGGGTGCGTGCTTACTTGAAAAAGCTGTTTTTTTCCTACAAAACAAAAACCACAAAACCCAAAATGGACATACAAAAAAAAACCTTACGACTTCAAGTTAGCTTTAGAAAAAAACTAAATATTTTCCTCAATGTTTCTGATTTTCCATGATCACACTAAGGCGTGGCGGAAAAGAGCATACGCATGAGAAAAATCATTCCTTTCTGTTTCTGATATGCCTAGAACGCACAGAGTCCCACGGCAAAGAGCATACACAGAAATGAAAGGTATAAACCCAGTAATAAAAATGAAGAGAGATAAATAAATTGAAATAAATAGAGAGAAAATAGCTAGAACTGCAAACCTCCATATCTTTAAAATGACGTAGCTAGGGCTACTAGAAACCTTTTCGCCTGAAATGAAAGGGGTTCCTCATTAGAATAGATGTTCCTAACACAATAGAGCAGTCATCTCAGCCTGAAAGAAGTCATAAACAGTAGATCCAGGAAATGACAGTCGGTTGCAGTTGTACTGGCTTCAGATTTGGATCACCAATAGATGCGACCCTCAAATAGCTCTGATAGCATGTAGGAATTTACAGGGTAAGTTCCTCAGACAAAACACCAAAGGACACCACTCACAAAAAGATCACAGATCAATACACCAGTATTCTTTACGTGGTTAAAACCCTCAAAAAGAGAAACAGTCCACGACCTAAGCCAACGCAGCGAATTCAGACAATTTATTAATAAAATAATGAAAATTTACATATATCTGATCAACTCTTTGTTTATAATATTTATTTATCTTTGAAAATAAAAATAGAATAAAAAGAGATTGAAAAAATTTTCGTACTCTTATATTTGGTTTGTTTTTTATTTTTATTTATTTTCAAGTATATAATGAACACTATTGGTAAATTATTTTGCATTTAATTAATAAAAAAAAATTAATATCCATCCTAAATAAAATATTCAATCTTAAATAATTTTATTTCAAAAAGATGGAAGAATGGTTCATACTCCAAACGTTTGCTTTTTTTCTTTTTATTTTTTTTAAGATACAGATTGAAGACTATTAATTTCTACTTAGTTAATAAAAATATTAATATTCACTCTATATAAAATATTTAATTTTAAATAATTTTATTATGACAAATGTTTTAAATAATTTTATTTTAAATTTTATACAAAGATGAATAGAAATAAATATAAAATTATTTTTTTATTTAATATTTCTATTTTTTTTATAGTTAATATATAAATTTAAAAAAACAATATTAATCACAACAAAATACTTTAAATAAAATATTTGAATGGCAATTTAAGAAAATTATTAAATTAATTTTGTAGAAAAAATTCATTTTAATATTAACTTTTATAAAAATATTTAGATTTGATATATAGAATTTTAAAAAATTAAATAAAATATTTGAATGTTAATTTAAGAAAATTATTTAAATATTAATTTTATAGAAAAAGTTCATTTTAATATTAACTTTTATAGAAATATTTAGAGTTGATATATAAAATTTTAAAAAATTAATAATCAAATATTATTATAAAATATAATAATATTTTAAATAAAATATTTTATTATCAGTTTAAGAAAAATATTTTAATAATAATTTTATAGAGATAAATAAAGCATTTCGAAATGACTTTTTAAAACTATTTTTCTAAATCCTAATATGATAAGTAAATATTAAATGTTAAAATTTATAATTAGTTCACAACATAAAATTAACACAAAATAATAAAAAAATAATAACAAAAAATTTAAATATTTTATTATCCGCCGTATATATTTTGAAACAAAGCCCCTCTATTATCACACATGCTTTACATTCTCTGATGAGACCCCCATAATATTATTTTAAAAATAAACAACGGAACACTGTATGATATTTGTGGCTGGCGTTTTGGTGCTCTCACACCAGTTCTATGCGTGGTTCAAATTCTCAATAAATTAAGAGCATTGTTGAGTTGATTCTCCTCAGTTCCTCATGAAATTTCTATTCAGGTCCTTTCTGTCTCTTCTATGAATTAAAATTAATTTTTATGAAAAGTTTCAACGTTGAAGTCAGAACTTATCTAGTATGGTGATGAAGAAAGGACATGGGAACTCTTGCCCCAATATGCTTTCAAATTTGACTGTAGTATAGCCAACTGCATTGATATGAACATTTTGAGACGAGGATCTCTTTTCGCAATCAACATTTGTTTAGATTATGTATTTGGAAATAGTCTAAATTGTTTGAAATAATTAACATGATAGGTATTTTATGTATATATTATTGTCATAATTTTGAATTTTATATTTTTTTAATATATATGTATTTTTTAATTATAATTTTATTATAAATTTTTAGGATACAAATTTATATAAATTTAAAATTTCTCATCTAGTTAGTGTATATATAAAAAAAATTGTGTATATTTATTTATATCTTTAAATTTATCACGTGGAAAGAGAGATTCACTTTCTCTAAATAAAAACATTTCTAAATTGTGTATATTTATTTATATCTTTAAATTTATCACGTGGAAAGAGAGATTCACTTTCTCTAAATAAAAACATTTCTAAATAGAAACCTTTTTAAATTGCACGTAAAAGCTATTTGAGCTTTAAAGGTTTGATCAGACTATACATAATAGATTTTGAATTAATACTAAATATATATTTAAAAAATTAGGTTAACTTATTTTTATATAAAGATAATTTGATTTTATTTAAAAATATTTTAATCTATAATATATTTTAAAAATATTTATATAAAATTTTAATATATAGATATATAGATTTATTTATTTGTTCAGTAAATTGAAATATTTTATTTAAATTTCTAACAATTGATTCTTTAAGATAATATAATATAACATTATATAATATTATATAACATTATATACATGTTATTTGTAATATTTATTTTCAAGCGTTTTGCTGATTAATTTAATAAGCTATTAAATTTATATAATTAAATTATTATTTTATTTTCTACTTTTATTAGATAATGTAATGCTATATAAAGTATATTATCAAATTACCTTATTTTAAAAAGTAAATATAAAAATACTTTTGTATTTATATTTTCTACATGCATACTTCAATTATGAAAGGAATTGTTTTTCTATATATCATATATCTAAATGTTACTTTTATGCATAAACATAAGAAATGTGAAAAGTTTTTACACATACAAATGTTTATTGATTCCTTATTAACTCAATGTAACATTGAAGCCCCAAGGGATAGCTTACTTAGTCAAGTTTTGTTGCTTAGTACCCTGCTTATTGGGAGGTCACGGGGTCAAATCTCCTTGAAGCCCTTGCACTTAGGCTTGGTTTTTCTACTGTGGCCTTGCTAGTTTGGCCAACGGGGTGTGGATGGTGTGGCCTAGTTTGGCCAACTGGTAGTAGATGGTGTGGCCTTGCTAGTTTGGCCAACTGGTAATAGTTTTTCCATCAGGTGTGGATGTAGCCAGAATCCCTTCTAGTTTGGCCGACGGGGTGTGGATGGTGTGGCCTTGCTAGTTTGGCCAACTGGTAGTAGTTTTTCCATCAGGTGTGGATGTAGCCAGAATCCCTTCGGGTTGATATATCACCCTTCAAAAAAAATCAATGTAACATTGTATAAATTATTTGATTACACACATCATTGAGCTAAGTGAAAATTTTAATAATGCACTAATGTAAGAAGCTAATTAGTTGAAGAATATAATGCATTAATGTAGAAAGCTAATTAGTTGGAGAATATCTCTCAAAAAAATTTGAGTAGATCTAACCACCTCCTAAATACTATGAATATACTCTTCATGTGTAGATGAACTATGCATAATAATAGCCAATAATCTCTACCATTGACAAACACACTTAAGGAATTTGTCATAATCTTCATTGGTATAGGTTTTCTTAAATATGTTTTCCTCATGAGGTCATGATCCACTGTGAATTGAAGAATCTCCTTATAAACAAAGACAATGTCTAGTCCAACATGGCATTTTCATTTTGTACTCACCAAACATAATGTTTTTTTTTTTCTGTATAAAGACTATTCTGTTAAGATTAAAAGAGAAAAATATTTACAAAGAGGTTTGAACCTCTGAGGGGGTTGTAGCCTGCCCTCTGTCAAAAAGACCGTTGCAAGTAGCACATTGCCTTCTGTTTACAAAAATGAAAATCATAGACCCAAGACTAAACAGAGCTATATAGACCCGAGACTAAACAGAGCTAAGCGCTTCAGAGTGAGCTGCCCTTTTACAAAATGCTGTTCTTTACCACTATTACAAAAAAAGGAAAGCCAAAATTATATCCTGGAGAATGAAAAATTTCATGCTGATAATAACAGAAGCCATGCACACTGAGAATTACACACGAAATCCAGAAATCATAAGATAACTTGTTGTCCTGTCGCTTAAGCCAAAGGTAATTAAACCTGCGGTGGCGAGTCTGTAGCATTTTCATTTCCCTGGTTGGGGGAGCTTACCCAGGTTACCATCACCTCATCTTCAGCTTCCATCATGTTGCATTCTGGAGGAGGCACAAGGTGCAAAACACTGCTAGAGAGGCGCGCCGGCTCACAAGCTATAATTTGCTCTTGAGGAGAGTTTGGCTGAGGGCGAGAGTCTTCCTGTTGGCCCTCTTCGTGCAGCACAACAGACGCATTGAGGAAAACACCAGCCAAGCTACCCTGAGAATCACTGGAATTCTGAGAATGAGACTGTTCCTTGGAAATTTCATCTGAGCTTGTGTGCTCATCTTCTTCCTCCAAGAAGATTACAGTGATTATAGCTGAGATAAAAGGTTTGTTAAGCCTACTTTTGAACTTAAACCGGGATGTGTGAAAAGAGCTGTTTAGGGAGGGTCCAAAATGGTCTGAGGGCGGTGAGGATGGCGAGGCAGAGGCTAACGGAGTTATACATCGAGGCACAAAGCCACCACGACCCCAAGAACCTCCACGGGACCCCGAGTTGCTACCATGCTTGGGTATGCCACGACGACGGGCCATAACAATATAGATCAATGGATTGAAGGTGCTGAAGGACTGAGGGTGAGAGAGAAGCGACTCGCCGCAAACTAAGTGGAACCAGATTGAATACCAGACCTCTGAATGTAAGACCCAAAAGCAGAGCACACAGAAGATAGAATCGACCACAAGAAAAAACCCAACAACGACTGAATAAGCCCAATACCCGACCCAGACACCTTCAACAAAGACAAAATCGAAATCCCTTACAGAGATGGGCAAGAAGACTGACTTAATACACCAGACGCATATGGAGAAAACTAACTTAATGCACCAGACGCCTTCGGAAAGAGACAGAACCAGATACCTGAAGCTAGCCAAATGGGAGCAGTTATGAAGCCATGGTGGCTTCTAAATTCTCCGGGCTGTGCTGAGGCTCTAAGGCCATGACCACCAGAGGAGAACACTGCCTGAAGAACCCGGAGCGACTGTGTCAATGCCTGAAGAGACCGGAGCAAATGAGCCATGGAGAGAGCGCGCCATCCTGATATCTTTCGCCTGCGTACCTCGAGCTCGATTAGTTATTAATGCTTGTTAATGAGCTGCCTCGAACCGCCTAACCCTACTTAATGGCTTGCCAGTTGCCGGCTTCGCATGCCCAGGCATTAACACCTAATTAAGACACCCGCATCCAGGTCTCACCAAACATAATGTTATGTTTGTTAGAACCCATAAAAAAAAAAAAAAAAAAACATCATCATCCAATTGAATACATGGGTCACCAAGCATGTATCTACCCAGCACTCTATACATAATTTATCAACCATTATTTAATCACAAATTACTATAATTATAACCTTTATTCCCTTTCATCATGATACATCATGATGTCAAATTTTCTTTGGTTATAGATTTCCTTAAAACCATCCTATCATCGAATGGTTGTAGCTTACCAAACTGTTATTCTCGTTGAGCATAGCCATCAAGTGCTTTGTTGTTGAGCATAGCCATCAAGTGCTTTCAAACAACAAAATATACATTACGTATCATGATGTCAAATTTTCTTTGGTTATAGATTTCCTTAAAACCATCCTATCATCGAATGGTTGTAGCTTACCAAACTGTTCTTCTGGTTGAGCATAGCCATCAAGTGCTTTCAAACAACAAAATATACATTACATCAAATTAATTTCTTAACATACATTTACACGGATCTGGGTACATATAATTTTGATAACCAATTCGATAAAGATGAGTATGGATCGTAAAAGTTGATAGTGATGAGAGAGGGCATAAAGATGAGTATGGATTGTAAAAGTTGATAGTGATGAGAGAGGTCAAATGAACTGATGCGATAAAGATGGACATGGATTGTAAAAGCTTCTGGTTGAGCATGACCATCAAGTGCTTTCAAACCACAAAATATACATTACATCAAATTAATTTCTTAACATACATTTACACGGATCTAGGTACATATAATTTTGATAACCAATTCGATAAAGATGAGTATGGATTGTAAAAGTTGATAGTGATGAGAGAGGTCAAATGAACTGATGCGATAAAGATGGACATGGATCGTAAAAGTTGATAGCTATGAAAGAGTTCAAATAAACTTTTTAAGTAATAAAATATTTTCAGAATCTGTAATCCACACACTTTCAACACTGAGAGAAACGCTGCAACTTTTTCTTAGACCAATACATTTTAAACTTCTATAAATATAAAATGTCATTCGCATTACAATATCATCTATTTTTATTTATCATAATTATCATTAAAAAAACACATTTCCTCTTTCTGTCAAGGACTTTGCTTTCGGAAGATCAGATCCAAAACCACGGAAAACCTGAAATGGACGGATCCTTCAAATATTTTGCCGTGAGACTCACGAGAATGATCCGTTTTGGATCTTGTTTGATAGTAGTAACAGATATGCCATTACTTTTTTGTTGCGTATACCTTCATTTCACGCAATTCGTTGTACAGGGACGACTACTCTCTTCTCATTCCTCCTGTTCTGTGCTACTTATATAGAGGCTTCGGTCAATCTAGTTGGTACATCTTTTGCTCCATCGCACTGTTTTAATTTGTTCATTTTAAGGCAAGCTTGCTACTATTCTTAAGATTGTCTTCGTTTGGATCTCACATAAAGCCCCTCAACGAACTGAAAGATGGCGAGCCCTTCAGAAGACTCCATGCAAACAGTTGCCAGACGGGCACCGATTACTGCACAGCGAAGATTGAACATCCACCTGCAAGAACAAATGCCAAGCCCATGTATGCACTACATTATTCCAATATATGATTGCATAATCCACAATCGCAAATAATATTAATGGATCCATCTTAATATCCCATCTCAGGTTTGAGTGTTTTAATTCTTAAATAGATCCCTCTTATCATCCTATCTCAGGTTTGCACATTAACAGTTTTAATTTGTTACTAAATCCATAAATACATCCTTAAGTTAAATATATTGTTTGGCGTTACTGTTAAATGTGAATAACCTGTATTAGTTTTGCTATGTGTTCCTCATTTAGATTTAGCAAGAGCTTTGGAAGCAGTGGATCCAGAGCACACAAATGGGTCCACGGATCATAATAACAACGACATGAGCGTTCTTCAACAACATGTGGCTTTTTTCGATAGAGACAACGATGGAATTATTTACCCAACTGATTTTTACAAAGGTGGGTCATTTTTCATCTGATTTGTTTAGCACTTTGCCATTTTCCAGTAAAGTTCAGCTAGGTTATTGTGCTTTACCAGCATGCCGGTTCTTTCTAAGTTTATGGAGAGTACAAACTTGCTTTATTCTGCCTTACCAGTCAGCTAGATGGCTTTACTTTAGAAATTTAATGCCTGATTAGAGAAATGTATTGAATAAACATGTTGATCTAGTTACTGCTTGCTTTTGTAACGGAAATGAGTTACTAAAGCGAATTTTTTTCTAAGTAGAAGTCAGATTTTATAAATGTATAAGATGAATTGTACAAATAAATACGAACATGAATTTTAATAAAGTGAAATATGAGATATTTATGGATTTTGTTGATAAAATAGATTTGCAAGTAGTCTTATTCATGTTATATATTCCAGTATGTAAGTGGAAATAAAACAACTATATAAAACATGTCAATCAATTTTTTTTAAATGTATAAAGTTTTGTAATATTTTATAATATTAATGTTATTATTTTTTAATAGCATGCTATTATTTTAGGATGTAAAAAGTCATTAAGAGTATTTTTTATGGGCCATAAGGAAATTGGTTAGCTGCATAAGATTTAGAGGTATTTCACAGGAATGAAAGTTTTTTTCCCTTTTGAATTATTAGCAGGTAATTTTATGTGGCCTAGTTTTGCTTGAATAACAATGATTTCACTTATTTGTATATTGGCTATCTCATTATTAATTTGAAAACTAAATTATGATTGATTTTTCATTTAAAAAAAATGAAAATAAAAAATAAGTAAATAAACTTAGAATTGATAATAAAATATTTGCCTTATATTTCTTGCTGACATTGAAAGACTCTATGCATGTTTATGTTTACATGCATATTTATGTTTATGGATATTTGAATGACCGAACTTTATATTTTTAGTTTGAAAATCCACAGATTTAAATTTCGAAAGAGCTGAAACCCAACAAATTGTATTTAATTATGAAGTATTAAATTTGATTAACATCATGAAATTATGGAAAATGCTTTTATCAACTTGGAAGATGGTCTAATGTGTATCGTGACAGTATTTTAATTTCAAAAGAGTTGAAATACAATAAATTGTATTTAATTATGAAGTATTCAATTTGATGCACATCATGAAATTATTGAAAATGCTTTTATCAACTTGGAAGATGGTCTAATGTGTATCGTGACAGTGAGTTCAGGGATTGACAAAGATTGAAATAAAAATTAATGATATGGTAGGGTAGGATGGTGATTTACATACCCAAAACTATCGGAGTTAATTATTGCAAATCTATTTGACTATTAGGCTTCAAAGGTTGTCGGGAGCTATGTTCTAAATTTAATAATTTGGATAAAGTGTTTATTATTTGATTTTCATGTTAAAATGTATTAATTATTATTGTTTATGTGTACATGCATTTAGTCGCATATTAAAAAATTATAATTATAATTATACTTATATATATATATATATATATATATATATATATATATATAATTCGTTTTTATCCTGTCCAGATATCACAGCCAGGGTATATATATATCTAATAACCTGTCTCAGGTATCCCAGGCTTGAGTGTTTTAATCAGCAAGTAGATCTGGCTATTTTCGGCCATGTGTAAACAATAATATAATATAATCTTGCTTTCTCTCTATCCAATTTTATCTAACCGTGAAATCAAAACTGGAATTTTAAAATGGATTAACCCGATTGAACTTGCAGGCCTTCGTGCCATAGGGTCTAGCGTCCTCGTTTCACTTTTCATGGCAGTGGTTACCCACTTAGGCTTCAGTTACTGCACTCTTCCGGTGAGTACATTGCTGAAAGTAAAATTAACCTAAACAACTTGCATTTATCATATATTTGACGAATGTCATTTCTTCATCTAGGTTTTTCTGAGGCAGTATTGATGTTCCGTGTGCAGGGATGGATACCGTCACTGAAATTTCCTATATACGTTGAGAACATCCACAGAGCAAAGCATGGTAGCGACACAGAGAGCTACGACACTGAAGGGAGGTTCGATCCTGCCAGGTTTGATGCCATCTTCAGCAAATACGCTAAAAAACATCAAGACAAACTCACATTCGGGGAGATCCAGTGCATGCTGAAGGCCAATAGGAATTTAAACGACATTTTTGGATGGTAAGCCCCAGCGTCTGATGGTTGTTTTTTTTCTATTTCATTTATTTTTCCTGTGTGCAGAGTCCAGACACGCGAGAGGTGAAATAATATGGTTATCACATTTTAGTTTTTGCGCTGCCCCAGGTTAGCAGCTCAGATCGAATGGGTCCCCTTGTACGTTATTGCGAAGAACAAGGATGGTCTTCTGGAGAAAGAAACCATAAGAAGATTGTATGATGGCAGCTTGTTTGAAGCACTGGCAAAGCAGCACTCATCTCGCACAAGGCGCTAAACATTTACCATAAAGTAATATAACGCAGGGAGAAGAAAATAAACGAAAGGGACATATTACTAAAATGAAAAGCAAATTGCTATACAGTAACTTGTTATAGTGAAATTATGTGATTACTATTGAGGTGTTATTCATACACTTATAGTGTACGAACATATAAGCAATAAAAGAACAAGTTTTATTATCAATTCTGGCTTTTGGAGTTTTGGTGTTTGAAATCGATTTGTAAAGGGTCTTGTAGGTGTTGTTGTATGCTTATATATTAAAAGAATTAGTTATTATATTTTGTAAATATAATTGTAAAAATTATTTATATAGTAATCACTATTATTATATATTTAAAAATTCAGTTATTATGCTTTGTAAATATAATTGTAAAATTTATCTTTGGAGCAGGGATTGATATACTAAGTTGGACTGAAACAGTAAGTTTTAATTGATGTAAGAGTCTTGAAAATTCAAATTTAAAATATAAAGTAATATTTGCACAAATTTTGAAAGAAATGTGATTGTTCAACCCCCTGTTTGATATAATTATTAACTTGTTTGAAAATTTTGCATTTTAAGTAAAAAAATAAAGAAAAAATAATACAATTTATTATTTATAAATAGTTGTAATATATAGTTTGTTTTGGATGAGGAAATAATACTAAACCATTTTTGAAATGTTATGGTTTTGATTAAAATTTAATTTAAAAACTAGATAGATTAATAAATTTGAATTGCATATATATATATATATACATCATTCAATATTTATGAAAAAATTAAACAATGGATAAAAGTAAACATTTAAAATAAAAGATTTATTTTTACTCAATTATATATTAAAATAAATAATTTATTTTAAATATTATTTCAAAAATAAATATGATAAAAAACTAAGGTTTTTTTTTAATTTAAAATTTTCTCATTTTAATATATAAAAGCATTAAAAATTAATATTATACATTATATTATAATATCTGATTTTTGATAAATAAAATTTATTAAAATACTTAAATAGTAAATAGATGGTCATCATACATTTAATCAATAAAAAAATTAAACACACTAATTTATAAAATCGAAATTGCATATTGTAATGCCAAGTAAAGGCCATTCGGGTGCTATTAATGAGCAACTTCAGTTTGCAGAGATCAATGACATTACCAAACGACGTCTAATCACTCACATAGCTTTATATTTATGTTTCCATGTTCTTGTACAATTAGGGCATACTTGTTGTGATGGACGTGACTCCTTTCTCTCACCGTGTTTTGAAAAAGTAAAATGCATGTCCTACAAGTTAAAAACTATATTATTTAAATTTGGTCAATGTGTCATATATATTAGATAAATATAGAAAAGTGTTAACTATATTATTTAAATTTGGTCAATGTGTCATATATATTAGATAAATATAGAAAAGTGTTATATATATTAGATAAATATAGTTTGTAGTTTCTATATACATTTAGTTAGGACACAATATGTTTATGGTATAATTTGTGTTTCAGCAAAATGTTCTCTAGAGGCTTACTTTGATGACCAAGTGTAACATATAAACAATGTAACATACAAGAGGGCATAAAAATAAAAATAAATAAGGTCTGAAGAAATTCTTAATATACACCAAGTGTCTTTCAAGTACTTTATTAATTCAAACAACTTGTAGTTCAAGTTGTTTGTTTTCCATGAATAGTGACTTACAGGAATATGTGTAGTTCCAATTAGCATCCATAAGGAGGACACACTAGTTTTTTCGCAGTTAAAACCAAGTGGGTCGGTTTTCATTCCTCTCTGGAAGAAGAATATGTTAACCTCCACATGTTTGTCCAAATAGACTATGGAATTATCTCACATGGGTTAAGTTCATATCCATCATCCATGGAAACTGCTACGCTAGTTGGGATTAACTCATTGATCTTCAATATAAAAGTTTGTATATAAATATATTTCTCCCTAGATCTGTAGTTTGTCTTAGATCTTTTGGTTGTCATGGTGCCTTCATGGAGAGCGATCAAGAATAAGAAAAGAGAGAAGCATAGCGAGAAGAAATTTCAGCAGGTCGTAGCGCGTAATAGCTACGTAGAGTTGAAGTTCCACCTTGTTAAAAGGTGTGCATACAAATAAAAGATTAAACCACCCGGATGCGACCTAAGTACTGTTGGCGAATGATGCCACCTATGTACTGTTGGATGAGCAATAACATATTCAACCAATCTGATAGCCAATCGGATTAAAAAAAAATATACGTAATGAAAAAGAACTAAAGGCATGCTGTCCAATCTTGTTGATAGAATATCGCAATCGGTTAATTGCGTAAAGAGGCGTAGAACTACTCTATGAAGTAAATTACTGAAAAGAAGGGTCCGTGTGGCTTGTAGGAAAACGACATTCATACTTCTTTGAAATTGATAAGTGTAACCTATGGATAACAAAATATTGGCATGTTGCCAAGCTTGACTGATAGATATTTGTAGACATGGTACCAAGTGAGAGAATTATTTAGTAAACATGAGTGGATTAAAGGCGTTTATTTATTAAACATGAATGAATGGGTATAGTTCAAATATCTACATCTACAAGTGGAATGTATTGGGTCAATGCTTGCCACAAAATATTTATATTTTAGAATAGAGTAGATTAAAAAAAAAAAAAAATTGATTTCCATAAACTTTCTTACGGAAAAAGGTTTATCCCATAAGCATACACTATCTACTAATTATGTGTATTCTTACTATTGCTGAGTGTTATATACTTTTCATATTTTTGTATTATTTTTGGGCTCGTAAACAAATATTTTTGTGATTTCAAATGTAAGTGTTATTGATGTTTCTTCGCCACCATGATCTCGGCTAAAAAGCCCAAGGTATGACGTTAGTATTGACTATTTTTTAGTGCATCATAACACTACAATTAGCACAACCACATTTTTAATGTAGTTGATATACATGACAAGTTTATATCAACCACCTTAATAATTTTTATGGGTAATTTTTTAAACACCAACTATTTATCATTATTAATAACTATATAAATAATAAAAACCATATTCTTATATATTTATATATATTATTCTGTGATTATTATATTATAACTCATCATAATATCATAAGAATAAAAATATTAAATTACTACTACTATATGATATTATTATTATAATAATATAATGATTATAATATTATTATAATAATAATATTAACTCATAATAACAATCATGATCCAATAATAATTAAAATTGCGATAAGGGAATTATTATATGTATTTTTTTTAAAGAACAATTATTTATGATTATTAATAATTATATAAATAATAACAACCATATTCTTATATATTTACGATTATTTTATTAATATTATAATAATAATATTAACTCACAATAAGAGGAAAATGATACAGAAGGTTTGGTGTTCTGCAACTAGGGTTTGAGGAAACCTTGCAACAGCGCAGAGTCCTCTGTTATAGCAACGCCGCAGCAACAGTTTAGCAAAGATCAACAACAAGATTGTGGTATAGCGAGGACGGGTATGGGAAAATCTCACGGGGGGGCCTCAAAGCCCTCAAGAGAACCATCGGCACAAATAGGATAACTGCTCTCAGGGTTGGAACATGAGGAAGAGGTTAATAGAGAACCCCCTTTGCAAGACAAAACAGATGCGCCCCTCCACCAGTCAGGAAGAAACAATGAGGTACCAGAAAGAAATAAAATGCACACAGAAGTACCAAAGGTAACCTCGAACACATGCAAACCCATAGCAGCTGAAAGGCCTAGAATAGAACTACCCAGTCACAGAATCAATGGGAGAATCCAGTATATGAGGGACCATGCACTCATTAGAAAATTTATCAGATTCTGGCCAACAGAAAGAGCATTGCATGGATGGATCTCGGCCAAATGGAAACCCAAGGGCCATGTTACGCTACAGATAGGACCAAAAGGGTACTTTACGGTGATTTTTCTCTGCATCGAAGACAGGAACCAAGTAATGGACGAAGGGCCATATTTTTTCAACTCAGCTGACCTCTAGCTAAGGGAATGGGCAGCAAGATTCAACCCAGACAAGGAGGATCTCAGCTGGGCGCCAGTGTGGATCAGGATGTACTCACTGCCAGAGGAATATTGGGATGAAGAATCGCTAAGAGATATAGGAAACAGGCTGGGGGAATACATAAAAGTTGTAGAAGAAACGAAGCTGCGCAAATACACATCCTATGCTCACATTTGCGTCTTCATGCGCCTGGATAAGGCCTTACCAGACTCAGTAAGTCTCTCTCACGATGATTATGAATGGACTCAACCATTGGATTATGAACATGTTCCCTTTCATTGTCGCAAATGCCATGCGCTTGGACATCTCTTCAGGGACTGCCCTCTGAATGCCAAGCCCCAACCCTCCAATCCTTCTGACATGCAAAACCAAGACGAGTTCACCAAGGTTACTAATCACAAAAGATCGCATAGAAAACCCTCGAATGGGAAGAAACCCCAGCCAGAAGCTGCATCCTTCCCTTCAACCAGCAACAGCTTCGAGATCCTGGCCAACACCTCTGAAGATCACCCCCTACATTCAAACTCAAGGCTCCCACCCCTCTTAGCCTCTGTTCTCCCTCCTCCCCCTGGATCCTCTTCCCTTCCCAGCCAACCAGAGAAGAACCTCGGGCCTCCTAAAGAAATCAGAAAGTTCTTGAGTGGAAAGACAAAGGATATGGAGGTGGATGCCCCTTCCATCCATACTATGAGTACAGCCACAGCCCCCGAAGACATGAATCAGCCACAAGTGATGGATGAAGAGACAAAAAGCTTCGACCTAGGAGGACTTGATATCCTGGAGCTCGAAGCAACATGCAAAAAGAAGGAGTTTGACAAGATACCGGAGCACCAACTCAACACACTGGAAGTTATCTTAGCCAGGGTGTACCAGCAGCATTAGTTAGGCATCCAACCGGGCAGTTACTGGGACGATAGCCTCACTCCAAAAGATTCCAAGAATAGAGGGAGAAGAACCGACCTTCAACAAACAATTCCATTAGGGAAAATCTTGGTTGACTCAGGAAGATATGCGAAGCTAACCAAGTATTACAAACCTACCATTAATAGTGAAAGATGAAGCTCACATCATGGAATGTAAGGGGGCTCAATAGCCCAGGAAAATATAGAATGATTAAGAACATGATAAAGCATGAAAGGCCACAAATTTGTTTCCTTCAGGAAACGAAGTGTAACAGTGAAACTCTGTGAAGCACACTCTCCAGAGCTTGGATAGGTAGCAGCTTAGTGGTAGTGGATGCCTCTGGGGCTTCTGGCGGGCTGGCTATCACATGGAATCTGCAAGCAATAGCACTCTCAGATATACATGCATCCCACCACATCATCCAAGCAACCTTTCATATTCTAGGTGCCAACATTCACGGACATCTTACAAATGTCTACTTCCCTCAGGAGGCGGGCAATAAAATGGCTTTATTGGACACGATAGAAGCACTGAGTCTACATAGAGCTCAGCTCCTGTGGATCATTGGAGGAGACTTTAACATTATAACTAAATTAGAGGTAAAGCAAGGAGGTCAAACAAGGATGGAGCAGGAAAATGAGCACTTCAAGGAGTTCATTCAAAATAATTCCCTTATCGATTTTCAGTTTTGTAATGGAACACACACATGGAGGAATCGAAGGATTGGAAGGCATCAAATCACATCCAAGCTAGACCAATTCCTTCTGTCTGATAACGCAATCCACTTAGGATGGGACATAGTAGCAGCAATTCTCCCTTATGCAGGCTCTGACCACTGGCCCATCGCCCTTCAGCGGCAAGGACCGAGTAATGCCAATAAGAGACCATTCCACTTTGAGGCGTTCTAGCTCACTCCTCCTGCATTCAAAGACTTCATAAAAAATACCTGGAACAATTTTCATCCGCCTGAAGGCTCCAAAATGTATCAGTTTCAACAGAACCTCAAGTATCTTAAAACTCATATCAAGCTCTGGAATCAAGAAACCTTTAGAAACATTTTTCAGGCGCAACAGAATCTAAATAGGGAAATGGAACAGCTCCAACAGAAAATAATCAAAGAGGGACACGATGAAGAAACTTTGGAACAGGAGAAACGCATTCATTATCAACTAGAGGAGAGGAGAAAGCAGGAGGAAATATTATGGAAGCAAAAATCAAGGATAAGATGGCTGAAGGAGGGGGAGGGAAACACCAAGTTCTTCCACAGAACAACTGTACAGCAGAGAATGCACAACACTGTCCCTTTCATTCAGAAGCAGGGGGGAAAGAGTAGAAGAGCATGATGAGATTGAGCAAGAATTCACAAGGTACTTTCGGAAGGTTCATCAAGAGCCCCAAAAAGACAGAAGGCAGGCCATTGAAAAAATGACACGAAATGTGCCAAAAATCATTACTGAAGATCACAACATGCTCCTTCTTCACCCTGTTCAACAACAGGAAGTAGACACTGCAATGCATCAACTCAAGGAAGGTAAAGCCCCCGGCACGGATTCACAACCACCTTCTTCCATGCCTTCTAGGAATTAATCAGAGATGAAGTATGGCAAGTAGTTGAGGAGTCATGCACCCTTCACTTGCTTCTGCCCTCTCTCAATTCTACTTTTATTGCGCTCATTCCAAAGAAAGAAAGCAACATTACCCCAGACAAGTTCCGACGAATTTCTCTATGCAATGTAATATACAAGGTGATTTCAAAGGTCATAGCCAATAGATTAAAGCCGCTGCTGCCCTTGCTCATCTCGCCTGAACAATCCTACTACGTGGAAGGAAGACAGATCCTGGACGAAATCATCCTCTCACACGAAGTTATACACTCTCTCAAGCACACCAAGCAAGCAGGTATGATACTCAAGTTGGACTTGTCAAAAGCCTTTGATAAGCTAAATTGGATATACATACAAAAGATGTTGTTAGCTTTTGGTTTCTCTCCAATATGGGTTCGATGGATTCATAGTCTCATTTCTTCTACTTTCTTCTCCATCCTTGTCAATGGCATTCCATCCTGCCCCTTCAGCCCCTCAAGAGGTATTCGGCAGGGTGATCCTCTATCGCCTTTCCTCTTTGTTCTCATGGCTGAAGGATTAGGTCGCCACATCACTCAGGCTCGCCTTGCCTAACAAATTAAAGGTCTTTCCATCCATAACTCCCCTGCTATAACCCATCAGCAGTTTGTCGATGACAACATGTTGTTCGGGTACCCCTCTGTCCAAGAAGCTTCTATGTACAAATCCCTGCTGAATGATTTCTCCGAGGCCTCAAGAACCAGTATTAATAAATCCAAATCTCATATCTCTTTCTTTCACACTCCTCCTGTCGTTCAGAGGGCCATCGCTCGTATTCTGGGCTTCTCCGTTGACTCCCTCCTATCCAAATACCTTGGAGCCCCTCTCATTGACTTAGCTATCACGCATTCCTCTTGGCACCTGCTTCTTGAGAAACTTGACCACTAGCTCAATTCCTGGACACATAGATCTCTGAATATAGCCAGCAGACTAGTACTAATCAAGGCTGTTCTATAGGCAATGCCGCTCTATCTTTTTTCAATCCTTGCAGCACCTAAATGGGTGATAAAAAGAATAAGGAATATACAATGCAACTTTCTTTGGGGAGCGATCGGCACAAATCGCAAATGGGCTTTGGTTAAATGGATTTCTGTATGCAAGCCTAAAGAGCAAGGGGGCATTGGACTGAGAGACCCCAGCCACAGTAATGCTATAATGTGCGCAAAAATCTGGTGGCAATGGTTATCCATCCCCAACAAACCATGGGCGGCCATCTTGACAACTAAATATGCCAATCACAGGCCACAGGAGGAGCTCATCAGACTAACGCCCAATGAAAAAGGCTCACTCATTTGGAATGCAACTAAACAACACTTTCTAATGATTCAACAACACAGTTTTTGGGAGGTTCGAAATGGTGGAACAACACGTTTTTGGATGGATGCCTGGAACCAGTTGCCAAAGATCAACAACCTTCTCAGTCGACTCCCAAGCCACTCAGGGGATGAGCAGCATCAAGAAGAAATATGGCACCATTAGACTCAAGAAACAGATCAAGGATACAGGAAATGGCAGCATAGCGAATCGATAATCAATAGAGCTGATCAAAGGACCATTAAGGAACTGGAAGGGGAGCTCCAAAAATGCCAAGTGAGATACTCCGAGGACAAAGACATCCTACGCTGGGGCTACTTGCCAAAAGGAACTTTCAACACCACAGAAGCCCACAAGATCATAAGTTCGACTACAACGCCTCTAGATCCAATATGGGGGAGAATTTGGTCAGCTGGTAACTGGCCCAAAGTATCACTTTTCCTATGGCTGGTGGGGCACCGGAAAATACTGACATGGGATAAACTCAGGCGAAGAAATTACCATGGGCCATCAATATGTGTTAATTGTAAATTGCAAGGAGGAAACTCTTTAGCACCTTCTGGATTCCTGCACCCTGGCTAACCAAATGTGGGAGAAAGCCAGCTTTCGATGCCAAAGAAGATGCAGGGTATCAAAAGATATCATCGACTCAATTCGCCAATGGCACCAGAATCCATACAAAAGTGAAGTACTCAATCAAATTTAGAGATTAATACCAGGGCTCCTCACTTGGTGCATTTGGAAGGAAAGGAACAAGCGTATATTCAAAGACCAAACAACCCCCATAGAGATCATCTAGAGCAACTTCTGCTTGAACCTTAAGGAGACATTAGCGCTCCACACTTGGATGCCAGATGATTTTCCTACTCTGGAAAATGAGAAGGCCATTTGGGCGAATTGGAATTTGCCACTCCAACAAGGAAACCCATCTCAAGCCCTCTCAGAAAGCAGCAAAGAAAAGAAGGATACCTGGACTCCACCTCAAAAGCACACTATCAAGCTCAATTTTTATGGAGCATCAAAAGGCAATCCCGGAAATGCTGGATATGGAGGAATATTCAGAAATCATGTAAGCTCGCCCCTCCTTATCTAATATGGCAACATAGGATGGGACATCAATGACTCAGCAGAACTGGAGGGACTATGGCAAGGACTTCTCCTTTCCAGAATCCACAACCTTCAACCCCTGGAAATTGAGGGCGACTCCCTCGTCCTCATCAACATGGCCAAGAAAATTCTCAATGGGACTCATGCTAGGAAAATTTCCAAAAGCTGGAGACTTGAAGCTAGATTGGAGGCCTTAGAACAATGGCTTCACAAAAATTGAGCTATCATCTTCACTCATGTAAAACGGGAAGGAAATAAGGTTGTGGACCTCTTAGCCAACCTGGGGGTGGATTCCAAACACACTCTTATTACAGGGACACTCGACATAATCCAAAACCATGATCATGCATAGGAATGCAAACTTCAGGTTCAAAAGGAAGATGCTCCCCCGGATGCGGGTGATCGCAATGAGAGTTAAGTTGACAGGACAGTGGATGGGCAGGGCAGAACGCCACTTGCCCGACCTGTACAGGAATCGTGGAATGGTAATTACACCTGGCGCATGCACATTTGCATGAACGTCATTCAGGATACGATACCACCAGATCAGCTGGAACGCCAGGCTCACAGCGAGGGAATTAAGTCTCGCACGCACCAGCATGCAGTGGAAGGCTCAAGCCATCAAGGGAGCAGTAATGGGAGGAGACTCCCAAGACAAGGCTGGTAACTTTAAAGCCGGAGAAAGGTCGAGGAAGATGGATAGTTCGGTGGCTCTGCCGCTCCGCCAGCATACCTTAGCACATGCAAAGAAATTCAGGGAGAAGGGAGGGAATTGGACCCCGGCGCTGATAGTCTTGGCCTTCTTTGCGAGGCTGGTTATTCCCCTCCCCGAGTATCGCTCAGGTATTGCAAATTGGCCCTCCCATTCTTATTTCTTGGCAACTGATATCTGTGTTTGGTTTTGGATATTGCACACGCGCAGGGATTTGGCAAACCTAGAGGATAAGCTCAAACTAGGCAGAGGAGGCTCAATTAGGAGGCAACGCCGCATCCAGGGTATTGCCCCACAGTTACATTCCTGGATCTGGGCCACTGTCATCTGCAGGATGCCTCGATTGAGACCTAGATTGGGCAATCACAGGGGGCAGCCGAGAAGAGCCCCAACGGATTCATCCTCCAGTGACTTGAATCATCCTCCAAGGAGAGGGCTCTCTTCTCACAGCAGAAGAGGAAGATCTCGAGCCTCTAACTCTCGGCCCGGACCTATTCCTGCCACTGGTTCCGCCATATTCACCTTTGACAGTGCTCTAAACAGGCCCAGGATCACAGCCTATTTTACAGTGGTTTTTCAGGAGGAAAGTTTAGCTGTTGATTTAAGGACTCAGGCAGAAAATTTGAGGGCAATCCCGGACCCCTCTTCATCTTTTCAGCTGGCTACGGAGAACACCCCTTAGCGAGAAACAAACGAACAAAGGGGCAGCGCGCGGGAGGCGATGATGGTAGATCTGGGTCCTGAAGCTCAGAATGTGACACAGATAGAGGAACCACCTGATATGGGCTGGTGTCGAATTACTGAAGAGCCCATTGATGAATAGAAAAGCCATCCACGCTTCTCTTTTTGTAGGATGCCCCTCTCCACTGGGCATGGTTGTAAGGCGACTCGGTCATGGGTTTCTGGTATTGTCTCATGTTTCAGTGATCATTCCCCTCAGGTCTTTTTTGAGTTTTTGATTTGTCTCATGTTTCAGAGATTATTCCCCTGCGTGGGAAACAAAATTAGACATTTTTCAAATATGCCTGTTTTGGATAGAACTGCCTCCTGCAGGAGCAGAGTGCTTGACTACGGTCATGATGTAAATTTACTATCTCCTTGTTAATATAATAGATATAGTTTTACGTAGAAAAAAAAATATTAACTCATAATAATATTAATAATAATAACATCTAATAATATTATAAACCCAAGCTAGTCAGTGTGGAATGTAGGAAAACAACATTCATACTTCTTTGAAATTCATAATTGGAACATCTGGATAACAAAATATTGGCATGTTTCCAATAGATATTTGTAGACATGGTACCAAGTGATAGAAATAAAGGTGTTCATTTAGTAAAAAGGAATGGATTAAAGGTGTTTATTTATTAAACATTAATGGATTGGTATACTTTAGATATCTACATCTACAAGTGGAATGTATTGGATCAATGCTTTCCACAAAATATTTATATTTTAGAATAGAGTAGATTAAAAAAAAAATGATTTCCATAAACTTTCTTATGGAAAAAGGTTTATCCCATAAGCATACAGTATGTACTAATTATGTGTATTCTTACTATTGCCAAGTGTTATATATTTTTAATATTTTTGTATTATTTTTGGGCTCGTAAATAAATATTTTTGACTTTTGTAAAAATATTTTTATGATTTCAAATGTCAATGCTACTGATGTCTCCTCGCCACCATGATCTAGGCTACAAAGCCCAAGGCATGACGTTAGTATTGACTTTCCTTCTTATGGTTGTCTGATTGTTGGTTGTCTTTTTGATCACTCGGTGGCCAATTCTCTGGGATTTAGTTCATCATAACATTACAATTAGCGCATTCTAATTTCTTCTAGGCAAAAAACTTACTTGGAACTAAACATCATTCTCATGGCTAATGAATCCCATGAACCAGAACTTGTGACCGTTCTTACACATTGTTCCATTCAGTGGTCATCAGCTTAATATTAGGAGTTTGCAGGATTGAGCCATCATAACTATTGAGAAATGTAACTAGTATCGATCTTCATAAGTATATTTGAGTCATGATGTAATGTTTTTGTCAAAAAGAAAGAAAATAAAAAATTATTATAAAACAAAACTTATTTAAGACCATGGGTTTCATGCTTTGTTTATTTCTATTTTAGGTCATAAAACCCATTGACTTATTCTAGGTTTTGTTTCAAGATTCATAGTCCTTGTCATTATTATCTATACCTTTCTTGGGATTTGTATGTTAAGAAAGAAATTTATTTTTGAGTCAAAATTGTATTTTATGCCTCCTCCACCAAGTCAGCTTGCCCTCCTGTGTCAAGTTAGCCTCATTGAAGAAATTCAACCTCACAAAAAGACTATAAAAGTAGTGCTACTCGACCTCATTTGGTACCAACCAAGCAAGTTTTGATATGTAGTTACAGAATGAAGAAAAAAGATTGAAATAACTAGAAAAGAAGGAGAAAACCCTATAGGAGAAAGAAACACTTGTTGTGCAAAACGAAGTTGAAATTATCTCCTATTGTCAACACATGCAAGCTTCTAGGTTGTTATAGGAGGTCCAAAGTTGCAAGCCTATAGTAGGGCCAAAATTTTGAATCAGGAGGGCTGAAATCTAAGCTTGTTGTAGAATTGAAGTAGTTTGACTAGAGTTGACTATTGAAGATTGATTAACCATCTTGGGAGGTTGACTTGGTGGATTTGAGAGGTATTTTAGTTTGGTCAAATTTCTTGGTTATCTTATTTGATTTGGTTCTAAAGGAAGAGAAGATAAGTTTTTTGTTTTTCCTCTAGAAGAGGGGTTTTAGCCCTGACTAAGAGCCTATATCTTGTGTTTCATTGGTATTAATCTTCATGTACTTATGTTTTTTGTAGTTGGTTGATGATAAGAAGATAAAATAAGATAATCACAAGTAAGTATCAAGAACCGCAAATATTTTTTCCTTTTCATTTTCTAACATGATATTAGAGCTAAGGTGAAGAATAAGGTGAAAAGGTAGCTAGAAGATCAACGAGCTCTCATCATATTGAGGAAGGAGTTAAAAAAAAAGAAGTCATCAAGGAATATCATAAAGATAATAGAAGTCAATTTCATAGAAGTAAGGAAATATTGTTTTCATCAAGTAAGTACACCTATGGACTCATCAATGAAATCTGAGAATAAGCTTCGAGGAGAATCTAACTATAGAGCATGGAAAACAAGGATCGACCACATGCTTACAAAGAATAAGGTATTGGATTTTGTACTAGGAAAAATCAAGGAAACCTTATATGATGTAGGAAAGGAGAAGTACAATGAAATTAATATTACTTGCATGAACTTAATTGTGGATGGAGTAAAAGAAAACTTGATTCCCTACATATCCACTCTAGATTCATCAATGAAAAAGAAAGGTTCTCTTTAAAAGTTGTTTACAATCAAGAATATCGGGCAGGTGGAAAGCCTTAATAATGAACATTGAATAGTTAAGACGATAAAGGATGATGAAATGTATTACTATTTTGTAAGAATTTCTCATATAAAAGGATGAACTTCAAGCAATAGATGAAATAGTCCCCAAAAAATAAATTGTGATTGTTTCTCTTCTAGGACTTCTAAAATCTTGGAATGCCTTTGTAGGAGGAATTAGTAGCTGGAATAATTCTCCATCCTTCAAAGAAACGTGGTCTTCCTATGTACAAGAAGAAGCTTTTATTCCTTTGGTAGAAGGTAAGAAATAAAATGAAGAAAATGACCGTAATTCCTACTTTTCCCATGTCAAGAAAAAAGGAGGAAGTAAGAAATTTAAGGGGCCAACGAAGAAGATTGATCCCCTTGAAATATATTGCTATCATTGTCACAACATGGGACATTATAAGAATCAATGTCCCGATATTCCGAAGAACAAGAAAAGAGAAAGGGAGAAAGATAATGTTACAACTGATGATAATCCTCAAAGGAAGTTTAAAATGAGGACCATGAAGTCAAAGACTTATTCTATTCAGTCTTATATATCATTATCTTATAGCTTAGGCTATTGTTTTCTTGTAGAATTTCTCTTATGTTTGCCTCTAGGACCAATATTTTCTATTCTGTTCATATATTTAATATTTTTTCTCTTGAGTTGTTTTGATGAATTAAAGGAATCCCTCACAAAACTTGGTTGATGGAAGAACAAGAGGGAACGATACCATTTTTTCACAAAAGATAAGTATCTTGTTCTTTATTTATTTTTATTATCGATTCCCTCTATTTTTCTAAGTTTCATTTGTTCTCATTTATAATCTTATGTCTTGTGTTTTTCTTGGAAAGAAATTTTGTAGAAATATTCTAAAGTTAAGAGGGAGCTTGCAATAAGGATTATAGCTAGTTTCAAAGGGAGACTCCAAAAAGAAGGAAGAATTTTTGTTGCATAGGGAGCTCTTCAAGAGGAAATCCTATAGAGTTTGTAAAGAAAGCAACTCAAGGTATGTATAAATAGTTGTAGCAGGTCTTCTTCATATAAGAAGGTATGAGCATTTTGAAATTTTCTTTGTATTACTAACTCTCTCGTGTCTAGGGTTTTCAATCATAAAGATTCTTATTTAGGGAAATTAATCTTTAGATTAAATCAAACTTTGTCATATTATATATCGTTTGTTAATTTTTGTAAAACCCTAATATTTAGGGTTCACTATAAAAAACTTAGCTCTTTAGGATTTGGTGAATTAGGGTTCATAGCAAAACCATTGTAATATTTAATGTGTGATCCTAGGAATAAATCCCTGGTTACATATGCTTCCATATGATTAAAACCCTAAATTGGTTATTATATATCTAACATCAAAAGGTTTTTATGATTATATCTAGGGTTTACGATGAAACGCTAGTAGTGATTGATGTAAGATTCCAGAAACCATAGATGTAAAATTCTTTTGTTATGAATGTGCTCAGTTGTTAATGTCTAAGGTTTCATTTTATTAATAATATATAAGATTTGTGACAAAGATGTAGAAAAAGGTTGTTGTAAAAGTTTAAAGCTTGAAAATGTTACCCTATTCAATTTCTCCTCTTTAATTTCTATACCATCTAGGTTTAGGATTTGATATTTACAGTTCATGTTTTTTCTTAAAGTTTTTGATAACCCCAGATGCTCTCTCTATGACAATATAATAACCCTAGTTTGACATTTCATGGTCCTATATATAATTATGCTTGGTTATACTTATTCTTGAATATTTGCAGGTGCATAGTCTTCAATATGTTAAAGATTCTTACCTACCTCATACTTATTGATGACTTTATGATGATGTTGAGCATATTGAAAAGAGGGAGCTGCAAGAATCTTGATGGAATTGAAGATTAATGGATTACCTAGTTTCCATGAGAATATAGAAGGAATGATGCTCCAAAGATTGAAGTTCTCTGATAGAGCCTGTGTGGCTATGTTATTGGTGTTTTTGTTACCTAGTAAAGAAGAAGCAACTATATACCTCCCTATTTAAGAGGGAGGGAATATTATGATAGCTATAGTAGAAACCTTGAAGAAAGAGCAAGATCAGAGAAAGTCTAAAGAACTAGAAATCATCATTCGTAATTGGTGAAGTAGTGGAATATAATTGGATATTTTGAAAAGTGTTGAGAATGAGTTTGGTGTTGCTAGAGAAGTTAAAGAAGAAAGTTAACCTTGATATGTCTTTGGATAATGTGATAACCTAAGCAACATCAGAATAATTGAAGGCCCGAAAGTTGTATACTTACATAAACAAACATGTACATTGGAAGTTTGAATATTGGTTGGGGTCATGAAGCTACAATATACTTTAACAGATGAACAAGTAGGTGATGTGTTGACAAAATCTCTTCAAAAGGTAGTTTATTTTAGGAGGATGCTCGAATTGGTGGATATTTTTGTTTTGATTGAAAAATAAAGTTGAAGTACCATAACATTGTCTGTATGATGGTACATGGGAGGACATCATGGACTGGTTAATATTGAGATCTTAGTTGATGTCTAAATCCTAGAGAGAGGCTATTGTGTGGAGCTTCGATTTAGTGTTGATAATTGGACTCCTCTAAGGGTTGGTGTCAGGACATGGAGGCTTAGATGGTATCTATATCCCGTTGGATGTATACCAAGGTTGTAGCTTGATAGTACCTATAGTGGAAATTTCTTAGATGACACCTTAGTCCCTACTGGAAGGATACCTTGGCAGTAGGGGTATCCCAAGCATTGTGTATACCATTTTTCTCTTCTTAAAGAACATTTTAAATTGAGTTCAATAATGGTTGAACAATTATGAATGCCTCTCGAGTTAAGAGGGAGTGTTGAGAAATGTAACTAGTATCGATCTTCATAATTATATGAGTCATGAAGTAATGTATTTGTCAAAAAGAAAGAAAATAAAAATTAAATGTGAAAGAAAAATTATTTAAGAGCATGGGTTTCATGCTTTGTTTATTTTTCTTCTAGGTAAAAGCACCCATTAAGTGCTTCTAGGGTTTATGTCAAGAGTCATATTCCTTGTCATTATGATATAGACCATTCTTTGGATTTGTATGTTGAGAAACATATTTATTTTTGAGTCAAAGTTGTATTTTATGCCTCCTCCACCAAGTCGGCCTACCCTCCACTCAAGTCGGCATGTTTGAAGGAATTCAACAAGATAGAATGACTATAAAAGTAGTGCCACTCAACGTCATTGGAATAACAGCCAATCAAGTTTCAATCTATAATTGTAGGATGAAGAAGGAAGAGTGAAATACCTAGAAAAGAGGGAGAAAATCCTAGTGAAGAGGAAGGATAGACTGTTATTCTATGGATAAATTCCTTCTGCGGACATAAGAAATCTCCCTAGGTCTAGTGGCTTGGTCTAGAAACAACCAAGGAAAAACTAATATGCTTTCCTTACAAAAGTCTTTTGAAATATTATAAGAATACCTACATGGAATCCAATGCAAGTTTCCTCCTCCTTGCTTGCAAGCTTCAACTCCAACTACAATTTCTAAAAGTGGAACCTGCAAAACATCCAAAGCAAACAAGAGAAACAAAACATACAAATAGAATATAGAAACAACTCTAAACAAGAAGCTGAGGATTGATTTTTCTACATGTGCATAAATGAGACATAATGTATAAGAAAAAAAGAACTTGTGCATTAATAAAATTAGGATAATATTACAACCCTTGTATGCCTTGACCTTCTAGAACTATCCTGGTTATCTTGTCCTCCCTTTTCCAAAATAGAAAGCCTTCAACCATACCTCGATCACATGTATGGATTATGGACCTATAGACACAAATGTGCAGCATGAGGGCATAACTAACAGTCTCCAAAAGCCAATCCAGACTCTATGGGAGACAGTGAATTTACCCACTAGAGGAAATTTCAACCTAAAGTTGCCCATGAAATTTTCATGTAATTTCCATGTCATAATATGCACTCCAATCAAAATGTTTTAAATTTAAAAAGATGTACATGTAGATAGTTTGGAGGGAAAAGAAGAAAATTACTTTTTTTTTTAATTGTATTTTTGGCTTATCACCTTATAGGTTCACTCAAATTTCAAGTGTAGACACTGGTTGGATGAAAATTAAATTCCACATCCAATGAGTACCCATGATGCATACACTTGTGAAGAAAAACATTGATAAAAAATGAAGATGCATTAAAAAAAACCATGTTGACCAACTTTTTCTAATGTATACTCAATTTTTATCAATGTGGGTCTTCTTAGAAGTATGCAAAATGGGTATTCATTAGATTTGCATTTAATTCTTCATCCAATGAGTGAATACATTTGAAATTTTAGTTAACCTATAAGGAGATAAGCCAGAAATACAATTGAAAAACGTAGTTCTCTTATTTTCCCTCCAAAATTCATAGCTCATAATTTATTATCTTAACTATTATTTTATTATTTTTTCTTTGGAGGCCATTTTTAGGCTGAAATTATGTCTAATGATTCTAGGGCTTAGATCCACATTAGGGTGAGGTAAGTTCTAGGAGATAAGAGATAAGTCCTCAATATTAAGGTTTCGAGATTCGATCCAATAGTAAATAGTTAACTAACACATAGGGCATTGAATCATATCATGGTAACTTCTTGTCACATGTTTATCCTAGTTGGGCAATTACTTTGGTAGATTTGGGAGGAGGGTGTCACATGATGTTTGAAAATTCATTCAGAACAATATGAAAGAAAAGCAATTGCAAGGCATTCTGCAGAAGCATCATGGTGTTCAAACACATGGTGACTCAAAGACATGCAGGAACAATATTTTGAGCTTCAAAACTGGACGAACATAATGAAAGAAGAAAACTTATGTTTTGCTATGGATCTCTCCATATATGACTCCTAAAAATATTATGCGATGGGGTCGTGCAAAACATATGGAGGATGCGAAAATTGAGATGCAGAGGAATTTTAAATTTGGGCAGAGGAGTGATGAGGAGCCTTGAAAGATACATCACTTTTCTAATTAGAATTGGAACTAGCCTCAAGATAATGAGAACCCTGACATAGCCATTAGCTTGGGTTGAAGTTCCTCCACAACTTGTGGAAGTTCCAAAACATCAAAATATAGATCATCAAAAATCAGTGGCTTAGAAGGATCAACAGTGGAAACATCACAATAGTGGCTAGATGAATCCATGAAGAGATCATGAAAGCCATGAACAGGAAGTTCAAGATCAAATACAAAGGCATCCTCATGATCTAACGAATCATAAAGAAGGGAAGATTGAAAATAAGAAATTTCACCTCTAATTCTTCATGATGATCAGATGATGGATTGGGGAGATCAAGAAGAAAAGCTTTTTCCTCTCCATGTTCAACTGTAAAATTGACTTTCCACGAGTTATGAGTGTGATCAGAAATAACATCATCAAAAGCAAATTCTATGGAAGATTCAACAATAATGATAGAATTGTGGAATATGTTAGAATAATGACGGAGATGTGTGGAAGGAGAAATATCAACCTTCGTCGCAGATTCTTATTCAGAGATAGACTCCCACATATAATCTTATAAATTATATCAGAGGTTGGCTACTTAACACTAAATCCATCCTAAAATTGATCCTTGTGAACATCAACAGATACAATTCAAAAAAGTGAACCAAACAACTCCCAATCAGGAGGACCAAAAGAATCAATGGATGGAGGATGAGGAGTTAACACGTCATCATAAACATCAGATTCTCAGTCCAAAACTAGGCTACAATTCTAAGTATGTGTGGTGGGAGAAGATGGTTTTAAATCGGGAGATGAAATCTAAATTTCTCCCACCTCAAACCGGGGAAATGGATCTGTTAGATGAGGGGAAGGCAAAGAGTCACTTGGAACAACAACTTAATTCATTAGAGATTTAGATGCTCTATAATAGAGGTGCATTGGGTGACTTTCAAAAGATCTGTATTCATGCAGATTCATCAAAATGTGAACAAGAAATTCAAATTTATCTTCCATTAAATTCCAATCGATATCATCTTTGGAAAATTCGAAACAAAAATGAATGAAACGATCATGCAAATCATCAAGAGATTCATTAGGTGCTTTTCACAATCACATGATTTTTTTGAAAACAAAATCATAATCATACCTCTCAAAGGCATGGTAAATCACCTTGACAATATGTTCGAAAGAGTGAATGGAAGCCACTGGAAATGTGTAAAACCATTCCTTTACGTGTCCTTCGAATGTGAGAATGAAAAAAATGCATGAAGTGTCGTCACAATGAATATTGTGTTTTGTGCAAAATTAAAAAAAATGAGCAGCATGCTTGAGAATGGTTGTTCTACCCCCACCGTCGAATTTCAAATCTGACAAGTCATAAATTATTCCCATGGGTACTTTCAAATTAGAAGGTTTAGAAAAACATGTCAGTGTTATGATTTGGGAAGAAGCCATTAAATATGGATAATATTCAAAAAGACTTCATCAGCTCAGATTGTCATCTGGACCTCCTTCTAGCACCAGAAATGTTGAGAGTGTCGGATCTGCCTACATTCATAGCATCTCCCTAATATGAAGTCCCAATTAGACCTCACACCATTTGGTGTAGGAATCCCATTCGTAATACAACCTGATCATTGATGAAGTGGGATTTAATGATGTGCCTTGGCTACAATAGAGCATAGAATGTTGTATGGTGACTTTGGTGGGAACAAGTGTGTGACTCTGCGGAAAGTCAAGTGTAATGCATGGAGCTCCTAACACACAAAGGGGAAAATGACTTAGTCCTTTAAAATCCTGTAATAGTATGCAACTTCAAAGGAACACATTAGCATGATGACATCACAATCTACTTTACGAAATAGTTCACAAGTTAACAATGATGGAATTAAACAACAACACACATTCAACAAGATTCGTACCAATGCAAAAAAAATAGTTCATAAGCATAAGTGTAATTTAAATAAAATACATTGCAAACATAACAAGAATAGTCGTACTATATTTACAACATATGCATGAAATATGTCAACTCTAATCTTTTATTAAGTGAAATTTCCATTCATACATATACCATTGGTGAACCACTAGCCCCAATAGTGGAACATGAAGTAAACACCTTCCCCTCCAAATAAATATACTCCCTCTATACTATAAAGAGGTTGCAAGGCTCTCACAAACTCCCAAGCTCTTGATTCTAAGGCTAAGCCTAGCCAAAAGCTTGGCTCCCAAAATCCCTTTACATGTGTTACGAGGGTATATTTATAAGAAGAGGGGTTGACTCTTCAATTCCCCTTTGTGACTCTTGGAATTTCACTTAAAAATTAATTAAAAAATAATATTACATTTTACACTCATACCCATATAAGATCGAATTAGGTAGAGCCAAATAGATAACCTAATAAGACAAAACATATCATTCTTGAGTTTGGGGAAACTCCAGCTCAACAACTTCCACTTGATGTTTCTCGATGACGTAGCAATTCCAAGATTTGTATTGCATGATGACATCCCCAAACTTTGTTATGATGTCTCATTGGAAGAAGATTCTATCCTCTATGGCATCTGGGTACAGTGACTTGCAACCAATTTGTGTTTCCTTCTTGAGCAAGAGCAACATTGTGTTGATTTGGACAGGGCCAAAAATGTACTTATGCATGTTCTATCTGTTTACTTCAAGATCTTCCTTGATGGTTACCTAGCTCAAATATTCCAAGTACTCTTCAATATCCTACCTGAACTGATTCCTATTCTTGATCTTCGTGAGTGAATCGAATGATGGGATCTTTTGATATTTCACCAAGAAGTTCAAGTTGTTGTACAAACATGCATATGATGCATGTGTGTTGGAAATGAATGAGGAAAGCTACTTTTTATTTTGTATAAGCATCTGTACCTTTTACTTATCAAACACTACCTCTTGCCTTGTTTTCTTGTACAATTCAAATGGTTCCGCTTTGCATTTCATTGATCATTCATGCACAACAACAATGGAAAGTTTTACATTCCGAGAGTCTTGAAAAAATATTTACACTTTTGTTGTAGGCCATGCAAGTGGACAAATTCCTTATGCACAGTAGCAATCTCCTCATAAATACTTTCTATGGTCTCTCCTAGTGTCGATACTTCAATGAGTATCATTGCCTTCAGTTCTTCTAGATGGACCTATGTGGAAGCTACGTTCTGAGTTGTTTCTTAGATCTATTCAACCTCTTGCCCAACAGCTTTCAAGTTGTTTGCCAATTTATTTTTCTCTACCATCAAATACACCATATTTTACTTTGAAGCACCAATGAAGTCTAATTTGGCTAAAACAATGGCACATGTAGTTCTTCTGGTTTCGGTCATGATCACCCTTTTTATGATGAATGTAGGCGATGTGAGGTAATCTAAAAAGTGTTTCTTCCTTGCTTGTACAATCCTTTCCTGAATCTCCTCATAGGTCATATTATACATATTGATAACCAGACTATCATTGAGAGGAACAATTTTCTCTTCCTTGCTTAGAGCTTGCTATGCTCGAGGATTGGGATACTGAATGGTGACCTGTTGTGTACTTGGCATCAAATCAACATCTTGGTTTTCTGGCTCTAGTTCATCCATGCCTTCAATTTTTATCAACCCCTCTATCTCTTGAGTGAGCTCCTTGTCCTATATATGTTTTTTATCCACCTCTTATTTCTAGTTCTTTTTTAGCTCTTTAGCTTGTCTCTACACTATTTCTTCTACTATTTCCTCCGTTATTCGCCTTTCTACTTCTTCTTGCTTCTACTTCTCTTCTTATTATTGGATCCTATGCTCATGTTCATCTCGATACTTTTGTTCTTTTTCTTACATGATTTGTTTCCTCCTTGCCTCTGATACTAAATATGATTTCATAATGGTTGGAACTGCTTTCATCTTCCAGCTTCATTCTCCCCTGGATTGTGCACAACCTTCCTCTTTCCCTTCTCAAGCATTGGGTTGCACACTTATATTGGTGGTTCCTCTAGAGTGCCTTCTTAATGTGGAGTAACCAGTGAAGTTCCTGCAAAACTAATTATCTTGTGGGACTTGGAGGCATTATAACAATTCTTCCATCCATCCTCCTTGAGCGAATGAAAGGTCCCACTTAGCCACTGAAAATGGGTCCTCGCACAATGGTATTTGTAAATAATCCTTGGATCGTACGAATTGAAGTCTTGAGTATTGAATGCGAATTTATATATCATCTTCCCTTCAATATCCACAACTTTTAATTTCTTAATCTCTTATAATCTGGTCTGCAAAGGAAGGATATGCCAAGGTGATTTCTTCTTCCTATGAAAATCTATTGAAAACCCTATGGATAGATGATATGAAACTTTCATGACTATATTATCAGTGGCATGCCTCGATAAAATATGTGGCAAATTATATCTGCCAAATACCTTGAGGAAAGTGCCATCCGGTGAGGGAAACCAATCTGTTATCTGTGATACTGCTTCCATTACCCCATGTGACATGCAAGGCAAATCTTCCTCAAAGTTCATCTTATACAATGGGATGAGAAAGTAGTCAGTTGGATTATCCATTTCTCCTTTGTGGTTGCACTCCGAAAGAATCTTGTAATAAACATATACAATAGAATCTCATTGTTTTTAAGTCTGATTCATGTTATGGAATGAATTATGTGTGTAGATTGCATTGTGTAGATATCCATAAATATAAAATATAGTTTCCCTTGCCTTGCGAGGACTAAGGGCATTAGACACATAGATCTAGAAATGTTGAGCCAACAAATATGACCAATTGAATGGTTTACCTTCATTCACAACCTAGTCAATTAAGAAAGCCCACCCTTCAAGAAATGTCTCGGTGCTCTACTCACCATGGATTCTACAACATAGCATGATCAACAACTGATAGACCCTCAGAAGAGATTTTTTTCTTGTATGTGCTGGTGGGTGTCTGACAAATATTCATTGGATCTTTCACCCAATGTTTAATAATCTCCTTAGTGCTCAAGTAGTTGGTATTCTCATAGAAGAACGAGTCCATGAGTGGTTCGAGCTCAGGAAAATGGTACATGAGATGATAGTCTGCTTCCAGAAAAGAAGCAATCCTCCATTCGCTCGTACTTCCAAGACTCATAGTCTTTAGATATGTGTGAGATAATATCCAACTAATAACATCTACACATGGAAATGATGTGTACCTACATGAAACCCTATGTAACCTCGACTTCTATACATTAGTGTACACTTGTCGATCTTCCAAATCTGCTTTTAAGGTTCCTGCTGAGAAATTTTCACTCACCTTTTGTAATGTGACATCTGATTCCTTTTCTACAAACAGTTGAGTGTCTGAGTATGCTAGCAAGTAAACTGGTGTAATCTCGACTCCCTCCCCGGTGCTACTATCTATGGTATCCTTCGAAGAAGTTCTTTTGGGTGCCATGATAATAGTGACTGACGAACAGAAGTGCTCAACACCTACAATACCTATGGGAGGAAAAATAACTCATGGCACACAATAAGTTAGCTTCAATAAATCAACTTACAAAGCAAGATTAGGAAAAACCACATGCATTGAATGGGAAAATTGCACAATTTTGAAAGTGAAGGGAGGTACACTAGTTATGTGAACTTTTCATTGCACAGTTTTAGCATCCAGTGATGTAGCTTGAGGATAGAGACAATGCAATGCGCAGTCCAGTATGGGCAGGCTGTGGGAGAGACTGTGCATTTCGTAGTCTTGGTGGCCAAGGTGACAGGAATGATCCCTAGAACTATGCAATTTTTAGTCGGGTTAGGTTGTACTGCACATTCTTCAGTTTTAGAGGGAAATTTGAGAACTTGAGTCTCAAACTTGTGCAATGCCCAACTAGACAAGGTGAAAAATGACCAAGGGATGAGCACATCTGCCTAGTGAGAGTGTGGGAAACAAGCGGATATGAGTAATAGTGCATCCTAAATTTCATATTTAACTAAGTATGGATAGATTAGTGCAGAAAAAGTGCAGAAGATAAACATACAAAAGGAAAAATGAACATGCAAGAGGAGTCGCGGCAAAGATGACCACTAACAAGAAAAAACAAGAAAAGTAATGCGATATTCGTGAAAGGTTAATGATAGGCCAAATCAACACTTGAAGAAGCTAATATACATTAAAACACCAAAAAGTATGAAAATAAATCAGAAAAAACTCACTCGCAAAAGCCAAACAACAAAAGGCAATAGAAAAGGCAACAAAAGATGACAAAAGAAAAACTCACCGAGAAAATCACTGCAAACTCCACCAAAAGATCCTTGATCTCCTTGAGAATGCTATAGCTCCAAGATAATGCACAAATAATATTAAGGGGTGTTAATTAAATATATCGAGACTAGTTGAGGTCTATGAAATGCATGCCTAGAATGAAGGAAAAAGCAACACTTGGGGGAAAGTTCCAAAATAGTAATTGTGCCACCTTCGAGAAACTAATTAGTGAATCCCTATTTTCTAGGGATTCTTTTTTCTTTTTCTCTTTTATCCTCTTTTAGGAAACTTTCAACCATACTACGAAGAAGGATTGTGCAATTCCCGAGGACTAGGCAACTTCTTGACTCAATGCATTGTGCATTTTCTGAGCTCAAGGGGTGGTTTTTGCAGCTTTTGTGAAAATTTGGAGAACCCAAATTTCTTCTACAACAACTAATTAAGTCCCTTCTATTTGTGGATTACTAAATAAATTATTTTCTACCTCCTATAGAAAATATTGAAATTAATACAATGTAACTTTCAACAATTAAATTAAATGCAAAAACAAGAAATTGAGCAAGAAAGAAATACACAACACATGACATCGTTATTTTTGGATAAATGTCACCAGAAAAACCTAATGCGAGAAAACTGATGCAGCAGCTAAGGGTTTGTATTATTAAGAAGTAGTTTTTTGAATACAATCTTTGGATGCCTTGTTGGATATCCAATATAGAGAATTTGACTGATAGAGAGATGAGTGAGATATTCATTAAACTATCACTGGTGATCCACGATTGATCCAGCCACAAAATGGCTAGCCCCTAATAACATCTATGCAGTTTTTGCGTAATCACTGTGCTCTTTTGCATCCCTCCTTCTAGGGATTGCGTCACTCCTTCTGGCTAATCATTTTTCTTCTGGAACTTCGACTTCTGCCCTCCAAGTCTCACACCCTGGCTTCTAGCTCCAAAACTCAACTTCTCCATAAAAATACGAATTTCCTCTCAAGATCTACAGTTCTTCTACATTAGCCTATGTTACCCAACATGGAATATACGCTACCTCCTCTCAATCTCTCTCTTCCTCCTCTGCGATGTATTCCCGAGTCATGAAATTTCCCTCTGGAACTATCCCTACCCCTCACTGTAAGAAATCTCCTCAATCAATTCTCTATCAATTGCTGCACTGCCCTCTATGAGAAATTCAATCTCTTGATCTCCCTCCAATGTGATTTCCAAATGCCCATCAAGCCTCCTCTTATAATCTTCTCGTTGAGAACCAACAACCCATATTAGATTCTAATAAATGGCTAAGACCATCTTGGCTTGATCCTCATCTTCTTCTAGAAGTTTCAACCTCAGTTTAATTAATACCCTTTAATTATTTTAATTTCCTATGTTTAGACTTAGGCACCCATTAAAAATAATTAATTATTTTAATAAAATTGTCTCCGAGTGGAATTTCCCAAAATGATTTATGGGTATTTTGAAATACATGTGTCCAAGCCTCCCTACAAATTTTGAGGCTTATAACGCATTTGATGCTACCATAAATCAATAGTTTCCATCATCAAGGATGGGATGCCATCCAAAATTTTGCAATTCTCAAGCTCAAGGTTGGTCTGCCAAGAATTAAGGCACAATTTATGGAGGCAAGGTTAGCCAGCCTTCCAATATTACACAGTTTCTAGAGGCAAGCCCATAAAATGCTGCAAGGTAAAGTCAGAAGTTTTTTATGCCTACAAAAGTTCAAATAAAGGTCAAAACGAAGAATCACAAGCACAACATAAAAATAAAAGTTTTTGACATACCATGAATACTCGACGACATTAAAAGATAAGTCACTATTGACAGAAGGAAGGCTCCAAATTGAAAGCATAGGCAAAATTTTGGCGGGTGGTTGTAGCAGCTACAACAGACCTGTATCTCTCGAGGAGAGCTTCGGTGGTATGGTCAAGAAGGAACCTAACAATTCTAGCCCATCAACTACATCTATTTCTCTAGAAATTCTTTCAAATTTTCTTTGAATAGAATATCGAAGTCCATTGCTGTGAACATTCTCTAATAAATATATTTTTCTCTAACCTCAATCGGAGTTTGTATGCAAACATTATAGCGCTCAGAAGTTGACCTTCTAGTTTTGACCATCATAACTTGAAAGGATATCATACTATTCCCCATTATTCATAAAAAAATGGGATAGAAACATGACAATGATGAAGAATAATATAAAGTATTACATATTTTAACTCTATCCAAGTGTTGGAGGAGTCAAACCTAACCACTAGTAATTTATTTGGTTGTGTCATAATCAAACCACTATGAGGAAAATGCGTTCCATTTTTTTCAAGTGCATTTTATTCCATAGACAAGAAGAGTAGTCGAGATGGATAAAAATGGATAAAAAAAAATATGATTTGTACATTGTAGTATCCCATGGAACATAAGGCTTACTTCTTTGTATTTGCAGCCATGTTCTATTAAGATAAACAGATCAGAGTGACCTTACCTTCCACCCGGGTTTTCTTCTGAAAGGGTTTCCCATGATATATCTGGTGTCAATTGTTTGTGAGTTTTTATTTCATTTTTATTTATTTTATACATAATTATAATTTTCAAGTTTACACAATAAGAAATAATTTATGGGTCCAAAAATATAAAGAGAAGTAATCCATTATACTGTAGATTTCAGACTTAAAGTATAAGTTTATTAGATCTATTGTGACAAACTTCTTGGTGGAATATCCATGGTAGTTGACAAATAAATGCTTATAATTTTGAATTAATTATGGTATTTACTCACCCACTAAGAATCCTCTTTATATATATATTTTCTAATCCCCCTTATAGTATGTCATAATAAAAATCTATTTGAACACTAAAAATTCTGTGCACTTATATGGATAAAGTTGCTTGAGGATAAAATTATTTTTTGATTAAAAAAATTTGAGGAAGGTTTGCACCTATAGGGATTTCATCATCACTGATGCATGATATATCTAGTGTTCAAATGTATCTTTGTTTAAAATTTCAATAATTTACTAGTCATATGCGATCAATAAAATTTCATGGGTATATATCTAGATAGTTCATCACGACGTACTTGGTAAGTAAGCTAAAATCTATAGTATGCAGGTTAAATTACTTTAGGTTTAATATTTGTTAATTACTAATTTTATTCCTATGCATGTAATAGATAAAATGTGCCTAAAATAAAGAAAAGAAAATATAATTATACATGAACAATGAACATGAGGATTTGTCTTTTAAGCCCTTATGGGAAGGAATTCAATTGCTAGATGACGTTGCTACACTCTCATTTTCTCTAGAATGGAAGTAATGAAAGTACAAAGGAGAAGGTACTATCTGTGGAACTACATGAGAACTGTATCCTTTTACTCTATTAAAGAAAACTAACCCCCTTTTTTATTCTCTGTAACTCAAATTCTCAATCACTCTTCCTTACCATGGAACTAGATACAATTGAATATAATGTAACCCATTTACCTCTTACTAGCCTAGTTTTGATATAACCTGATAGCCAACTAGAGGTGAGGTTACAACCGTTCAACTCTCAGCTATACTTACAACTTTGACACTTTTAGAGTTTCATACATAGTGCAAACATGGAAATATCATTTTCTATGAGCCACGGCAATTGAAGTCACCTCCTTGCGAACCGTGGTAGTTAAATACTATAGGTAAAGTTGTCAGAGGCATAAGCTTTGCACAGATTTTATAATTGAAAGGATTCTTACACCATTGGAGATGCCTTAGATTTCAACACTTATGGAAGAGATTTTGACTTCCAAATATATTTTTGTATGCCTCAAAATGACCTCAGAAGGTTTGAGATGCTAATTTTTCATATTGTGACCTAGTGATAAAAATGACCCTGCAAGAATTTCCTCCAATGATCCCACTCTAAAAGCATTGATGTGGGAAAAAGGTAATATAATTATATAATTTAGATCATACCTCACCATTTTCTAGGGTTTTTGATCCCAAAAATAAATTACCAAATGAGGTGAGGAAACTTTTTTACCACCTTCTCACTCATTTTCCATTTTTATTTTCCTTCAAGTTGTCCTCCAAACCCTACCTACCAAAGATCATGATACCCTTTTCTTATATTTTTGGAGCTCTTCTAAAAAACTACGTCATCTTATAACTCTACTTTAACATTAGGTGCTAAGTCTTGTATGAAAGGTAGGACCTTATCTTCCTCCTAATCCAACATTGAATGTTCATTGAGTTTGATAAATTTCACATTCACCATAAAGTAAAGACACATGTATGGGGGTAGACTATGTTTGTAGGAATTATATCCAACTTTTTATACTATCTTGAAAGGACTATATCATAGAGACTTTGTCTTCTTATCAAGACCCTACAATTCATCCTTGCTTAATTGTAACCATCCTTTTTCTTCAATTATAACTGACCTCTCTATTTTGTGTTGGTCATTCTTGGCTTTGCCTTCTTCCTATGAATTCTTCCATGTCTCTTGTTTTTTCAAATGGATCTATCTAATATTATCAGCAAATTTTCCTACTCTAATGCATCCCTTGTGAGATCTTCCCTCACCCCTCCTTTCTTCCATATATAACATCCAATGGTGAAGGTAGAAAATATATAAAACAAGTTTCAAATTGGAACTTATTAGTAGAAATATAAAATAATCTACTAGAAGAGTGTTGTATATAGAGCATATTTTCATCCCAAAGTCTTCAAAGGCTTTTGATTTTAACACCTTAAGGGTTGTACCAAAGTCTTGGTGACTACTTCTGTGTGTCGATCTTTGTATGGATGGAATCACGTACACCTTATGGTATTCCTTACTAACATGATGATACTTGGTATTCCAAAGTGCACCCACTTGTTCAAAGAAGAAGATTTTTCTTTTTCCCCATGAATGTATTATTACATGGCATGAGAATGCACTAGTTGTTGAACTTTTCGGTATCACAAATAAGCACTCATGTCCCTTCCTAGTTGTTGGTAAAGTTTTGAAAAAATCCATAAACATTTTTTCCCAAAAATGAATGGGTATAGGTAAGGAATGGTATAAACTCTAATATCGTTTAGTTTTATTATTATGCCCACTTACCAGCATGTTGATAAGGAAAAATTTTAGGGGCTAATATTCATAGGTGGGCTAATTTTGCATGTTTTTTCAAAAATAAATATTAGCCAATTTCTATTTTTTCTGAAAATGATTTGCCCAAATTTTATAGTATATAATTATTTAACCTTAAAAATTGTCAAATTTTTTTATAGACTAATATAAAATAATTAGAAATATAAATATTTCTATAAAAATATCCTTAAACATTTTATAGTTTTTATATTAGGAATTAGTAACATTCCTCAAAGTTTCTAAACTTTAAAATAAACTTCCACAATTAAATTTTTTCTTAATATTAATTCTTTTAACTTGATTTATTCTACCTTACTACCAAACCAATTACCTTCTGGAATTTAATGCTTAATTCAGAAAATAACCAGCAAATTAATAACATTACTTTGAAATTTTAATGCCTATACAACAACAACTTTAATTTATAAATTTATTAATTATTAATTAGTATTGTAAATTGAGTAAATATAATAATAATAATTTCAATTTGCAATAAGATTGATAAATGTATAATTTATGATTTAATCCTTAAATCTTATTACAATGATTTAAAACACGTGAAACTACATTTTAATAATTGAAATATGAGATATTTATGAAATTTGATGAAATTATTTCATATAAAAATGATGGACACTTTTACCCTTTTTATTTTTCATCAACTTATATGAATAAAACTTATAAATTATAATATTTGAATTAGTATGTTTAAATATTTTAAATATTTCAATTTTTTAAATATTTTTATTTAAAAATTGTATAACATTAATAACCTTCACATCACAGAATTATTATTATAATTTATTCTAGGTTTAGTAAGCACCCTTTTCTTTCTTTCTTTCATTTTTCTTTCCTTGACAATTGGACTTTTTTTTTTTTTTTTTTTTTTTCAAAAGGTGGAAAAACCTATCAAACTCAGTTTGTCAAACCAACAGTGAGGACAGCCATCTCTGGCTGCTATCCGCGAATGTCAGTTGACACATCACTGTTATCAAGGAAAACCACGCCACCTGAAATAACCCGCTGGTGGTCTGTAAGGGAGCAGGCTTTCACTCCTGCCGTCTTGGGCCGTTAACCTGTTTCCTTACGTCCGAGGAAGACGAGCTCTTAGCCAAGCAGAAGCAGTTTTAGGGCATACTCCAGGCCCATTAATTTAAAAGGTGGAAACATTATTTTTATATTATTCAAAATATCTATTAAAATATAAAAAATGTCATGAAGAGAAAGTGCTTTTAATATATAATTTTTTCTTCAATCAATCAACTTTTTGTTTTTAGTTAAGGAATTCAGAGATCTCGATTTGAAAAGATTGAGAGACACTGCATGTTTATGGATATTTGAATTAACCAACTTTATATTTATAATTCGGGAAATTCTCAGACTTATATTTTGAAAATGTATATATGGATAAAAGGAAAAAATTAAAAAATAAAACTTCAGTAATATCGTGAGATTATTGAAAATGCTGATAGCGGAAAAAAGGGTGTAAAATTCCATTAACATCATGAAATTACTGAAAATGTTCTTACCGACTTAAAAATGGTAAGTGTAAACAGTCGAGAGGTATGTTCCCAATTTAGTAATTTCATATATCGTTGCCATTAAGTTAATGGTTCTAACCGTGGGTCCAAATTACTAAATTGGCAACATCTCTTTACACTGTTTTACACTTATGATATATATACATATGTTAAAATAGTTGGAATTTGAGTAAAACAAATTCAAGAGGTAGTGTTTGAATCATATTTTTTATGGTGGAAATAGATTCAGCACGATCAAAAATATCTAAAGCACCTTATAAAATTTTGAAGTTTAACAACTTCAACCTGTATTTACAAAAATTCTTGCAATTTTCTTTCTTTTTGTAAATATGACTGAAATTTCCATAACTTTTAAAGCAAAAACAATATAATTAAACTACAGCTATATATAGACAAACCTACCTCTCGCTAATTTTGGTCACGTGCAAACACTAATTTGATGTTTCTTTCTATCCAACTTTACATAGCCGTGAACATGAGAAACTGGAGAGTTCAAATACACTAACATGACTGGTTTGGAACATATAAATAACATGTTTAAACATCAAAAAACTATGTCGAGATTGCCCCCGAAGGGGAAACCAGTCCGAAAGACATTGGAAAAAGGCTGCCCGCGCAGGGGTGCCAGCTTCTAAATCAAAATAGACCATTATAGCAAGTTCTCCAAACTGACCACATATTTTGAAATAAACATTAAAATAAACCCTTAAAATAATCGAGCTAGGTGGCGAGACCTGTTTGCATGGATGTGCTAGGTGTCGGTAGGCATTGGCGGCTCCTCCACTATCAAACATCTGTATTCCTCCCAATCATACTCAACAACCTTCTTGCCACCCAAAGTGTGATCAGTCTTCTTGCCTTTGCCTTTGTTGGTGTCACTACTACCCGAGGCTTTCGGCTTGCTCGTGGCTCACTGCACCTGAGCCATCTTTTGAGTGCTGGCGCTCGGCTTCTCTTGTGCAGAGGTGGGAGGCGCATGAACCAGGCTCTTCACTATGTTGTGAGCTGGGTTGGACTGCAGGTAGGTCCCCTCTGTGAATTCTACAGATACTGTGGCTATAATTGCGGGCCTATTCAGAGTGCAGAGGAAGCGAAATTAAGCAGATTGATGGTGCTGGTGAGGGAGGGAGATTGACCTTTTGGGTAGCACCAGTGATCCTTTGAGCTTTGCCAGGATGAGTGCGTCCATTTTCACTTCTGATGGCAGGGTAGCAGCCCGTGAATTGGGCTGTGGATGGAGTGGAGGACGCGGAGGACAAAGGAGTGGCCTACACAGAGGGATTTGGAGAGGTGGGGCAGATGGCTTGGCCTCGGCTGCTGCACATGTGATGACAGAGCCGCGGCATAGTTCTATGGGTGAGGTGGTTCAAGCTAGTGTGGGCTGAGAAGATTGAATTGCTAGCTATGAGCTAGGAGTGGGCGGCAAACTCGACGCTGGAGATTACAGGTTGTCCTGAACCAGAGACGGAAACAGGTGCTAGGGTTTCAAATTGCAGGGTGAAAAGAGTAGTATGGGAGAAATGAATTCTGTTCCCAATTCTATACAACTCAGGAGACTGCAACACCTCCTTATCGTTGTGCGAGAGCTCGGCTCTGCGATGGCAAGGTGGCAAGAGCAATTCAATGGAGGTGGAACAAGTTGTTGCAGACGATCCAGAGTGATGGTTTTAAATTTGCAGGGGAGGTCTCAACCTGTGCACCAGATTAATGGCGCTGTCTAGGTGACAGAGGCTCGCCCCAAATCGCCATGGGTGAGAATGCAGGTGGCCATGTGGCCAGGCCACCTGCCAGCCCAATGTCTCATCCACATTAATGTGGTCTTAAATACCCACAGCTAGGGGTGCTGCATTATTTTGCACCAGTGCAATGCATTCCTGTAATTGGATTCCATCTTTTATAATATCGAGAGAATCTGAGTATAATGTTCGATTGCTGTCCACCCCCAAAATTGCCAAGAGGTCTACCACTTTGTTGCCATCTCTACTGATATGTTTGAATGTGACTGCTCTGTTAGTTGTGAGCCATTGTTCAATGAGCTCTAAACGAGCTGCTAATCTCCAACTCCAGACTAGTTTGTGAGCAAGGGTCCCATGAAGAATTAGATTAGCCATGTTGATGAGTATCTAAGATTCTCCTTCAATAACTAAAGGAAAGAAGCCATGTTGCTGCGCTAGTTGAAGGCCCTGCCACAATACTTCAAGCTCAGCTCAATTGTTTTTGTCCCATCCAATTGTGCCTAGGAAAATCAGAAGAGGTTTTCCATTGTGATCCTTGAATATTCCTCCATAACCTGCCATGCCTGGATTGCCTTTGGAGGCTCCATCAAAGTTTAATTGGGAAATTCCTCGTGGTGGAGGGAGCCATTTTCTAAAGGTTTTGTGATTTAAGAAGGATTTACTGGGGTTTTCATGTAGCTGGTTAATCCTCAAATTCCAATTCTTCCAAATGTTTTGCTGCTGTGGAGAGGTGGGAAAATCATCTTGGAGCCATGTTTGGAGCGCTAAGGTTTCCTGAAGATTATGGCATAGATTGCTCCAAACGACCTCTATGGGTGTGGATTGATTCTTGAAGATGAGGCGGTTTCTTTCCTTCCATATAGTCCAGATGAGAAGACCTGGGATGATTTTCCACAAAGTGTTTAGCAGGTTGCTCTTGTACAAATTGTTTGCCCAATTTCGGATGGTGTTGGTAATGTCTCCTTTTACTCTGCCTTCTTTTTTACATCTGAAGCTTGTTTTTTCCAAAAGTTTGTTTTCCAAGTTGCATGTTTCCATGAGGTGCTATATGGTTTCTTCTTGTTGTTTGCAGTTGGGGCATATTGAGGGCCCGTGGAAGCTTTTTTTCCTCAAGTTGTCCCATGTGAGGATTTTTTTATGACATAACAGCCAGAGGAAAGTAAAAATCTTGGGCCAAATTTTGGGAGACCAGACTTTGTCCCAAAGAGGGTCCTTGATATTCTGAGTACTAATCAAAAGGTTATATGCCTCTTGAGTGGTAAAAGTTCCACGTGGAGTGTATCCCCAATGCAAGATGTCCTTCTTATCAAAAAATCTAATTTTCCTGTTTATGAGTTCTGTGTCCATCTCCTTGTGCATTAACTTTGTTCCTTGCCGGATGATGTGCGCCAAGCTTATCCATTGTTTATATCCCTGATTGAGGGTGGGAGTCCAGTGCTGGTTGACCCTGTCTAACTGATGCTCATCCTAGTCCTATGTTTGTGGTGGTTTAATTATGTCGTTGAGCCTGGGTCTTTGCTGTGAAGAGTCAACCCAGAAGCAGGTGTTGTTGCTGTTTCTTATTTCCCAGAAAATGTGTTGTTGGATCATGGCTTTGTGCTATCTGGCCGCATTCCGAATTAGGGAGCCTTTTCCGGTATTTGTACGCTGAATTAAATCGCCTAGTGGTCTGTTGTTTGCATATTTGGTAGTCCAGAGGATGGCCCATGACGTGTGTGGAGCAGAGAGCAATTTCCACCATATTCTTGCTCCCATGACTACATTACTATGTTGAGGGTCCTGGAGACCAATACCCCCAAGTTTCTTTGGAAGGAAAATTGTTGCCCAATTGACTAGTGCCCATTTGCGATTTTGACCAGAAGATCCCCATAAAAAGTTTCCTTGTAGATTTTTGATTTTTTTAAGCACCCATTTCGACGCTGCCAAAACAGAGAATAGATAAAGTGGCATTGATTGCAAGACAACCTTGACTAGCACTAGACGACTAGCCATGTTGAGGGCTCTAAAAGTTGAGGAAGTGAGTTGGGCTTCTAATTTGTTCAGAAGCAATTTCCAAGAGGTGTCGTTGAGAGCAGAATCAGTTAAGGGGGCACCAAGATATTTGGAAGGGAGAGAGGCAACAGAGAATCCTAAAATGCAGGCTATAGAAGTTTGAGTTATGTAGGGAGTGTGAAGGAAGAAGATTTGGGATATGAATGTTTGAGCTTCTTGGACCAAAGGATGCCTAAACAACATCTTATCATCCACAAATTGTTGGTGAGTGATGGTAGGAGAGTTGTGGATTGAGATTCCTCTTAGCTGTTGAGATTGAAGAGCATTCTTGATAATACGACCTAACCCTTCGGCCATGAGAACAAAGAGAAAGGGGGAGAGGGAATCTCCTTAACGAATACCTCTAGAGGGATGAAAAGGTATTGAAGGAATTCCATTAACAAGCATTGAAAAGAAAGTGGAGGATATTAAGCTCATGACCCATCTAACCCTTGGAGGAGAGAAACCAAAGGCTGATAGCATTTTTTGAATATACATCCAACTCAATTTATCAGAAGCTTTAGAGAGGTCAATTTTGACTAGCATACCTGCTTTTTTATGGTGCTTTAGGGAATGAATGATCTCATGGGTGAGAATGATGCCATCTATGATTTGCCTTCCTTCAACATACCCCAATTGTTCTAGCGAGATGAGCATGGGAAGTAGCAGTTTCAGTTGAGAAGCAATGACTTTGGAGATGACTTTATAGATAACATTGCAGAGGGCTATAGGCCTGAATTTGTCTGGAGTAGAGACTGTTCTTCTTTGGGGATGAGAGCTATAAAAGTTGCATTTAAAGAGGGAAGCATCCAATGGAGGGTTCTAGATTCTTCCACTACCTGCCAAACTTCATCTTTGATTAAATCCCAGAATTTATGAAAGAAGTTTGAGGTAAAATCGTCTGGTCCAGGTGCTTTTCATTCCTTGAGCTGATGCGCGGCAGAGTCGACTTTCTGTAGAGAGACTGGACAAAGGAGTAGTTGATTATTTTCGTCTATTATCACCTTCGGGATGTGCTGGATAATCCTTTCTATGGCTGGTTGTCTGTTAATTTGAGGTTCTTGATGAACTTCTTTGAAGTCATTGAGGAGCTATTTTTCAATATCCTCATGTTATTCTAGCCTTTCTCCCTATTGATTCCGAATTTGGGTAATAATTTTATCCCTTCTCCTCTTTATAGTGGTGTGGTGAAAGAATTTTGTATTCCGCTCGCCCTCTCTTAGCCATCTTACTCGGGATTTTTGTTTCCAGAGGATTTCCTCTTGCTTTTCTCTTTTTGCTATCTGATTCTGAAGGTCCTTTTCCTGTTCTAAAAGTGATTCAGTCCTTCGTTCAGTAATGATGGTCTTCTCGATTTCTCCCACTTCCTGAGCTAGAGCATTTTGAGCTTGAAAAATGTTTCCAAAGGTGGCATGATTCCACTGCTTGATGTGCATTTTGAGATGTTTGAGCTTTTACTGGAATTGAAACATTTTTGTTCCTGCTGGGGGAATGAAACTTTTCCACACCGAATGGACCAGATCACTGAATTTTGGATGAGTTAGCCAGAAAGCTTCAAAGCAAAAGGGTCTTCGAGTGGCTTTTCGAAGTCTTTGCAATTGAAGCGAGATGGGCTAGTGGTCTAGTCCAGTAAGAGGTAAGATTGAGCCTGAGAAGTCCCCTCCAAGGTGGATGGCATTGTTTGAAATCAGGAATCGACTCAGCTCGGAGGCAATTTGCTGGGAGTCAGATCTTTTGTTATTCCAAGTATAGGTTCCATTTTTAAAAGGAAGATCAATGAGCCAGTTGTTTTGGATGAAATCCTTGAAGTGATCGCTTTCAATATCCATTTTGATTCAGCCCCCTCTTTTTTCCTCTAATCTAGTGATCATATTTAAGTTGCCCCTAGTTATCGAGAGAGGGTGGATTCTGGTGGAACTGAGCAAGGTTAGCATATTCAGAATTAATGACTTGTTCACTGCTTCCTGGGAAAAGTAGACATTGGTGCGATGACCATGTACATTAGTCCCGATGATATGGAAAGTAGCCTGTATGAAGCGATGGGTCACATGGATGTTTGTGAGCATGATAACCTGTGCATTCCATGCTATTGCAATTCCTCCTAAGCGTCCCAGAGTGTCCACTGCTACTGTTTGACTACCTGGCCAAGCTCTTCTGAGAATGGTGCCAAGCATGGTACTATTACATTTAGTCTCTTGCATGAAGAAAATTTGTGGTTTCTCCTGCCGTATCATTTTTTTAATCATTTTTTATTTCCCAAGGCTATTTAGCCCTCTTAAATTCCAAGATGTGAGCTTCGTTATTCAAGGTTGGGGAGCGGCCTATAGTACTTTGTTAATTTGGAGTATCTTCCTGATTCCACCAGCATTTCCCCAATGAGGATAGTTCTTTGTAAATCTGTCTTTCTCCCGCTTTTCTTGGTACCTTTGGGTAGATTCTTCCTGTCCCACTGACTTCCTAGTTGGATTCCTAAAGTTTGCTATTGATGTGTTCTAGATAAAATTACCTCTACACTTTCTAGCTGACTTGCTGGGATTTTATCAAATTCTTTTTTCTTGCAGGCTTGCACAAGGCCAAATATATCTAGATCTCCTATGTCTATACTTTCCAGCTCTTCTTCCATATGCTTGGGTTCACTACTTTCCATTGGGAAGTCAGCTGAAAGATTTGGTTCATGCAGAAAAATGTCTATGTCCATGCCATTAGGTTTCCAAGCGGTGTCCATAGTGGAGGAGGAGAGGGGAAGATCTTTGGTTCGCGAGGGTTGTTGTGCAGGCCTTGAATCAGCATGAAGGGAGGTAGAGGGTGATTTGGGAGGCTCATCTAAATGCGTGGGGGGTTCAGAGGCCATTGATGCTGGTTGAGCCAGGATGTCGAAGCTGTTGCTAGTTGAGGGAGCAGGGGTGATGGCTAGGGGAGCTTTGGAGTGTGTTGCAGGTTTTTTGTGATTCCTGTTTTGATTGTTCATTTTTGTAAAACCATCGGTATCAGGTTGCTCAGAGGAGGTATTGGAGGAGGGCTTTGCATTCAACGGGCAGTCTTGGAAAAGATGCCCATGGGTGTGACATTTCCTACATCTGAAAGGAACATGTTCATAATATATAGACTAGATCCATTCAAAATCATCATGATATAGGCTTGCCGAATCTGGAAGAGCTTTGCTCAGATGCATGTAGACGCATATGCGGGTGTAGGAAGTGTATCTTCTGAGTTTTGTTTCTTCTGCTATTTTTATGAACTCCCCCAGGCCCTTTCTAATGTCTGTTAGTGATTCTTCATCCCAATATTCCAAAGGCAGGGAATATAACCTGATCCAGACTGGTGCCAAGCTTAGATCTTCTTTGTCTAGATTGAATCTTTCGATCCAGTCTCTCAGGTACATGCCTACAACATTAAAGAAATAGGGGTCGTCGTCGAAAACCCTATTTCAGTCTTCTATACACTTAAAGACTGCTGTGAAAAAACCCTTTTGGTCTTAGCTACAGGGTGATATGCACTTTGGGTTTCCATTTGGCTGCAATCCTTCCTTGTAAGGCTTTCTCCGTTGGCAAGAATCCAATAAATTTCCCAATGAGAGCATGGTCTTTCATGAACTGGATTTGGGTATTGATTCTTTGACTAGGTAATTCAATCTTTGGTCGTTCTACTGCTACAGGTTTGTAGGTCGCAGAGGTTGCTTTGGGAGCCTCATCATTTCCTGCCATGCTTCATGGCTCGCTCTGGGGTGTTGCCCCTATTCCTTGTGGTCCTTTTTGTGTTTCATTATTGTTTTGGTTTGCCTGCTTTATCGTGATGACATGAGGGTTCTATGCAGAGGCCCCATCAGATCTATTCTTAGTCTGAGGCACATTGTTCTCAATGGGGGGAGGCTCAAAGTCCCCCCCCCAGAAGGGACTCCATGATGGTTGTACTATTCACTGGCATATGCAGTCACCAGGGGTTGCAGTACGTTTGTAGCAGCCGCGCCATGCTCAGAGCAGATCTCCATTGCAGGGACTGACAGAACCCTAATCCGTTGTGGAACTCCAGAGCACCATATCGGTCATGAAGATAATTTTTATTAGAAGGCAAATGTGCACCTTTCAAACATTAAAAAGATGAATCTTACTCCATAATAAGATACATAATTAAAATAAGAATAATTATTTCCATTCTAGAAATATATTTCAATTGTTTATTTATATTTTAAAATATTTTGTAAAAATTAAATTCATACCATCCACCTAAACTCTATGAAGAAATAAAAATATTTATTAACATGATAAAGTAGGGACAATGAACTAACAACATGCTCGCCACACTATGAGATATTGTTCAATGCTCGCCACACTATGAGATATTACTCCATGCTCGCCACAGTATCAAATATTTCTCAACTGAGTAAGGACACATATAGATGCATCTAACTGAGTAAGGACACATATAGATGCATCTAGGAAGTTGGTTACTCAAAACAACAACAATAAAATAAAGACATGCCGGCAGTATGGCTTGTAGAATATCAACGTTCAGAGTTCTTTAATATTGATAATTGTAAGATCTAGACAATGAATTAATATAGGCATGAATTAGAAATTTGAGGAGAAGACATGGTGGACAAATTTTACAACAATTCATATATCCCACATATATAATGTTTTATGAGATCCAACAAATTCCAAACTAGCAGATTATTGTTGAGAAGATCTCTCAACTAACTCCAACAATTAAGAAACCTAATCTACTAATATAATAATGTAAGCATTATTTCTAAGTCCCTCCCTTAACACTTACATTACAAAATAAACATTACAAATATTGATACAAGAACCACAAATTATAGTTCACATATAAGTCACTTCTATCTGATATGGTCTTCAATTGCACTTCCACCCACTCTGAAATCTCATGGACCACGCTCTTTCTCCACCACAATGTTTGAACTTCCCACTTGACTCATTTAAGGTACAATTATCTCTCACCATTTTGAAGTACTTGTAATGATTAAGAATATTGACATACATTATTTTCCCATATTACATAGCTTGTTGTAGTTTTCAAGAAAAAACGCTCAAGTAACTAAATCATCATATGGAAACGTTTCCATGTGTCGATTCACATAGCTTGTTGTATCCAAAAGTTTTATAGAATAATTGCTAGAGTACTCAATGTCTTCAAAAGTTATCATGCAACTAAAATTTATTTACATATAAGGATCTCATGAAAAATAAATTATAAATGATGTTCTTAAAGCCCGTAGCATAAAAAGACCCATCAACATATGACATACTCACATAATCAAATTAGTGATATGTTCTCGCGACACCAAAGAACATTAAGAACCACTAATTTCAATTATGTATCACTATTTAATAATTGGTTATGCACTTTTTACAAATATAATGAAAAACTACACAAATCCAAAATCAATAACCATGAAACTGTCTATTATCGTCTGAGCATAAACAAGTCTCCTTGTTCCTCCTTCATACATCCATTAAAAACTTACAGATAAATTTGTACACCACTTAATCCAATAAAAAGTGCTTGCACAATGTGACTGGGAAAAAAATGAACACGTAGCCTCCAACTCTTTACACAACACATTGCAAATAATAATTAAATTCCCTTACCAACCAAATGACTACTTCAACAATCTCCCAACACACAATTTTATCCCTAGTATTCCTATTCTAATTTTAGATATAGGTCTCCATACTCGTTCATGACCTCTTGAATGTTTCGTGCTCATCAGTTATTATTAGGAAAATTTTGCTATGAAACTCACATAAGATGAGAAATGTAGTTGCATATTTTTGTATGGAAATGGTTGCGTAGACGAGGAATCTTGAGAGATAAATGATGTAGTAATAAAATGAACTTGTGTTCAGTCCCATTGATTGACAGTTATAGGGAGTACAAATAGCTTGTAACTCTTGCCCATCACCCGTACTTTTAGAGAAACATATTTATGTGGATTTTGACTTTAGCCATTTCTTTTCTCTAAATCTTCAATTCCTTCAATATTACATCATTTTTGGACACTTTCTAAATGTTTTCTATGAAGGGGGCCCTGTAATTTAAAAGGAATTTGAGCATAGATCCCGTGAATAGATCAATTGAAAATTGAGAGAGAGTTGTTACCTTGGAGGGAGAGGACTTCTACAGACACACTTAGATCTGTGGAGACTTTCAAATAGAAACAAGAAAGAAAATAAGTATATTATAGTCAATGAATTTGATCACCATTGGATTATCCAAAAAAATTTCCAATGAACCTCCATAAATCTGCTCAACAACATAACAATGATGGCAACTCCTATCATAGTTTCTTTGAATGTTGGATGATGCCACTTGACTAATTATACATCCTCCCTGATAAAGGGAGGAGAGTGTCATTTATTGTGTCCAAGTCCTCGCACGTGGAAAGACATAAAAAAGACAAATACCAAATCGAACATTGTAGCAATAAAAAACTAAACTCTTACACATTAACTAATCTATATAGAATCCTCAAATTTCTTCCATATTCCTTGGCCCTAGCTTGAGGGAGTCAGAACCATATGGGATCCGATACTAAATAATAAATTTGAGGAGAAAACATGGTGGACAAATTATACACAAAACGAGTCATATATCTCAATTCAAAACAAAAATACATCCCACATATATAGTTCTCTTTGAGATCCAACACATTCCAAACTAGCATATTATTGATGAGAGGATCTCTTAACAAACTCCAAAAACCAATAAACCGAATCTACCAATATACTAATGTAAGAATTATTTCTAAGTGTATGATGCCACATCCAACTGATAGATATGGGTAGAGTCTAGACATGATACTATATCATAGAAACAAAAAGGTGTATTTATTAAACATCATGGATGGTTTGGTATTTCAGTTTACATATCTATGTCTCCAAGTTGAATGAACTAGGTCAATGATTTTGTAATAATATTTATATTTTAGAGTAAAATAAAAGAAGTAATTCCCCCTAAGGGTGAAACGATACACTGAAGGAAAAGAATATTTGGGAAGATAATGAAAAAATAAATCATTGTAATAGCTCAGCTGAAAATTCCATCTAATAATGTAAATAAAGGAAAAATAAGAGCACGGGTAAGGGACACGTATTCCAAGTTGAATGTTGGGAAAAGATATCCTATTGGGCATCATTGGATGTGTGTTTTTGGGTAAGGAAATTGGAAAACGCTGAGGCAAAGACATTAAAAAAGAAGGCCTTTTTGGCACATTTATTTATGAAAATAAAGAAAACTAGAAGAAAAGGAAGGTAAAAGGTCACAAGTTGCATATGAGGAGGAAAATGAAGGAAAATAATGGAAAATGAAGAAAATAGAGGCCTCATTCATAAAAAGACTTTTTAGGATTAGTTGGAAGGCTCTTAGTCAGTGTAAAAGCTCTTGGCTCAAGCTTAATCAATGTTAACCTTTTGTGAGTTCAAGTTTGGAGCTCTCTCATTATTCTTTCTCTCTCTCTCTCTCTTGATCACTCAGAGTTTTCTCGGAGCACTCTAGCTTAGGATCAAGGAAGGAAAATAAAGGAAAGGGAAAGGAAGGAAAACAAGGATCAAGGAAGAAGAGAAGAATCAAGCAGTTTCAGTGTGAATACTTGTAGGTAACCTTTTACATGTGTGATTTCCTAGCTGGTTTTGACGTGCATGGATTTGCATGTTTGTGTATGTTTCTCTTGTTAGCGGTGTCAGGGTTTTATCAGGTTATGACAATGGTTTTCAACCTAGCCTATCCTTTTTCTAGATTCCATGTTGTTGGGACATTTATTTCAGTTTTTAGCTTTGGTTTGCTGTATTGATTTCAGAATCTGGGGCGGAGGTGGTCTCAAGGTTCATTCCCAAAGGCCTAGGAATCCATTGACCAATTTTGGTGGGATACATGGTAAATCCTAAGGGAGAAGTCTCAGTTTAGGGCCTAGTGATCCGGGTTTGGATTATAGTAAAGCCTGAGAGATTGTTCTCCATTTGGGCCTAGTGATCCGAGATTGGATTGTGGTAAATCCTGATAGATAAGGAGACAAAAAATTACTCGAGGATAGAGATGGATTCTAGATGGCATTCCAAGTTCAATTTGATTGTGATCGGAGCATCGGTTTTGGTGTACGATTTGGTGATGGTGGAGGTGGTTTAACCTCTGGATTCCCTTGGTTTTTCTTAGATTGGTTGTTCTATGAGATCCCAAATTCATGCTTGGAATATGGCATAGGGGTGACTAGTTGAAAGAGAGATTTGGTTCAGCCATGCTTATGGTCAGGTGGTACGTGGAAGTCCTGAACCTGGTTGGATTTTCCTATGATTAATAAAAGTTAATACTTTTGCACTTTTTTATATGTGGATTTAATGAGTGTCATATCTCTGATATTTATACGGTTTAATGTTGGTTATAAGCATGGTTATGTGATTGGTTCATGTCATGGTTATTTCAAGTATTTACTTGTAATTGTTAAATGGATGGACGCCAGACCTAATTGAGGATATAATGGTTCAATGGAGAAGGAGGTGATCCTTCTGGCTATGTTTCATAAGTTCTTTCAGTCACTTATGCTTTGTCTTGTATCCTAAACCTGTAGGTTACATTGATGCCAAGTATTTTACAGAATGTTAGTCCTAGTTGGGGATGCTCAAGCCTAGTCCTAAGGTTGATTTTTTATTTATCAACATTTTTATCATGTCTTTGATCAATTCTGAAGGTTATAGCAAGTTCTGGGCAGAGGCCAGAATTTTGGGCTAGAAAAGTGGCTCAAATCTGGGGGTCGATGCCACAGGTGTGGTGAGAAAAGTCCACAGTCACTGGCATAGAGGCCTATAATATCGACTTTGAGTTGTTGGTCACTGTCTTCCCTATAGCATGAAAGAAACTTTGGGTTAAGAGGCTTAAAACATTAGCGGGTCACAGGGATAGGATGTCTGAGTGGCTGGCATGTCTTGTGGGGGTGTAATTGCTGATGTGGATGGTTTTGGTTGATGATTTCCATAAATTCCATTTCCTTAAGGTCACCAGGGAGATTGAATCCATTATAGTAACCTCTCTCATCACATGTTTGCCTAGTTGGTTGGCTGCTTGGGTGGACCTGGGAGGAGGGGTTGTTACAGAGTGGTATCAGATCATGGTTGCACTCTCCTTGGGTGAAGGTGCTTAGTCGTGCATGCATCTCAGTTGCATGTGTGTCTCTTACACTTTCATTTCATGTGCTTGTTGCATTGCATAATGATTAATCATGATTGTAGCAAGGTTGTCATGAGGAACTTGATTAGATTTTGTGGAATGCGTCGTCATGAGTATGTGAATGGTTACATATTGTTATATTTCGCTTACATGTTGTTGTGTGTATCTTGATTACATACTTGTATGTTAAGTTTCATTCTTATTTGTTTGATTACATGTATCATTCTTGTAGGTTGGTTACAATAATTGATTTCTTATGCTCGACTACATGCGTTCATGAATAAGTGTAGTTGATTGGGTATTGCTAAAGCATGTTGATGGTTGCATGTGACAATGTGTACAATGGAGTAATGGTTGTTGTCATGTAGGAGGTCATGGTTTGTGAAGTTGATATCATCATGCATTGATGACTGGTCTCTAGTTATAATGACATGTCTATTCTTTCCTACTCATGTGTTATATGTTTATATGCAGTTGTCATGCATGAATGGTCTTGGTTATAGTTATGCATGAATAATAGGTCAAAACTACCTTGTGAAGTCATGGTCTACAGTTTAGGTCATTAGGGTGATATTAGTATGTTATGATGCTAATGTGTTGGCTGAGATAGAGCAGGAGATGTAGATCATCATAATGAGGTTGCAACATTGGACTTTGGGGTAAGACAAGATCATCCTACAAATATTGTATGTTTGGCAAGCCGGTATGTAAGTCAAGGATTTTTATATGCATTAGGTTTTGGTACATGTCTTTTGATGTTAGGGTTACATACATGATCAATGATAGTTGGTTAGTATAGTCATATGCACATGTGTCAGATAGTCAAGAATGATAATATGTTGTGTTTGTATGCATTGCTGTCGTTGTTTTATGTTAGATAACCTGATGATTATGTTATATGTTATTGTTGAAGTATCTTATATGTTAAATTGTTGTTGTTAAATGATAGTTAGCTTGATAATTAGGGTTATAGCATTTATACCTTGATGTTATATGTATCACACTAAGTTGGATTGGACTATGCAGATGGTTAAGGTTACGACGTTTAGGTATGAGTCGACTTATTATGTTGCATTATGTTGTACTAATCGATATTGATCGTACACGTGTGATTGCTATGCATAAATGATAATTGTGTAGGAGTTATGATGTAAACATGTTAGCTAGTGATTATTTTGGGGATCATGTTCTCATTTATGTTTGAGTTAATATCTCATGAAGTTATATCATTCTAACTAGATGGTTTGTGCATACAATATTGCCTCCCCTCAGATACATTAAAGTATGAACTTGTTTATGTCATCTATCTTGTGCTTAACTATTTGATTATGACATCTATTTGGTATTTGAGTGTGTCGTGTCTAGTTAATTTATTTAACATGGTATGTTGCAAGTTGGTTGAATGTTTGATGAATTGCATAATATGAGTATGTGTTCAAATGATTTTTTTAAAGATGATTGTACGAACACTTATATGTTGAGACAATTGATATATACGTGAATATAGTAGCTGATAGTTGTAGCATTATGTCTAAGGACTACGAGTTGAATATTGATTGACACGATTGTTAGTCTTGGTAAAGGTTGATTTCAAATTGTTAGATATCATTATTTTGATTTTTAGAATGTAAGACTCACATGTTTGAGAAAGTTGAAGGGAAACATGCTTGTTATTAACTTGAAAAGGTAACAAACCATGTGCTTATATAGCCAACAATAGGGTGATGTGACAGTACTAGTCAGCCTCAATTGAAACTAGTTAAAAAGGGTAAAAGGAAGGAATTAGAAAAGAATTCCTTTGGTTATGTTTGTAAACCCTATTCCAAATGAATGAGTGCTTTTCATACAGGAAGTCTTCTTAACCTTGATCTTGTGTGACATAATCTGGATATGTGCTAGACTCATGAACATTTACTCGACAGGTACATTAGCTAGAGGTGGATCTATCAAGGGGATTGGAGTCCCTTGAGAGATGGCATGGATGTGTTCAGTTGTAAGCAATGTGTGTGGCACAACAAGATAAGGTAACTAGTGTATTGCTATGTTTATTTATGCACTACAAGTTATGTGTCTATGACAATGTGATGTAGGGATTTGAATGGAAAGATAAATTTCCATGGAATCTTGAAGAAGGCCCAGGTCGAGCTTTTCTTCGGAACCATAGGGATTGAGTCATGGTGTTTGTTTATAGTCTTTTTCTTTCGGTATTTTGTGATTTTTTCACTTGATTTATGATTTTGAGTGCATCTGGTCCATATCAATGCCACTTTGTTTGTAGTATCGTATTGCTGTTGGTTTCCCATAGTTTTCTTCTGGTTGTTTCTTGGGTTTCCTTTTATGTTTTGAGTCTTGGGAATTTGTTAGGAAAGAGGAAAGTTAATGGAGCTCTAGGAAAGCTTTGTGCTACCCGACAGATAATGTAAGACCTAAATGAATCTCGGTGCATGAGTAAGTGCAACGAAAGATAATACTATGACAGTTGATTGGACTGGTTGGGTCCATGGTAGCAGTATGAACATGTGAAAGGTAACTAGAAAAGGCAAAGTAAATGGATCTAAGGTGTCGAATGCGTTGGCTATGTTGGGAATGATTGTTCTCAATGTGGTGCTTGTTGTGCACAAATAAGGAAGTTGTCTTAACCTAGACCTTATGATGTCGATAATTATGTTATGATCATGATTATGCTGATGTTTATATGTATACATGTATGTATGTATGTATATCGTTGTTTGATAAGAACATGATTTTTTTATGATAATGTTTATGTATATATATATATATGCATGTATGCTAAGAAACTAGCTCACAAAAAGATAGAAAAGATAGATCAACAACTTTAGAATCAACCTCTTCGAGGGGGCAACCTCCTTTACATTACATAAATGAACAATTCTTGGATGATACAAATGACAAAACCTTCTTTCTATATATAGGAGTCTAAGGGGTCACAACATAATAAAAATCGACATAAAAATAATAATATAAGGGCACAATAGTAAAATATTGGGATTCTATGGGGCACAATAATAACAATATGGGGACAATAGGGGCACAACAATAACACTAAGGGCTACAATGAGAATAGTAATGGGGGAATCGCTAGTATTATAGGGACCTAACATCCGCCTATCCTTCAAAAAAGTGTTGTCCTCAACGCTTAAGTAGTTATGGATGCTTCTATATAAAATTTTCATCCTCCCATGTGGAATCGTTAGCGGGTAAGTTCTTCCACTTTACGAGATACTCCGAAATTGATCGATTTCATAGCTTTCGAGTTCATGTTTCTATGACTGCTTCAGGTTCCAAAAGTACCAATCTTTTACAACACCTTGTACGGACCATAATGCTTTGGTGATAATTTATTAGCCTTCTTAGCTTTCATGAGGGACATTTTTTTATATGGTTGTAGTCATAGAAATACCCAGTCACCTACATCGAAACTTATTTCGCTACGATGTTGATTTTCCTGTTGTTTTATTCTATTATGTGCCAAAGTTAGGTTATCCATTAAGAGTTGGAGAACTTTTTTTTTATGCTCGATGTGATCTTCCACTGCTTGAACCTTAGAATTTTATCTTAAATATGATGTGATGGACAGTGGGTTATATCCATAAAGTGCCATAAATGGGGCATTTTTTCTGCATTATTGAAGGAAGTGTTATACCATCATTCAGCTAAAGGCAACCATTTGACCCATTGTGTCTTTTTATCAAATACAAAGCAATGAAGATATCCTTCCTGACATTTGTTTACTATCTCACTTTTCTAATCAGATTGAGGATGATAAGATGAGCTATGAGCTAACTCAGTACAAAGATAAGAAAATAATTATGTCTAGAAATTTCTAGTGAAAATGGGATCTCTGTCGATTACAATAATCTTTGGGTTTCCACGTAGCTTTTGAATTGTTTCCATAAATGCAGTAGAAACTGTACTGGCTTTAAATGGATGAGATAATAAGAAAAAGTGTGCATACTTGGTAAGTATGTCAACTACCACCATGATGACACTCTTTCCTTCAAACTTGGGTAAACTTGTGATAAAATCCATTGAAACCTCCTCCCAATGTTAACTTGGAATGGATGAAGGTTGTAATAGACCCGGGGTGTTAATTGTTTCAACTTTATTTTTTTGGAAAACCAAACATTCTGCCACAAACTTTTGAATATCATATTTAAGGCCATCCCAAAAAAATTCCTTCTTAACCCTATAGTAAGTTTTTAAAATTCCCAAGTGCCCTCCTAAGGGAGAGGCATGATATTCCGTAAGAATCTTTTGTTTGAGTTGGGAATTCTGACATAGGTATATGTGATCTTTGTACCATAACGAATCATTTTTGGAGCTAAATGTATCATATGTACTGGGATCTTGTTGTAGCTTTTGAGTGAGTGCACACACTTCTTCGTCATTCTTCCATTCATCCCTTGCTTCATTTATCAAATCTTGTTGGATAATATAAATGGCACAAAGCAATGCTTCCACATCCTCATCCTTTCTTTAGAGTGCATCCGCCACAACATTTTTCTTTCCTTTTTGGTAGATGATTTCAAAGTCATTACCCAACATCTTTGTGACCCATGTTTTCTTCTCTTCTAAAGAGAATCTTTGTTCTAAAAAGTATTTAAGATTATCATGACCCGTTTTTACCTTGAAGTGTCTTCCCATTAGGTAGTGTCACCATTTCTTAAGTGCGTGTAGTATTGCCAACATTTCCTTCTCATAAATAGCTTTGTGTAAATAATTTTCTTTGATTGGACAACTTTCGAGAGAAATGGGTCTTTCTTCTTGAATTAAAATATCACCAATTCCATTTCCTAAACTATAACATTCAACAATAAATGTTTTTGTGAAGTCCGGTGTAGCTAAGACCGGTGCTTGGCACATTACCTCTTTAAGATGTTCAAAGGCCTTCATTGCTTCTGGAGTCCATGAAAATGCATCTTTCTTCAATAATGTTGTTAGAGGTGATGCTATTCTTCCATAATTCTTAACAAACTTGCAATAATACCCTGTAAACCTGAGAAATCCTTGCAAATGCTTTATGGATGTGGGGATTTTCCATTCCTTAATGGATTTAATTTTTCTAGGGTCTACCTTAACACCTTCATGAGACACAATATGACCCATATATTCCACCTCTTGTACTCTAAAGAAACATTTGGAACTTTTTACATACAATTATTTCTCCATAGTTTGAGCACCCTGTCAACATGTTGAACATGATCCTTCCAAGACTTTATATAGATTAATATATCATCAAAAAATACAAAAACAACTTTTCTAACAAAGGGTTTGAAAATGGAATTCATTAAACCTTGAAATGTAGAAGGTGCATTGGTAAGGCCAACGAAAAATGTTGTTTTCGGAATGTCTTCGGTCTTCATTCTGATTTGATGATATCCTGAACGAAGATCCAATTTGGTGAAGTAAATTGATCCATGCAATTCATCCAATAGTTCATCAATGATAGGAATTATAAATTTATCTTTAATAGTGACCTTTTTGAGCTCCCTATAATCCGGACACACGCGCCATGATCCATCCTTCTTCTGCACCAACACAATTGAAGCAGAGAAAGAACTTTAACTAGGTTGAATTATACCAACCTCTAACATTTTTGCAACCATACATTCAATTTCACTCTTTTGGGCATAGGGATAGCTGTATGCCTTGATGTTTGGAGGAACACTTCCTGGAATCAAATGAATAGCATGATCATAATCATGAATAGGTGGGAGACCTTTGGGAGTCTCAAATACCTTGAAGTGATTGTCCAAGACTTTTTGGAGATCTAGATAAATAGATGATTTCGATGTGGGAACCTCTAAGGAACATAATTATGCAATTATGCATGATTATTCTTTCTTTAGAAGATTTTTCATGCCATTAGAGCTGATTATCTTTCTTGGTATCCCTGCGATACCTCTTAATTCAACTTCCTTTCCTTCCAAAGAAAATTTCATGAAAAGTTCTTGAAAATTAAAAGCTATTGTACCCAAGGATTTTAGCCATTGGACTCCTAGTACAACATTAACACCACCGATTACAATGGAAATAATTGGGCTATTCAATACATATTCTCCCATGGATAGCTTTATATTATGGCACTTTCCAGAGCAATTTATGGTTCCTCCACTTGCAACCATCACTTGACACTCTGGTGTTGGATATAGGAAGCAATTTAATTCCTTGGCTATCTTACAATGAATAAAATTATGTGTACTTCTGAATCAATCAACAATATTACATTTTTCTTCTTGATATGTCCTTTTATCTTGATAGTTTGGGGACTGGTAATTCTGGCTAATGCATTACAAGATATTGTCGGATTCATTTCTTCTTTCTCTAGGGTTTGTTCCTGGTGTATATCCTCCTCTTTTGATATTTCTTGTTCCTTTTCTTCCTCCTCTTCACAATCTATGTAAAATAATTTCTTCTCAACATACTTATGACCTTTAATGTATTTGTTATCACAACTATAACAAAGCCCTTTTTCTCTTTTTTCTTCCAATTGTTTGGGTGGCAATCTTGTAGGCTATGGAAGGCTAGGAGAAAAAACACTTCCATCCTTATAGTTATGAGTGGTAGGCTTCCTTGTTTCCATAATTTGATTTCCATTATTCTTGCCAACCTAAATGCCTTCTCCAATGAGTCAGGTTCCCAAAGGTGAACCTGATGTTGGATGTTATCTTTTAAAGTCACTATGAACACATCAATCTTATGCTCCTCTGGAATATATTTTACCCTTCTATTCAATTTTTGGAAGTCCTCAATGTGCTCCATCATTGAACCCTTTTGTTTGAGGTTTATCAATTGGCTAAAAAAAGTGTTTCTTTTTGTATCCTCATAATGTGCTACCGTTTCTTCCATACAAATTGCCCAAGTAACAATTTGTTTATGAGAGAAAAGCCATTGATACCATACAAACTGATTTAGTTCCAAATATAAAGTTGCAATGCATACATTTTCTGTGTTTTGCACATTATGGAGATCAAAATATTGCTCCAGCTGTAGTATCCATGTTACGGGATCCTTGTCATCAAACTTCCTCATATCGATCTTTGGAACATGGTGGGTCTTCAATCCAACATTAGAGTCTATGAAATCATTATTAACATTTCTTTTATTCTCATCATCAGTGTCCTTTACTACCCTTAAACCATTAGTAAACATTTCTTGTAGCAACTTAGTCAAATCTATCTTCAAATCTTCCATGTCGCATTTTAGTTTTTCTTCTATACTATCCATCTTAGCATCCATGCCATTCATCTTAGCTTCCATGCCATCCATCTTAACTTCCATGTCATTCATCTTAACTTCCATTCCTTTCTTTAAACCATCAATTTTAGCTTATGTTACCTTTTGTGAGAGTAAAATTTGTTGCACTTGGTCTCGTAATTTTGATATATCATGTTTCATTTCTTCCTCTTGTTCATGAGTCATGCTAGAGATTTCTGGTTTCTCACTAGGTGTTTCCATTTTCTTTCTTCGGGGGATCAACTAATGATAATTGTGCTTCACTATAACCTTTGAACTTCAAACTATTTTTTCAACCCAACCTTATGCAAAAATTTAAAAATACTACACACTTTTTTTTACTTTGTAGAAGCTCACTATTTAATATGTTGTATCTCTATAATTGTGAATCTCCAACATTTGAAATTGATTCCTGCAGTAGCCTTCTGGGTCCTCTTTCCAATTCCACTAGACTAATAAAAATTGGATTCTCTGAGAAAGAGTTATGCCCAATCTCCTAAGATGACCTAATTATATAATTTTTCAGTAGAGCACACTTTTATGACATGCCATGTGTCCCAGTTTCAACCTTTGGATCTTAATTCACTACAAAGAAAGCTATTGTCTGTCCTCTTTCTGTAACATTTTACAAAATTTCAATTTGATGCTCGGAGAGAAAGTTGTGACAATTTCCCCAAGGTTGCTTATTTGGAATGTAATTCGGGAGTCTACAAAAACCTTGACTTCCGTAGATCATATCTACTAAAATATAGTGATTAGAGATTGGAAATTCAGATCCAAGGTTCAGAACGATTTCGTCTCAGATGGGTTTTTCTTTTAGCCTCTGAAACCTGGTAGATAAAACATTATAGTGAAAATGCCATGATGACATGTTTGGAGTAGCGAAACCCTAGAATCTAGGCCTCTAATACCAATTGTTAAGAAACTAGCTCACACAAAGATAGAAAAGATAGATCAAAGACTTCAGAATCAGCCTCTTCGAGGGGGAAACCTGCTTTGCATTACACAAATTAAAAATCGTTGGATGATACAAATGAGAAAACCTCCTTTTTATATATAGGAGTCTAAGGGGTCACAATATAATCAAAGCCGACATAACAATAATAATATAAGTGCACAACAATAACAATAATGGGCTTCTATGGGGCACAATAATAATAATATGGGACAATAGGGGCACAACAATAAGAATAAGGGATGCAATAACAAGAGTAATGGGGGAATCACTAGTATTATAGGAATCTAACAATGTATCCATGTCTCTATGTCACTATCTGACAGGGTTATCAGGAATCAACCTTGTGGAGGAATGATTGCTTACATAGACGAATGGCAGGAAGAGGTTCCTAGCTATGAGGAATCAATTGAGAAGAGTAGTCATGAAAAATATATGAGGTCAGTATCATGTGAATATGAATTTATATTGTATGATTGTATTATGCCTATGCTTATGTTATGGATAGGTTATAATGAGGGATACAATAGTGAAATGAAATCAGTGTGGTCTATGACATGTTGGGACAAGCATGGATAAGACACTCGAAGCAAGGTTGTTTGGTAAAGACATTATGGTTTTGGATGTGTGGTACTATTGTTTATGTTATGTGAATGTAGTGTTGTGCGGATATTTCATATGCAGTGTTAGGTATAGATGGTGCCATGTAGAAGTTGGATATGCAGTGCTGTGTACAGATGATGTTATGTACATGTTGGATATGTAGTGCTATGTACAGGTGTCATTGCATGCATGTTGTACATGTGGCGCTATGTACATATGGTTTTGTCTACATGTGGTGCTATGTACATGGTGTACAAGTAATGCCATGTGTAGTTGGTGTTGTGCACATGTCGTGCATGTGGCATTGTGTACATATGGTGTCACGTACATGTCATGTGTGTGGTACTATGTAAATGTTGTATTGTTTACACATTTTATAGTGGTGCAGTGTACATGTGGCGTTCTATACACATTGTGCAGGTGATGCCGTGTACATGTGATGTTGTGAAAATGCTGTGTAGGTGGTTGGGGTGTACAAGTGGCACTATCTACATCTGGTACATATGGTACTAGTGTAGATGCATGTATTACATGGTGTTGTATGATGTGTGTAGTTGTATGTCACTATGTGTATGTGCACATGGTTGAGGATAAGGAATACAGTGTTTTCCTGGTGTGGAAACTGATCAGGAGTGCATACAGAATAAAGACAAAGGTAGAAAATAAGGATTGATGAAAGGATAAGTATCAACATCTTATTTCAGTTTTATTATGCATGATGATTATATGTGATCAATGATTCTGGTCTATGATGGTTAAATGTGATCTATGATGTTGATCTATGATGGTTGTGTCTTGAGATAACCAAATGTGATATGTTTATACATGATGTTTTGATCAAGCAGTTAGTTTGACTTCTTGTGACAGGAAGCAAACAGGATTATAAGTGTACCTTATTGACGAACTACCAATGAGGTATGATTTGAGGTTATTTCAATTTATTTGAATCCAATGGAATTTATGTGCTTGGAACATGAATGCATGAACTTGCCCGGTGGGGTTGTTGAAATCGACTGAAAGAATTGGAAGCAGCAGCAAAATAAATTGGAACATGCTACATTATGTTGATAAAGTACTTTAGTAGTAGGGCCATTATGGGACACAGGTACCCAATAGTTTCCATTCATCATGATGAGCATGCTATGACCAATATGATGGTTTTGAGGCAGGTATATGCCTTGGTTGTTGATCTTTCAATGCGAGGAAGCCTTGCAAAGGGATGGATCACTCGAGATGGGGGATTTTGGGGAACTTGGAAGGTAAGTGACTGCACATAAGAGGGTGACCAGACTTTCGAAGGGATTGTGTAACAAAAAAGGGAAGATCATGTATGTATTTTTTTGGTAATTATCATTGCTAGATGTCCAATCAAATGCAGAATGGGAGTGCACCCTGGAACAATGAATCGGTAATTGTTCACTGATGGGAAAAGTGATGCAGGATTGTAGCACCAGACATTGGACGCAACTTTGACTGTGATAGTGGATTATGGACTTCCTGGGAAGGAGGTGAATCCTAGTACTACTTTTGAGGGTGGAGGTGTGATCCTATGGATTCCCTTGTTGATTGATACGAGTGTCGTATCCTTTTATTTTTTGGCTTAGAAAATGTGCATATGTGTATACGTGCTTATTGTAAATACTATAATGAGTTGTGTTATAAAGCTCCAATATGCAATATGGTTATTAATTGGTCATATTGTCATGATATTTTACTTTTGAGCAGGTCATTCATTGTAAATACTGCAACGAGCTAAGTTATAAAGCTTGATGGGTAGTATTTTGGCTTTCCAGCAGTCTTGCTGAGGTCTCGGTGTGTTTTAACACTGAGGATGGTGTTCCCCAAGGGGGAGGGTTGTGTAACAACCTTGGTGTAAATTCCATGTAATAAAATAAATAAAGGAAAAATAACACCATGGGTAAGGGACACATATTCCAAGTTGAATGTTGGAAAAATATATCTTAGTGGGCATCACTTGATGAGTGTTTTGGCTAAGGAAATTGGAAAAGGCTAACACAAAGGCATTAAAAGGCAAAAAGGATTTTTTGGCACATTTATTTATGAAAATAAAGGAAAATAGGAGAAAAGGAAGGTTAAAGTCACAAGTGGCATGTGAGGAGAAAAATGAAAGGAAATAATGAAAAATGAGTAAAATAGAGGCCTCATTCATAACAAGGATTCTGAGAATGAGTTGGAAGGCTCTTAGTCAATGTAAATTCTCTTGGTTCAAGCTTAGTCAGTGTTAACCCTTTGTCATTTCAAGTTTCGAGCTCTCTTATTATTCTCTCTCTCTCTCACTCTTGGTCACTTAGATGTTTCTTGGAGCACTCTATCTTTGGATCAAGGAAGGAAATGAAAGCAAAGGGAAGAAGGAAAGAAAGGATCAAGGAAGAAGAACAGGATCGAGTAGCTTCAATAGGAATACTTGTAGGTAACCTTTTGTATGTGTGATTTCCTAGCTTTTTTGGACATGCATGGCTCTACATGTTATTGTATGGTTCTCTTGCTATCGGTGGCATGGTTTTGATGGGTTATGACAATGGTTTCTAGCCTAGCCTTTCCTTTTTTTGGATGCCATGGTTTTGGGATGTTTATTTTTGTTTTAAGGTTTGGTTGTTCAAATGGATTTCAAAATCCAGGATATAGGTGGTCTCAAGGTTCATTCTCGAAGGCCTAGGAATCCCTTGACTGATTTTGGCGGGATACCTAGTAAAGCCTTAGGGAGAAGTATCGGTTTATGGCCTAGTGATACGGGTTTGGATTGTGGTAAATACTTAGAGACTAGCCTTATTTTAGGGCCTAATGGTCTGAGAATGGACTGCAGTAAAGCCTAAGAGACAATGAGACAAAAAATTCCTCAGGGATAGTGATGGATTCCGGATGGCATTTCAAGTTCAGTTCAATTGTGATCTGAGCACCGGTTTTGGTGTTATCACGGTTTGGTGAGGGTGGTGGTGGTTTAACATCTCGATTCCCTTGGTTGTTCTTGGCTTGGTTATTCTATGAGATCCTTCATTCATGTTTGGAATATGGCACAGGGGTGACTGGTTGGAGGAGAGATTTGTTTCAACCATGTCTATGGTCGAGTGGTACGTGGAAGTCCCAAACTTAGTTAGATTTTCCTATGATTAATAAAATACAAGTTCACTTACTTTTTCACTTGTTTATATGTGGATTTAATGGCTGTCATATCTCTGATATTTGCATGTTCTAATGTTGGTTACAAGCATGGTTATGTGATTGGTTCATGGCACGGTTACTTCATGTATTTACTTGTAATTGTTAAATGGATGGATTCAAGACCTAATTGAATATATAATGGTTCAATGGATAAGGAGGTGATCCTTTTGGTTATGTTTCATAAGTTATTTTAGTCATTTATGCTCTGTATTTTCTCCTAGACCTATAGGCTACATTGATGCCAAGTGTTTGACAAAATGTCAGTCCTAGTTGGGGATGCTCAGGCCTAATCTTGAGGTTAATTTTCAATTTATTGACATTTTTATCATGTCCTTGATGGATTCTGAATGTTGTAGCAATTTTTTGGTAGAGGTCATGATTCTGGGCTAGAAAAGTGGCTCAAATCTCAGGGCCACTGGCATAGGTTTATTGAGAAATTCCCATAGTCGCTGGCACAAAGGCTTATGAGAGCGACTTTGGGTTGTTGGTCATTGTATTTTTTATAGCATGAGAGAGACTTTGGGTTAAGAGGCTTAAAACATCAGTGGGAACCAGGGACAGGATGTTTGAGTGGATAACATGTCTCCTGCGGGTGTAATTGCTGATGTGGATAGGTTTGCTTGATGAGTTCCATCGATTCCATTTCCTTAAGGTCATCAAGGAGATTGAATCCCTTATAGTAACCTTTCTCATCACATTTTTTCCCAGTTGTTTGGCTACTTGGGTGGACCTGGGAGGAGGGGGTGTTACAATAACTAAATATAGAATCTCTTATTTCTAATAGAATAAATATTAGATAAAAGATTATTTGAAAAAAATTAACTAAACTCTATTACAAAGAGAAACTTTATACTTGGATTGTCATTGTGTTTGATTAAGTAATTTCATTTTTATCATTCATTAAATTTGTTCACTAGAAATTTCCCATCGAATCTTTCTCCGTCCTTGTTTATCCAAGAAAAATGTGAAGAACATGAGTATAAAAAAAAATAGTGATAATATGATATTATTAATTACATTGTGACTAAATCAGTATTATGCTTTATGATATGGCATTATTATAGCCAAAGGCCTAGCACAAATTTTCGAACCTTTTTCCTATTTGATGGGAGAGAAAATAATATGAAGTGACTTTTATATATGTAATATTTATGATGAGAAAAAATTCTCAGTATTTCAGTAAATGCATAATTTGTTTTAAGAATGAATAGTTTTCAAATAGTATTAAATATTAAGCATTATAAATTAGATAAACATATAATTCTAGAAAAATTCATATCAAGAAAAATAGTTTATTATTCAAATAAATTTATAATTTTACACAAAAAAATTCATAAAAGGAATTAAAAGAACATGAATGTGTCTACTAAATACCATGGCCCTGTTAAAGTAACCCATAACCACCATGCCAATGTTTACCAACACTAGGCTAAATAATATAATGGAATGAAACACATGGCATTAGGCCATACATTTTTTTGTTTCAATTAGACTTAAAATTCAAGCATTCTTATTCAAAATTTCTTCGAGAGGTGCTAAAAAAGCACATTTGAAATAAAAAGATCAAAATTACAATATTCTTGAGTTTGTAAAAAATTACAATATTCTTGAGTTTATAAAAAATTCCTTGTAACTCAACTCAACCACACATTTAGATGCCTCAACTACTTTGGCTAGCCTTTCCAATTCCATCAAAGACATCCTATCTCCATAAACTTAGAAATTCAAATTATGAGAATGTCCTCGATGCTCTTAGAGGTCAATGATTGGCAACATTGGTTTTAATGGTATTTTGGGTAAAAATGACTTTCTTTGTAAAAGAGTTTTCAATTTTCAGTGTTAAGATTATAGAAATTGGACATTTTATGAGTTTTTAATATCAACGAATCACTATACTATGTAATTAACATTAGCAATTTTGATTGATGTGTAAGTTATTTCAACATAACTTGAGTTGTCAAATTTTAATTATAGATAAAATACAAATACATGAAATGCATGCCTCTGGCAGAAGGCGCAAAGAATTGAATGCAAGTGCTGTGTCTTTCTATTCCCCTCACATAGCAATTTGTACCTAATTCTTTGTCATTATGGCAAGGGTCTACCTGATGAGATACATAAAAAGTTCACTTTCTTTTAAACTGTTTCTAGATGATATTGTTTGAAACATGGTGGCAAGGGGTCGTCTTATCAAGTACTTCATTTGTATTTCTAGTTTACTTGGTTTGAAGAAGAGAAAAAAATTGTTTGACTTGAGTTTATTTATCATTGATTTTAGAAAGTCAAATTATCAGGATATCGTCGACAAGAGTCTCTATATACTTTGTTACCCATTTCATGAATAGTTTTATTCCAACACCTCTCATGTGTAGTTTCATAGAATATATATATATATATATATATATATATATATATGGGTCTTCTATTAATGCACATATTTGCATTGATCAGGTAATGATAGACCCCTATGGTCCTAGTCCAAGAAACATGTGGGAATGGGTTTGACCGATATTTTAAATTCCTTCTCTTCTCCTCTCTTCAATTTATGCAAACATGCAGGAATGGATTCACGAGTATAATAGATTAGTTCCCTTCTTCTCTCTTGAATTTATACAAACAATACACAAAGAAAGAAAAGTGAAAATAATTGAAAGAAAGAAACTATAATAGAGATAATATTTGGTTATTATTGCAAGGTCTAATATTCACATCAAAGTTCCAGAATTCAAATCTCTAATGTTAGTATTCTGGAAATTGTTACATGTAAGTCAAATATGCATGCGCGAGCTTCATAGTCTCTGAAATATTATCATAATATGTAATGAATATTAGACTATATCCATAACTGCAACAATAAGAATATAGTTAGGAGGAGAATAAACAATTCAAACATGTTGTGATTTCTGGTTCAAAAACATAGAAAAAACAAGAATGAATCGAGTGGATGCATTGCCTAAATCATTGTTTGGGAAGCATCTATCCTTCTGCAACAATCTTCATGAAATTGTTAAATTATTTGAGATGAATAAATTTAGACTTTGCAAAATGTTTAATCTCATAAACATACATTATTTACATAAATTATTCGTATTCTATCTATTGATATTTATTATTATTATTTTGGAATGTATTTTTTATAATCTAATAATGTGATATAGATGTGAAATTGATCATATAATTAAGATAAATCATATAAGAATAATAAATTATTTTATTATGATTAAAACTAAAATATTTATATAGATTAATAAATAGATAAAATAATTGTAGTTATAATTAAAGTAAGAAAAATTTTAGTTTATGATTAAATTAAATATTTTAATATCCGCTTGCACAAAATGCTTATAGCTGGACTGCGATATGTTCCAAATATTTACATGATTACCCTGGATTGTTAGCTTCATTCTCAATGAATATGATTATTGAGAATCGAAGCAACCCCAAGGAACCTTAGGAGGCATGTCAAGGCAACATAAGGCTTACAAGAGAGTTTAAAAGCTTAAAAAGAAACTTTCAATTTACATGAGCACATTGTTAAGTTTTAACTAAAGCATAAACAATTTTGGCATTGGAAGTGGAATTACTATCTGTAAAATACAGTGTAATTAATACAACAAAAAAGGGACATGACAACTTGGGTCGTCAAATACCTATCTACTACCTTTATTACTCTGATAGATACTTTCAAATTGCTTTGAATAATCTATCTTAGTTCATTACCTCGATCACAGATGCAGAAGTGGAAGGAAAAAAATTCTATGCTCAATACTTCTTTGGATATTGTGTTTCAAAATAGAAGATTCTACATATTTTATGTAAGTATTACGCTCATAATTATGAACAACCCTTATAATTTTAGGAACATTTAAGCTCAGATATATCATTTGATTTCTTTTTAATTATGATAAGTACATAGCCACGAAGTTTTTTTTATTAATAATATTTGTATTTTTTTATAATAAAAACCATTTTAAGCTTAGTTTTTTTCATATATTGAGATAAAGATTTTTGAAGTGAAAAGTAAAAAAAAAAAGTTTTACACTTCCATGCATTTTGTTTTTCTCTATGGGTAATGAGTGTAGAATATTAATAAATTTTAGTTACAAACATTTCAATCATATATGGCTTATATGAAAGAGATATATAAATTTATGTATGTACACCATAGAGTTGAAACATAGCATTCATCTACATACATAAACTAATAAAGGATGTGGTTATATCAATTTTTAACTTTAGATTTATCATATGTTAAAAAATGAGTCTTTAGAATTAAAAATATATTTTAGATTTAAAATATTATATTTAGTATTTAAATTTATATTTAGTATTTAAATATATATATATATATATATATATATATATATATATATATATATATATATATATTATTTATTGAAAGATGTTGCAAATTATAATAAATTTATAAGTTGTTTATAGAGTGTTTTAATATAAATATATTCGTTGGTTTAGCAATAATTTTTTTTAATTATTTTTATTTGTTGGTTTGATTTATTGATGATTTGAATTTTGATTGTATAGTTTATATAATGTTAGATACCTAATTCTTGGGTTGCAATTTGGGTTATGGCGTATTAGGGTGATTAGTTATTGAAGTTCAAGAAACCTTGAAACTGAATCCAACGATTTTATAATTGTATTTATACATGTATATTTTCATCATTCTTTGAGTTAAGTTGAATTCATTTTCCACCATTTTGTGTCTAACAATGGTATCAGAGTGGTGGTTCAACTGCCCTGCAGATTAAGTTGAGCCGGCCTTCTAGAGTTGAGCCACTATTTTTGTGTCATTTATGAGCACTCTTCTTTCATATTCACTTTGGAGTTAAGAGGCTTGGAAGCTACAAAGAAAGTTGGAGTTTGAAATAGATTAAGATTTCAACATAAGTGGAGAAATTCCAAGTGAAGTCACGAAGAATTCATTGTGAGAGTGGGAGACAAATATTTTGGGCAATATCTGGATAAAAACATGTATCTCCACCCAATGTAAATCCATGCCCAAAGAAGTAAGTATGTTGTAATGATACTCATCATTCTCAAATCTTCCTTTCCTGATCGAGATTCCTTATGATGACCATGATTCAAATGAATAATTTTATGATCATGATTTTGATCTTGATGAATTTGTGTTCAATTCTTACGCTCTCTCTGGTTCTACTGAGTAAGTTTTCTTTGACATATATTTAGTTTAAAAAATTACAAGTTCAACAGGTAAGAATGCTTTCTTTCTTGCTTCTTACCAAGGTTATTAAAAATTTTATTCCATACTTGAATAGATTGAGATTCCTTTTTGTTGTAACTTATTTCTTTTTCTTTGAGGAGAAAGGTTTTGAATGAAATATGGCAAAGTTTGAATTATAGATATGAGGATTGATCAACCCTGGATTTCATCTTCTTGGCAATTTTGAACATATCCCATGAATTAAAGACAGGGTCCCTAGGATTTCAATATCTAAGAAAATTTAGAGCATTTCTAGTTCCAAGTCACTTGAAGTCGCAAAGCCTGACGTTTCCACTTGGAAATTGTATGGCAATGTTGGTGTTGAAAACTGAATTTGTTGTAAAGAGTGTTTTGAAGCATTTTTCAAAATAAAATATTTTATCTGATAACATTGGTGAAAGTCTTTTTTGCAAAAAATGGAGAAAATTAATGATTTGATAAAGTTATTAAATACCCTAATGAATCTAATGTTCATAATAGTGTCAAAAGCACCAAAGACACACTCTCTAACATCCAAAGATGTTCGTAAAATGATCAAAGAGAAATTGAATTCTTTGAGCTAGAGTCGCAATTACAGCGAGATGAAATTTAGAAGAAAAATTGTGATTTTGAACTGGTGTTTGTTCAAAACAACACTTTGTTTGAGTCTGACTATAATCTATAGTCAGGGATGGATCAAACCATTTCAAGAGAAAATTTCAATGCAACTGAAAGTCCTAATGAGAAGCATGTCATCTCGAAATCCTTTATACGACCATGGGAAGAAGTTACACATAAAAAACACAAAGCTAGTTTGGGGTATAACAAATATGTCCTGGATATATCTTTTCATCTTCTTGATTTTTCTAAACCTATGCAATTTTGTAGCAGTGGATTTATGGATGGTGTTGTTCCAGAACAAATTGATCGATGTCAATAATGTAATAGAGTTGTACAAGCGAAAGATTAATGTTTTGATCTTGAACTGTGTGGGAATTGTGGAAAGACAAATAACCATTCAAACATATGTTCCAAAAGGAATATTGTTGCAAGAGATAAACTAAATTTTGGATGCGTTGCTTCTTGGGATTGGTAAAAAAAAATAGAGAAATTTACAAGTCATACCACAGGATATGTTCGAGAGTATTGACTAGCCTTGCAGTGATAAAGAGTACTTCATCTTCTCACCCTAGGGGGAAAATGATGGAATTGATGGTCTGCTTAGGTTCAATGCGAGCCTCAAATAGAGATCAAAATTTTGTTGCTAGAGTCTAGAGTCCCATATCATTTTTGGAGTTGTAGACAAAGTTTTGGATTTATGCTCTATGATAATGAGCATGATTTCATGTTTTTTGCATGCGCTTTTTATTTATTTGAGAACTTCTATGAAGGTTCCAAAGTTGGTGTCGGTTGAGACCTTGAGTTCTCCCATATTTTTGTATCGTTTTTGGTTTTCTCTTAAAAACCATCATCATTGGTTTGTGGTCATCCTTTAAAAATCATATCTAAGAGGAATTCAATTGTTATTTCAGATGTGTTTATGCATTTTTATCTCTCATTCTTGGAATTTGATACATCCCTTCAAATTAAGGGGGAAATATTAGACACCTAATCATTAGGTTGTGATTTGGGTTATGGTATATTAGGGTGATTAGTTATTGAAGTTCAAGAAACCTAGAAATTGAATTTGATGGTTTCATAAGTGTATATATACATGTACATTTTCATCATTCCATGAATTAAGTTGAATTCATTTTCCACCAATTTGTGTCTAGAACATAACACTTCATGATATGATGATAACCCATTGAGCCTACCTCTTAAGAAAACTACTCAAATTTCTTATATAAAAACGATTCTTTGTATTTCACTATAACATCATATAAATTTCATTTTCAATATATTGTTTTGTCTAGTTATATATGTAATAATATTATCAATAAACTATATAAATTAATTAAACAAAATTTAATGTTTTATTTTATATTTTGAAATATAAAGTAATGTAACACCATATATGAGAAGCCCCCGAGGGATAGCTCAAATGGTCGAGTTCCCGTTGATAGTACTCTCCCGGTTTGAGAGGTCACGGGGTCAAATCTCCTCGACGCCCTCGGGGGTAGGCCTGATGGCCGTGATTGTCTACGTGGACGTAGCAGCCCACCTCCGGTGCCCCGTGAACCACATCGAAAAAAAAAAAAAAAAAAAAAAAAACACCATATATGAGATATAGATATTATTTTATAATTATATTTATTTTCATTCATGTTTCCACGGTATCATTTATGTGTATCTATAACACCACTAAATATAAACCTTTATGAATAAACAACTATTGAATTCAAATTAATGAATTATTTTAATAATAAATTAATATCATTGACTTCACCAAAATTCATTTTATTTTTATGCATATAGGTATATCATTATGTGATTCTTTATATGTTAAATAAGAATAAAATGTTTTTAAAATAAGTAGACTTATAGTAAATAAGGATAAATCTACATTAACTATAGATTTATTAAGTGTTGAGGGATCAAATCTCTTAATTTTTTAAAGTGAAAAATGTGTGGAAATGTTTGTACCTCGAGAGATTTGATTCCTCTTAAGACTAATAAATATTTTGCTAACGCGGATCTATGGTGGTCATGTGTATGTAATATGTCTCGAAAGACTCATTTTGTGATTTTTATTTGTTATGAGAAATTTAAAAAATATGTTGTCGAATATTATTTATTTTTATTTTCTAACATTAGAAAAATATTTAAGGAAGGAGAATTTATTTTAGAATATTAATTCTCTCGCAAATATGATAAGAGGTTAACATGAGAAATTGCCTTCTAACTGTAAGGGGAAAAAATTGAAGTAATTATGCCTAAGAAGGAAGGAAAAACAAGAAAGGAAGAGAAGTGAATATTCCTTCTATCTCTTGGTTGAACCTTGAATTCTGAAGAAAAAAGAACAAAATGGGAAAGAAATATTGGGTAGAGATTTCAGACCACCAAGATAGTTATAGGGTTAGAGCGAAATACTCTGTGGTGGAATCTGAACCAAACACTATGGGAGATAAATACAATATTTGGATAACTCTTACCAATGGGAGATAAAGACTTGTAAACCCAAAAAAAGGGTTTGTAGGATGTTGCATCAAGTTGAAGAGGAAAACAAGCTCCAAGAAAATCTTTTTGGTTAAACATGACAGTTAGAGGAAGAGTTTGGGGCGAACTGTCTACACATGTTAGTTCAATGTTGGGAGGAACGCGGAGACCTCTAGCATATTTTTGAAAGGAAAGAGATAAGTGTTTATCCTTGAAATATTTGTTTGAGTTGTATGAGTTATGCATGTGTATTGGTTGAGATATTAATCATAGGTTCTAAAATTGATTGAAAAATAGATCATTGTATTTGTAGGAATAACTCTGTAATTGTAGGCATACAAGATATAAAAATTGGGTTCAAATGAAAGAGAACCTTGTGTTTTACCGGTGAAGGTAAAAATTGAGACTTTATGTGCATTTAAATATATCTTTGTGTTAGGTTCAAGTACAAAAAGTAATAACTCCCAACTTGAATAATAGAAGAGTTGTTTTAGAATAACAGAGTTTTTTATTATGAAAATAAAATGTTTCATGTGTAATTTATCATCTACTATTATCTACTCTTATAAGGAAAACAAAATCTGGGTTTTATGCCAAAGTTGGGCTCCTAAATCCCCAAGAGTAAAATATTACTCTCAAGATTTGTAAAGTCTATCTCAGGCATTGGAAGATTAAGATGAAAATAACTAGTAATGATTTCCCATTACAAGTAACCACAGTTGTCTCTTGACTAAATAAGGTATTTAAATATATACATAAGAATAGTTCATGTACTTATATGTATATTATAGAAGCAACCTGTAATATAACAAATACAAAAAATTACACTGAGCATTGTACATTTGATAAAGGAGAAAAGTGACTACATTACCGAAAGAAAATATGAAAACCAATATTTATCAAGTACAAAAGATTTCATTGTCCACCTAAAAAACAAAAGAAGGGATTCGATTCTTTGATGCATGTGTAAGTAAAGAACATTATTATGTCTTGTTACCAAGAATTAGTTAATAATTGTGATAGTGGTATTCCATAAAAGTGTTGTAAACATAGAGACCCATAAGGGTTTAAGCATAATCATCGTCAAGAGAGTTTGAGGAAAAGTGACTTTGATATAATGAAAAATTAAAAGAACTGTAAATACTGCAGAAATAAAAGTGCATTTATGTAGCGAAGTATAAATGGAACAATAACCCATGTCTTTTCGGAGCTCTAAGGGCTGAAAGGCGTCAAGCTATAAAGAATATTTTATATAGTTGAATGAATATACTATAGAAACATAAAATAACCCTCATGTAAGGTGGTTACACAAGGCTCTGTTAAATTAATACATAAAAATCGTCATACAATTCAAGTAAGGGAGAGAGGGTTGTAGCTACAACATTATCTTAAAAATTCCTTAAATCCCTAACACTGTGAATAGGACTAGTATAGGAATAAGAAAAATATTCAAAGTGTAGTAGCCCAGCTGCACTCTTGGGATGCCATTTAGCCATTATAAACAACTTGGTAGAAAGGAGCAATAACTTTAGAACCTAGAATCAACATCAACATTTCGAAAAAAAAGGTAAAAGACTTGGCAATAACCCCCTTCCACTGTAACAGATCCATGTACCTATGAGTACAAATAAGAAAATGAAATCAGTCATAGACCTTTAGAATATAATTCTATCCAATTAAAAGGAGGGAGCAAGTACTAAGGTTAAAGAAGCATCATATCTGTAAAGGAGTCGAGAGATTTTGCTCCCTTTTGATCACATCTTGCGAGAAAGGGGAGAAAAATTGTTAATAGTAAATATACTACCCAAGGAAATTATAGCTTTAAAGGATTTCCTTTTAAAATTCATACATGAAAGTTTCTCCAACAACTCTAGTGAGTTTGGAGCAAAGGCCTCAATAGTTGATGAAGGGTATAATGATGAACCAAAAACCCTCATTCCTATCGATGAGCGTAACCTATAGATGTAGTGACGAAGTCAAGAAAAGCCTCAGGTTTCACTATGAACAAATGAAAGAAAAGAAAAAAAATTGAATTGGATTTTTTTTACATAGAGCCACATATACCTCTTGCCGTTGCACTAGGAGATAGAGGAGCCTTGGATTCTAACAAAAATAGTTGTAAATCCTCAAGGAACTCGATTAAGGAACCATAGACAACTGGACAATGAAACAACATGCATTAAGCTTTCAAGACAAAGAGCGAAGCTCTAAGCCTCCATTGAGGAAAGTGAAAAATGGGACAATGTTGACGGGAGCGGGTAGGTCGTTACCCTAACCCCTGGCTCTAGGCTTAAGTGATCTAAGCGATCCCTTGTTAACATACAAACCAGATCATTGGTATCTTAATTTATAGCAGTGACACATAGGAGTGGGAATCCTCTCCATGTGTTAAATTCCATGTGAACAAAATTTAGTTGTTAGACATGCGGTCTAAGTATATATGAACATATTTATATACAAGGCACCTTAACCTTGATGATGTGGAAATAAATAGAATGAGAAAACGTAACCCTGCACATAAAAGCAAATGTTCTCTGCGTGAACAGTTACAAATAGTCAAGAATAATTCATAATAAAAATATATATACAATCACATATATTATAATGTGTGGACTGAAGGGTTAACACATGTGGTGTCCATGTTAATCCATGTGTTATCGTAAGTCTAAAAGAAACTTATAATCACTCAATGTTTGGAAATTTGTATGATCAATTATTAAAAACATGAATGTATTATACAAGTGAAGAAATGGAGATTTATATAAGTAAATACCAATTTGATAGTAATAAAAGAGATTTAAGTTGCTCTTCAATGGGTATCATTGAAATCTAAATATAAATGAAGTCGTGAGGAAAGAAGTTTAAAGCAACCTGTGTAAATTATAATTATAATTATATATATATATATATATATATATATAGCGATGTTTTACCTTTAATTTTAATATGTGTTCAAGACTGTATGTACATTCTAGTGAGGATACAAGATGGAAATTTTTAGTTTCAAAATTAAATAATAAATAATTAATCTCTCCTTTTATGATAGTATTGTTATCTTCCACATTTATGAATAGTTAAACATGTAAATTTTTATAATTATTTATTTTTACTTTCAGTATGTTACATATGGTATGAGAGTGAAGATTTCAGCATTGTGGCCTTCGAACTAGTCATGTTGTTATTTAATATTAATATTGTAATGTTGGTGTATACATAGAGAAAGATATCAAGAAAGGAATTTGTTGCAGTGTATATAATGGATGGACCTCAAGAAATAGTTCACAAAGGGGAAGAAGAAATATATGCACATTTAGAACAATAGGTGAAATACCCAGTAGAAAGTTGTTAGATGTGGTAAAGAATTTGCAGAAAAAACATATAAACTCACTAGTAGGACATGAACAATTACTGAAGGTTGGTGCAAAGTAGGAACAACTCATCAAAAACTTAATAGAAAACTTGAACCCCAAGACAATGGAATCATGAGGAAAGAGGAGATTTGGAGTGAGACCTCCAAGCAAAGGATTGTAGTAAATCTAGCATAAATTCAAGAGGAAGGGTTAGAGGAAGAAGAGTAAATAGTTTCTTGAGAATGCAAACAAAATTAGAAAAAAATCCTAGAATAAGCTTGCATGGAAAATTTAAGAATATTCAACCCCCAAACTTCGATGGAGAAATAGAAGAGGCGATTGAGGCCTAGTTGTTTAACACTAACATAAAATTTTAGGTATATGACTATTCCTTTGAACTAAAGGCCAATTTGACTACATCTTAGCTGTAGGGAAAGACTTCCATGTGGTGGGAAGAAATGAGGACAATCCATAACCTAGAAAGAAGAGAGGTTGGCTAGGAAGAATTCCAATGTTCATTTAAAGCGTAACACCCAACAGACCATTATTTTGACAAAGGAGCTAGCGAATTTCATGAACTAAAATTGGGACAAACTACATTGGATGAGATGCTTGATAATTTCACACATTTATTGCATTATGTACCATATTTCAAGGATGAAAAAATGAAAAGTTACAATGATTCTCAAGTTGTCTTCCACCATATTTTCAAGAACGAATTGAGTATGATAACTCGAATACCATGGGTGTGGTAATAAAAAAAGATCTAATATGTTAACAACAAGCCAAGAATAAGAACAAAAATTTGAAATCTTGGCCCAACAAGAAAAAGGATTGGTTGGCTCAAGATGGAAAGTGTGGGAAATCTAGGTCCTTTAAGCAGCGCAAAAAAAGTAATTAGAACTGAAGCTAGAATAAACATAGTAACCAGCTATAAAAAACCCAAGGCCAATATTAAGTTAGGATAAACAAGAAGATGTCAATAAAAGGGGGGCTATTAAGGATAAAGAACCTTTATAGTGTTAGGGTTATGGAGAGCCCTATTTATTGTGAAATTTCCCCTATAGTATTGATCTATGCAAAAATTATAGCACCTTCAGGAGGTTTCTATAGTCAATGATGTACCCAAAAATAGAACACATATGAATGGGGCACTGGAAGGATGCCAAGAAGAACAACAATCTAGAATGGTGGCAATTGAAGATACTACTTTTGATCAAACTGTTTCTGTATTAATAGATCATGGTGCTACTCTAAGTTATATTAGCCCTCAAGTGGTAGAAAAATGTAAAATTAATTCTAAGAAATATAATAATTCATGCTATTTTAGATGGCCATAAGGACAAAAGGAAAAGTTACAAGAAATATAAGGCATGTCCAACATCTCTTAATGTAATTCAAACAACCATAGACTTAAATATTTTACCTTTGTGATCATATGATTCCATAATAGGGATGGATTGGTTGGAAAGGCATTGGGCAATTGTAAATTGCCTAGATGAAATTGTTACCTATACAATTTAAAATGGAAAAGTGCGAATTATAAGAGGTATACCTAGACTTTTATCTATATGGTAGATATCATCCTTGCAACTAAAAAGGGCTACAAGAAAAGGATGTCAACTTTTCATAATTCTAGTGGAGGATCACACTTTAAATAAAACTGATAAATCTATAAATAACTTGGAATTTATTTAAGATTACTCGAACATATTTCTTGATGAAATTATAGGCCTACACCAAAAAGGGAGATAGATTTCTTCATAGAATTAATACCAAGGGAAACTTTGGCGTCAAATGTTCTGTATCGAATGAGTGTACATAACCTATTGTAAATAGAAAAGAAATTGCAGGAGATTCTTAATAAAGGGTATATAGGATCTAGTGTGTCACCGTGGGGTGCACCGGTTCTTTTTTTCAAAATTAACAATAGGACTTTTAGAATTTGTATTGATTATCGTCAATTAAATAATTTGACTGTTAAAAATAAGTACCCTCTTCTAAGGATAGATGATTTATTCGAGTGAGTAAAATAGGGGACGATATTTTCAAAAATAAACCTCAGATCAAGGTATCAACAACTCATGATTAAGGAAGCGGATATACTAAATACATCTTTCTACACAAGACACAGATATTATGAATTTACAGTGCTACCCTTTCGGCTTAGTAATTCTCCTCTCACCTTCATGTTCCTGATGAACAGTGTGTTGAACAGGTTTTTGGAAAAGTCTATGTTAATCTTTGTAGACGATATATTATTCTACTCCAAGGCTCAAGAAGAGCACAAATGAGACTTGGAAATAATGTTGCAAACCTTGCGAGAGCATCAATTATTTGCAAAATGTAGTGCTATGTTCGAGTTCTTTTAGGAAAAGATATAATACCTTGGGTATGTAATATCTAAGGAGGGTATAATGGTAGATCCTAAGAAGGTGAATGACATTTTGAACTTTCCAGTTCTAAAAGACACCATTGATATAAGATCGTTTATGGGAATTACTAGGTACCACCACAAATTTATAAAGAGATTTGCTAAGATAGCACATCCCATAACCTGATCGAGGTGGAACCTATTCCACTAGGAACCCCACCATTGTTTCTTTTGATTTTCCTTAATTGTAGCATAACTTACTATTTTTGGTAGCTTTTAAGGTACTAAATTTCTGGAGCCATTTGAGGGACTAGAATATGTTTTTTGGGAAAACGGAGAGACGAAAAATGTTCCAAACAAATTTATTTGTTTTATTTCAACCTCCTCTTTAATATATTTGAAACAAGGTATTATGATTGCCAAATAGAAATCATATGAAAAAGTTACGACCCTGGGAAATGGACATTCCAACTTACCCCATTGAGGCCCACAAGATTTTGGAGCTTCATATCCTAGGGCTAGGTTTTTGGATGTTTAGGGCTTCTCATTGCTTCTGAATGATAAAAAGGACACCACGCCTCATTGTAACATAGTTCAAAGACATGTAGCCACGACATCTCCTTTCAGATATAAGCTACCATCACACGAGCTAGTTTATTTCCATCTTGTATGTAAGCATATTTCAGTTCTTTGATATCAATGAAATGGATTTTTATTTATGTTGCATCTCAGTGTTTATGTTTGTATCTATATTCTATTGTGTTCTTGTATAAGATTGGATCAATGGTATCAGAGTGGTCTACCCTTTCTTTATTTTTATTTGCATGTACCAAAGGAGGTCAAGGTATAAGGAGTTAGGGCTTGAACTAGTTGAACTTTACAAGACCAACCTTGCAAACCCTAACACCTCCCATGGCGAAAGAAAAGAAAGACCAAGGAGCAATCAATGCTTTCAAAATATTTCTTAAGGAATCCCTTGAGAGAGGGATTAGCATAACGATGGATAACTTTTCCCAGGCCCTTCGGTGACTACCCACAGGTGACACATCTTCATCCATAAACCACTCTGGGTGTGCCACTCCCTTTAAGGTACAAGTCAACTTTGACATTCCCATATTTGAATTCCAAATAGATACAAATGCCATTGATAAATGGTTAAATATATTGGAAGGATTTTTTTCGATTCATGACTCTTCCAATCGGGTAAATATTACTTTTGCACTCCTCAAAGCTACCCCCCATGTCAAGGACTAGTGGGAAAACTACTATGAAGATAAGGACAAGAGGGAACATTCACTATTTTTAGCCACACCCACTTGGAATTATTTTTGAGATGCCATCAAGGAACATTATTACCTTGTTGGGAGTTATGAAGATTAATACATAAAGTGGACCATGTTGTGGTGGGGAAGGGACGAAGACATGCTAGAGTAAACAAATATGTTTTATACCCTTCGCACGAAATTAGGTTTCAAGTATTCTGAGCGGAATTTTTTACTCAAGTACTATGGCTATCTACACAAGTACATCAAGGACGAGATGGATTTCCAAGACATCTCCTTACTTGGCACTGCTTATCAATAGAATGTCAAGATCAAGCTTAAATTTAAATAGAAGAAGCAAGAATTTGGATCTATGAATACAAAGCAAGGGGAAGGCACCCCCAAACTAAAGAAAAAATTAAAACTCCAAGGTGGGGAAACCCAGGACAAACCGTTGAAGCCGCAAGCAAAGAAAAACATGATGAACAAAAAGAAGGACACAAGGAAATGGCGTGAGTTCCATAACAACCCCATTCACAACACAAGTGAGTGTCGAGCGAAACCCTCAAAAGTGAGGTCATCCCAATTTTAATAACATCTTCAATAAAACATAAAGACAAACTCATGTTTTCAGCTTCTAGGAGATCAAAGAGATCACTAAGTCAAAAATATACTATAAAATTTCGAGACAAACTCATATTTTCACCTTCTAGAACATCCAGGAAATCACATATTTTCATATGTTAAGAGCATTTTTAACATTTTATTAGACAGATACAACTTTTCATCAAGCAAGCTTGGAATTAAATCTCGGAGACTAGCCTATATTTCTAATCCAAACCCAACCACCCACAAATCATCCTAGACCAATTAGCCAAATTTCAAACATTGTGAAGATCCAATATTCATCCACAAGGATATTCAATGTGGGATGTTCAACACTCCACGTAGCATGATGGACCTAATTTTTATTGGGCTCGAATTGGTCACCTAGTACATTAACACCAAGAACAATAATAGTATGGTGGAGAAAGAAACCATAAGAAGATTGATTGATGACAACTTTGTTGGAAACATTGGCAAAAGAACATCCCTCCCGCAAAAGGCACTAAACATATAATAAGGTTCATATCCATGTGGGGTAATTAGATATGCCCATTGACATAAGTTTGAGCTTTAAATACGAGGATGACCAATGAGTTTTTTATATGGTAATGTTTTTCTTTCGAATTTGGAGGAGCAAGTTCTTCAGAGCTGGTCTACGGTGATACAAAATTCGGCTCAAGAAATCTTCTGAATGGCTCAATCAAAGGCGATAAGTTTTTGGGTTTTGTCTGAACAAAATATTGTTCCATCCTTCAGTCTTCAAGTTATGTTTCAAATATCCTATGGAGGTTGATGATCATTGTAGGCATCCGGTATTGGCTCTGCTCCACCCTGTTTTGTCTTTGTCCTCGAATGCTAGGTTTTTGTGTTTAAAAGCATGTTTCTATATCGCCTCATGCACTTTCTTCTCTTTCACATTTTAATTATCTTTGCTATTGCTCAATATATTCTCTTCTATATGTGTAACCTATTTCCACCCTCTGCGACATCGTCCATATGCCATCTAGGTTTGATTCATTTAGAGACACTTGGTCGACCTTCTTCACTGAGGAAGAACCTTGTCTACTCCCTAAAGTTTTTTCTTACATCCGAGAACATTGGCCTTGCATCTACTATATCACCCAACCTTGCAAAAAAAAATTCTTCGGGGTATGTAATTACTGGATGTCCTTCTATGGATGTTATTGCTTCTGTTGTAATGAAGAACCTATAATTTTCACCATCCTCTAGTCTTCTCCTCCCTAAATTGGTCATTCGTCTCTAGTCTCTGGCCGGTTACATTTTTCCAGTACCATAATTGTTCTTTTCTCCGACGGTTTGTATTGTTCTGAGGATAGTAGGTGGCATTTACTACTAGGATCACATCCCATTGCCAACACTTGTTTGTCAAACACTTCCCCATGTGCTCCAGGATCCTCATACATCCCCCCTTTCAATTTGGTGTTATTCCCCGTTTCAGTATCGACCTTTTTTCCCGATTTGGATAATCTCCTCACGACATACTTCATTTTTGGTGGTATGTGGGTTTATTCTCTGCTCATGTCATTTCCCTCGTGAACATTCCTCCAGGTCCCCGAGGGGATCACAGTTATTTTAGGACCATGTTTATAACTTTTCTCAGCTACCCACCTGTACATCCTCATTTATTGTTGTCAGATGATGCTTTAGGATCCGATTGTGGTCTTTTCGTGCTTTGGGTGCTATGGTGGGTCACTACTCTGACTCATCTACCAATGAGCCCCTTATTCGGGCCACTATGGATGTAGAGTCACTCCTGCAATCTGATGGTGCTGACCACTGGGGTGGCCCACGTTCACTGGACACTTCGCACAACATGTTGGGTGATGCCCATCTGCCAGATGGCAACCATGCATCCCTATTTTCACAGGGTGGTGAACATGTTGCATGGGGATGACGTTCAAAACAAAAGCATCATTCAATTAAAACCACTTCCCTACTACCTGCATTATCTTTGGACAACGTTGTTTTGTCTGATAAGATTACCAGTCTACAGAAGAATGCTCTCGTAGGAAGGTGGTACTTCTTGGAAGTTTCTAACCCATACATGAGAGACTCGGTAGAGAAGAAGTGGAAATGAATTCTAGGTTACATGTTGAATCTCGTGCGGCTTTTGAAAGGTTGGTATAGTTTCCATTTTCTAAGTCAGGAGGACTTGGAAAAATTCAAATCCGTGCCATGGATTAATGGGAATAGCTTCCTAGCGCTACGTCACTGGTACATTGGATACAATTCTCTCCACAACACACCACAAAACGCCACAAAACAAGTTCATCTTGGTGAAATTACGGGTTTGCCAATTGAGATATGGATGAAATAGGGCCTTATGGATTTTGATAATGCAATTGGAAAATTCGTTTATGTAGACCCTCCATGCTTGGGGCTCTGGACAAGCGGGTGGCTTGGATCCTGTTTGAAAAGGAACACCGTGGCAGCTTTCTAGACCATATAGATTTGTTTTGGGGCGAGACTCAGCTATCACATAGACTGGATTCCTGGGGAGTTCCTTTCCGGTGTTCACTTTGCCACCACACTGGACATATATTAGCACAATACCCACGTTGACCGAGAGGACGGTTACATGGCAAGCCTTTCTCTGGCACATTTCTGAAGTCTCATCATGGGGGAGGTTGGCCTGTACAAAACCTTCAACATAGAATCTCTACTTGACAACATTCAAGTATTCCCCTTAGCTCTTATCCTCCTCGCTCTCGTACATTAAACTCTTCTCTAAATGGTTCATCGCCCATTTTGGTTCCTTCCTTTCTATTATCTTCATTGAATTGTGATTTCCTAGCTCCCTCTAGTCCAATAATACACTCGCGTAAACCCTCTCTAGGATCAATCCACCATGGCCCGGAAAGCCCACCACCTTTCTCGGCTCCATATCTATCCCATAACTTACCCTCCACCACCGAAATCACATGCATTCCATCTTCGTCACCTTCCATTTTTGCTAACCAGAATAAGGGGCCTATGACAAGTGTCACTCCGACCAACTTGCCACTAGACTCACCTACCAACTCGTGGGCAATGACATGTAATTTCTGCTTGATAGAAAATCATTGGACTTTCGGACCCTTACCATCCACAAGCCATCCAGCTCTCCTACCCCACACATCAGCCCTACCTCTACTGGTAACATCACTTTCTAGAGGAAACAAAATCATGGAAGTTGGCATTTTAGAGGACGTCCTAGGCGTAATCCTCTTACCTCCCCAATGGACTATTTTTTGGTCGATGTGCCTATTATTGGCATGCCCCCCTCAAGGGCCCTTAGAGCATGGCTGCCCGAGCAGGTGTCTCCATGACTTTTATTCTGTCACTAAACTTATGGGGTTTGGGGGCTGCCCTGAAATATCAGGCCCTCAAGAGTCTTTTCTCCTCTCTTCACCCATATATCATTCTTGTGCAAGAATCCATGCACTTTATTCCATAAGTTGTACAATATTTCAGGAAAATGCTCCCGGAATGGCATATATCTGCTACTACAGCTGTGGGTCTCTATGGTGGTTTAGTGGAAATTTGGGACCCTAGATGGGTCATTTTTAAAGCTTATGGATGTTTCACGAGCATGCTCTCTGAAGCACATGTCCAAGGAATGGGTGGTTGCATTCATATTTTAAACACCTATGCTCCTTATAGAGATAGGACTATTTTCTGGGACTGTTTGTTTTCTTATGATATAATGGAGTTGGCCTCACTCATCATTGTTGGTGATTTAAACTATACTATTGCATTGGAAGAAGTTTGGGGACGGTCCATAAGGATTGACCCCTTGGCGAGGATGTTTTGTGATGCCCTTCTAGCACACAAATTTGTAGACATTTTCCTGGAGGAAATGGCTCCCACTTGGGACAATGGACGCGCTAGTGAGGCATATGTCACCAAGAGACTCGATCATTTTTTAATGCGTGAACAACTGATTGCTCGCTCTAAAGATGTGTAGATGAATATTATCAACAATTTCTTATCAAATCACAAACCTATTAGACATGTTTTGAAGAAGTCGATGGTGCACCAAGGTATGCCATTTAAACTCAACAAAACCTGGCTGGATGATTTTGAGTTTAACACTTTGGTGAGGGATACATGGTGTTGCGATGAGGATATTGAATCCTCCCTTATGGATCATATACTAGACAAACTAGAGACTCTCCGCAGGGAAGTGAAAAAATGGCAGAAGAGAAAAAATCAATCCATGAAAAAAGAGATTAAGGACATTCAATGTGAGCTGGACCTCCTCCTCCCATTGATGGTCACAAACAATCTTCTAGATGCTACCCTCTCACACATTTTGGAGTTGGAATTAAAAAGGAAATGAATCTTAGGTTTTGAAGAAGCCACTTGGTGCCTTAAGAGTCGGGCTATCTGGATTAAAGAGGGAGACAGAATTACAAAAACTTTCCATCGTTATGCAAACCATAGATGTAATATAAATTCTATATGGGGGATTCAAGATGCTGAGGGAAATCATATCCAGTCACATGAGGAAATCTCTAAAGTTGTAACCTCACATTTCAAAGTGGTATATGACCGTAGCGAAGACATTGATGTCGAAGATCTCATATGGGGGATTGAGAATTACACTACTACGTTTGACCAAGAATCAAATGATGCACTATACAGAAGCATCTGTGAGGAGGAATTACTCAGTGTCCTTAAATCATTCAAGGAAGATAAAATTCTGAGACCAGATGGGTAGACTGTGGATCTGTTCACGCATTTCTTTGATCTTTTCAAAAAGGAACTTCTGTAAATGGTGGAGGAGTCTAGATTCACTAGGAATTTACACCATCGCATTAAGTCTACTTATATTTCCCTTATCCTGAAGCGATATCCTCCTACCTTTTTTGAGGACTACAGACCAATTTCGTTGTGCAACCTTATCTACAAAGTTATCTCAAAAACCATTGTTGGGCATCTGCAAAGTACTCTTTCACGTCATATATCTCTTGAACAACACGGGTTTCTACAGGGCAGAGAAATACATGATGCCATTGTAAATGCACAAGAATGCATGCATTTGATACATACAAAAAATCTCAATGCTGCCATCCTACAAATTGATCTGAAGAAGGCTTTCGACTGCCTAGATTTGGGTTTCCTCGGGCTGGTCCTATTCAAAATAGGCTTTCATCTCAAATGTATTGAATGGATTATGGAGTGTGTGATTAATGTTGATTACTCTGTGATAATTAATGGATACCCTACAAAATTATTTCGGGCAGGGCATGGACTGAGACAGGGCTGCTCTTTGTCACCATTGTTATTTATCCTGGCTATGGATGGCTTGAGCCTACATATTTCAAAAGTGGTGGAACGAGGTCATTTCCACGCTCTAAAGATGGGTTGCAACATCATCATATCACATGGTTTCTTTGTCGATGATGTGCTCATTATGGGTATGCTGAATTGTTTTTCACTGTTATGCCTTTTCCATATTTTTAGGAAATTTGCAAATGCTATTGTTCTATATATGAATGTTCACAAACCTATTATTTATCATGGGAATTGTGAATTGGACATCATTGCATATATAAAAAATCTATTTGGAATTGAAGCTGAGTTGATGGGTCATGGTATGAAGTACTTGGGATACAATATTAAACAATCCAAATATAGGAATGTCAATTGGCTATGGATTATATATAGATTTTTTAAGAAGATCTCTGGGTGGGAATATAGAATTCTATCCCCGAGGGTCATGTCATCCTTATACAAGAAGTCCTTAATCAACTAGGGGTATATTGGGCCCATATTTATCATAGTCCTGCTGCCATCATTCACTCTCTCAACCGTGTTATGGCTAATTTTATTTGGGGTGGTAGTCATGAACATAAGAAATTTCACTTTTCTAATTTATCCAAGATCACTCTGCCAAAGGTCATGGGGGGATGGGGAAATCTTGACCTCCATCATTTTGGATGGGTGTTATTAATCAAGTTAATATGGAGAGGTAATTTTGGGATGGAAACATGGAGTCTGGTCATCAGACAAAAATACTCAAAGAATATTGATTTTATATATTGGTTCCAAAGGGGTTCCATTGGGGTTTCAAATGGATCGGCTATCTGGCTGAGCTTCAAAAAAGTCACAAAGATCTTCTTACAACACCTGGATTGGAACGTTAGCCTAGGTCACAACATTCTCATTTGCATCGACCACATTCTGGGCGCTGGGAATATGGATATGATCTCGAAGCAGCTCTCAAATTTTCTTAATAGAAGAGGCATATACTTCTGGTGTCAAGCCATTTCACTATGGAGGTGTCCATATTGAATCTGGAAGAAAGCACAGGAATTGGGTCTATCTGGGTATTGAGACTTGGAATGCGACTGCATTATAGATGGGATTAAACAACTTGGGATTTGTGGTGCTAGCAATCATGATACGTTAATCTGGTTAGGGAAGATGAAGAATGATAACATTAAGTTGTAGATATATACCTCTCACTCTATTCCAAGGATACAAAGCTGACTAAGAAACATGTTTTACTTTCTTTTTGGAAAACTAATATCCCAAACAAAATCATTTTCTTTACCTAGTTGGTTTTCCATAATAAAAATCTTACTTGGGAAAACTTGGAAAAGCGACAATGGAAAGGACCTCGCATCTGTGCTATCTGAAAAGAGGAATCGAAAAATAACAGTCATATTTTGCCTACATGTCAACGTACAATTAAAGTATGGAAAATACTCTCATCATATATTGGTTTTCCCTACATTCAACATGCAAGAATTGTAGATTTTTTATGGTGGTGGAGCTCTCGAAAGTCTATCTAGAGAATCATTCAGCATATTCTCTTTTGGGAAATTTGGAAGTGGAGAAACAACTGCATCTTTCAAAATTGTACTGGAAATTTCCATAAGATCATTGAAAATGTTTTAATCAGCCACACACTACATACATCCAATGAAATTTTCTCCAAAACACCTTGTCAAAAGAGGAGTGAACTTCAGATGGAATACCCTGTGGGTTCTTTTGATGGTGCTACTCAACGACACACATGCGGTTGCGGGTTTTGGCTTGCCATCTCAAAGGCACTGACATACAAAACATTCTGGCATGGAGGTAGTGGCACTAACACAAAGGCTGAAGCAATGGCCTTATGGGGCCTCTTATGGTTTACTAATTTCCTTGATATCCCTCTTATTCATATCCATGGGGATTCAAAAATTATAATTGATCAATTAATGGGCAATGCAAACATCACAAACCCATTATTACATGGTTGGCTGAGGAGAATTGAACTACTATGGAATCAACACAGAAACTCCACTATCAGGCATGTTGGCAAGGAACAGAATATGGATGCAGATGAACTATCGAAGAGGGGCTTAAATGGTAACACTGGAAAAATGCACTTAGAAATTATCCTGAATCAAAAAGTCATAGACATAGGAGACTTCCCATTACCTGGCTAGTTTCTTCATCCCCTCTTCTTTTTTGTATAATTTTTTGTAACTCTACTTGTCTTATAACTGTTTTGCTTTCAATTCATCTGGAGGGATGGACATGTTGTTATTTCACACTGTACAGCCGACTAGAAGCAGCAGTTGACATGTTGAATGCTTTCTATTTTCTTTTTGGTACTGAACTGCATACAACCTTATCATGCAAGATTATAACTCTGGATTTGTATGAGGTCTATGGATTGTTATTTCTCCTTTTATGTTTGTATTTGGCAATACTTGGACCGAATGATGAAATGGCATCTTCAGATGGAACTTTTATGATGTGGGACAATTTGAATGACATTGTATTCTCCTAATTCTAAGCTATTAATATATAATCATTCTTTTCTCGTACTGAAAAAATGTATATGTAAGAAAACAAAGGCATGTTATTTGAAGAAAATGCTAAATTATCGTAATTATTTGATTATTATTATTATCTAATTTGAAGGTTATGGTTAAGATAGATATAAAATTGGTGTATGAGATTTTCTTGTTTGTAAGACAAAAGATCTATTTCTACGTAGCGATTTGACTGCTAAATTTATAAAAACATACATACGCCACCCTTCTTATTTTTGAACCCATAACCTCTTAAGAAAACCAAAACACATAATCTTAAAAACATACTTTATAATATTGCCCAACCACCTAAAAAGGGAAGGGGAGAAATGCATCTATGAAGTTGAATACTCAAACAATCAAGTCGAAGAATTGAAAACATACTGACCGGTGCGGATCGTAAGATAACAATGTTCAAACTTCTTCAAAAATGATAATTGCAACAAAATATAGGTATGTTGCCTCGTCTATTTGATAGCTATTGGTAGACACGGTACCACCTCGTAGAGATACAAGCCTATTTATTAAACATCCGAGATGGATTGGTGTTTTGGTTTGCATATCTACATTTACGAGTGGAATACATCCCATCAATGTTTTCTTTATAATATTTATTTTTTGGAATAAAAAAAATAACAAAAAAAAACTTGATTTCTATGAACCTTGAGAAAGTTTGATGCCATAAATACACTTGAAGAATTATTCGTAACACTGGAATAAATGGTAACACTGGAAAAATGCACTTAGAAATTATCCTGAATCAGAAAGTCATAGACATAGGAGACTTCCCATTACCTGGCTAGTTTCTTCATCCCCTCTTCCTTTTTGTATAATTTTTTGTAGCTCTTCTTGTCTTATAACTGTTTTTCTTTCAATTCATCTGGAGGGATGGACATGCTGTTATTTCACACTGTACAACCGACTAGAAGCAACAGTTGACATGTTGAATGCTTTCTATTTTCTTTTTGGTACTAAACTGCATACAACCTTATCATGCAAGATTATAACTCTGGATTTGTATGAGATCTATGGACTGTTATTTCTCCTTTTATGTTTGTATTTGGCAGTACTTGGACCGAATGATGAAATGGAATCTTCAGATGGAACTTTTATGATGTGGGACAATTTGAATGACATTGTATTCTCCTAATTCTAAGATATTAATATATAATCATTCTTTTCTCGCACTGAAAAAAATGTATATGCAAGAAAACAAAGGCATGTTATTTGAAGAAAACGCTAAATTATCGTAATTATTTGATTATTATTATTATTATCTAATTTGAAGGTTATGGTTAAGATAGATATAAAATTGGTGTATGAGATTTTCTTGTTTGTAAGACAAAAGATCTATTTCTGCGTAGCGATTTGACTGCTAAATTTATAAAAACATACATACGCCACCCTTCTTATTTTTGAACCCATAACCTCTTAAAGAAACCAAAACACATAATCTTAAAAACATACTTTATAATATTGCCCAACCACCTAAAAAGGGAAGGGGAGAAATGCATCTATGAAGTTGAATACTCAAACAATCAAGTCGAAGAATTGAAAACATACTGACTGGTGCGGATCGTAAGATAACAATGTTCAAACTTCTTCAAAAATGATAATTGCAACAAAATATAGGTATGTTTCCTCCTCTAGTTGATAGCTATTGGTAGACACGGTACCACCTCGTAGAGATACAAGACTATTTATTAAACATCCGAGATGGATTGGTGTTTTGGTTTGCATATCTACATTTACGAGTGGAATACATCCCATCAATGTTTTCTTTATAATATTTATTTTCTGGAATAATAAAATAGCAAAAAAAAACTTGATTTCTATGAACCTTGAGAAAGTTTGATGCCATAAATACACTTGAAGAATTATTCGTATTCTTATTTTTGTATTTAAATGTTTTGTTTTTTTTTTTAACTTTGGAACGTGTATGTGGTTTTGTTGGTTATTCTTCGTGTTTTTTAAAGTATAAAATGCAAAGATCTGTAAAGTATTTTTCATTTAATTAATAAAATAATATCAGTATTTATCATAAATAAAATATTTAATTTCAAATAAATTTATATAATTTCTATATATAAACAAATAAAAATAATATGTATGATTTTTTCCTAAATCTTACTATGAGAGCAGTTAAGAATTTTTTTCCATATTTTTTTAATAAAATTGATATGTAAAATTGAAAAAAATATATTAATCTCAATCAAATATTTTAATGTCATGTGAAAACCATATTTCAAAATACATAAAACAATAGAAATGAAACTTTTTTAAACTATTTATTTTAATATTTTGATATAACACATATCTCTTAAATAATAAAATTTGAAATTCTTTATATTTAACATGAAATAAATTTTTAAATAAATATTAATAACAAAAAAATTCAAAATTAAACTTCTAACGTAAATAAAATATTTCATTTACCACCACATCAAAAAGAAAATCCTTCCCTTATCACACACATGCTTTCCTCCCTGAAGTGGCACACAATAATATTAATACAACCTCCTAATATTATTGTAAAGATAGGCTATGAAACAATGTCGGATATTTGTGATTTGCTTTTGGTGCTCTGATTGCATTCAATGAGTGGTTCAAATTTTCCATGATTTAAGAGCTTTGCTGATTTGGTATTCTCCCCCTTTCCTCGTGGATTTTCTATTTAGGTCCTTGCTATCTCTTCTGGGAGGGTGTCTACTGATTTTTTTAATGGTTATTTCATGCTAGGTTGGAGGTGGGTCATTCCTCATGGATTTTCTATTTAAGTCATTGCTATCTCTTTTGGGAGGTTGTCTAGTGATTGGTTTAGTTGTTATTTCATATTAGGTTAGAATATTATTCTCATAATTTTGAATATTGTTCTTTTATTTTTAATTATGATATCTACGGAGATAATAAGATTAATTTATATATATTTATTTTTTTTTATAATTTTTTTTTATATTTCTTTAAAATATTAATTTATCTTAGTTCTAAATTTATTAGGTTAATATAGAGATAATGTTTGTTTTAATGAAAACTATTTATAGGTTAAAATTATTTGATGAAATATTTGCAATTGTAAAGATTTCATCTTTTTTTAATGCATGATAGATATAGAGTTCAAATAAATTTCGTTAAAAAAATTTAATCATGTAATATTTATATAAGGGAGATGTGTAATTTCAACTATTTCTAACTTCGAGTTGAAATGTAATGAGTTGAAATGTAATGAGCATGGGAGTGCATATACATATAAAAAATTTGCATGTATCTATTTGTATCTTTAGATTTATGGAGTGAGAAAAGAAAATGTCTTTCTATATGAAGACATTTTTAAATTAAAATTTGATCATTCTATATAAATAATAGATTTTGAGTTAAGATGAAATACATATTTAAAAAGTTACATAATTTTAATTTTATTTAAAATTATTATAATTTTTAATATTATTTTTTGAATATCTTTTTTAAATATTTATATAAAATTTTAATATATAGATTTATTTATTTATTTAGAAAATTTAGTTAGACTTCTCAAAATTGAATCTTTGTGTTTTACTTCTTCACAAGTAACACATTATAACATCACATTTTCAATAAATTTAATAAGTTTTTTTAGTATATATGCATTTATTTGTTTTTGTTAATAACTTTATTGAGTTGTTTAAACAGTTGAAATGAATTTTTTTATCTTATATTTTCAAATGTAAGATAATGTAATCTTATATACACTCTATTTTCAAATTGCTTTATATCTTCTATACCCATGTTTCCATTATTAAAGAAATTGTTTTCTATGTATCATTTTTCTAAATGTTAATCTTTTTGCATAAACAAGAATTAACTTAATGTAATAATACATAAATTATTTTAATTACACATATAAATGTATATTTCAATGACACATTAATATAGAAAACCAACTAATTAGAGAATATAGTGCATCAATCTAAAAAGTTATTTTGCTGGAGAATATATCTCAAATCTAACTAAGTAGATGTAACCACCACCTAAATACTAGGAATATACTCTTTTTGTATAGATGAACTATGCATAATAATGATTAATAATCTTAGCAAACCAATAAAATGATCACATAACTTGTCTTAATTATCATTAGTAGAGGTTTTCATAAATATGTTCTATTTAGCACTTAATCCATTATGAAATTGTAGAACCTCCAAATAAGCAAAGACTATGTATGGTACGACATTGCATTGTGGTCTTGTAACAACCTAAATAAAATTATGTTTGTTGAAACCCGCATAAAAAAGCACACCATCCAATTGCATGCATAGGTCACAAACCACTATATCCACCAATTTTCTAGAAAACTCTATCATGTACATGGTTGATGCACCATTATTTAATCACAAATTGTCATACTCATACCTTATATTCCCCTACGCCATCATGGGTCATCATATTGGATTTTCTTTCATTATATATTTTCTTTGGATTTCTTTCGACCATCATATCATGAGATGGTTGTAGCCTTTTTCTCTCACAAAAGAGAAAAATAATAGTCCATATTTATAATAAATTCAGTGATTTACATAAGATAGAATATAACAAAAAAATTCTTTAAAGAAACACAATTTCTATGTTTTTCGCACATGCCTACATAGTATGTGTCTAATATTAAAATATCGAAACATATGTTAAGTCACATAAAATTGCTACTTCACAAAAATATAAAACGACACTGAAATGGAATAATGTGGCATATGTAGTCTCTGTAGTCTGTCATCAAAGAAGGCATAAAATATATTCTTCTCACAAGGATATCCATTAGCCATAACATTTTGTTCTCTGTAGATATGTGAGAAGCTTACTTCCTTATAATTTAATTAGCAACCTGATATGCTTCATCGAACTAATGAACATAGGAAGATAAAAAATTCACCGCTCTATATGGACCATACATGTTCTCAATTGGTTAAAGCATATTGGTGAAGATACATTATTTTAGTGTTATTTGTTAACCAAAGTGTTATTTCTATTGAACACTAACCATCCAATAGTTTCAACTAACCACAAAGGATACAATACATCAAATCAATTTCTTATTATTTCCTTAATAGGCTTACATCTACATTGACCTAGGACGATACAATTCTGATCTAGAGGGGGGTATGATGGTCATGATAGGGGCATATCATAGTGATGAGAGAGGTCAATTGTTTGAACTCTCTCATTACCATTAGATTTTGGAATATATATGATCGACATAAATTCAACACGTAGACCAATACATTTTAGACTTCTGCGGTTTCAGAATTTGGAATCGGCATAAGCTCATCTGGTAGAAAGACATATGCAACTACAAATATTTCTTAGGCCAATACATTTTAGACATATACAAATACAAAATGTCATTCACACGCAATGCTTATCATAATTATGCTAAAAATCACATTTCCTCTCGCTCTCAAGGAGTTTGGTTTTGGAAGAGATCCAAAACTATGGAAAACCTTAAATATTTTTCCATGACACTGGTGACAAAGATGGTTTTCGATTATCTTTGATAGGAGTGCTAGACATGCCTTAGAATTTTTTATTGTGTATACCTTCATTTCACATAATTCATTGTATAGGAACAACTACTCTCTTCTCATTCCTCCCATTTTGTGCTACTTACATAGAACCTTTCGGTTAATCTTGTTGCTATATCTTTAGCCCATCGCATTGTTTTAAGTTGATCTCTTTTATGTTGTTTCTATTCTCAACATTGTGTTCGTTTGGATCTCACTTAAGGTCTCTCAATTGTAATATTCCCTTTTTTTGATATGGTCAAAGTGGACAAAATGTACACATGGTATATACCATAGTATCAACCCATGGTATTTGCCTTCTTTTTTCCAAGGAAACAATAAAATAAGGTTTCTAGAGAGTCCATCAAGACTATAAAAGGGGATAAGTGCCAGGTAGTGGGATCATCTAGTGTTTGTCTATCTTATTGTGTTTGGCTCAAAACTTGGTGTGGCCAGTATTAGGTTGATCCTAGGATGAAAACCCCATGGTGAAATTTGCGTGGTGGATCCATCCAGGATTCACAAGTGGTATTAAGTGTCTTAGAGTAGTCATTGTTGAGCACCCTTACATGCTAATGGTACGGGATTTATTATGTATTGTATGAGAGTGTATCTTGTTTTCAACTATTAATATAAATAAGAGGCTGCATTTTCAGATTGGTTTTCATTGTCTTTGATTGCAAGCATTTTTATTAGAACACTAAAGTGTGCCAAATCTATTGGAAATTTAATTGTTTCGGATCTTACAATGGTATCAAAGTTGTACATCAAGTTAGCTTGAAGGTTTCATGCAAGGAAATTCAGTGGGATTTATTCTCACTCTCGCTGGCGTCTCCATCTTTGGTGCTATTCGGTATCACCCTAGTTGGTTTTATTTTTCAGTTGATTGAAAGAGAAATTTTCTACCTTGCAAAAGAAGGGAAAACAATTCCTTTGTAAAATTAATTATTGAAGGTTTTCATATTGGATGAGGGTATGTTGTCCCATATCTGTGCATTCAAGTTTAAGAGGTCGAGATCTAAATCTTCAACAAAATTTTATTCCTTAGATATGTGGAGATCTGATTTCATTAGTATATTGTTAAGAGTTAGTCTTGGTTGTTGTGGGCACTAGATTAAGAAGCCAAGCTTTTGTCCAAGGATTGGTTATCGCATCATTGTTGCAGTATTATTGTCGCAACCAAGAAGCATCACACTAGTGTTTGTGTTTGAGGGACGCATAGCAGAACGAGTGGAAGTGCCGGCCCGTGTTGGAGGCCCAAGAGGCCAATCGATCAGAGTTCTCAGAGTTGAGCATTGTAATTCCACCTCATAGTTTTTCCAAATCGTGAGGCCATACCTAGAGATATGATTTGATCGTGAGAACCCCTAAGTGGGTAGTATGTGGATATTACAATGGAGTCGGGAGTATAACAGTCGAATTACTTTGATACAGGAATTCCGCAAATTCTAGGAAAGAATCATGTGCCTCACAAGTAAAAAAGGATGAGCCGATTATTGCTTCATCAATTGTGTAGGAGTCCAACAAGCTTCATGGATTTATGCATTGAATTATTGGGATGGTGGATCAGTGCGTTGAATTACTGGTTCAGTGTTCCCATGATCAACATCCGATGGGCGGATCCCATGATCGCAAAAAGATATTAATTATAGTTGAAGATGTGGTTAGATCACATTGGCTCGAGGTCACACAAAACATTTTTGAGCACCTGCGCGGATCAAGAAGGCGTGACAATCTTGGCTGAATCTTTACTTTTTTGATAATTCATTGGAAGGTCATGTGACCATTTGACACCGCAAAGGTCACAATCTACGAATCTTTCAGTAAAGATGTTTCACAGGTTGAGAAAATCCAATTGATAGCAATTCTCAACCATGAGCAGGACCATTGACCGATAGTTTGAGGAACATGGTTGTTCTTATAGGGTAGCTGCATTATTGTTAAAAACAATGATAAATCACTTATTTCGATTTTGAGCCCATATTGACTCGGTTTTACATTGTCCAGTCACGTCCTATATAATACCTAGAGTGACTTGATTGACTAAACAGAAATCCCTTTGGAAGAATTAGTGCTACAATTAAAATGGTTCTCTGAATTGAATATGGCTCGCTTTATAGCTTGAATAACCAATGCACAAGTACTTCGTTGAGGGAGGTGGCCTTTGCTGGAATTATTTCAAATACATGAGATCATAATTGGATATGGGTGCAAGTGGTAACGGAAAGTTGATTGCAGTGCCAACCAGGGTAATGCCAAATTTATGAACGACATAATCATATGAGCTGAAGAAACAACATTGCCAACAAAATTATCTTGGAGCTTTTAGAGCATTTGAGAGGTAAAGTTGTTAAAAATAGTAACAAGAAATCCTAATTTAATTTGTCCTTGAATTAAATTAAGAGTTAAATCAAAATTCTATTCTCATAGCAACTTGTAATAGTTAACTAAATTAAATTTACTTAGTTTTTTTAGGAAATTTGAGTTGGAAATCTATATAGAGTCATGTAAAGCGATCTAAATTTTGGGGGCTTAGATTGAGTTCTTTTCAGTTGTAATTAATTAACTAAATTTAGCTAAGTAATAGTGTATTTAAACTAGTTCTGTTGAAAGAACTAGTAGGAGGTCTAGTAGTGGGGACGGACACTAGTGCAGCTTCACTCATAAATAACTCATGCATTTCAGTTCAGTGGAAAAGCTAGTTGAGATTACAGTTCAAGGACAGTGTACTATACATTGTATAATTTTCCGAGTTCTACAGATGGTGCCTGCAATTAGTTGAAGTCCTATGGGTGGATTGCGTAATTATGAGTGGGGAATTTCCCAATTAAATATGCACTAATTCTCTTAGGAATTGCATAAAGTAGGGGATTCATAGGCAACAAAATTGGCTAAGTGTTGGCTTGAGCTAGCTTGTGATGCAGAGAGATAGATTGTACTAGTCCAAGAATTATTCCAGCTGAACAAACATTGTATTTTCTTCTCAAATCTTTTGGTTAATGCATTATAGATAGTCTTAGATTTTACGAGTTTCTTTCTATAGGGAAATATTGTGTTATGTGTGATTGATATTCTTCATTTTCTACTTATTGTTTTCATCGATCAATTTTGGTTTCCGCTAAAGAGTAGAGTAGATTCTTGTCTTGTGTTTTAGCATATCACATAAGTAGTTGAATATACAAGTAAAAATATACATGGTATCAGAGCTGAAGACAGTATAGAAGAGGAGAATTAGAGTTTGTTGTGTAGGTGAATTCGAATTTACAATTCATACTTCAGAGTCAGTAGAATGTCATTCTATGGTTTGAGACATGAATATGCCCTTGAGGGAAACTTGAATTACATAGCTTGGAAGGATAGGATCGAGGCAATCCTGGAAGACAACGGGCTGAAGGAATTCATATATAATGGTATTCAAAATCCTTCAACAATGAATGCTAATGATCTCACTAAATGGAGAAAGTATGTGGCAAAGGCGGAAGGATTATTCTAGAAGGAGTTGGAGATCATATTGTCTCAAATCTCCACGGCAAGGAAACTCCATTTGCAATGTGGAAGGAATTTATGAACCTATTTCAAAATAGCAGTGACCACAAGAAGTTGGAACTGAAGGAAAAACTCAAAAAAATCAAGATGGAGAAGGACGACTCAATTTCGAAGTACTTGATCAAGTTCACCCAATGTTAGGATGAGCATGGAAGTCTCGGGATTACTATTGCTGAAGATGATTTGGTGAGCCAACAATTCTAAGACTTTCTAAGAGCTGGAATAGTTACTAGGATTTAGTTAATAGGAGGGATAAGCTACCAGAGTGGGAGCGATTGTCGTTCGACTTGGTACACGAAGAGATTTGGCGGAACACCAAAGAAGGATCCTCATTAAATCATGATGATGAGGAAAATTGTGCCTTAGCTGGTAAGACAGAGAAAGGGACGAGGAATTTATCCCATTCCAAATCATATTCTTGTTAGGGAGACAGGAAGAAGGACATGTCGAAAATCAAGTGTTTTTATTGTCACAAGTTGGGACATTTTTCCACAAAGTGTCCGCATAAGGAGGCCAATAAGAAAACCTTAGGAGGAGTGGCACGTGAGGCCCTTTCTTCATAGTTCAAACTAGATTTTACCCTCATCATTTGTATGGTGTCATCGATGATGAGTAGTGTTTGGTACCTTGACAGTGGAGCTTCTTTCCACATGACCAGTAAGAAAGAGCTCTTCAGTAACTTGGAGGACATGGATCTCCAGGTGCATATCGAGATGGGTGATGATGGAAGGTATAGCACTATTGGTATCGGTACAGTTACCTTTCAGAGGGAGTCTAGTTCGCCCCTCACTTTGTGAGATGTTATGTATGTTCCTGGTTTAAAGAAGAACTTGGTATTTATTTCCATGTTGAAGGATAGAGGTTATGATATAATATTTAGTAAGGGAAAGGCATTCCTTTGTCACATAGCCATAGGAAAGGTGAAGAGGATAGGGGTTCGAGTGAAGAAACTCTACAATTTTAAGGTAGAAGATTTTTCTGCCTTGAGCACGAAAGTAGAGAAGGTGCCAAGTCGAGACATTGGTGAGTTGTGGCATAGGAGTTTGGGTCACTTGCACCACGACAGTTTGAAGATCATGCAACAAATTTATACCGGTCTTCCCAAGGGTACACTAGATTAGTTAGACACATGCAAAGGGTGTAAACTAGGAATGTACACCAAAGCTTCCTTTCATGAAAAAGACTGTCGAGCACAAGTGATCCTTGATCAAGTTCACTTAGATGTGTGTGGACCATTATCGACAACATCCACAACCAAGGACAAGTATTATGTGATATTTTTTGATGATGTTTCTCATAATTTTTGGATCTTCTTCATGCAGAAGCAATATCATACTTTTTCTATGTTTTGTGAAACTAAAGCACTTTTTGAGAAATATACTAGCAGGAAAGTTAAAGCTCGCAGGAGCAATAATGGTGGAGACTTTGTGTCGAATGAGTTTAAAAAACTTATGTGCATCAAAAGGCATTCGAAGGGAGTTGATAGAACCTCATAACCTCTGGAAGAATGGGGTGGATTAAAGGAAGAACAAAATTATTGTGGTAGCAACACAAGTGATGTTGCATGATTAAGGCCTACCATTGCACTTGTGGGCATAAGCATGCAACATATTTGTTTATTTGTAGAATAGAAGCCCTCATTGAATTCTAAAGATGAGTGCACCAAAAGAGGATTTTTCGGGGAAGAAACCAGATGTGGCACACTTCAGGATTTTTGGTTCACCAATCTACTACCATATAACCAAATATGCACGGAAAAATCTTGAGCCAACAACTGAGTTGGGCATATCTATGGGGTACACTCATACACCTCGCAACTATTGAGTCTACTTTCCAACCAATAGGATGAAAACAGTTCGCAGAGATGTAAAATTAGATGAAGAAAAGGCCATGAGATGTTCCCTTGAGAGGGAGATTTAGTTACATGCAGTTGAGGATCTTTTAGCTCCAAAGGAGGAACCTCCAGATGATGTGGAGCAGACACATGCGGAGGAGCAAGGAGTGGAGACAACCACTCATGTAGAGTCTTCCAGAGATCAAATAAAGTGCATAAGAGAGGCTATTAGGTTATTGCATGATGCTAAAGAGAATGTGGGAGCACCCAGATCATAGCGTAGGAAGAGGAAGTCACAGGAGAGGTACACTTGATACATGGATCTGATGGGAATATGTGTAGAGATTAAGCCATCCTATTTTGAGGAAGCAGTACAACAGCTAGATGTCATGGTTGAGGAGTATGACTCCATTCTCAGGAATAGTGTTTGGGATGTGGTCCCAAGACTGACAAACAAGTCAGTGGTGAGTTCCAAATGGATTTACAAGGTAAAACAAGCAGTGGATGGTAGTGTGGAGGAGAACAAGGCCAGTTTTGTGGCGAGAGGGTTTTCTCAGGTGGAGGGGATTTATTATGATGAGACTTTTTCTCCTGTTGCAAGGTACTCATCAATCAGATCCATACTAGCACTGTTAGCATAGATGGGATGGATGATACATCAAATGGATGTAAAGGCAACATTTCTCAACGACATGATTGAGGAAGAGGTTTATATTGATAACCCTGAAGGATTTGAGATCTTCAACCGAGAGTCACATGTGTTCTGACTCAAATGCGCATTGTATGGGTTGAAACAAGCACCTCGTGTTTGGTATATCAAGATGGATAATTATTTCACTGGGTTGGGCTTCACCAAAAATGAAGTAGATGCAAACCTTTACCATATTGTGGTTGAAGGTAATTTATTGATTATTGTTTTATATGTCAATGATTTGATTATTATAGGTGATGATAAGATGATCAAGTCTTGCAAAGAGGATCTTGCAAGAGAGTTCAAAATGAAGGACTTGGGGCTCATGCACTACTTTCTATGTATGGAAGTATGGCAAGGTGATGAGGAAACTTTTGTCTCTCATGGCAAGTATGCCAAAGAGATACTCAAGAAGTTCCACATGGAGAGCAGTAAACCCATGGAGACTCCTCTAGCAGGTAAGAGGAAGGAGGATATTACTTCGGGTCAAGTAGTGGAGGCTACTATTTATAGGCAGCTTATGGGTTCACTCATGTATTTGGTGAACACATGACCAGACATGTGTTATCTGGTTAACCAACTTAGTCAAGAGATGGTTAAGCTGACCAAGTTGTATTGGAAGGAAGCCAAACATGTGCTGATATGCCTCAAAGGCACCACTCAGTATAGTCTTTGGTTTAGATGGATAGAGGGAGTGAAGCTTCAAGTCTTCACCGATGTAGATTAGGCAGGGATTCCATCTGACAAGAATAGCACATCAAGTGGGATCTTCAATATTGGGTGAGCAATTTTTTCTCGGTCCAACAAAAAACATAGATCAGTTGCACTCAGTTCAGTAGAAATAGAGTACATGGCTGCTACTCAAGCAACTTGTGAGGCTATCTAGATGAAGAAGATTCTTGTTAGTTTATTTCGTCGATAGTTGGATCCAACTATGATTTACTATGACAATCAGAGTTGTATCAAACTCTCTGGGAATATATTTTTTCAGATTGGTCCAAGCATAATGATATCTGGTATTATCATCTTCGAGATTGTGTCTGGAGGAGAATTATGTTGTTGGAGTACATTTTCATAGAGGAGCAGGATGCTAATATTTTGACAAAGGTTTTGTCAAGATACAAACTCTAGTTTCACAAAGGGAGCATCAGGGTAGTTGATAATCCCTTTCTTATTGAGAAGGAGTGTTAAATAAGTAGCAAGAAGAAATTATAATTTAATTTGTCATTGAATTAAATTAGGAATAAATCAAAATTCTATTCTCATAGCAACTTGTGATAGTTAACTAACTTAAATGGACTTAGTTGGCTTAGGAAATTCAAGTTGGAAGTCTATCTAGGGTCATGTAGAGTGATCGCTAAATTTTAGATGCCCCGATTGACTTCTTTTGAGTTGTAATTAATTAACTCAGTCTAACCAGGTTATATTCAGTTAAACTAGTTCTAACTGTTGGAGGAACTACTAAGAGGTCTAGTAGTGGGGATAGGAACTAGTGTAGCTTCATTGCTCCACCAATTAACTGAAGATTCACTCATAAATAACTCATGCATGTCAGTTCATAGGAATACCCAGTTGAGATTAGAGTTCAAGGACAATGTACTATGAGTTGTATAATTTTCCAAGCTATATAGAAGGTGCATCTAATTAGTTAAAGGCCTATGGATGGATTGCACAATTATGAGTGGGGAATTTGCCAATTAAATATGGGTTGATTCTATCAGGAATCGCAAAAGGAAATAGGGCCTTGGTAGGTAGCATAATTAGCTAAGTGTTGGCTTGAGCTGGCATGTGAGGCAGAGAGATAGATTGTACTAGTGCAGGAATTCTTCAGGTTGAACAAGCATTGTGTTTTCTTCTAAGATCTTTTGAGTAATGCAATATAGATAGTTAGTGATTTTAGCAATTTCTTTCCCCAAAGAAATATTGTGTTATGTGTGATTGATATTTTTCCTTTTCTGATTATTGTTTTCATTGATAAATTTTGGTTCTTTATGAAGAATAGTGATGCAAGAGCATGAGGCTTAAAGACAAAAGGCTTTGAATTTATTCCAAAAATACAAAAAAAGTTTACAAGTGGGATCCTTTAGCTATCAATTTACAAGTTTTCTAGATAGGATTTGAGCTAGGATTTAGGGATTAAGTGATTTTATAATTAATTCAAGCTCTTTAGATTTAGTTAAGATTCTCGAGGAGAATATCAACCAAATTAGGTATTTTCTAAGATTAGACAGATTCAATCCATTGATTAAAGATTTGATTGTTAGAATGAAATGGTATTTATGTAAGTTATGAATGAGTGTAAAGGGATTTTGACTGATTTGGCTTGATTTGGCCATATAAGATTAAGTTGCAGAAATTATATCTTTCTGTATTTTTGTGTATAATTGGTCAATCTTGGAGGCATTGCATCCCTCTAAAATGTCTCTGAATTCTATTGATTTGCAGTTTGGCTTTTGAATTAGAGTGTGTAAAGTCTGTATTATATGATAAATCTTGCATTTGCGTGTTTTGAGATAATTAGTTATGTTCTAAAAAAATCAGAGGATAAGGTTTGAGACAAGTTAAATGTAGCAGAAGTGTTAAGTTGATAGAACAGAGAACAGAAACCCTAACAAAATCGTGTTAACCCAAAGGAGTCTAGAACCATCCGATCTACAGATCCAATATATCTAACAGTGATCGCGTGGCAATAAGCTTGTGTGTTAGTCAAGGAAGAAAAGTGGTTTTATCAGTGTAGCTAGTTATCGGGTGGAGAAAAAGTGGGAAGTTGTCTTTAGAAATTCTAAGCGATTCCATTAACTGACCGACACGTAGCACTCGGTGGAGAGAGAAAACCACTTTATCGGGAGGGTAAACATTGCACAAGATTCCCGTCCGATATCACTGTTAACCGTTGGATCAAATGTGCTTTGATCAACAGTGGTGGACCGCCGATTAGTTTTGTTGATCGAGGAATCAATAACCATCGGATTGAAAGGTAAGATCAATAGCGGAGAGTTAGTTTGAAATATTTAACGAAAAGGTGGACGCGATAAGGAATTAACCAAAATTTTAAACTCCCTTTTAATTCGATGGAAATTAAAAGGTTATCTTATTATGGTTAAAATTAAGCAGTTCTGCTAATTTAGCAGAATAGCCAAGTTTGGAGGTAGATGACTGATGCTCCAAAGGAAAACCAAGAAGAATTTCCACCTGAACTTGCAGAAATCGTTTGTGGATTTGAACGATTGTCCATTACACCTGAACCTGGGGCACCATTTGTGGTATCAGAGTAGCCTACTAACACTGAATGAGATTTCAAGGATCAGAAGAGGAAATCCAGCATGGCTTTTAGAGTTGGATGAAGAGGTGGTGGTCGAAGAAGAGGACAACTAATTTCAAATTCTGAAGTGTTGGAAGCTATGCAACAGATGCAAGCTAGATTGGAAGCAATAGAAATGGAGAGAGATGCAGATGCTAGAGATGTCAGTGAACTTGAAGCTGAAGCTGTAGAAGAAGAACCTGCAGATATAACTCCTAAAATGAGATTCTTTAAGTCAGTGTTGAGATCTACATCCAAGCCTAGACTTAAAATTTTAAACTACACAAGAAGCTTAAGCCCTGAGGAGTTGATAGACTGGATAAAAAAAATGGAGAAATTCTTCGATTACAAAGAAACAGAAGAAGGAAAGAAGGTTAAGTTTTCTGTCACAAAACTGAAGGGACATACGACACTATTGTGTGATGGAGTGCAGGCAGGAAGAAGAAGACTTGACAAACAACCAATTAATAATTGGAACAGGATGGTGGCAAAACTGAAAAGTAATTTTTTGCCAAGTTACTATCAACAAACATTATTTAGACAGATGTAGAATCTTAGACAGAGTTCTATGACAGTAAAGGAATACATATAGGAATTGTACAAAGTGAGTATAAGAGCAGGACAAATCCAAGATACACATAAGAAGGTTGTATGATATGTAAATGGTCTCGGAATGGAGATCCAATATGAGATAAGTGTACTGTCTCCTAAAACAGTAGAAGAGGCTTATCAGATGGTATTGAAGGTTGAAGAAAAACTCATGAGGAAGAATTCTTCTAGAAATAGGGGTACCTTTTGAGGAAGGGGAATTCAAGGTGGTAGAGGAAGGTCTACAAAACCTAGAGATAGAGCCAGCAGTAGCTCAAGTCAGCGTGTAACCACAAAAGGTGATGCAAGTGGAAGAGAGAGTTTTTCCACAGCAAGAGGAGGTAGAGGTAGAGGAAGAGAAGTTAGGTGTTACAGATGTAATAAGCTGGGACAAAGCTTATGAGTGCCCAAAAAATATAGGAATTAATCATAGTAATGCAATTGTTGCAAAAACTAAAGAAGAAGCAACAAAGGTAATAAATGAAGAGAATGTCAAGAAAGCAGAATCTTTGGTAGTCAACAAAATTTTGTTAAAACCAGCTAAGGAAATTCTTGAACCAGCACAAAGAAAAACCTTGTTCAGGACTGTGTGTAAGGTTCAAGGGAAGTGTTGTCAGATGATAATAGACAGTGGTAGTGTAGATAATTTGGTATCCACAAGAAGGGGTGGAGAAGTTGATATTGAAAACAAAGAAACATCCAACATCTTACAAGGTGTCATGGCTTCAAAAGGGATATGAATTGGTAGTGAATGAGCAATGTAAAGTGGAGTTGCAGTTGGGAAAATATAGAAACAAAATTCTGTGCGATGTGATGCATATGAATGTATGGCACATATTGTTGGGTATACCTTGGCAGTATGACAGAGGAGCTATGCATGATGGAAAGAAGAACACATACAAATTTAGCAAAGATGGCTTCAATCATACATTGATGCCAACGGAAGAAGAGGATACATAAAAGAAATCTGATCCAAAGACCCTTTTGCTAAGTGGAAAGGAATACTTGTAGTGGATGAAAGAAGATGAGCTAAGTTTTACATTGGTTTGCAAACCCAAGGTAATAATTACTTCCACAGAAGTTTCTGATTTACCAATTGAAATTCAAGAGATGTTGGACAATTATTGTGATATCATGTAGATGACTTGCCTGATGAGTTACCACCCATTAGAAAAATTAGGCATCATATAGATTTGATTCCAGGAGAAAACCTACCTAATAAAGCATCTTACAAGATGACTCCCATAGATAATGAAGAGATCAGGAAACAGGTTCAGGAACTAATAGACAAGGGACTGATTAGAGAGAGTTTAAGTCCTTGTGCAGTGCCAACAATGTTGAGCCCAAAGAAAGATGGAGGCTAGAGAACGTGCACTGATTCAAGAGCAATAAAAAAGATAACAATCAGGTACATATTTCCCTTACCTAGAATCGAAGATTTGATGGATTATTTGAGTGGAGACAGATATTTTACAAAGTTAGATTTAAAAAGTGGTTATCATCAAATCAAAATTAGAGAGGGAGATGAGTGGAAAATTGCCTTTAAAACCAATGAAGGATTGTATGAATGGATGGTAATTCCTTTTGGATTGTTGAATTCCCCTAGTACATTTATGAGACTTATGAATGAAGTTCTGAAGGAATTTATTGGAAAATTTGTAATAGTATATCTAGATGATATATTAGTTTATAGCGGATCCGAGGAGGAGCATATGAGACATCTTAATTATGTCTTACAGAGACTACAACAAGAAAAGTTACTAATAAATTTAAAGAAATGTTCATTCATGAAGGAGGAGTTGGTATATTTGGGCTTTGTTATTTCTGCTGAGGGATTAAAGATGGATCCAGAGAAGATAAAGGCAATCATAGAGTGGCCTTCACCAAGAAGTGTCTTTGAGGTAAGAAGATTTCACGGTCTTTCTAGTTTTTACAGGAAATTCATAAGGAATTTTAGTAATATTAATGCTTCAATTATTGACACAACAAAGAAGGACAAACAACCATTTAAATGGACTAATGAAGCAAAAAAGAACTTCCAGTTGTTGAAGAGAAAGATTACTAGGAAGCTTATTTTGATTTTACCCAGTTTTAATAAACCCTTTCAAGTGAAGTGTGATGCTAGTGGAGAAGCTGTTGGATCTATTTTCAGTCCAGAGGACAGTGCTGTAGCTTACTTTAGTGAAAAGCTAAATGAGTCAAAGAAGAAATATTCTTATGACAAGGAGTTTTATGCAGTAGTGCAATCTTTGAAAAAGTGGAGACATTAATTGATGTCCATGGAGTTCATATTGTATTCATATAACTATGCATTACAATACATTATGAAACAACCAAAGCTTAACCAAAAGCATGCAAAATGGGTAGAATACCTTCAAAGTTATAATTTTGTGTTAAAACTTATAACTAGTCAATAAAAAAAGTGGTAGATGCGTTAAGTAGAAAAATCATTTTAGTTCAAGAAAGTCAAATTCAAGTGTTGGGCTTTGATTTCCTTATTGAGTTATATGGGAAGGATCTAGATTTTAAAGATGCATTTGAAGCTTGTAGGAATCTTGTTTTGTTAGACAAAAGCAAGTGGCTGGATTATTTCCTACAAGAGGGATTGTTGTTTAAAAGAAATTAGCTGTGCATACGAAATTGTTCTATGAGAGCAAATTTGATCAAGGAGAAACATAGTGGTGGACTGGGAGGACATTTTGGTGTAGACAAGACTTATAAGTAGTTGAACTAGTTTTACTTTTGGCCAAAGATGAGAGCTGAAGTGGAAAAGTATGTGAAAAATTGTAAAGTTTGTCAGTATGCAAAGGGAGGCAAAACACAGGTTTGTATGTTCCATTACCTATTCCAGATAAGCCTTGGGATATGGTAAGTATGGAATTTATTTTGGGTTTACCAAAAACTCAAAGGGGACATGATTCAAGTTATGTAGTAGTTGATAGATTTTCAGAAGTGGCACATTTTATTCCATGTTATAAAACTAGTGGTGCTGCTCATATTGCTAATCTGTTTTTTAAGGAGATTGTAAGATTACATGGGTTAGCTAAGAGCATTGTTTCAGAGCGAGACACCAAATTTGTTGGACATTTTTGGAGGATATTGTGGAAGAAGCTTGGAACTAAATTGAGTTTCAGTTATGCTTATCATCCTCAGACTGATGGAGAGACTGAAGTTGTAAATAGAATCTTAGGTAATCTTCTGAGATGTCTTGCAGGTGAACATCCAAAAAATTGGGATCAAGTATTGGCACAGGCTGAATAGGGCAGAGTATATTCCGTATAGTTTATGGAATGCACCCAAGGGGAGTGTCTGAATTGAGAGTCTTGGGAAAATCTGAAATGAGAAGTGCTAAAGGAGAAGATTTTTGTACAGAAGCTCAAGCAATACATGAATAGGTAAAACAACAATTATAGGGCAACAACATAAAACACAAGAGCAGAGCAGATTTGAAGAAAAGAGATGTTAATTTTGAAGTTGGATATTTGGTTTTGGCACACCTGAGGAAGGAAAGATTTCCAAAAAGGGAGTATAACAAGATAAAGTTTAAGAAAATTGGACCATGCAGAATCTTGAGGAAGTTTTTTATAAATGCATACGAAATTGAATTACCCCCTGATATTGGAATATCTCAAATTTTCAATGTTTCTGATTTGTATTGGTATGAAAGTAGAAACGCAGATGACACAACAGAATATCAAGAAGAACAAGAGATTGATTGGGTAAAACAGTTACCTATAGAAAAGAATTAAATCCAGAGAGGATTTTGGACAAGAAATTGTTGAAGAAGACAAGAGGACAAGAGTATTTTCAATATTTAGTCAAATGGATGTATCAACCAATTGCTGAAGCTACTTGAATGATAGATGCCATGCTACAGAAGTTGGGCAGTTCTGTGGAAGAGCTCATGGACAGGAGCCCATGAAGAATTTTGTCCTCAGGAGTCTGATGCAGGAGCATGAGGCTTGAAGGCAAAAGGCTTTGAGTTTATTCCAAAAATACAAAAAAAGTTTACAATCAAAGGAGTGGGATCCTTTAGCTATCAATTTACAAGTTTTCTAGATAGGATTTGAGCTAGGATTTAGGGATTGAGTGACTTTATAATTAATTCAAGCTGTTTAGATTCAGTTAAGATTCTCGAGGAGAATATCAACTAAATTAGGTAATGTCTAAGATTAGACAAATTCGATCCATTGATTAAGGATCTAATTCTTAGAATGAAATGGTATTTATGTAAGTTCTGAATGATTGTAAAGGGATTTTGACTCATTTTGCCTGATTTGGGCATATAATATTAAGTTGTAGAAATTATATCTCTGTGTATTTTTGTGTATAATTGGTCAATCCCGGAGGTGTTGCATCCCTCTGAAATATCTCTGAGTTCTGTTGATTTGTAGTTTGGCTTTTGAATTAGAGTTTGTAAAGTCTATATTATATGATAAATCTTGTGTTTCCCTATTTTGAGATAATTTGTTATGTTCTAAAAACATCGGATAATAAGGTTTGAGACAAATTAAATGTAGCAGAATTGTTAAGTTGACAAAACAAAGAAAAGAAAGCCTCACAAAATCGTGTTAACCCAAAGGAGTCTAGAACCGTCTGATCTACAAATCCAATAGATCTAATGGTCATCGCGTGCCAATAAGCTCATGCGTTAGTGAAGGAAGAAAACTGGCTTTATCAGTGTAGTTGGTTATCGAGTGGAGAAAAAGTGGTAAGATGTCTTTAGAAATTCTAAGTGATTCCATTAATCGACTAACACATAGCACTCGGTGGAGAGAGAAAACCACTTTATTGGGTGGGTAAACAATGTGCAAGATTCCCGTCCGATATCGCTATTAACCGTTGGATCAAATGTGCTTTGATTAACAGTGGTGGATCTCCGATAAGTTTTGCTGATCGGGGAACCAACAACCATCGGATTGAAAGGTAAGATCAATGGTGGAGAGTTAGTGTGAAATATTTAAGGGAAAGGCGGACGCGATAAGGAATTAACCAAAAGTTTAAACTCCCTTCTAATTCTGTGCAAATTAAAAGTTTATCATATTGTGGTTAAAATTAAGTAGTTCTGCTAATTTAGCAGAATAGCTAAGTTTGGAGGTAGATGACTGATACTCCAAAGGAAAACCAAGAAGAAGTTCGACCTGAACTTGTAGAAATCGTTTTTGGATTTGAATGATTGTCCATTACACCTGCACCTAGGCCACTAAATAGAATACATTCTTGTCTTGTGTTTTAGCATATCACATAAGTTGTTGAATCTACAAGTAAGCAACTACAAAAGTAACACATGAAATATTGAAAAATGTAAGAGTAAGGACATGAGAACTGATTGGCGAGAAAGTAGTTCTTTGAGACTGACTCTTTACTGTTCAAGATGTCATGCAAAATAATGTGTGAGCATGGTTGTAGGACAAAAGTATCTGTATTACACATAACATATCATTTTCAGATGTGGGCACCTTATTCCTTCTATAATTATGGGGTTTTTAGGAGTTAATCTAAATGGTATGCTTGGTGGAAAAGATATGCCATATGCTTTTGGTGTGTTTACCACAATATTAGTCATTTTAGATGTGATTCTGATTGGTGGTGGAATTCCCTATTAGGGGTTGAAACAACCTATCATAGAAGAACAAGTGGGAGTGCATTAAATGGAGACATGTAAAAGCTTCCATGAGTTCATGGCGAAGTTAGAAGTATTTCTTTTACTTAGTATAATGTCAAGGATTGATTTATATTTTTTTAATGCTAAAAAGAAAGGAAAGAAGAAAGTAAAGCTGGAGTGGTAAAAACTTCAACAATTATTTTTGCCTATAGTGTCTTTGAACTGAAATTGTTTCTGAAAGGTATAGTGTAATCTTGCATATTTTCATATGTGAGAAGATGGGCTGCCTTCAAGAGACCTTGGAAAACACCTATAAACTTCTTGATGAACTAGTGAGGATATATAGTCTTTCACGTAGCAATACCTCCTTAAACCAAAATTATGGTCAAAGAAACATACCATTCTCGAAAAGAGTTCATGTCATTCTGCAGTCAAATCACCCATGGGAAGTGAAGGACAGAAAGGAAAGAGGAGCTAAGCTCTTCATGCTTGGATCTAAATTTCAATGAACAAAGTTAGTTATAGACATTCATACATTGGAGGAATTAAACACATGTTTCTCTAAGGTGGGGAAGCCAGAATGGACGAAACTCGATTGGGCTCTCAAGCCATCCATGCTTGCATTAATACAACCCAAACTCTGGGAGCATCCCTGTGAAGAGGTCAGCCTTACAAGTTCTTCTTGTATCAATAGGATCATAACTTTAACATCGCCGCTACTTCCTTACAATAATGATATCATGAGAGAGATATTGCAACTGATAGTAGAAGCCCTTCAAGGGTTGAACAACATCATGCTTCCTACCATTCAAAAGTGGCACAAAATATTATAACTCATGGCAAAGTTCATCTTTGGCACATTCATGTTGAATCTGGAATGTGATGACCTAGCCTTTAAGGTGTTCTAGAACTTTTACACCAACACTACATCAACTAATCCAAATCATGTCAAAACAAGGATGCAGAAGATTGTGTCCTTGTTCCTAAAAGGAGATGCTAACATCTGCAATGTACTAAGATACAAATTGTTGATCATTTGGAGGAAGGAACCAAAGGTATAACCAACTACCTATGATCTAGTTGAGAAGTTTGTCAGGAAAAGCATAAAATTGCTTAGAAGGGTGCTAACTAGGAAGGAGTTGATAAAGATTGATGGAGGAAGAAAGGACACAACCTGTAGCAAGAATAAACTGAGGAGAGGAATGTTCTTTATCTGTACGGGACCTTGAACTCGTAACCATTCATGTCCAGGTGATAGGAAGCAGGCAACGGAGACAAAACAAAAGGAGATTCCTTCAGATCATGGGGAGTCTTTTGTATTTGGGTTTACTGATTTTCAAGATGGTGAGAAGCAGCTTGATATTATTTAAGGAGGATTGTAAGATGAAAAGAATTCATAAGTGAATTGGGAAATTCTACCTAATGGTATTCATGAGGTAGACTCCTATACAACTGAGTCCATAGGTCTCCATGGGGATGTTAATAAAGAATATGAACAGTCAAGTATAGATAGCCGTCCACCAGTGCATCTATGTTTGACAATTGGAGAGGATGACCAACATATTGTCTTCACATATGGAGGAGGCAAGGGAAATTTGAGTATGGAGCCAGCAATAGTGAACCAACATGATGAGAATTATCATGAGGAGCAACATGATAGACATAATGTGAAAAATAAACCATTCCCATAGAGCTGGAAAAAGGCTCAAGTAGAAGCTGTAGTCGTTGGGTATCTAGTGCAGACAGGTACACAGACATTCAAGAGGGCACTAGAATCACTAGTGGAAAGATTTTAGGTAAATATCACGCATTTCAAGACACATCTTATGATGTTGAAGTAGAGAGTGTCGACAACCTGAGATACTATCTTACTAGAGAACAAAAAAATTGAGGAGCTCATAGGGGTATGTGTCGAGTCAACAACCAAGTTGTCTAGTGTAGATGAACGTCTCAACTCCCTCAAAAGGTAGCTGGAGGAATACAGTTGGGACTTCCAAAGAAGCCCTCTACAGGTGTACAAAGATAAAGCTTGCAGTAGTACCAACCTGCCTTTATACATTGAGGAGAGCAGGGCAGAATTCTCCAAATGGATCATATTGGATCACCGAGTGGAGCAGCATGAGTTGAGGAGCAGGCAACATCAACATAGTAGACTTATTCGATGTGCATGCATTCATGCATTAGATCCTTCCTACAAGATGGATTGGCAAGCGATTATGAGTTGAAACTCTATTGATGGGTTGATTCCTAGGAGGATACCCATAGACAAGAGCATATTGCAACTTGGGCCCTTAAGCATGGGTAGTGATGGAGGGCTGAGTTGGTATCATAACCCAGAGGTCCGAGGACGTAGGTGGCATTGGGACCCAGGGGAATGTATTGAGGGAAGGATTGGTCGAATCATGGTATGGGATCCAGGGATCAAAGGATCCATTTAGGATCATTTAGCATGGAGGCATGGGATAACACACTAGCTTTTATGGGATCCTGGTATCAGTGTATAGATGCTTTTGTTGTGGATAGAAGTGGTTGCTTGAGGGCAAGCAATTTTTGGGAGAGGGAATTCGTAATATTCCCTTTCCTTGATATGGTCAAAGTGGACGGAATTTGTCCATGGTATTCGTTGTGGTATTCACCCATGGTATCTACTCACGTTTTTCAAAGGAAAACAATAAAATAAAGTTTCTAGAGAGTCTATCCAGCCTATAAAATGGGATAAGGGCCAAATAGTGGGATCATCGCGGGTTTGTCTATCTTATGGTGTTTGGTTCATAACTTGGCATGGCTAGTTCTAGGTTGATGCCGCGATGAAAACCTCGTTGTGACATTTGTGTGATAGATTCATCCAAGATTCACAAATGGGCTTTAGTATCTTAGAGTGGTCACTTTTGAGCAGCCTTACATGCTATTGATAGAATTTCAATGCCTTGTATGAACATGTATCTTGTTTTCAATTATTAATATAAATAAAAAAATGCATTTTCATATCTCTTTAGTATTCGTTGCCTTTGATTACAAGCATTTTTATTAGAACATATAAGTGTGCCAGATTTATTGGAAATTTAATTGTTTGGGATCTTACTTCAACAAAGTAAAATATGACGAGCTCTTCCGAAGACTCCACGGAAACAGTTTCCGCACCGATCACTGCACAACGTAGATTGAACAAATGGCAAGCCCATGTATGCACCATATTAGTCTAATATAATCCTGGCGAGCTCTTCCGAAGACTCCACGGAAACAGTTTCCGCACCGATCACTGCACAACGTAGATTGAACAAATGCCAAGCCCATGTATGCACCATATTAGTCTAATATAATCCTGCATAATCCACAATCGAAACTTTTTTTAAAAGGATCCATATTAACATACTATCTCAGATCTGAGGTTTCTAATTCTGAAGTAGATCCTTCTTATCATCCGATCTCAGGTCTGCACATTGAGAGTTTTAATTTGTTTTTAAAACAATAAATCCATAGTTAAGGTAAATATATGCTTAGTGTTACTATTAAATGTGAATAACGTGTATTAGTTTTTCTATCGGTTTCTCATCTAGATTTAGCAAGAGCTCTCGGAGCAGTGGATCCAGAACACTTAAATGGGTCCACGGATCATAATAACAATGACATGAGCGTTCTTCACCAACATGTGGCTTTTTTCGATAAAGACAAAAATGGATTTGTTTATCTAGTGATTTTTACAAAGGTGTGTCATTCTTCATCTGATTCGTTTAGCACTTCGGCAGTTTCCAGTAAAGTTCAGTTATGTTATTGTGCTTTACCAGAATGCCTGTTCTTTCTAAGTTTATGGAGAGTACAAAGTTGTTTTATCCTGCCTTACTTGTCAACTAGATAGCTTTACTTCGGAAATTAAATGCCTGATTTGAAAAGTCTCTTCAATTTCCATGTTAATCTAGTTACTGCTTTGCTTTTGTAACTGAAATGAGTTACCAAAGCAAATGTTTTTGAAGTCGCAGTAAGATTTTATAAATTTATAAGATGAGTTTATAATTTGTGTTTTTTAAATCCAGTTATACTTGGTATTTATAAATATGAAAATGAATACTAATACATTGAAATAGTTTGTTGATTCATTTACTATATATAGAATTCAATCATGAAAAATAATACATTCCAGTATCCACGTGGAAACAGAACAACTGTATATGTAACACCTAAATCTAATTTTTTAAATGTATAAAGTTTGGTAATACGTTTTTAATATTAATTTTAATATTTTTTAATGGTATGTTATTCAAATTCAAGTTTTTGTGATTTATATTTTGAATATTTGAATAATATAATTGTATGCTATTATTTTATGATGTAAAAAGTTATTAAGAGTTTATTTTTTGGGATAGAAGGAAACAGGTTAATAGTCAAGAATTGAGAGGTATTTTTCAAAACTGAAAATCTGTCTTTTATGGATTACCAGCTGGTAATTCAAGGTGGCCTGGTTTTTTATGAATCGTAAGATGGTAATTCCAGATGTGTGATTTTCTTTGAATAACAGTGATGGATCAACCTGTATTGGCCTATAACAACCAATAGTAGCTAGTTCATTGTTGGTTTGACAACTCAATTATGATAGACATGAAAATAAGTAAATAATCATACAAATTTAAAAACCATAGACCAAGTGCATTTAATATATTGTTTTATTTTTCTCTCATTGAAAAAGGATGCATTGTTTATCTTTCTGGATATTTGAATGACACAACTTTATATTTTGCCTTTGTATATTTAGCTTTCAAAGTTATCTGTAAAATTATGGAAATTCTGGCAAGAGTTTGATAAAATCTGGTAGGAATTCTTTTAAATCGAAGTTACAGTTGTCAAAATTCAAGATTTTGGGTGCCCCAAGAGTTTTTGATGGTGTTGAATCTATGTCCACTATCAAAAACTAAATTTAAACACTTTTATTGCAATTTTGTTTTTTTAATGGTTGCTACAATTATGGCCACTGAAAGTGCCCCAAGAGTTTTTGATGGTGTTGAATCTATATCCACTATCAAAAACTAAATTTAAACATTTTTATTGCAATTTTTTTTTTTTTAATGGTTGCGACAATTATGGCCACTGAATAGACTCATACAAAGACTTTAATTTCAAAAGAGTTGAAAGATAATAAACTCTACGTATTAAATTTAAATGGAAATGAAAACTAAACGTTAAAATGGACTAACCCAATTGAACTTGCAGGCCTTCGTTCTATAGGGTTTAGTTGTTGGTGTACATGCACTTAGACTAGCTGTGTTGGTGTACATGCACCTAGATTAGCTCCAGTTAACTTATTGCTTGCATGTGGCACATGTACACATTAACATAAGATAAAGCACACTTAGCTTTAGTTAGTTTTAGTTATTGCATGTACCACTAAGCTTAACTTAGTTGCTTTTATGTATTTATTCTAAAACTAATATTGTAGAATCAATTTTTCATTCTTTTCTCAATTCTTGCTCGCTTCCTTCCTTCTCTTGCAAGCTTGTTTATTGTTTTGCAGATCTAGATCTGTGTATCTCAAAAATCTTACATGGTATCAGAGCACAGGGATTTTTAATCAGTGCACAAGCAATTTTATTTGCAGGTTTAGAAGATTGAAGCAACAACAAAGAATGGAGTCTAAATTGGAGTTTCCACAATCGACAATTCTCACTCCATATAATTATTTCGAATGGAAGCCAAAGATTCAACTTCATCTCAGAAGTAGAGGCTTATTTCGAATAACCATGGGAACTGAATTTGAACCAACATCGGCAATGGAGAAAACAAGATATTTCAATCGCATGGACGAGGCCTTCGGCATCCTATGTTTATCTATTTCTCCGAAACTGCTATTTCATGTTGAATCATGTTCAACTCCAAATGAAGTATGGAAAATTTTGGAAGAATTGTTTGGAAAACAGGATGAAATGCAAGGTCACATTCTCGAAAATGAGTTAAACTCATTAGATCCGAGAAACTTTGAGAACATTCAAGATTTTTTCACAAGGTATAAAGCCTTGTTGGTGCAGCTGAAAGGATGCGGGATCGACAAATCCAAGCAAGAAAAGCAGTTGATTCTTTCCATTTTATCAAAACTTGGTCCAGAGTATGCAGTATTCGTCTCTACATTCCACACAGTCAGATCTACAACTGGTGCAGATTGGAAGATGCCCTCACTGGATTCTTTTATTCAATCTTTGATGCATGAGCAAGATAAGCTCATCAAAATGGGCACACCTAAAAATTCCAAAGCGCATGCACTTACTGTGCATGCAAAAGGAAAGGCAAATCCCAAACCCCCTAATGGATCATCTGGCTCAAAGGAAAGGAAAGGAACGAAAGGGAAATCAATGTGCAATTATTGCCACCGTGGTTTTCATCCTGAATCTGCATGCATGAAGAAGACTATAGATCTTATGGCGCAGACACTCCAGCAACACAATCTTGGAGACCACATTCCTGAGAATGCTAAGAAGAAGTCTGGAGAAAAAGCACTAGATCCAAGAGGTAACTGGCATGCTTTGATTGCTCTTCATTCTGCACCACAAGAATGGATCATCGATTCAGGAGCTTCACATCATATGGCTTCTTCAAAGGAATCTTTTTCTTCTCTACATGCATACTCAGGTCCTCCCATTCTCATGGGGGATAATTCTGCAGTTGCAGAAATTGGACAAGGAAGAGTGCAATTCGAAGATGGAAGTTTTGAAAATGACTTGCATATTCCAAGGCTTTCTGTGAACCTTCTCTCAGTGTATCAGATGACACACACAGGCAGCAGAAGGAAAGTGGAATTTACCCCAGATTCCGTGAGCATTTATGACATGCAAACTAATTTGAAGATTGCATCTGGCAAGGTAAATGATCAATCTCGTCTGTATACATTTTCTGATTTTGTTCCTCAATCAGATTCCTGTGATGGAAATCGAGGTCAACAAGCAGTGAAGGGTTCTCTAGTTGTACCCTTCCCCCAAATCCAATGAGGGTGAATGCCAAGGCTACTCCACCTCTAAAGCCTTCCCATGATTGGAAAATATTTGGCCAAGAACTCAGCAAATCTACCGAAGTTGTTGTCACCAAAGTGGAAGATAGAGATCGTCATTATTAGCCCGTTTTCCGTCCACCTTACGCCCATGCTGCTTCCTATGTAACAAACGAATAGAGGATACCTTATTCAACTGTCAATCATAATGGGTTGCAATCACCGAACTGGAGCCATATCAGTAATGGTGAGGCTGGGGAGATTTATAATACGCGTGATCTGATAAAACCTAGCAGAATTTCGCCACTTGGTGTTGCCGGCCTTTCGCTTAATGCAGTAACTGCTCGACCATCCATTATGGAATCTGAGGAACACTCGGATGTGGAAGCCCCAGAGCGTAGGCCCGTGGTGGTTGAAGAGCGTAGACCAAGGAAAAGGGGAAGGAAACCAGCCAATGGAAGAGAAGAGCCTCTCAATCACGTGGAAGCAGAACACCAAAGACGTGAGAAGCTTAACCAACGATTTTATGCATTGCGAGCAGTGGTGCCCCAGTCTCTGCCCCAGTCTCGCAGCTGAGATCGAATGGGCCCCATTGTATGTTATTACGAAAAACAAAGATGGTCTTCTCGAGAAGAAAGCAATAAGAAGATTGTATGATGGCAGTTTGTTTGAAGCACTGGCGAAACAGCACTCATCTCACTGAAGATGCTAAACATTTACTACCAAATAAATATAATTGCAGGGACAAGAAAATAAAGGGATGCTTCTTGCACAAGACGCTAAAAATCTAATAATAAAATAACGTACGTAATGAAGGGACAACAAACTAAAGATACCCCGCCCAGTCTAGCCCATCGGATATCGCAATCAATCGCTCAGTTGCGTAAGAAGGCTTAGAACTACATCAATGAAGTAGATTAATGAAAACAACTACAAGAAATAAAAGCATCATCGTCGGTGTTAGAAATGTTAAGAATTCTTTGGAATTCATAATTGAAGTTACATCTGCATAACGGAATATAGACATGCTGCCACGTTTGGCTGAAAAATAGATATTTGTAGACATGGTATCAAGTTAGAGAAATAAAGGTGTATATTTATTAAACATCTTGGATTAATTGATATTTGGTTTTAGACAAAAAGGGGTTATCCCATAAACATATATTATACACTAATGATGTGTTTTTATTCATCTTTTAAATTTTGATTTGTTTGGGAGTTTACTTTTGATTTACACATTTGTATGTGTAATTAAATAGATAGAGGTATTTTTGTACTATATGTTGTAAAAGAACTATCATAGGAAAGTGTAGCATAGAAAAAAGAAGTAAAATTTTTATGGAATTTTGTGTATTTACTATGGTTTGTTTGAGAAAGACTTTGAAATTTAACCTCTGCAAAATTGAGTTACAATAGCTAGGAAGAACAGTTGTTTGAGGAATCCTATCAATATCTTCTTTTTTAAAAGTATGTTGACTCATAATGTGTGTTTCTTCATAATATCTCTAGTATGTACCTGTTAACTGCAGAAACGAGTACATGTGTCTTTTTTCTTATACGAGTACAGGTGCCTCTTTTCTTATGGTACAGGGGCACATTGCTGCCATGGTGCCACCAAGAGGTAAATGGAAGGAAAAATGGAATTGAATCCTGAAAGGTCCGCATTGAAAGCATTAGAAACACTATAGTTAGAAGCCCAAGCCACTCATTGAAAGCATCATGTATTCACCAAAGTCTTCAATACATGATCCTTGTGACAAAGATTGCAGTTTATCAACAGCTTACAAACAAAGTGAAATGTCAAGATTAATGGTAAAAGCAATTTCCGACTACTAGATTTTCACTGTTTCAAGGAGATTCCAACTAGGCCAATATTCTAGAATATGTTCAAAATGGTTGTATTGCACAACACCTTAACTCCAAAGGATTTATGAAAAATCTCTTCACTAAGATTTATAAACTACACAATTTCCAACTGTTATAAGTAAATGATTTAAATCAAACATTTCATAGCACAAGTGGTCTCATATCACATTTAATTGACAATGCAATGGATAATAGTTTTTGTTAGAAGGGCTCAACCTGTGTTTCATTGTGTCCAACCACCCAATGATTTGTAATTTCTTGCACTCTTATAACCATTTCATTTCCATCCTGTCCTTCAAAGCATTTTTCAAATACTACAATAATGTTATTGTTTTCCACCAAATAAATTGTTCCAAATGGTTTGAACCTTCAACATTATGGATTTCTGTAGTGTATTAGACTCTTGCAATATTCTACTCTCAACTAATAAATAATGATGTTTATGGACTTTGCAAATGCAAGTTAAGTTATACTAAGGGGTGTAGACTAACATTAAGTGGAGTCAGACATAATCTAGCTACAAAGTGGAAGAATAATGTTTGCTAAAGCCTTAACATCAATCACAACATAACCAAATCTTCTCTTCATGGGATTAAACATTGGTGAAAGTGATTTCCATTTACCATGAACAAAATTAAGAACCTGCCAAAGAGTTTTTTCGGCATCTGCATCAATTGTTAGTATAAAAATCCATTCTTCCACAGTACTTTCTAGGTTTCTCACCACATAGAATTCGTTTCTCTGAAGAAACTTCCTTAGTAGCTTACAAATAGACCCTAAAAACTAGAAATAAATGTAGGATACGAGTGTGAGGAAATGCTTAGCAACATCATCTGGGAGCCTTGGAAAAAGAGTAGATTCAGGCTCAATAATACATGTCATGGCATTTGCTGATAATGATTTTTGGTGCATGGAAGAGCTAGTATAAATTCGAGTAGAATGGATTTTAGGTTTTGTCTTGAATAGTTTGCAGGTTGTAGCCACTTGCAACATTTTTGCAATGTTTCTTAAGTCATAAAAAAGGGACCCTTCTGATGAGTGTTCCTGGCATCCAACTTATGACCAAAACATTCTTTAAAGTGGGAACAACAAGTTGCAAGGGTTGTTTGGTTAAACGAATCACTGGAGTCGTTCACCCAACATTGTGAACCTTCAGCATAGACAAAGAACTCATGAATGGGAATATTTATATTTACTCGTGAGTAATTTTGATCTTTCATAAAACCTTTTGAATGAACATAAAACAATAAAATATTGTTAGAAGCATAATAAAAGGGTAAGCAACACATTGTTAAGAGCCATGAAGAAATTGTGAATTCTAACTTCTTATGTTAGTAATGTTACAGACGTTTCAAACAGAGCTACAACAATAACATAAGAAAATTAAACATTAAAGGATACATAATTATTAATATTCTACCTAAAGAAATCCAACCTATGTGACCAGATCTAACTGGGAGACCTTTTTCTTGTTATGTTCTCATTCCCTTTCATGTCTTGAAACTACATTAGTACAAAAGAAGCCAATTTTGTATGCATGATATACGGAGATTGGGGGCTTCACATTTCTTATCTCTTGAAACCCTTTAACCCCCTTTTTACGCTTCTTTTCCTTTTCCAATTTCGTCTTTCTCGTTTCTGGTAGCATACGATCTAACAAAGCTATATCAAAGAGGAGGATTGGCATGCCCTATATGCCTCTATATATCTTGAGAGAAAGAAAACCTTACACTTTCTAGGATCAACATAGAGTTTCCAAAACATTTTCTTCCTAAGATTTTTCCAAAGGTTGGTTTCTTATCATTTGAAGTATAACCAATAAACCATAGGAAAACACTAAAACAAGGACACATAACAGATTGTAAGACCCATATGCCTTTGCATTTAGATAATTACTATTTTTAGACATTAAACTATTATTGGACTTAATGGCAAGCGAAGCCAAGATGGGACGTATGTCATGATGTACTTAAATTATTATAATTGAGATAATAAATAAATTTCTTGGAAATAGTTAGGAAAGAGCACTAGAGTATAGAAGGCTTATTTCCGTCATAGAACAAGTTGCTGTGGTCAATTCCATATGTTGGACCTTCCCTAATAGTCTCCTAAAAATACCTAGGAGAAAAGTTAAAGAAATTTAATTAACATAATGGGAGAGAAAGATTACGTTAATCACTTAGTTGGAGTACTAAGTGCAGTGGAATAAAGCACTATGGGAGAGAAAAGTGTGCTTTAAAGAAAAAGAAAAGTATTTATTTCAAAGAAAAACTAAAACAAAAAGGCCTAGGCAAAAAGGCTGTCAGACCTTAAAGCAAGACATTGCTAAAATCTGTTCGGAATGAAATCTATAAAATGAACCACTTAAAAATCAAGGGGTTGTTGATTCGAACCACTTACGAATTAAGGGGCTGTTGACTCTAGTGGCAAGAATATTTGAGCGCGCGGGGGGACTAGAAGAGGGAATTCATGCTCGGGAGGAACGTATCGAGTTTTTGAGTATTTTATAATGAACTTTGTAGTTAGATCCTTGTTTATACCTTATTCTTGACGATGCATTATAAATGATATGTTAGTTGCAAACTAAGGGAAAAACTGCATGTAGTAGACATTTTCATGTGGTTCAATTCTACATATATAGTATATATATACATTTTCGATAATTGTAGGGCTCGTCATGCATGCATGTGAAATAAACTATATTAATTACTAAAAATATAGGAAATTCATTAAATATGAAAAAATAGGAATTCATATATGAATTCGATAATGTACTTCCTTTTATAGGGACTGAAAATAATCTACGAGCATTGAAAGTTTACATTTGTGAATGTATATAAGAGATTATCGTGTATGCACATAGTGGATTTTGTGAATTCAATATTGTACTTGCCGGGCGAGAATTAGAGAAGAGTACCTAGGGTGTGTAGGTTATATTTGTTTCCATCTAATGTAAGTATGTGTCGAGAGTAAAGATAATCTATTTAAACAGTTGAACGTGTTAACTATAAAAAGAAGAGAAATGTCTCTTAGAATAATAGTATAATAACATTAAAGAACTTGATACAAGTGGCATAAGATTTGATTATCCTCATTTACTGTTAACTAAATTCTTATAAAGTATGTTTAATGAATTTTAAGGATGTAAATGAATAAAGTATTTAGATGATGGAACTCTATATTGATCTAATATTAAAGGAGTACTTAAAACATATGCATGCATAACCATGAGAATAACATAACTCTTTCGATTGTCGTTGGATATATCTAAATCATGATTGATATAATTGGTAAGCCTATAAGAATCTGACCTAGGTAATGAAAAAAAATTTTATGGTTATGACTAATATATGGCATGAATGATGAGTACAAGTGTCCATGTGAATGCAACAACGTCAAAGTAAATAAAATAAACCCAACAATTCATATGTCTATCTACAACCATGATTTAACGTGTACTAATAAATCTATTTATTTTCCATCTAGAATTAGTATTATAAATTTGTTAAGGGGGAAGAATTTATTTCCAACGCGAAAGTTTTTCATACCCAAGTACTTATCTTGAAAGAAATTTCATAGGGCCAGTAGATAACTACCATGAATATGGGAAAGTCTCCGGTTCCAAAGTAGTACTAGTATGGAAAGAGGTGATGGATACGTATCATTCTTGCACTATTTGTGCCTCCATTACCAACAAGATAAGAATAACCAATGAAAAAAAATTAATATGAAACTGGTGATCCATGATTCCCTACCTGTATATATATAATCTAGATAGCTTATTGGTTATAGGAGCATAAAGTCGTAGTAATAAGATCTCCCTAAGAACTTTTTCTTCCACAAAGACATAGTCGTGTTCCACCCAAAAAAAATAAACACTTCAAATTCTAGTGTTGGGAATGGAGCAATTTTAGGAGCAGAAGGAATATCTAACTACCTGAGACCATTGGTTGTGGCCAAGAAATCCAAATAGTTGTGAACAAACTAGCTTAGCCCATTCATTTGAATAAATTTTGGTATTTTAAATAATGCTTATTTAAAACAAACCTTGGTTAGTAAAGGCACGAGGTGTAGTGATAAAATGAATAATTGTAAGACATTGCTAGTAACATCACCAGTGTCAAAAATTTACAAACCATATGTGTGTAAATGTGTTAGAAAACATGCACATATGAATCTAGCTAGTAAAGGTTGAACACACAGCTTTGCAGAGCAAAAACAGTAAAAGAAAATCGAAAGAACAAAAAGAATGATTCAATTATAAAATAGGTTACAATGCTCATGATAAAGCATTACTGGGTGAAGATTCCAAGGTAATGCACCATAGTGGTGATCGATGAGAGGACTCAACACCTAGAACAAGTTGCGGAGAGAACTAGCCAGTTGCGGAGTGAAAGGAGGAGCAAATTAGGGAGTAAATCATGCAGAAGAACTAGCCAGTTACAGAAAGAAAGGGAAGAAAATCATGGAGTAAATCATGCAGAAGAACTAGCCAGTTGTGGAGTTAAAGAAGGATCAAATCAGGGAGTAAATTATGTAGAAAGGATCTTGCATGTGGTCCCACGCTCTAACTAAGTGTCTGCATGTGCCAGTAATGAAGGTCCTAGGTCTGTGGTACCTCCAACACCCCCCTTGAACACCACTATGGGGAAAAATAGAAAATGGGCCCTGGCAACTAAGGCCAATGGTCACCCAAAATATAGTGCAACTTGTACTAAAATTGAGGAAAGAGGGAAAACCTCTTGGGAAAACCCCCCCCTCAAAATACAATGTAATCAAAATAAAAGAGGAAGAAAATACAGTTGCTAAGCAAGTGTGTTCTTCACTCCAAGATGATCATGTAGATAGTGAAACTTTTGCTCAGTGAATGTCTTGGTGAAGATGTCTGTAGTCTATTCTGGTGAAGGACAGAACTGCAAATCAATGACCCAATCATGTACTAAGTCTTTGATGTAATGCATATGGATCTCTATGTGCTTCGTCTGCTTCTGCTATATTGAATCCCTACAAAATTTGAGAGTTCTCTGGTTGTCACACTAGATGATAATGGGCTGGTGGAACTGGGAGCCCAGCTCAATGAGGAAGTGTTGTAGCCACAGAGCCTGAATGGTGATGTTGACTACTCCTCTGTAGTCGGCCTTAGCTGAAGAGAGATCAATAGCAGCCTGCTTCTTGCTTGACCAACAGATAGGGCCAGACCCTAGACTGAGTGAAAATCCGGAGGTGGACTTGCGATCAATGCTGTCACCTGCCTAATTAGAATCTATGATGCCAAAGAGATTCAATGCAGTGCCTACTGCATAGTGAATCCCGAAGGTGATGGTGCCTTGCACATATCGGAGGATGCGCTTGGTAGTATTCCAGTGTAGCTCATGCGACAACTACATGTATTTGGAAACTGGCCCTATTGCATATGAGAGATTTGGTATGAAGTGGGTGAGGTACAAGAAGCTCCCCACTAGCTGTTGGTAGAGAGTACTATCAACTAATAGAGTGTCACCTCCATCCTCAAGGTAGACCCCTGATAGAAAAGGAGTCGTGCTAGCTTGCAGTCAGTCATGTGAAATCTCTCGAGGAGATCCTGTGCATACTTGGCCCAAGAGAGTTTGATGCCTGTGGCATCGCAACTAATCTTAAGATCAAGAAAGAAGTGTAATGGACCCTCGTCCATCATCAAAAACCTATCATGCAAGGCCCTCTTGACTACAGCAATGGTTGAAGCCGAGATGCCGGTGATCAGGAGATCATCCACATACAAAAATAAGATAAGAAGAGAATCATGTGCCCTGAGCATGTAAACATTCAGATCAGACTTACAACTTTCAAATTTGTGTGATAAGAGAAAATAATCCATCTTTGCATACCAAGCTCTCAGGGCTTTCTTAAGGCCGTAGAGAGATTTCGTCAGTCTGTAGACCAGAGATAAATTTGGAATGAAATCATGTGGCTGCTCCATGTAGATCTCCTCAGTTAGGTCTCCATGAAGAAAGGCATTCTTCACATCCATTTGATGTACTTCCCACCCCTAGATAGCTGCAATGGAAAGTGCAAGGCGTACGGGTTCTATCTTTGCTACTGGAGCAAAGTCTCATCATAATCAATGCCATGCACTTGCTGGAAGCCTTTGGATACTAGCCTAGCTTTTTTTTTGGTGATTTTCCCATCTGCAGCACTCTTGGTCCTGTAGACCCATTTGCATTGGACAAGTTTCCTTCTTGAAGGAAGGGGGAATAGATCCCAAGTTTGGTTCTCGAGGAGGGAGTTATACTCCTTCTCCATGGCAGACTCCCAGGATGGATGCCCAGCAGCCTCAGCATAAGACTACGGATCAAAAGACTAAGCCAAATGACAATGCCAGGATGGCATTGGTTCAGTGGTAGTGAGGGCAAGAGGAGGCTCAATAAACTCTAAGCTAGTCCTCCGTGGATGACAATTATCCCCCACAAGACCATTTCTAGCAGCTGGGTGATGTTGTGCATATATCTCACGTAAGCTCCTTGTTCTCTGATTTATGACAGGGGAAGTTAATTCACTGCTAGAAGCCCGATCTGGGCTTGGATGTGGATCATCATATGCATGCACTAGATTTGTACCTAAAGACTCTGTCTCTGCATCTGCATGCTCTACCTCGGCATCTGCATGCTCTGTATCTGCATCTGAGTGTACTGAGTCATCATCTTGGACATGAGGTAGATAAAAGGTGTCTGCATGCAGCAATTGAGGTACATGCAAGAGACTTTCCTCAAATTTTACACTTCGCTCAATGATGAACTTGTCCGTAGAGGAAATCAGGAGTCGGTATCCGTTCACACCATCAGGGTATCCAACAAAGATGCACTCAATGCTCTGTGGATCAAGAGCTTTCCTCTTTTCAGAGGGGATCCTAGCCCATGCTCGGGACCCAAAAACATGAAAGTGGGTGACCTCTGGTTTGGTGCCGCTCCAAGCCTCAAAGTGAGTCTGATCTATTTTCGACATAGTTAGCACAATTAAGTGCTTCAGCACATAGCTTATGAGGCAGTGACTTAGCATGCAACATGCAGGAAGCCATCTCTTTGAGAGATCAGTTCTTTCTCTCAGCAACTCTGTTCTTTTGCAGAGTGTATGGAACTGTGTACTATAACTGTATGCTGGACTCAAGGCAAAGGTTTTGAAGCATGTGTTAACATATTCCCCCCCATTGTTTGTACGAAGGGATTTGATCTTTCTCTCTGACAATGTCTCAACTAATGGTTTGAAATCTTTAAAGTGCACAAAAACTTCAGATTTTTCCCTGAGAAGATACATCCAAGTATACCGTGAGAAATCATCAATAAATGTAAGCACATACCTTTCTTTATTGATGGAAGGATGAGGAAAAGTCTCCATGAGATCACTATGGATTGGATCTAGAGGAGAGGATGCTCTTTGAGTCTTGCAGGTGTCAAACTTTTCTCTAGGATGTTTTCCAAGGACACACCCTTCACAAACTCCTTTGGAGAAACTGATATTTGGCAAGCCTTCCACCATCTCATGCTTTCTTAGCTGCTGCATATACCTATAATTTAAGTGACCAAACCTCTCGTGCCAAAGCCTACTACTATCATCAGCATGTGTAAGTAATAAGGGGGATTCAGATTCAATAAATTCAAAAAATTTATACAGTCTGGCTCCATTGTTTACCTCACCGGTTGCAATTTTGGAGCTGCTATGTGGGTCATATATGTTCACTGCATCTGGAATGAATTCCACTCTCTTTTTGGTGCCGGAATGAATGATCTGACAACCTAAAAGCAGGTTTACCGAAAGTTTTGGAACATGAAGCACATCTTCAAAGCTTTCATGTAGAAGTTCCATTCTACCTTTTCTGGTGACCTCAATAGGTGAGTCATCTCCCATGAGGATGAGAGGTCCTTTGCATGCATCCAAAGAGGAATGGACTTCCTTTACAGCAGCCATGTGATGTGACGCACCAGAATCTATAATCCATGCATCAGGGGAAGAATTAATTGCAACTAAAGCATGAAAATAATTACCTTTCCCATGTGGTGGATCCCTAGTTTTCTTCTTGGCGCCCTGAGGGATTTGGTCCCCAAGGTTGTGCTTCTGAAGGATTTCTTCCATTTGGTCAATTTGTTTCTTCATGCAGGAGGATTCTGGATGGAATCGTCGGTGACAATAGGTGCATTTGTCTCCTTTCTTCCCTTTCTCATTTCTGGAGCCAGAGGAGTCATTGAAGGGCTTGGTGTACCCTTCCTTCTTTGGATGGGAATGCACTTTTCCCTTGTCTTTTTGCTGCTGATTTTTCTGATTTGAATCAGATCTGTGATTTTTATTGTGGTGGCCATCATGCATAGCAAGTGCATGCACTTTTGGAGGTTTGATTTTCCCCATGCCAATGAGTTTATCTTGCTAAAAAGTAAGGGACTCCATGAACTCTTTGAGAGAAGGCATAGTGTAGGATATACCTGTTGTGAGCCTTACTGAATGAAATGTAGACACAAAGTCGGAGTATTCTGGTCTGAGCTTTGACATAATAGAGAGAACTTGGTGACTCTCGTCGTTGAATTTTTCAATTCCACAACCCTTGAGTTGCAGCAATAGATTATTATATTTGGTGAAGAAGTCTTGAATTTTGTCATAGTTCCATGGATCCAATGAGAGCAGCCCCACTTTGAGCAGATGTCCTTTCATCTCATCTTATTTCCCATAGAGTTCTTCAACCTTTTTCCAAATCTCATTGGGAGTATTGCAAGCAGATAGATGAAACTCCAACTCTGGGGAGATGCACTTGCATATAGATGCGTGGGCCTCATCCATGCGGTTGAGGTACTTGGATTTCTCTATGGCTGAAGTGGGTTCCACTTCTACAACCATGGTAATCCTAAACAACCCTTTCTGACAAAGGTATCAAGCCATATGGTCCTTCCATTCGTGATAGTTTTACGGTGTTAGGATCGATGCTTTAGGAAACTCCATTTTTCTATTGATCTTCGATCTCAAAGCTGTAATACCTATAAAATAAAGTACTGGTGCGCCTTTTATCTAGCAACCTGTGGGCTCTGATACCATGTAAATGTGTTAGAAAGCCTACACATATGAATCTAGATAGTAAAGTTTGAACACACAACTTTACAGAGCAAAAACACTAAAAGAAAATGGAAAGAACAAAAAAAATGATTCAATTAGAAAATAGGTTACAATTCTCATGATATAGAATTACTGGGTGAAGATCCCAAGGTAATGCACCATAGTGGTGATCAATGAGAGGACTCAAGGCCTACAAAAAGTTCCGGAGAGAGCTAGCCAGTTGTAGAGTGAAAGGAGCAAATCAAGGAGTAAATCATGTAGAAGAACTAACCAGTTGCGGAGTGAAAGGAGGAGAAAATCATGGATTAAATCATGCAGAAGAACTAGCCAGTTGCTGAGTTAATGAAGGAGCAAATCAGAGAGTAAATTATGTAGAAATGATCTTGAAGGAGTCCCATGCTGTAACTAAGGGTCTACATGTGCCAGTAATAAAGGTCATAGGTGTGTAGTAACTCCAACAATGTGGTGGTGTGGAGAAAGTAAAAAAGTTGTAAATGGGAGATAAAATATAATGAATATTTTGTAAATAATTATGTGTACACATTACTCTGGAACATTACGAGATTTGAAGCATACATTCTTACTTTCAACTAATTTTTTAATTACATGATATTAGAGTTCCAATTGTACACATACCGTAATATCTGAACCATATTGATAACTATGCCACGAAGGCAAATTCAACACAAAACATAGTTAGATGTATTCAATAACAATGGAAACCCTGTTGGATATAAATTAATATAAAAATCAACGTAAAGACCTTACCATCAATCCTAAGATATTCTTAGTTCACCATCATGAATTTTCAATTGATACAACCTGAGCCCAGTTTCTAGGACATAATTATTTTAGAAAGAAAAATAGATTTACAAGTCATCTCAGGCCCAAAAGACCTATGTAGGCTATAGTTCAGTGTCCATCTCGATCATTCTAGCTAAATCCCCGAAGGGTAACTTGCATATAAGGGTTTAAAACAAGAAACCTTGTATAACACTAGAAACCTTTTCCTCAACACTTCGTTTGAAATTGAACAACCATGCCATGGGGAAAACATGAGTAAAGACCAACCTATAACTTGATAATTATAATTTAGAAGTGGAGGAAGATTTCTCTGCTGAGAGGAGGTCAATGAGAAGTACTCGTGCAAGTACCTATATCAAATTCATTCAAGCAAGAAGTGAGTATAATCAAATGCAGTATTGAAATCAAACTTCGAATGGTTACATAGAGTGATTCATATATGTAATTGTAGAAATTTCACATACTTTTCCTGTGGTACACTTAATGAGAACTCGTTAGTGCTTCAAAACATACATAACCCATTTGGACTCTAAAGAGAAGTTAACTCACAAAAGAATTCACAAAAATTATACTCAACAAGTGAAATGAGAAACTTAGGAGGAAATAGGAACATAGAGCCACAATGCCTTAGCCTCTATCGAACAGAGGTTGATGCCAAAGAACCGATGACCCTATTTGACTAGAGTATCCATAGGTACTTGCCAAATAGTTAAACAAAATAATAACCCAATGCTCAACACAATGCAACAAAATAATAAACTAGTACCCGACACAATGTAAATTTAGTGTCAAGTTAACCACAAGAATGAGAAAAAAAATGACCAAAGGAACAAATATGTTTTACCTGATGGGATAATTGGGGAGGTTCCCATGAGAATTTTTGTGAGACCCCATGAGCGCTACCATGTATTATTTCGACTAGAAAAGGAGCACCCTAACATCTAGGAGAGGGAACTCAGTGTAATTGAATAACATGTATGGTGCTATAAAGGAAAAAATATATATATTACCACACTATACCTTACCCATGTCCTCTTGTAGTCTAGTGCATAGGTAAGAGGGGGTATGGCGACCATGGGGCAGGTGGAGAAATCTCAACTTCCAAGGCACCAATAGTTTTCTGGTTAGTCCTCTATACCCATGACACATTACCACCAACAAGACAACCAAATGGACAGAGGATGGTCCAAGACATAGGATTAAGATTCCATAAATTCCATCGACACTGCTGGAGGAGGCAAGTTAAATCCTCACCATTCATACCACCAAGCTCTAACCACCATGTGAAAGTCACATGGCTCTAGGGAATGTATCCCCTCCTCATTTTCCTCATAGTTTCACCAAATCCACCCCCTTGTTCGTATTCCATTTAATTAACTTGGAAATGATAAAAATATATCAAGTATTACAACACAAGGTGGATAATAATAAATGGGAGTAAAGGTATAACCTATACCACCATGGAGAACTATGTTATCCTTGTAGCAACATGATTAAATTAAATTATCTTTTGAAACCCCATGGTGTACCTTATCATAGAGGGAAGAAATCTAAATTTGGTTATAGGATTTATTTTTCCCTAGGGCCAGTTCTAATGTGTTGGGTAGGGGATAATTATTTATGAGTTAGTGACCATAAGAGTGAAAAATTGGTGTTATTAATAATGATAAGATATGTAAATGTCATATTATATACTTAGTCGATTCACATAAATAAACAAATATAATATATATATCTATATATATATATATATATATATATATATATATATATATATATATATATATATAAAGTTGTAAAACAAGGTTTTTGACATATGGTATTAGAGTTGTACGGTCAACGTTGAGGCCTATGGGCCAACACACAGCTGTAAGGAAGAAATTAGCATTTGGTAAGATCAAACCTAAGTGCAAATATAAGACAAATTGTCACCCCTACAATATAATTGTAGGAAAGAGAAAAGAACTTGAATCCTAGATGTAACTGGAAATAAAGAAATCATGGAACAGGTTGAATAAGTGAGATATAAATAGTTTGATCATTATTATTGCTATAGATAGGACATGAGGTTTATATTGTTAAGAAACATTAGGTATAAAAGACCCTTAGTAGGGTTAGATTCTATAAGAAAAAAGTTACAAGAGAGGTAGTGAAAGATACATTGTTCAATTAAACAGACTCAAAGAAATTGAATGAAACAAGGAGATAATGCATGAGCTTGTGACATCTCTGCCAAAAGGGGAAATGTTTCTAGTTTTAATCTAGAAATTATGTCAAGGAAACATAATTATTGGAGTATACACCTGTTATGAGCTAAAGAGAATGCAACCCCATTACACAGTGGATGAGAGATGTAATGAGTATGCTAAGCTTGTCCAAATATTATGCACAAGAACTATAAATTTAATAATGAAATAACAACATTACTTTATACACAACATTACCATAGGGAGGGAGAATCTCTTTAGGCCATGTTGAGCTTGAAATTGAAGTCAAAACAATAACCAACAATGATTAAAGGAAAAGAAAGGGTATAAAATCAGTTTGCAATGAAATGAAGTAGATATTAGTATATAAGTTGGAAAGGATTTAATGCTTACTAGGGTATACAAATTGCTAACATAATAGATTACTGTTTTCGACGTAAAAGGGAATTGTAAAAGGAAATTATGCATACAGTGAGAAATTGTATTCCAAATACTTTGTTATATAGAACAAGCTATGCTATATAACAATTTGTTATCATTATATATAACGGTGGCATACCTTCAGTTGAGGAACTCAACCAAGAAATATGATCTGTTATATGTTATTCCAAGCCAATGAAAATAATGGTGTTAATGATGGACTGGTGGGGATATAGAGAGATGTAGAAAGAACTACCAGAGAAGTCAGTAGTAATTATTACACTAGAAATAAAGCTAGGTATCAATTGCCTTGAATAAAACCTATATGTGTACTTTTGTATAACCTCAAATTTTATTAAGAATCTTACGTGCAAGTGCTAAAAAGGTCATACATGGATAGTCCACCAGTTAAAATCAAAATATCATGCATACTATTGTGTATTAAAATAAATTGGGATATAAGTTTGGTAACGAAAATATGGGACGAGATACAAAACCTATGTATAACGACTATCAAATATAATAGGACAAGATTAAAGATGGACGTTGGTCATTCTTTACTTAGAATGAGGACAATAAAATATGGACTATGGAAAGGAAATTGTAGTATTACAAGAGTAGGAATAAAATAAATAGTGAATAATTGATTTCAAAAGGCTAATTGAAGTAACTAATATTCAAGCGTGTCGAGGAGAAAGTTCTACCAAAAGCCATAAACAAATTATTCCATATAAACAAATTACTCCATATGAAATGTGGTCGAAAAGAAATTCTGTGTATAAGAGAAGAAAAATCTTAACAGAAATTGTGAGTATATATATATATATATGTGGGGCATAAGATATGAATGCAAGAGCTCAAATTATTGAAGTAGGGTTTTTGACGCTGGGGAGGAGAAACATTTAGTGTATTTAGAAAATACAAAATGTTGAAAGGTATATAAGTGTTAATAGAAAATGAGTTAAAAGATGGATTAAGAAAATGCATTATATAGAAAATACAACAAGTACAAAAAAAGGAGTTTTAATGTTAATACTGGAACAACTAAAAACATTTTTACATGTTAATGTGTCTTATTATATGGCAAAAGCAAAAAAGTACTCAAATGAGAAAAGATTAAAAAAATGAATATAAAAATATCAATTAAATGAGTTGAGTTTCATACTTGTTAATTATAAAAAATAAATGATAAATTGGTAACAAAGCTAGCTAACAATAAATTTTCATAAAAGCTTTAGTGAACCTATTTAATGGGTTCAGAAAATATAAATAACTTTTTAAATATGCAGGTTTAAATATGTAAAGTTAAATGAAATGCTAAAACTCTTTAAAAATATATATAAAAATAGAATTAGAATTTCTAAACAAACAATTTAATATATTATATTTTGAATAATATAAAATATGTTATTATATTTTATTATAAAAAATTTAAAATATATTTTAAAAATTTTCAAAAAATAATTTTAACATTTTCTTATATGTTATTTTCAAAATTTTATTGAAAAAAAATTATTTTATAAACTTGAAAGGATAGTTTCTTGGGTCGTGGTTTTAAATATACAAAAGGATTATCATTTATACTAGTATTTTAATAATAATTAAAAAATATACTTACATTTTATTTTTAAAATTGTTTAGCAATCTTTAGAATGTTTACAACACATCTTTTAAAGAAATTGGAATTAAAAAACATAAATCAATAGAGAAATGGGGGGTCACAGTTTTGTCACTACTTAAAAATTTATGTAAAATATTAATGAATATGTTTTAAAGAAAATGAATAAATTAGATTAAAAAATATATACTAAATTCTACAAAAAAAATTTGAAATGAAATCGAATTTAAATTTACATGTTCTATTTTTTTTACCACCACCTAATTCTTGATGATTTTATAAATTTAAGAATAAACATTCCAACTCCATTTATTTTTATAAAACTTCTTTGTCACAAAAAGGAAAAAAATGATACACATTAACCTGCTTTTACCCAGATGCTAATAACATAATTAAAGCACAACTATTCTAAATATTATACCCTTATGGATAAGAATCAAACAACCATCGATTTCATGGACAAGGTTGTTTAGAAAGACTGATAAGATTTATGGAGGGACCGATAATTTGTAACAAAGGAAATAAATAAATAATTTTTTTATCTCCTCGCTTGCGGAAGCTTGGGAACTTATTCCCTTATCGATTAATAAAAACTACAAGTTCAGATACCTGGACACCTTCCATAATTGGGAAACAAAGTGTGACCAATGAAAAACAATTCCTAACAATAAAACATGAAATATATGAGATTCATAAGAGGAAATTAGGATGACCCGAAAAAGGGAAGAAAAACTCATGATTGAAAACCTGAAAACCTAAATGGTTTTCAGCTACATTCGGAATGTAAGGTAAAAAAATTATTACCAATGAAATTGGAGGACAAAAGGTTACCTTACGGAAAATGTAAACAATCACCTATGCGAAAAATTTGTTAAGTATGTGAGATATATATACGTTGGATGAAATAGAATCCGCCCAAAAATTGTGGATGAAGGAAAAATCAGTCACAAAACCAACAACAGAAGTAGGATAATTAGAGAGTATTAAGATGGAAATAATAGCAATCGTCGCTCTATAACTTCCTAAGGAAATAGAAAAACATGAAGGCGCTTTGAAATAGTGATGAGAAGAAGGGAAAAAAAAAAAAACCGCGAGTTTTACACAAAAATGTATGAGTAAAATGGGCCAAAGGTAAAACTAAACGTGAAACATGTAATTCTTAGGTAGAATTGCACTAGAACCTAACAAGGGAAAATAAAATCCTTGATTGGTATCGATCTTAGAAATTGAATGATCTCCAAATGGTATGGGATTAGATACTAGTATTGTGGTTTCATTGGAAATTTCATAAATGAGATGGTTATGGAATGAAACATGACTATAAAAGTGGTGGATTGTTACGATGCCACTGGATAAACTAGGGATGTTGGTAGGAATTCTAGGAGTAGCTTAATAGAGTGAAAAAACAAAAACTGTAAGACGGAATTTTTTGATAAATACCTAAACTTGACTTTTTTTAAGGAATGCATTGTCCTTGTATATATGTGTGTGAGAAATTATTTTGGAATCGATGGAAACAATTATATTAATATATTGTGTATTCTAAGGCACAGACAAATGAAAAAAAAAAAACTCCATAATTGTATACAATACAAAAATAAGATGTACAAAATCTTTAACAATAACCTATAATGCAGGGTAAATTGAAATAACTCAAGGGAATGAAATTGAAATAACTCAAGGGAATGAAATTGAAATAACTCAAGGGAATGAGTAAATGAAATAGTGGTTAAGGTGAAAAAAGGAAATGTGTGTTGTATATTTTTTATTTGACCATGAAACTCGAACTTGTCAAAATACCCCCTAATTATCTATGTAGTATTGTAAAATTCCTCATATTGTTGTGGATTTGTGGAAAGGTATGAAAACAAGGGGCAGAACCATAAGAATGGACTTGACTAAGCCCACCTTGGAACAAATTTGACAAAATAAAACAAACATGAAAGGGTTGGAGATAGTAGGATGTCCTACACCTAAGTATACATGACAGATGCATATTTGATACAATGGTATCAAAATAAAAATTATAAAATAGAATGGTACTAGTAGTCCAATAATAATAATTTCTTTTGTGTAAGTGATATGGAAGGAAAAGTGGCAATTCCATATTCTTAATTTAACATTACATGATGATTATGTTACTTGGCATAGCAGTGACTAAATATACAAAAAAAAAGCACTTACGGTATTTATCGTGATGATATGTCAATAATTTTGACCTTGTTGGTTGCATGTGGATAGTTTTCTGGGTGTAGGTGGAATGCATGAATGAAAATATGAAGTAAATGTTTAGCATGTAGGAAAACATGCTAGGGGAAGGAGCACAAAATGAATCTAAGAGTATGTGTACTGTAGACTTGCTCCATCGCTCAAAATAAAGTGAAGTGGAAGCGCTTACTACTAAACAGACAAGTACAGGAATGAAAGAAGAAATGAAGGAGGCATTCGCTTTCCATTTTAAGAAAATATGGAAATGAGGTAACATTGAAGATGTTCTATTAAAGATGTGGGGGATATGTAACACCCCTACAACTCTACTTTTAAACAGTTACTAGTTTTAGACATTAAACTATTATTGGATTTAATGACAAGGGAAGTCAAGATGGGACTTATGTCATGATGTAATTAAATTATTATTATTGAGACAATAAACAAACTGCTTGGAAATATTTAGGAAAGAGAGCTAGAGTATAAAAGAATTATTTCCATCTTAGAACAAGTTGTGGTGGTCAAGTTCACAAGGTAGACCTTCCCTAAAAGTTTCCTAAAAATATCTGAGAGAAAAATAAAAGAAATTAAATTAACATAATGGGAGAGAAAGATTATGTTAATTAGTCAATTGAAGATAAATACTAAGTGAGGTGGAGTAAAGAACTATGGGAGAGAAAAATGTGCTTTAAAGAAAAATAAAAGTATATTTTTCAAAGTAAAACTAAAACAAAAAGGCTTAGAAAGAAATGTTGTCAAACCTTAACCTAGGACACTGCTAAAATTTACTAGGAAAGAAATATATAAAATGAACCACCTAAGAATCCACGGGTTGTTGATTCTAGTAGCGAGAATATCTGACCTCGAGGGAAATGGTAGTCAGTTCATAGTAGGGAGGAACATGCTAGTTTCCTAAGTATTTTCCAAGAAATGGTTGTGGTTAGATTACTTTCTACACTTAATCATTAATGTTGCTGCATAAATGATATGTTAGTTATAGACTAAGAGAAGAACTTCATGTAGGATACATTTTCATATGGTTCATTTCTACATGCATATTATATATATACATTTCCGATAATTGCCTCGTCATGCACGCATGTAAAGTAGACTATATCAATTGCTCACAATATAAGAAATTATTTAAATATGAAAATATAGGAATTCGTATACGAATTGAACGATGTACTTCCTTTTACAGGAACTGAAATTAATCAACAAGCAATGAAAGTTTACCTGTGTGAATATATATAAGAGATTATCACGTATGCACATGATAGATTTTGTGAATTCAATATTGTACTCACTGGGTGAGAATTAGAAAAGAGTACATAGGGCGTGTAGGTTAGATTTGTTTCCATCTAATGTAAGTAATGTGTCATGAGAAGATAATCTATTTAAACGGTTGAGCCTGTTAACTATAAAAAGAAGAGAATTGTCTCTTGTACAAATAGCAGAATAACATTTAAGAAACTGATACAAGCGGCAAAAGATTTGATTCTCATCCTTTACTGCTAACGAAACTCTTATAAAGAATTTTTAATTAAGTGCAAGGATGTAAATGAATAAAGTATCTATATGATAAAAATCTATATTGTTCTAACGTCAAATGAGCACAAAAAAATATGCATGCATAACCATGAGAATAGTAGAACTCTTTTGATTTTCATGGTGTATATCTAAATTGTGGTTGATATAATGGTAAGCCCATATGAATCCAGCCTGGGTAATGCAAAGATAAATTGTATGGTTATGACTAGTAGATGGCATGAATGATGAGTACGAGAGTGTCCATCTAAAAGAAACCATTTAAAAGTGAATTAAATAAACCCAACCATTTGTATGTCTATCTATAACCATTGTTGGGATTTAACCCGTGCTCATAAAACTATTTTTTTGTCCATTTAGAACTATTATTATAACTTTGTTAAGGGGGGAGAATTTATTTCCAAGGCTAAACCCGGATCTTTATCAGGAAAGAAATTTCATAGGGCCAGTAGATAACTACCACAAATATGGGAAAGACGTAAGTTCCAAAGTAATACCGGTGTGGAGAAAAGGGAGGGAGACTTATCATTTCGCCACAATTTGCATCTCCAGTAGCATCAAGATAAGAATAACAAATGAAAAAAACTAAGTATGAAACTGGTGATCGATAACGCCCTACCTGTATATATAATCTAGATAGCTCACTCGTTACATGTGCATAAAGTTGTAGCAATAAGATCTCCCTAAGAAATTATGCTGCCAAAATGGTATGGTAGGGTTCCACCCTAAACAAATAAACACTTTCAAATGCTAGTGTTGCGTGTGGAGCTATTTTAAGATCAGAAGACAAATCTAACTACCCGAGACAACTAGTTGTGCCCAAGAAGTAAAAATAGTCCTGAATAAACTAGGTCAACCCATTCATTTGACTAAATTTGGGTATTTTAAGTAATGCCTATTTAATACAAACCTAAACCCTGGTTGGTAAAGGCACAAGATGCAGTGACAAAACGAATAATTGTAAGACGTTGCTAGTAACATCACTATTGTGAAAATTTTACAAACCATGCGTGCTCGTGTGGAGAAACTAAAATGGTCGCAAATGCGCGATAACATATAATGAATATTTAATAATTAATTATGTCTACAAATTACTCCGGAATATTACGAAATTTGAAGAAGATACTCCTACTTTAAACCCATGTTTGAATTACATGATAGAAAATTTCCAACTGTACACATACCCTAATATCTTAACCATACTGATAGTTACACCAGGAATGAAAATTCAACACAAAACATAGTTACATGTATTCAGTAACCATGGAAACCTTGTTCGATATAAATTAAGATAAAAATCAATTGAAATACTTTACCATCAAACCTAAGACAGTCGCAGTCCAATATTGTGAATTTTCAGTTGTTACAACCCGAGTCTAGTTTCTGGGACATCAGTATTTTAGGAAGAAAAATAATTTCACAAACCATTTCACGCCTAGAAGACCTATGTAGGCTACAGGCCAGTGTGCATTATTTTTATTCTAGCTAAATCCCTTAAAGGGTAACTTGAATATAAGGTTTTATAGCAAGAAACCATGTATAACACTGAACACATTTTTCCTTTACCTTCATTTGAAACTGAACAACCAAACCAAGGGGGAAATGCATGTAAATTCCAATCTGTAACATAATGATTAGAAGTTATAAGTGGAGGAAACTTCTAGTGCCAAGAGGAGGTGAGTGAGAAGTACTCCTGCAATTATCTATAGAAAATTCATTCAAAGAAGAAGTGAGTACAGTGAAATGTAGTACTCACATATTTTTTTCTTTCTAATTACATTAGATGGAATTATATTAGGTTATATGGACAATTAATTAAATATTTATAGCACGTTTTTTTCATTTTTATTATAGTCGACATTTCGCTTCTATTTTGAGAATATTTTATTTTTATTTTAAAAGGGGCAGACATAATCCTCTTGACTAAAAAAATGCACACAATTTATACTAGACAAGTTAAATGGGAACCTTATTAGGAGGACAGGGGAACATAGAGCCATGATGCTTGAGCCTTTGTCGAGTAGAGGGAGGTGCCAGAACCGATGACCCTATTCAGCTCAAGAATGGATAGGTAAACGGAAAATAGGTAAACAAAATAATAACCTAGTACTCGGCACAGTGCAACAAAATAATAACCCAGTACCCGACAAAACGTAAATTTAGTGTCAGGTTAACCACAAGAATGAAAAAAAGATATGACCAAAGAAAGAAATACATTTTACCCGAGGGGATAATTAGGGAGGTTCCCATGAGAATTTTTGTGAGATCCCATGAGCGCTAACATGTATTTAAATTTCGGCTGGAAAAGGAGTGCACTAACATCTAGGAGAGGGAACTCAACACAATTGAACAAGAGCAGCTGCGACGCAGCAAGTCCCTGCATCAAGTTGAGCCTGTTTGCGAATAAACAGATTATGAAGCGATCGAATGATCGGATAGCGGCACTTAAGAGTCTTTCTTTCTGATGGCCATCTAAGTCTGAGCAGGACCCGAACGAGAGCTGATAATGAGGGGGTACGGGGGCAACCTCGACTTACAGAGGTGGAGTTAGAAGATCGATTCCTTCCGAAGGAGATAGCTGGGTGAATGACTCGAATTGTCTTCATAGTTGGCACTGCTCTGTTTCGAATCCATGGGCATATAGCTGTCAACCCGTACCACTGGAAAAGACTGAGACTGTATTCCATCCTGGCTTAAGACGAGGTTGGGCATGACTGTATCTAATGGTGGTAGGTTTCGGTATAAAGAGAAGTTATCTGGCAGGTAGTGAAGGCAGCAGTTCTAATGCTGGTTTAGGTGTAAGTTAGAGCTGGCAATCCCATAGAGCAATCTGATGAATCAATGCAATCTAATCTGGACATCAATGCTGATAGAGAAGTGTCGGCCTCGTTCTGGTAAGATCACTCAAGAATGCGACATTCACTCACATAATACCTCACTCCATTCATATGGATTGTGGTTGTGAATTTTATTAGGGAGAAAAATGTATTTCTTGACCTGGACTGTAGAATATATCAATCTATTCATCATCAACACAACCTTTAAAGGAGAGTCACAATTGTGTATTTTCTATGCAATTGGACAATGATCGTGATCCATCAAAAGTAGCTCTGCCAGAAGACTGTCAGAACAAGGTTGAGAATGATCCGATGTTTCACGTTGGATGTGTAGGTTCTGTTGAAATTATAATTTCAAAACTACAGATTTTTTCCCTGCGATGTGATCCATCGCAAATCGCAGACGTTACACTTCCGCCCACTTCCTTTGTTATATGCGATGCGATCACAGATCGCATATCACACTTCTTTTCTTGTCAACCTTCACCGCGTCCCTTTGATTGTTTGCGATTGCGATTTCGCGATGCGATCTGATCGCATATCGCAAATCGCATGATTCAACGGTTATGGAGGCGGCAGCACATTCTTTTCTCTTCCACCAATGCGATGGTGCGACATTGTGATAAGCCATGCATTAAATTCTGGTAGGATATTTTCAGCCGAATAATAAATGAAATTTACTGCGGTTGGTAAATGTAGGTAGGATATTTTCTTCTATCTTATCGTTTAGAATCAGATATGTTTTTCAACATATATATATATATATATATATATATATATATATATATATATATATATATATATATATATATATATATATGTAATGAATAGTAGTTCTGATACATATATAGAATGAGATATAAGCATATATTGAAAGAATCTGAGAGTTTCGTAACTTTATCTGTAAACGCACAGCAGTGCTAAGATAGTTGAAAATAGATTCGTGAACTGAAGTATTCCTGTTGTAACCCCTCTGTAGAGGAAGACAATTTTGTAACAGTTTTTCTTTTATATGATTAAAGATCCTGTATTGAAAACAGAGCGTTGTTCTCTGTGAATTTCTTTTGTGTTTGAAATGAACAGAAATTTTTCCAACATGGTATCAGAGCTAGTATAGGCACTCAGTGAGTCAAAAACAGAGTTTGTTTTTCACTGTAGGAGCTGTAAGAAGCTTTTCAAGCAGAGAAAGTTTTCTTTGCTTTTTATTATATAGATAGTATCTCTTCTTTACCAATACAGGTTAAGATGGCAGATGCTGGAACAGGTTTAACAAATTCCCAACTGCCACAGTTTAATGGGAAAAATCATAGTTATTGGTCCATAACAATGAAAGCATTGTTTGCTTCTCAAGGACTATGGGAGCTGGTTGAAACTGGCTATGCTGAACCTGTAGATGCAACAACACTGGCTGCTTTGACAGTAGCAGAAAGAGACCAGTTGAAGGGCGACAGAAAGAACGATGCCAAAGCCCTCTTTTTCCTCTTCCAATCAGTACATGAAAGTGTTTTTCCGTGGATTGCAGCAGCAACAAAATCTAAGGAGGCATGGGATATTCTCAAAACTACCTATCAAGGCATGGAGAATGTGAAGACTGCAAAGTTGCAGATGTTGAGGAGAGACTTTGAAAATCTCAGCATGAAGGAATCTGATACAATAGATTCATTCTTCACTCAGGTTATTGGCTTGATAACCGAGATAAGATCTCATGGTGAGATTCTTGAAGATAGAAGGATTGTAGAGAAAATCTTGAGATGTTTACCCTCAAGGTTTGAATCTATTGTGGTAGCAATAGAAGAAACAAAAGATCTCTCACAGTTCACGGTAGATGAGCTGATTGCTTCACTTTTGTCTCATGAACACAGACTGAGTAGAGGAACAGATTCCTCATTTGAGCAAGCATTCAAGACTGAGATGTCTTTTGACCAAAGAAGAGGTCGAGGCAGAGCAAATAACAGAGGTCGTGGAAGAAGCCAAAATAGAGGCAGAAATTATCCTGCTAGCACAAGCGGAAGGAGCTGCAATCAAAACCAAGCTGAAGGTTCAAGCAAATAGCAAGCTCATGGACAAAGGTATGACAAATCCCAAGCCCAATGTCATTATTGTAAGAAATATGGGCACTATGCCAATGTATGCAAGAAAAAACAAAATGACATGAATAATAGGCAGAATGCTAATTTTGCAAATGAAGAAGATAAGAACCCAAAGAACATGCTGTTAACATGTAACATAGCACAAGACAAACAAGAAGATTTTTGGTTCTTAGACTCAGGTTGTAGTAATCAAATGACTAGAAATATTGCAATGTTTGCCAATCTGGATGAAAATGTGAAATCTGAGGTAACAACAGGGACTGATGATAAGATATCTGTCAAGGGTAAGGGCAGAGTCAGTATTCGAGCAAAAAATGGAGAACAGATGATTGTGCCAGAGGTATATTATGTACCTGGTCTGAAATGTAATCTTTTGAGCATTGGACAGCTCATAAACAAAGGTTACAACGTGTTCTTCAAAGATGATACGTGTACAATCAAAGACATACCTCCAAGTAAGAAAATCATTGCACAGGTGCAGATGACCAGCAATAGAATGTTTCCTCTCAAACTCAGGGCAGATTTGAAGGAAGGAAGAACTATTGCGGCTGTAACACAAGAAGTCTTTCAGGAACAAGTGAAAGATGTGAATTGGTTATGGCATTTGAGATTTGGACATCTCAATTTCGGAGGCTTGAATCTGTTGCACAGAAAGGAAATGGTAAAGGGATTGTCGTTGATTGAGAAACCAGACAGCCTTTGTGAAGGCTGCATCTTGGGCAAACAACACAAAGAAAGCTTTCCAGCAGGTAAGAGTATAAGGGCAAAAGCACCCTTTGAAATTGTTCACTCTGATGTGTGTGGACCGATGCAAATACCATCATTTTCCGGAAATAAATATGTTTTAACTTTCATTGATGATTACACCAGAAAGACATGGGTGTATATGCTAAAACAGAAGAGTGAAGTGTTTGAGAAATTCTGCCACTTCAAAACTCTTGTTGAGAAGCAGTGTGGGCATTATATCAAAGTGCTCAGAATAGATAGAGGAGGAGAGTACATCTCCAAAGACTTCCTGCGTTTTTGCAGAGAGAATGGCATACAAAAGCAGTTCACCGCAAGGTATACACCTCAGCAAAACGGTGTTGCCGAAAGGAAGAATAGGACCATTCTTGACATGGTCAGAAGTATGCTAAAGGCAAAGCACTTGCCGCATGAGTATTGGGCAGAAGCTGTCACTTGCGCAGTTTACATCTTGAATAGATGCCCAACTAAAGCTGTCATGAACAAAATACCAGAAGAAGCATGGAGTGGTCAAAAGCAAACAGTCACTAACATGAGAGTATTCGGTTGTGTAGCATATGCACATGTACCGGATCAGCTAAGGAAGAAGCTTGACAGTAAGGGGGAGAAGTGTGTCTTTATTGGCTATTGTGATGAGTCAAAAGTATACAAACTCTATAATCCATCCACCAAGAAATTGATAATAAGCAGAGATGTGCAGTTCATTGAAGATGAAGCTTGGGATGGAAGCTTAGAGAAGACAGTAAATGTGAAGACAATAGTGTCTCATGAAGAAGAAGAGGAAGGGACAGCAACAAATAATCCTTCATTGGTGGCTCCTCCTCCACCACTGCAAGTACAGCAAACCACACCACAAGCTGGAATCCGAACAGCCTTAAGAAGTCAAGGAAGTGCTTCTCCAAGCACACCACAGGGATCAGAAATACCCTCAAGTTCGGATGGAACTCCAACCACACCAAGAAGACCAAGATTCAGAAATCTGAATGAGATTTATGAACAAGGAGAGGTAAGTAATAATACTGGTCTGAATTCATTATTCGCTTTATATTGTCATGTTGATAACCCAGTCCATTTTGAAGATGCTGTAAATGAAGATAAATGGATTGAAGCAATGAATGAAGAAATTGGTGCAATTGAGAAGAGTAAAACATGGGAGTTAGTGGATCTCCCTGAAGGCAAAGATTCCATTGGATTTAAGTGGGTCTATAAGACCAAAAGCAATGTTGAAGGCAAGATTGACAGGCACAAAGCAAGACTTGTTGTGAAAGGCTACAAGCAGCAGCAAGGCAAAGACTATGATGAAACCTTTGCACCAGTAGCACGGATGGAAAAAGTCAGAACAATATTGTCTATTGCAGCACAACACAAATGGAAGATTTATCAGATGGATGTTAAATCTGCATTCCTAAATGGAGTATTAAAAGAAGAGGTTTATGTTGATCAACCTCCGGGCTATGAAGTTGAAGGCCAAGAGCATAAAGTTTGTAAACTGAAGAAGGCTCTTTATGGGCTAAAGCAAGCTCCAAGAGCATGGTACAGCAGAATAGATGCTTATCTGATTGAGAATGGGTTTGATAAGTGTGATGGTGAACCCACACTCTACATAAAACAAAATGACGATAAGATTATTATTGTTGTTTTATATGTAGATGATCTGATTTTTACTAGCAATGATGCTTCTCTCATTGCTGATTTTAAAGCAGTCATGAAGAGTGAATTTGAAATGACTGACTTGGGCTTCTTAAGATATTTTCTTGGAATTGAAGTAGACCAAAGTGAAAATGGTGTTTTCATTTCTCAAGATAAATATGTAGAAGCAGTGTTGAAAAGATTTAACATGCAGAACAACAAAGTAGCTGTGACTCCAACTGTAATGGGGTTGAAATTGACCAAAGAAGACAGCAACAAGGATTTTGATCCAAAATTGTACAAGAGCATAGTTGGGAGCCTTATGTACTTGACTGCAACTAGGCCGGACATTATGCATGCTGTCAGTTTAATCTCCAGATTTATGGAAAGACCGAAAGAGACTCATTGGCAGGCAACCAAGAGGATTCTAAGGTATGTAAATGGAACGAAGGGGTTTGGTATTTTATACTCCTCTTCTGAAAGTTTCATGTTGACAAGTTACACTGACAGTGATTGGGCTGGAAGTGTTGATGATAGGAAAAGCACATCGGGATATGTGTTTCATATGGGATCAGGAGTCATCTCATGGCCTTCCAAGAAGCAACCAGTAGTGTCTTTGTCAACAACAGAGGCAGAGTATGTGGCAGCAACAGCAGCAGCATGCCAAGTAGTATGGCTGAGAAGAGTTCTCAGAGATTTGTGTCATGAACAAGAAAAGGGCACAACCATTTACTGTGACAATAGCTTGGCAATAGCATTGTCTAAACATTCTGTTTTTCATAAAAGGACAAAGCACATAGACACCAAATTTCACTTCATACGTGAATTGGTTAACAATGGTGAGAGTGTTTTACAGCACTGTAGTACAGAGGATCAGCTGGCTGACATCTTGACAAAACCATTGGGAAAGAAAAGTTTTGATCATTTCAGGAAATGCCTGGGTATGCAGAAAAACCCAGCAGTTGAAATTAAAGGGGAGTGTTGAAATTATAATTTCAAAACTGCAGATTTTTTCTCTACGATGCGATCCATCACAAATCGTAGATGTCACACTTCCGCCCGCTTCCTTTGTTATATGTGATGCGATCACAGATCGCATATCACACTTCTTTTCTTGTCAACATTCACCGCGTCCCTTCGATTATTTGCGATTGCGATTTCGCGATGCGATCTGATCGCATATCACAAATCGCATGATTCAACGGTTATGGAGGCGGCGGCACATTCTTTTCTCTTCCGCCGATGCGATGGTGCGACATTGTGATAAGCCATGCATTAAATTCTGGTAGGATATTTTCAGCCGAGTAATAAATGAAATTTATTGTGGTTGGTAAATGTAGGTAGGATATTTTCTTCTATCTTATCGTTTAGAATCAGATATGTTTTTCAACATATATATATATATATATATATATATATATATATATATATATATATATATATATGTAATGAACAGCAGTTCTGATACATATATAGAATGAGATATAAGCATATATTGAAAGAATCTGAGAGTTTCGTAACTTTATCTGTAAACGCACAGCAGTGCTAAGATAGTTGAAAACAGATTCTGGAACTGAAGTATTCCTGTTGTAACCCCTCTGTAGAGGAAGACAATTCTGTAACAGTTTTTCTTTTATATGATTAAAGATCCTGTATTGAAAACAGAGCGTTGTTCTCTGTGAATTTCTTTTGTGTTTGAAATGAACAGAAATTTTTCCAACAGGTTCAATGTGGTGAGGTTAAGCCACAACTTTAATGCGAGAAGGTTAAACCACTTCACATTTCTTGGAAAATTCACATTTGGATTCCGGTTTGAATAAAACTATAGGTGGTTTCATTTAAAAATGTTCACATATTTTAGGTTTCGAAAGCCCAAATTTGAACTCGTCATGCGGGTACGAATATTATTTGATCTGAAACAGATCCAGTATGAATCAGATGCTTCTTTTCCAATATACAACTTATCTTAGTCGTGGTTAGTTAATACCTTTGAGCATGCAGATTATTCTTAAAACTTCGCTTCTAAAAATGCAGATGAACCGGATGCCGTTGATGTCAGATCTCCAGGATGATGAGATTGGAACGCGGAAATAGTAAAGGGAGAGCGCACTGAGAAAGAGAGTGTGATTCATGAACAGAATATTAAATAATTTCTCCATAACCAACAAATTATATTCCAATTCTATACGCTATAACCAATATCTCGCCAGCAGGGATATAGTTTAAATATTCATGTTTCATAATAATTTTTTTATTAAGAGAAGGCCAGCAGGGTTTTTGGCCCCACCACGAGAGACAAACCTAGCGCCACGGAAACCTGTTTGAACATAACAAGAGAGGTGATTGAACATAACGCATAATGCATGATAGAAACATGGCTGAACCGCAGGACAACGGTGACAAGTGCATGTTGGATAGCTGAGCGAAAAAACTTAGAAGCTTGGTTAGTACCTGCAGTAGCAGCGAGCATGAGCTGAGGGAATGCTGCTATTCATTCTAACTTGAATGAAGGAAGCTCAAAGGATAGCGTAGCTGGTTATTTACCCCCGACCGAACGATAAGCAAGCGGAATGGAAGTAGGGTGGCCGACAAATAAAAGAATGGATAGCGGGGCGAGCCACTAGTCCAAAGTTCTGTCTTTCAAGACTCTGCTGCGAAGATCTGGAATACCTTCTACAAGGATAGCGTAGCTGGTCATTTTAGCTAGAAGCAGATGAATACCAAATTTTTTGTTGCTAATAGTATGATGAAGGGCTCCGTCGTTTGGCTGTAATCCTGTGAGCTGTTGGAGCAATTGAGGCCACCAGAATAAGGATTTCTTTCGATTTTCAGCCAGTTCGCTACTAGTCCAGTTTAAGGGAATTGGAATGGACCTTTCTTCAAGAAGCTTTTGAATGCTTTCCCCGGCACTCAGATAAATGGCATCCAGAATTTCATCCGGGTCTAAAAAGGGGTGTTCGATTTTGATTGGGAGGCTCGCATTACTTACACTATCCATTGAATTTGAGGGATAAGGGTGGGTTGATGAAACTGAGGACAGTTCAGAACCCGAACCCGAAATAGAGAATTGCAAGAAATGGGAAGAAGAAGGAGGGTATGTAGTTCAGATTCCCAGGGAATTCCATCACATGGTGGAGCAGCAGATTTGGGCGTACAGAGCAATTGAATAAATAGGTGATTGAAATTACTGCACGACTAGGTAACCTGTTTTTTTTTCCTTTGGCCATACAGTCCATTGTTCTGTGTGAATGAAAAACTTGCATACATCTTAAAATAAATTTCTAAATATTATATATATATATAATTTTATTTTCTATTTTACAAAATTTATTTGCAGTTCTTACGATTGCTTTAGATAGTAAATATTGTTTAGATAATAAAAACCTAACCATTACACAATTTGTTTTGTTTTTAACACAGTGTAAATGTTAAAGAATCTACGATTTTGAATTTCCCTAATAATATATGATTTTTTTTTTTTTTTAATAAAAAAAAAGTGTCCAAACTAATGTTCGTAAAACATTGCCCAAAGTAATGATCAACCACAGTTAAATAACAAATAGAGTGTGAGTAATAACTTTGAAAAACAATCAAACAAGGAAAAAGTATGACTAATAAGTTTGGAAAAAATAAATTAAGAAAAGTTAGGTAATTTCTAATTTAGAATATGTTTACGAGACAAAGGCAGGCCTTTAAACAGAAATTTAGTGTTATCATTATAATTTGCAAAGTGGATTGTTAAGGAAATGAACTCTGATGAGGTAGATGGAGACAAGTATTAGAAATTAATTAAGGTATGAAAACTATTGCGTATTGAAAATACTGAAACTATTGTAATGAAACAATTCGATACAATTGTTCTTTTTCATACAGGATTATTGTATGGAAGCTGTTGTTTTTTCTTGGATAATAGCTAGCCTGGACCTGACCTAAAGTGGAACTAAGGGCAGCAGAACTGAGGGCAGCAGAAAGAGGAAACCAGGAAGGGAGGGATGCATTCGAAGAAGACGACTGAAGCGGCGAAGGTTGAAGAATCACCTGATCGTAGAGAACCTGGTGGCGGATAAATTGTTGGTGGACATGCTGGTGGACACGCTGGGTGACCTAACGGTCTCGCTTGCGAGGTTAGCCTCAGAGATATTTGACGAGCGAGTGCTCCTCCAACTCCACGAATTAGACCACTTCACCCACGTGACAGAGGCCGACGAAGAAGGAGGCACATTAGACTTCCATTTCATAGACACCGCGAGGGCTTAGCTTCTACCATTCCCCTGCAACAATTGAGTTTTATTTCTTTCATGGAGTTGCAGGTTGGAGAAGTCCACCATGGTCGGGTGGTGTATGGAACGTTGTGCATGGAGGCGCTTAGAAGAACCATGATAGTGACCTTGCTTGAGGACGATAAGGGTCGCGTGGTCAGGCTCGCAATCCATTACCCGGCTCCCTCTCAAATTTCAGATGTAAAGAAACTTTCAATGGCCCGCTATTGCTGATTAACAGAGATTTCAGTGGCCCACTGCTGTTGATTACTAGAGACTTCAGCTGTGTGTGATTTGAACTCTGTTAACAGAGGTCTGGACGAGAAGAAATAGAACATGATTTCATCTCTCTTAACAGAGCTTCGGAGGAGAAGAAACAGAAGGAAATCATAGTCGCACCCTCCTATTCATCTCTTTGACAGAGGTTAGGTTGACACCACACCAATACATGCACAGAGCTATCTGTGCACCTAATGTCCTGATTTGGTGGTGTGTCGTGTGATATATTAACTTGGTGGTGTGTCGTGTGATATATTAACTAAGTAAACATTACCAAACATTACCTAGTATCCACATAACAAACTGTAGGAATTTACAGGGTAAGTTCCTCAGAAAGAACACCAAAAGGACACCACTCACAACCAGATCACAGATCAATACACCAGTATTTTTGACGTGGTTAAAACCCTCAAAGAGGGAAACAGTCCACGGCCTGAGCCAACGCGGCCACCTCAGGCAATTTATTAATCAAAGAATGAAAATTTACATAAGCTTCTCTCATGCACGGATTACCCTACAAATGACCCTCCATGCGCTTTAAATAGAATTCATGGACCAATCGGGTGTCAAGCCACGGATCAAGTGTCGGTAATACCGAGGAGAGAATGAACCATCGGATCACTATATATCGTGACCGTCAGATTGTAAGTTACAAAATGTACAACGGTAAAGAAACACACTTTACCTAACTCTATACTAGACCAAGTTGTACTTAACTATTTCCTATGTGTCGGAATATCCTAACATCCCCCCTTAAGAACAACTTGGGATAGGATTGAAGGATTTACAAATATGACACAATAGGAGAAGGAAGGAGGCACTAGAGCCTATCCCCCCTTAGTGACAACTTCCTGAACTCCAACCATAAATCGAAGTTTAGTGAACTTCGCCTCTGTGAGAGCCTTTGTGAAGATGTCTGCAACTTGATCATCTGTTGAACAATATTGCACTTCAAGAACATGGTCGTGAATGAGATTTCTGATGAAGTGCATGTGCAGTTCAATGTGTTTGCTGCGCTGATGTTGGACTGGATCTTTGCATAGCTGAATGGCACTTTGATTATCACACCAAAGTGTAGTCGGATGTTGCTGCTCAAAGCCAAACTCTGACAAGATCTGACGAAGCCACAAGGCTTCCTTACTAGCTTCTACGGCACCACGATACTCTGCTTCTGCTGATGAAAGAGAAATGGCACCCTGTTTCTTGCAAGCCCATGTAATAGGTCCTGAACCAAGAGTGAACACATAACCGGCAGTAGACTTCCGATCATCAGGGTCACCAGCCCAATCGGAATCAGTGAAACCAACCAATAGAGGAGATGCTTTGGCACTGTAATGAATCCCAAACTGAACTGTACCTCGAACATAACGAAGTATTCTTTTAGCTGCTTTCCAATGACTTTCACGGGGGTTTTTCATGAACCGAGCAACAAGGCCAACAGCAAAGGAAAGGTCAGGACGAGTATGGGTTAGATACAAAAGTTTTCCTACAAGTTGACGGTATAAGGTAGCATCAACTTCAGGAGAAGTACAAGTGACTGAGAGTTTGACTCCAGACTGAAAGGGAGAAGGGGCTGCTTACAGTCTTCCATGTGAAAATGACGAAGAATATCACAAGCATACTTGGACTGGGAAAGGGAAATACCCTCCTTGGATTGCAAGACTTGAAGACCGAGAAAATAGTGTAAGTGTCCTAAGTCTGTCATTTCAAATTTCTTTTTAAGGCTGGACTTCACATGGTTTATAAGGTTGGGATCACTACCAGTGAGGATAAGATCATCAACATAAAGAACAAGGATGATAAGAGACTTGCCCACTCTCTTGGTGTAGACAGTATTGTTAGAATGACACCTAGAAAAGCTAGATTCCAAAAGAAAGCTATCCATTTTGGCATACCAAGCTCGAGGAGCTTGCTTGAGACCATAAAGGGATTTCTTAAGTCGACAAACAAGGCTGGAGTCTGTTTGTATGAAGCCAATGGGTTGTTCCATATAGATTTCTTCATGCAAGTCCCCATGCAAGAAGGCAGATTTAACATCCATCTGATGGACTTCCCATTTGAAAGAGGCAGCAAGGGAAAGAACAAGGCGGATAGAGTTCATTTTGGCAACAGGGGAGAAGGTTTCAGTGTAGTCAATGCCTTCAACCTGTGAAAAGCCCTTAGCAACAAGACGAGCTTTATGTTTATCAACTTTCCCATCTGGTCCATACTTGGTTCGGTAAACCCATTTGCATCTAACAAGTTTTCGTCCCTTTGGTAAAGGAACAAGATCCCATGTATCATTTGCCAGTAATGAATGATATTCTTCATTCATAGCTGCTTCCCAATCTGGATGGCCTGAAGCTTCTGCAAAGGTGTCAGGATCATAATTTACTGGAGCTTGAGCCAGTAAAGAAGAGGCTCTCTCGAACTGAGAACGTGTGCGTCGCTGATCTGTAGGATCACCGGCAAGATCACCTGCTGCATCTCGAGTAGCACGAACCCATTTTGGAAGCTCAGGAGCTGAAGGAGGATCTTGAGATGGTGGGGGAGGATTGTCATCCTCACTTTCATCATCTGAAGAAGAAATGTTTTCAAAGGTAGAAGAGATAGGGAGAGGTGGCACATCGGCCGGACTAGGCTCGCAGGCCGATATATTTTCATCAAATTTTACATCTCTTCTAATGATAACATTTTTGGACTTAAATGGAATAAGTCTATAGCCTTTTACATCTTCAGAATATCCAACAAAAGTACATTTTTCACTCTTAGGTTCTAAAGCTTTATGCTTTTCATCTGGAATATGGGCCCACGGTTCACTTCCAAAAACACGAAAGTGACTTACATCTGGTTTGATTGAGCTCCATGCTTCTTCTGGAGTGATATTCTTTAAAGCCTTAGTAGGAGTGCGATTTATTATGTAATTTGCACAGTTAATTGCTTCTGCCCAAAAACTAAGACCAAGTCCTTTAGATTGCAGCATACAATTAGCCATTTCCTTTAAGGTGCGATTCTTCCTTTCAGCTACACCATTTTGTTGTGGAGTATATGGAACAATATGTTGCATTTGAATTCCATTCTCAGTGCAATAGTTGATGAATGTGTTTTTAACATATTCTCCGCCATTATCAGATCTTAACTTAAGAATTTGATGTCCAGATTGTTTTTCAACAAAGGCCTTGAAGGCCAAAAAAGTGTTAAATACTTCACTCTTGAGTTTTAAGAAGTATACCCAAGTGCGTCTGGAGAAATCATCAATGAAAGTTAAGAAATACTTGCAACCAGAGAATGACACAACTGGAAGTGGACCACATAAATCACTATGCACAAGCTGTAAAGGGGCTGAGGCGTGCCAAGAGGCACGTTTTTCAAAACTGTCCCGATGATGTTTTCCAAGTACACATCCGGAACAAACACCATCTCTGCAAGATACCATAGGAAGACCTGTCACCATATTTTCTTTACATAGATGCTGAAGGGAGCGATAGTTTAAGTGACCAAATCGCTCATGCCAAAGTTTGCTCACTTCATCGTTATGAGCAACAAATACTGAGGGAAGATTTGATGACCCAAAGTTGTGAAACTTACACAACCTTGTAGAATCATCAGCAATGCCAGTAGCCAAAATCTGTTTAGGATCTTTTAAGTCCTTGATTACAACATCATGAGGTGAAAATTCAACGATTTTACCTTCACCTGAATGAGTTATCTGATATACAGATAGAAGGTTGCAGGATAAGGTTGGAACACATAAGACATCATTAAACTGACCATTGTCTAGATGAACAGTTCCAGTCCCTACAACATTAAGAGATCTATCATCACCAACATATATATTTTTGGTGTGACAATCATTTAAAGAAGAAAACATGGCTTTGTTTTTGGCCATGTGATAAGAAGCTCCACAATCAATGAGCCACTCATGAGAATGAGAAGAAGAAGATACATTTAATGCATAACCAGACTGAGATGATTGACAATGACATGCAGAAAGTGCCATTCCTGAAGATGAAGTTGAAGTTGAAGATTGCCCCAAATGAATGTTATGCTTCTTCATTGCTGCTTCCAAGGCTTCCATCTTTTTAAAGCATTTTGATTCTAAGTGGCCATCTCGATTACAAAAATTGCAATGTCTATCAGTCTTCTTCCATTTGTTTTTATTGGTCTTATCATTTTGCTGAAATGATTTTTCATTTTGGGGCTGAAATTGCTTAGGACCCTTGTTTGGTTTAGGACCATTCTTTTTAGGATATGATTTCTTAGGATTCTTTGAATTTGGTTGCTGCTGGGAGGCTAACGCTTTCTTGGAAGAGTTTCCAAGATTAAGAAGACCAAGGTGTAAGAGTTTTTCTTGTTCTCTTATTAAAGAATTACAAAAAGAGTCAAAGGATGGGGGCTTGTAGTATTTTCCTTGAGAAATGAAGGCTTCTCTTGTAGAATGGAAGGTGGAAACAAATACAGAGTAGGCTGGTCCCAACTTAGTAAGGATGGAATAAATAAGGTTACTATCTTCTTTCTTAACCTTAACACCTTCCAAAAGATATCTAAGGGTCTTGAACTTAGACAAGAAATCTTCAATGCAAGAAAAATTATTAGGGTCCAATGTAAGCAACTCATTTTTAAGTTGATGGGCTCTAATTTCATTGTTAATCCCAAAAACTTTATTGATTTGTTCCATTGCTTCATGAGGAGTATCAAGTTCTGCAATATGGAATCTAAGATCAGGAGAAATAGACATCCCTATCAAACCACGTGCTTGATCTTGTCTATTTTCCGATTTAGCAGCCTTGTCTTCATCTTTCAGTTTCTTTTCTTGGCCTGTGGCTATTCGGTAGAGACCTTTACTTCTAAGTAAATCCTCCATGTAGGACAACCATTGGAAGTAGTTGGTGCTGTCAAGGGTAACTTGGTATTGACTTTCCATTTCAACAGAAACTGAAGCTGAATATGCTGAAAGTAAGTGTTCCAATGGATAGATCTCGAAAAATTAGGCTGGTTTAAAAAAAACGGCTCTGAAAAAGGCTTCCGGATGAAGAAGTTATGGCTTTTTGAAAAAAAGTTGTTGAAGTTGCCGACGAAGTGCGGGAATGTGCGGAAATGAAAAAAGTCCGCCCCCACAAAATGGAGACTTGAACCCAAGACCTCTACTCTCTTAAAATAGCTTTGAACCAATTGATCTATACAAAAAATTTGAGAGAGAGAGAGAGGGGGGGGGCGGCTTTGGGTTGCGTGCTTGCTTTGAGAAAGCTCTTTTTCCCTACAAAACAAAAAACACAAAACCCAACACGGACATGCAAAGAAAATGAACCTTGCAGCTCGAAGTTAGCTTTACCCAAAAAACTAAATATTTTCAAAAATTGAACCTTGCGGCTCAAAGTTAGCTTTGGCCGAAAACTAAATATTTTCCTCAATGTTTCTGATTTTCCGAGATCACCCTAAGGCGCAGGGAAAAGAGCATATGCATGAGAAAAATCCTTCCTTTCTGTTTCTGATTTGCCCAGATCGCACAGAGTCGCAGGGTAAAGAGCATATGTAGAAATGAAAGGTATAGATCCGATAATAAAAAGGCTAAATAAACCGAAACCGAAATAAACAGAGAGAAAATAACAGTAAACTGCAAATAAACACTGTATACCTCCAGATCTTAAAAATGACGCAGTTAGGGCTACCGGAAACCTTTTCGCGTGAAACAAAAGGGGTTCCTCACTGGAACAGATGCTCCGAACACAACAGAGCAGTCCTCTTGGCCCGGATGCAGTCAGAAACAGCAGATCTAGGAAACAGCAGTCGGATGCAGTTCTACCGGCTTCAGATTTGGATCACCAACGGACGCGGCCCTCAAATAGCTCTGATACCATGTAGGAATTTACAAGGTAAGTTCCTCAGAAAGAACACCAAAAGGACACCGCTCACAACCAGATCACAGGTCAATAGACCAGTATTTTTGACGTGGTTAAAACCCTCAAAGAGGGAAACAGTCCACGACCTGAGCCAACGCAGCCACTTCAGGCAATTTATTAATCAAAGAATGAAAATTTACATAAGCTTCTCTCATGCACGGATTACTCTACAAATGACCCTCCATGCGCTTTAAATAGAATTCATGGACCAATCGGGTGTCAAGCCACGGATCAAGTGTCGGTAATACCGAGGAGAGAATGAACCGTCGGATCACTACATATCGCGACCGTCGGATTGTAAGTTACAAAATGTACAACGGTAAAGAAACACACTTTACCTAACTCTATACTAGATCAAGTTGTACTTAACTATTTCCTATGTGTCGGAATATCCTAACACAAACATTTAATGTTTATTAATTAATGCTAGCAGTAGTTTCCATTTTCAGAAATTCATTGAATCCATAAGTTAAATGAAGATTTATCCTAAGTTTGCCCAGATCCTGGCCTCGATATGAGGCCAAATAAGATCTCTAAAATTCTTAGTGGTCGAAATAGCGGTAGAAATTTTGTATTGGTTAAAAAAAAGTGATTTATGGAATATAAACTTGAAACTTAGGTTAATGAATTCGGTTTGTTGCTTGGTTTATGTGTCAATTAATAGTCGGACTAAAAACCGATTACTATAGTCCCTGCAGCCCCGCAGGGGGGCAGGGACTAATAATATTCATGGCGCTATAAAGGAAAAAAATATCTTACCACATTATACCTTGCCAGTGTCCTTTTGCAGTCCAATGCAAATGTAACATCTAGGTGAGGGAACTCAACACAATTGAATAATATTCATCGCACTATAAAAGGAAAAAATATCTTACCACATTATACCTTGCCAGTGTCCTTTTACAGTCCAATGCAAATGTAAGAGGGGGATATGGTGACCATGGGGATAAGGCAACAATAGTTTTCTGGTCAGCCCTCTGTACACATGACACATTACCCCCATCTACAGAACCAAATGGAGGGAGGATGGTTCAAGACATAGGATTATGGTTCCAGAAATTTCATCACCATTGTCGAGTGAGGCAAGTTCGATCCTCACCATTCTTACCACCAAGCTTTGAACACCATGTGAAAGTCACATGGCTCTGGTGGGACGTGTCCTGTCCTCATTTTCCTCACATTTTCATCACATCTTACCCCTTGTTCGTATTCCATTTAATTTATTTGGAAATGGAAAAAAATATATCTAAGTATTACAAAAACAAGGGTGGATAATAATAAATGGGAGTAAAGGTATAACCTATACCAACATGCAAACCTTTGTTATCCTTGTAGGCACACGAATCAAGTAAATTATCTTTTGAGATCCCATGGTGTGCCTTATCATAGGGGAAAAAATATATTTTTGGTTATAGGATTTCTCTTCCCTATGGCCAGTTCTAATGTGTTGGGTAGGGGATAAATCTTCATGGGTTAGCAACCATAAGATTAAACGAATAGAGTTATTAATAATGATAATATATGGTTGTCATATTATATACTTATTCCATCCATACAAATAAACACAGATAACCAAATTACACACACATAAATTAGAAAACAAGGTTTGTGACATATTTCCAGTAATAGAACAAACATTTAAGAAAGTGAGGGAACTACTCAGATTTATTCCTGAGAGAACCAAAAAGCATAATAAAATCCATTTCTAATGCACTAGAATGTTAGCCTATGTGAAATCCTTTCAAAATAACAAATGCTGGTGACAATGAGCCTTTAGATTTTTGAAATGTGGGAAGACTATTGAATAGCCATTGAAATGGTGCACATAAGTAGATTAGAATATGATTGATAACTTCCATGGAGATGAAAGTGTCGAGGCCTCTAGTTTTCTTTATGAGATTTTGCAAAGGATGTCATTTTTAATTTCGAAATCTATGTCTAGCTAAGAAAAGTAACGCATACTGGAAGAACTGCGAGTCAGCAGTAAGGGGGCTTCACGAATGAACGGAGGGAGGAAATCGTGCAGGGTTTCTAAGGGTCTCGAAATCTGACCCTAATGGAGGGTCGCAGAGGAGGGAGTTCCACTCCCTCCTTCAAAGATGCCATGGCAAATAGAGACAAGCTACATCTGAGCAATGTAAGAGGTTCTGTGGAGGAAGAAGACAGAAATAATGAAAAGGAGACAAATGGGGCCAAGTTTAAGGAAAATAGTAGCACAAAGGACAAGGAGGAGGAAGACAAAAAGCAGGGAACAAAGGAAAAGAACAAAACGTACCCTACAGACCCAAAACGGAAATCACTCCTAGAGTAGTGTTAAACAATCCTGCACTGCAGGAGCACAGGGAGCATATGGAGTCTTACGCCATAATATGTAAATTCATGGGATTATGGCCCTCTGAAAGGGCTTTACAGACATGGATAAAGTATCACTGGAAACCCAAAGGTAGTATCAATCTTCATCTTGGGTCAAAGGGTTTCTTCACCGTGATGTTTACAAACATCGAAGACAAAGATAGAATATTCGAAGGAGGACCATACTTTTTTGCAGCAGTTAGCCTCTATATGCAGCCTTGGGTGATGAACTTTGTTCTAGAGTGGGAGACTTTCACTTCAGTTCCTGCCTGGGTAAGGTTCTATTATCTTCCTCTAGATTACTGGCAAAATGAATCACTTGCGGCCATAGGCAACAAGCTTGGTTGTTTTGTCAAAGCTTCGGAAGCCACCAGAAGGGGTAAATATACTTCCTATGCAAGGATTTGTGTGGAAATGGATCTATCAGGAGCTCTTCTGGACGAAGTTATACAAGACGTTTTTGATGAGGAATGGGTAAAAATGGTGGATTATGAGCACATTCTGTTTAGGTGCCGTAAATTCCATGAACATAGACATTTGATCAGGGACTTCTCTCTTAGTAAAGCAGAAAATAAAAGTAAACTAAATACAATGAAGGATACCGAAAGCTTTCAGAAAGTGGCAAGTAGAGGAAAAGGAGGTAAAACAGGACCAAAACAACAACATGATGAGGAGCTAAAGGTCAGTAAGGATAAGTTCCAAGCACTAGAAGATGTCAAAGAAATGCTAAATGAAGACCAATCTATGGAGGAAGGCCTTAACAAAAAACAGAAGGAGGAAAACTAAAAACTAGCACAAAATACTGATAATAAGGAAGAAACCATGATGAATGAAATAGAACAAGAGATGGATCAGGAAATTACCCAGAGTAAAACAGATCCGGAAGATCATGAACTTCAAGAAATTCTAGATAAAGAACATCTAGATCTGGAAGGGTTCTTAAAGCAGGGAAGCATGGTGGGGATAGATTCATTACCTCGAGATGAATGCAATAGAATACAATAGTTGTTCTTATGGAAAACTTAGGAAAGAGGGTCAAATAAAGGAAAGATCATCAACAAGTAGGAGTGCAAAGGTGTGAAAACAATGAAATCAACTCCAGGATTAGCTACTAGAAATGCAGGAAAGAAGAGAGGCAGAAAAAAGCAGAAGGAGCTCTTAATGGAGTGTGGAAAGCTCATGATAGATTCAGGTAAGATGAAAGACCTAACCAATTACTCCTTTAAAAATCTTTAAATATGAAGTTTACATCTTGGAATATAAGAGGTCTAGGTGCTAAAGGAAAGCAACGAATGCTTAGTTTTAGAATGAAAGAAGATATGTTAGATATGATCTTCATCTAGGAAACAAAGTGTTCCATCCAGAAAATAAAACTAATCCATAGAAAATGGCTCAATATATTTGAGTTTCTAGAAGTTAAAGCAGAGAACACTGTTGGGGGCATTCTCACTCTTTGGAACCCCCAAAAAATCAGTGTAATAGATCCAGAGGCATCCAGAAACTACTTATCAGTAGTTATTTAACTAGTGGGGCTTTTGGAAACCCTCCTGGCTACTAATGTTTATGGTCTTCAAAGAATAGATGATAAACTCAGGTTGCTAGAATCCCTCATTGACCTCAGGAACAGACAGGCTTGTATTCCTTGGATCATGGGAGCGGATTTTAATATGATCAAATCTCTCTCGGAAAGGAAAGGAGGTATGAGAGCACTAAACAAAGATTCATCAACGTTCCAATCGTTCATAGATAATATGAAATTGGTTGACCCTGATTCCAGCAATGACCTTTTTACTTGGAACAACAAGAGAGGAGGGGAAGCACAGGTGGCCTCTAAGCTAGACAGGTTCATGATATCAGAGGAGCTTATGCTTATAGATAACAAAATTACAACAAAATTTCTTCCCTTTAGAGGCTCATATCACTAGCTGATACAATTGGAAATCAAAGGTTTGGACTCTCCCAGGAATATACCCTTCAGATTTGAGAATATCTGGCTCTCCCACCCGGATTTCATCAGTAACATCAGAAAATGGTGGTGTGAAGACTTGCAAATCCAGGGATCAAAAATGTATCTCCTTCATAAAATACTAAAGCACATTAAGTTTAGACTTAAAGAATGGAACAAGAAGGACTTTGGTAACATTTTTATGGACAAAAAATCAGTGGAAATTAAAAATCAAGAACTAAACCAAACACTGATTAAAGATGGCTTTGACAAAGACAAAAGTGAGTAGGCTTATGAACTTCATCATGAATGGGAGAACCTATGCAAGCACGGGGAAATATTTTGGAGGCAAAAGTCAAGAGTTCAATGGCTCAAAGAAGGAGAACGCAATACAAGATTTTTCCACAGATCCACTATGGCTAATAGAGCATTCAATAGAATCTCAGTGATAAAGGATGAGAATGAGGAGTTTCAAATCACACATAAGGACATTGAAGTGGTGCTTGTGCAGCATTTCCGAAACATCACCCGAGAAAACAATCCAGACAGGGAACAATCCATAAAGGAAATTACAAGACATATCCCTAAGTTGGTGTCCAGAGAGGATAATATCAACCTAAATAGACCAGTAACCAAAGAGGAGGTTAGCAAGGTCCTCAAGGACATGCAAAATGGCAAAGCACCAAGCCCGGATGGTTTTAATGTGGATTTCTTCAAAGCTTGTTGTGATATAGTCAAACAGGATATTTTGAATGTTGTAGAGGATTCCAGGGGTAGTAAAACTATACTGAAAGCCCTCAATACCTCCTTTATCTCCATGACTCCCAAACAGGACTCAGCTCAAATGGCAGACAATTACAAACCCATTGCTTTATGTAATGTGGTCTACAAGATTATATCCAAGGTAGTGGCTAACAGAATCAAACCACTCCTTCCTTCCTTAGTGTTTAAGGAACAATAAGGTTACGTGGAGGGCAAACAAATTTTAAACAAAATTATCCAAACCCATGAGGTGGTTCACTCTCTCACTAGCAAAAAGTAGGTGGGGATGATCATGCAATTGGATATTGCCAAAGCTTATGACAAGGTCAATTGGATTTACATCAAGAAGGTGCTCACCGCCTTTGGGTTCGATCACAATTGGGTCAGGTGGGTAATGGCTCTGGTGACTACTTCCAACTTTTCTATTTTGGTCAACAGTTCTCCCTCAGAGATCTTCGTTCCTTCAAGAGGCCTCAAGCAGGGAGACCCACTCTCTCCCTTCCTCTTTATCCTCATGATGGAAGGACATGGTTGGTCTATTAAGCAGGCCAATGCCATGGGCAAAATCAAGGGTCTTCAATTAACTAAGAATGGTTAGGCACTGACGCACCAACAATTTGTAGATGATACCATGCTACAAGGAATCCCCACAGTCAAAGAAGATTCAACCTACAAGAAAATCCTTAATGCATTTGCCAGGGCTACAGGTATGGAAGTCTATCTTTCTAAATCAAAAATCTTATTCTTAAACACTAACATTGCTATTCAGAGAAATATCTCAAGAATCCTTGGCTTCCAAAGGGATTCCCTCCACTCAAAGTATTTGAGTGTTCCTCTCACAGCCAAACCAATGCTCAAAAGTATCTGGGAACAGGTCCTAAATAAGTTGCAGGATAAAGTCAAAAAATGGACCATTAGAGCCTTAAACCTAGCTGGTAGGTTGGTTTTAACAAAGGTTGTTCTACAATCTATCCTGGTTTTCATGTTATCAGCCCTCCCTACTCCCAAAGGTGTCTTAGAGCAATTCAGGAATATCCAAAGAGATTTCCTATGGGGCAAGGAGGAAACAAGGAAGAAATGGGCCCTATTTTCCTGGGATAAAATCTGTAAACACAAGAGCCATGGGGGTCTAGGCTTAGATGATCAGGAGATTCTTAGCAAAATGCTTGGAGCCAAGCTTTGGTGGCGGTGGGTTCAAGAGCCAAAAGCCCATTGGGCAAGGATCTGGAAAGAAAAATATGCCAGCCCTTGGCACACTAAAGATCTCATAAGAATGTCTGGAAACATAAAGGGCTCTTACATCTGGAACAGAGCCTGGGATAACAGAAGCATAGTGCAAAAAAAACAGTTTCTGGGAAATCAAAGCAGGTGATCTAGCACTCTTTTTGGAGGACAAATGGAAACAAGAACCAACGCTGTTAAAAGAGGATTTTTAAGCCTCAAGCAGGAAACAGATTCCCAGGGGTTAAACAAAGTACAGGATTTCTGGGATCTTTCTTAAATCCTGGGAAAGTGAAGAAGCTGGAGAAACATTGACTGCAGAGATGACAGCCCCATAAAAATAAAAGTAGAGGCACTGAAGAGCTTACTAAATCAAAGGATGATCTTGGTTACAAACGGGCAAGATCAATTGACATGGGGCAATAATAATAAAGGCACCTTTAATCTAAAGGAAGCAAAAGGTTTTCTCCTTGGACTTGATTCCAGTGTTCCAGACAAGACCTGGCAGCACCTCTGGAAAAACCAAGGTTGGATTAAGATCAAGCTTTTCATGTGGTTGGTTCATCATAAGAAAATCTTGACTTGGGATAATATTAGAAAAAGGGGTGTTTTGGGACCTTCCAGATGTCATATTTGTGAAAAGCAGGAGGAGACTATGGAGCACATTCTCAACAGTTGTTCTTACACCACCTGGCTATGGGATTCTTTCTCCACTATTTTCCAACAAATAGATAGGGACAAAGGAAGTATCACAAATACCCTAAACAAGTGGAGAAGGAAATTTTTAGAGAATGAGTTCCTTAATTGGGCCTCAGCCTTCATGCCATGCTTCATTATCTGGAATGTGTGGAAAGAAAGGAACAAAAGAATTTAAAAAAATGAAAAGTCCAACCCTCAACAGCTATTTTATTTGATCTTGAAACAGATCAGGGAGACAGTCAGCACCACAGTTCGCAACATCCCCACGAATCCTCCCTCAGAAACTGAGCAGAGAACTCTCAGGCTTCTGGAATGCAAGAGAAAATTGGCCAAGGACTAAAGAGAAAGAAAATAGCCATGGATACAGAGAAGGATTTTTGGCAAATTCCACCGAAAAACTATTTGAAATTCAACATTGATGGTGCCTCAAAAGGCAACCTGGGAACAACTGGTTTTGGAGGAGTTTTAAGATATGAAGAGGGATGCATTATCCTAATCTTCCACAACCATTTGGGTAAAACCACCAATAATATGGTGGAATTAATGGCTCTGGAGCAATGTCTAGAGATTCTGAGTCAGAATCATAGATCAAATTTCATTATAGAAGCAGACTCAGAAATAACCATTAACTCTTTGAAAAGAATCAGCTATGCTACTAGACCGTAGAAAGTCTCAAATCACTGGAGACTTATTCAAGTTTACTAAAGAATTCAAGATCACCTACAGGGACCTCGTATTGTTAGTTTCAACTATGTTCGCCAAAAGGCCAATAAGCTAGAAGACATTCTGGCCAACCAAGGTGTGAATAATGCGCATTGCAGGATAGCAAAAAAGTGGCAGGAGATGCCACAGAGCTATTTAAAGGCTCTCTGTGATGAAAAGGCTGCAAAGGACAGAGAATTTTTTCGATATCGAGAAAGGGTGATAAGCAAGAATTAATTTTTCCTAGCTAGAGCTTCCACTACCTCTCAGATTTTACTTGGAAGGAGGGCAAGCAAAGACCGACTACTTTTCTCCCCGGTGTAAGTCTACAGGAGTCCCCAAGTTTGCGGAAGGCAACATGTTGAGCCATTTATCTTTTCAACGCAGTCTCAGATTCAGGGTCCATAGTAAGAAGAGGTCGGGCAGGAGGTTTAGTTTTCCAGATGCCAGCTTTCACTTGCTTAGTATTTTCAGACTGGAAAACCTTGCCCTAAATGGTTTCTTGGTGATCACGCGTCATTGGAGTGGTAAGTGATTTTTCTTTTTTGGTAGCGATGCTATAGATACTTAAACACGTGGCAGAGGGAAGTTTTTTTTACCACCCTCCATCGTGCATTAAAGTGCGGACGTGTTGGTTGTAGCGATTTGGCTCTTGGCCATTATATCTAGCCACACGGATCGACGGTTTGGATGGGCTAGGTTGTTTTGTGGGGCGAAGTGGGACTGCCCACTGTTGGGCATGGTTCTTGTAGTCGGGGCTGACCGCTATAGACCTTTGAGATTGTTTCCCACGGGTTGGGTTTTGCAGGGTGATGGGAAGGGGGTTTTAATTTTGGTAAGGGAATATTTTTCCGGAATTCTTGTAATGGTTCAGATTTTTGTACATTATGTATTTTTCTTTTGATTTAATGAAATTGAAAGATTGGCTTTTGCTTTAGCGAAAAAAATAATTAAATTAGAATATTCTGGCCTCATGCATCACTGATTTAGGTAGAATCTAACAAAAATGTATGAACCATATCTATTTAAAAACCAACCCAACAAATAATGGCCCATACAGAAAAGAAACAACTCTTTAATTTTTGCACATGTATCTAAAATACTATAACTGAAAGAAAAATAAATGAAAGGTACATTCTCAGTGATAGCAGCAAGAAATTGGCACCATCTTCATCTTCAAATATTTGGAAAATCATTATTGGTTGTTGGGGCCATCACAGTGAAATTGAAACTACATACAACATGCATCGTACATTCCTTCGTTGTACAATAGAAGAGTGTATACTATTCGATGTGTGGAATCAAAAGATATATCAAAGCCAATAAATGCATTTTGATATTAGAAAACTAGGTCCCCTTATTAGGCATCATTGCCAAAAACCTAGTTCTCGAACTCCATTTTTTGGCTAGTTTTAACACCATGTCCACAAATTTGGTTCTTCAATTCTATTCTCTCACTGGTCTCATTCTGGTCCAATTCTGGTGACACCCTTAGCCAGTTCCAATTTTGATAACATTGATATTACATCTTGTCTCTTCTTCTAAAAGTTGTGGACTAATGAGATTGGTGCTCAAATCAAAGCTAACGGTATTTCACTAGTACATGATTCAAAAAATTTGTTTAAAAAAAAAAATTATGTTACCTTTTGTCTAAAACATAATGGGGTCTATGTATAAGCTTGGTTATATTTCTTGGAAAAAGGGCCCGAGTTGTGGGTGAAAAAAGACAGCTTAATTAATCCTTTTTAAGCACTCAATACTTGAGCTCTCGATGGAGTGGTTTGAGGGTTGGAAGATTGCTCGATCTACCATTAAAATGAACTCTCGATCGATGGATTTGTTTGAGGGCTTGAAGATTGCTCGATCTATCATTAAAATGAACTTTGTAACCCAGGTTAGGAGCTCAATCCAGCTTTAAGTCTCGATCGAGCTAGCCTTAAAGTTGGATAACATTTTTAATTTTCACATCATTATAGATTTTAAAATTTATATAAATATCAATAATGAGAGGGAGGCTTTAAAATTGTAAGTATTTGATAGTTAAAAAAATAACATCAAAAACAACCAAATTTAATTACTAATTATATTTGAATAGATAATTAACAATGGGATGGATTAATTCATTATTACATTTCTAACATTTTGGTGTATAGATTTGAAAAATGATTTTATCCCACTTGCAATTGACAGTGTAATATTCCTATATTTATAATTTGGTAACTTAAAAATTAGTTTTTAATATGATTTAAATTTTCAATATTATAATTTAAATAATAAATTGATTAAGCATGAGAAATTTTATCAATTTGATTTAAATAAATATTATAATTTTTTAAATAAATAATTGTAACTTAAAAATGTGAAATTGACCCTGCTAGAAATGTATATTTTATAAAATTCACTAAAGAGTTAAGAAATGATGAGCCATGATTCCCTCGGTCATAATCATATATATAATCCCTATTTTCACATCAAGATATTTAATCCCTATTTGTGTTTGATAAATCTTTGATTAAGCTAGATCTATAATATTTTTTCGTTTTATGTTAAAATTTGAATGAGTTATACATTTTCCTCTTATTAAGGAATAACCAATTTATTTTAGCTTTAATTGCTTTTTCTTTTCTTGCATTGAAATATTTTACTAAGGTAAACATTAACACATACATTATATATATATATATATATATATATAGAGAGAGAGAGAGAGAGAGAGAGAGAGAGAGAGAGAGAGAGAGAGAGAGAGAGAGAGAGAGAGGTTTTCTTCTTCTTATTCTTCTATAATTGTACTTTATCTCTGTAATGTTATATAAAATTGTATGGCATAGTATAACTTATAGAGAAAATGATTTTTTCACTGTTTTTTCACTGGAATCACGAACTTGAATTTTATATATTAAACAACTTCAACTCATTTTTTTTAAATATCTACAAAATTTTAATTAAAAATATCCATAATTATTATTTCATCTATAAGTTATATTGTACCCAAATTATATTATTTAACAGATACATCAAAATATTTTATCTATTACTCAAAGAGTGAAAGCGAAATATCAATTAATGAAGTGAACACAATGACAATGCAATTATTAATGTTTTATAATGCAATTAACTAAAACTAACCAAATATTTATAATCATTTATTTTATTATTATAGTCCATAATGTTTTCTCATTCAAAGTATCTTTTTAAGGGGAATGTGTGAACTCCAAGTTGAGTGTGGAAAAAATTACACATCTCTCTCATACTAGATCGGAGAATGAGTCTCTTTACTCAATAATACAAACATAAAGAAATCATAAATTTTACAATATTATTTGACTAATTTGAATTTGAGTAATATAAATTTAATTATAAGTAAGAAATTATTTTTAAAATGATATATTATAAAAATTATAAAAATTTAAAATAATTATTTGAAAAAATATAAAATATGAATTTTTTATAATGATTAATGAGCCATCTGTTATAGAAATTTTATAATTAGTATTTAGTTTTGTATTATACTATGAACATATTTCATGTTGACTGGATAGTGACAAATTCATAAATGTGAATGAGAAATATTTTAGTTTAGTTTGTTTTTTTTCTTAATATTATAATTTTATTTATTTTTATTGAAAATTTTTACATAAAAAAAGATTATAAATTATTAAGTATAAAGATGTGTTATGTTTAAAATCAAAATAATAAACAAATTATCATTTTTATGAATTTCAAAATAAAAAAGAAAAGTCAAAATCTTTTATATAAAGTTATCTATATATTATTATAATTATTTTCTCGATAAAATAAAATAAAGTTTGGCTTTATAATTAAGGAAAGTTAAGATTTGAAATAAATCTGAATATTTAGAAAATTTATTTTCGCCGAATAAATAAATTTTATAATTTCCTTAAAGACAAGTATTGAGAGGCTTTGTTTTTTTTTCTCCTTTATTTTCTAGATAACTATGATAGATCGATAGATCCTATAATGTGGTCCATCCTATTTGAAATTTTATCTCAAACACTCAATTGAAGGCCTTAAAAAACATAATTTTAGCTCTCTTTTGCATATTTCTCTGTAACACCATTTTGTACCCTAGCAGACTCCAAACACAATTTGTCCTTAGCTGGCCGAGTTGATCATGTTGGATTCTTGAAGGAATCCTCTATCCAATGGCATATGAGTTTGACATTTTTGGAAATCATATGATATTTTTTATCTAATTTCTTTTAAAAATAATGCTTGAATTTTTTTTGGACAATTTAAAAGGGGATGAATAAAAAATGAATAACTTAAAATATATAAAATGAAAGAATCTCAAAAAGATACAAATATCTTGGTTTAGCAGTCCTCTTCTATAAGGTATTCTTGGATTTTGAATTTATCTTAATAGTAGAGAAAAATGTGACGCGAAGACATGTGTCTACAAAATGCAATTGAAATATTACTTCACTATTACCTCACATATGTGGGTGTGTGTGTGTGTGTGTGTTAGAGTAAGTTATGCTACGTTAACACACTTATACCTCTTAATATGTGTGAAAATTTGCAAGAACAAGAATTTCATTTAATGAAAAATTGGCATATTATATGACACTAAATTTTTTTCTAAAAAATATCATTAGGACAACTACATATCATATTGTCTTTTTAGTCTCAATCAAAACTCACAATGCTTATATGAATTTTGAGGGTTTTAATACAATAAAAGAGTAAAATTTTGAAATGTCATAGCTACATTTGGCCCAAAAGTGTAAGACATCTTCATGCATTCACGAAATGCATATCTTCATAATAGACTTGAGGTGACCTAGGTGGATGTTGGTGAATCACCATGATTAATAATTATTTGCTACTTTTGGTGTTTTACAAGCTCTTGGTTTTGGTGAGCGATGGTATCCATAGATAGTATTTGAAAGGTGGAATAAAACAAAATAAAAATATAATTGTACAATTAACTTTTACACTATATAACCATTTGTTAGTTTTTTATGGTATTCACCCATAGTTCTCTATGGCCCACGATAATTACCATAAGTATTTGAAATATAATGAAAGTGCATGACAATAGATAAAAAAGCACCCATAAATATTACAAATGCAATCCTTCACCACTGTAAAAGACATTAATTTTCCTGTGATGTGGTCTTATGACATCTGTACTAGTTAATAAAAATAATTTAGTTAGTTTCATATTATTCTTTTCTCGACATTATTTTCTATCCACTCGTGATGTATTATATTGTAAATACTTAGATTCATTTCTCAGACAAACTGTATCAATGGTATCAGAACAATCTTCTCCTTGTCATTTACCAACACATGTCTGAAATGAGGTTAGGGTATTAAGAGTTGAATCTCAAGATAGTTTCACTTGAGAAAAACCACTCTTTCCAAACCCAAAGAAGCTTCCATGGAGAAAGGAAAGAGAGATGACGGAGTGAGATATTTTATCAAGTTGCTACTCAAGGAAGAAATCATGCGACAGAGGAATGAGGTGATGGAAAATTTCAACCATATCCTTGTATGACTTCCAAGAGCTATCAAATAACCTTTAACAAGTGACAATTTTGGAAGAGTAACACGTTTGACGGTACAAGTTAACTTTGATATCCAATTATTCAAAAGAAAAATATATGGAAAGACATTGGAGAAATGTTTAAATCTATTAGGGGCTTATCACTCTTTTTAGAAATTTTATGACAATGATAATATCACCTTTTCACTGCTCAAATCCCTTCTACATGTGAAAGATTGGTGGAAAGGTTACTAGGAGAGGCACAACAAAGATGAACCTAGGATATTCAATGTAATATTAGGAGTATTTTTCAATGCTCTCATGGAGAAATTATCCTCTTTAGGTAACTATGGCTACCAATACAGGAGATTGACAACTCTCTCAAAAAAATAGATTAGACAGTGCTAGAGCACACCAATATTTTTGATACCTTGTTTTCAATGCTAGGTATGAAGGAATCCGAGTGGCACCTAGTTTTGAACTAATTTAGTGGCCTAGATAGATACGTCCAAATGGATATGGATTTCAAGGACATCTTGTAACTATGATTTTCTTATCAATATATTTTCAAACTAGAGAAAAAATTGATTCAAAGGAATATGCAAGAGTTTGGGTTTGCAAATCCACTAAAAGAGAAACCTAGAAAAAGAGGCCCTAATGAACAGAACAAGGAACAAGCTAAGGAGATTAAAACTCAAGATAAATAGAAAAAATTGTAGGAAAATAAGGGTAATGGGAAAACAAAGGACACTAAAAATACATGAAAATTCCACAAAATCACTTGACACAACACTAATAAATTTTTCTTGAAATAATTATCATTGGCTGAGATTAAAGAGAAAAAATGTAGAATTTAGCTTATATTATGATTCATAATAGGATGAAGGAAATTTAACCATCAATGTAGAATTTTATGCCTCCATCAGAACTATGAAGATTCAACCAAATGTATGAAATGAGCCTAAGGATGGGGAGTTACTCTTTCGGTCATGGATGTGGATGAAAGGGACCCCACTACATTTTGATTATTGACAATGGAAGCCAAAAGAACTTAGTACTGGTGAAGGTTTTTAAGACATTGAAGTCGTTGATAGTGCCACAATCCCAACGATACATCATTGGTTGGTTTAGCAATGAATGAGAAATAAATTTCAGCCAACATCACCTATAATATGGCATTAAGCCTTTGAGTGATAAGGTACTATGCGACATTTCCCCACTTGAAAAATTTTATGTTCTTCGAGTAACACCTTATATGTGAAAGCATTATGCTTTTTATGAGAGTCAACCCTATAGTGTCATTTTTACTATGAGGAATTAGTTATACACAATTCCATAGGTAGTTACAATTATAGGAAATTCATTAATCTTGGAAAACCAATGAAGAAAAACTGTCTCTAACACTTCCAAGTTTATTCTCTTCATGGTTAAACCATAAAGAGAACAAAGGGTAGCTACAAGTGCCACAACTTGTGCATAAGCTCTCTCTACATAAAATAATTAAGTGGAAATGCTTGCGGTATGTTGTAGAGACATATTCATCTCACCTACAAGGTTTCATTTACACTTCTAGGTGAACATCTACAGAAATTACATGAAAACCATACATGCTCACAATGGCTACATCATAGCTCATCATGACTTTATTCTCTATAACTCTTTTCATATAAGTTAAGGGTTCCATCTAGATAACCTCATCGATATCATTCTTCTAACTGCATATTCACCAAGAAATGCCTTCAATGCTCAATACAGAGTAGATCAAGATTCAAAAATTGTTGAACACATCGAACACTTCCAACAATAAGTCCATGATGTGTTGCAAAAAGTCAATGCCAAGTATAAACAACAACAAGACCATAATTTGGTTTCACATTAGTTTTAATCTAAAGTTAATTGAATCACAGACACCAAGACAAAGGATATCTTCCAACAAATCATACAACTCTACTAGTTTACCAAATTAGGGTGTCTTCTTCACCAACATAAGTGGCTCACTAGGAACCAAATGCAACATAAATTTCCATGTCTAATGACGGAACTCGAAGCATGGAGACTATTAATTCCTAATAGAGGAGGATTGATTCATGCACATGTTGGTGAATTGCCGCGATCAATAATTGTTTTCTATTTTTCGTCTCTACAAGCCCATAGTTTTCATAAACCATGGTATCCACCCATGGTATTTGAGAGGTGGAAGAAAAAAAAAAAAAAGAATTGTAGAACTAGATTCTACTACCAAAAAGCATTCTATAAGTTTTAAACATAGTGATTTATGTTATTCACCCATGACTTTTGTAAGTAATGGTATTTGAAGTTTCCATGATGTAGTCTTATGACACTTTTACCATTTAATAAAAATAATTAGGATTTTTTTATATTATTTCTTCCACTACATTATTCTTCTACACTCGTGACATATTCTAGTGTAAATATTTAGTCTCATTCCTCAAACAACCTATATCATCAACTTCATTATGTAAATGATGGAATTTGTATAAACAATGTTTTACTATTGTAGATAACAGACTGCTTTTGTGCACCAATATTCTTCCATAGTTTTTAATGTTTATTTTATATTTTTTTTTATATTAAGAAACACAGTGAAGCGTTAAAATCACAAACTCAACCATTAGGTCTCGCTATGAGGGTCTTCTCTCTCTCTCTCTCTCTCTCTCTCTCTCTCTCTCTCTCTCTCTCTCTCTCATACACACACATACTTTATAGGTATCCATATATTCTAATGTTGGTTCTTTCATGATTTCAAAATAAGTCAACCAATAAAAATTTAAAAATCTACGACTTTTATAAAATTGATACACACACACACACACACACACACACACACACACACACACACACACATATATATATATATATATATATATATATATTCTGAAAATAATATATGTATTTCAAATCTACACACATATATCTAGAAACATTTGTAGTTTGATTAGAAATGAGCACATACATCATATAAAGAATCATGTCTAAAAGTTAGGAAGTTGTAAAAATGAGTGTTTTTTATTTATGAAGGCCAAATCATGAAGTTTGCCAATATGAAACTAGAATCAAAATGGTCACAACATACACCACATAATTGGGAAATTTGTTCCTACCAAATATGTTTTGAAATTTATAATGTGTGAACATTAATAAAACATTTGTGCATTATAATTTTCATTCATTAAATTAACATGAATGTGTTATAAATTGTGCTCACATTATTTAATTTTCATGTTCTCCTTTTCCATCTCTTTTTGTTTGTCACTGATCATCTCTCATTCCTTCCCCTTTTACTCTACATCCCTCTTCATCCTTTTATGTCTACCTATTTGTTTCTCTCTCTATCCCTATGTCTCCCTCCTATATGGAGTTCTCTCCCCCCTTCGCTAAGGCCCACCCATATCTCTACCACTAGCCTCTCCACTCCATGTATGTATATTCCCCTATCCATCTCTCTCTCTCTCTCTCTCTTTCTCTCTCTCTGTTTTTACCTCTCTCCCCCTTTCCTATTTCCTCCTCCTCCTCTCTCTCTCCCCCAATACCTTCCTCTATTTGTCTTCCTTTCTGCCCCCTTACCCTACAACCCATCCCCCCTCTTTATCACCTTCTATGCTTTTATCCCCAATATATCTTTGTTCTTATGTCTCCCTCCTTAACCCCTATCTTCCTCCCCTTTCTAATATTCCCTCTCTCTCTTTCCCAATATTTTTCTCTCTCTCACTACACCTATGTTTCCCTCCCCTTTCTCCCTCTTTTGTTATACATTACATGCTCTCTCTCTATACCTATGACTCCATATTTATATATGTATTCCTCTATCCCTATTATCTCTCTCTCCTATTCGCATATCTCTTCCCTCCCTCGTATCTCTCTCTCTCTCTCTCTCTCTCTCTCTCTCTCTCTCTCCCTCTCTCTCTCTCTCGCCCCCCTCTCTCTCTCTTCCTTTTACTCTCTTCCTTACCCCATCTCTCTCTCTCCCCACGTATGTCTCTCTCTAAATCCCTATATTTATCTTCCCCCTTTGTATGTATCCCTCCTATATCCCTCTCCCTCGCTCTTTCTCGCTCCTTCCTATCTGTGTCCCTCCTACAACCCCCTCTCTATCTTCATATGTGTCAATCCTCTCTCTCTCTCTCTCTCTCTCTCTCTCTCTCTCTCCTCCCAATAAACCTTCTTTCAACCCCTTTCTATCTCTTCCCTACCCTTGTACTTATTTCTATCTCTCTCTCAATTTCCTTCTTCTCTCATGATCTTCTCTTCCTTTCCTCATATATTTCTCTCTTTCCACCTACCCCTCTGCCTTCTCTCTCCCTATGCCTTCCTGTTCTATCTCTCTCCATCTATTATGTTCCATTTGTTCTGTCTATCTATTTTTCTTTGTCTGACTATTCCTTCCCAAATATCTTTTTCACTCTCTCTCCCTGCTCATTGTATATCTCCATCATTTGACTCTCTCTCACCCCTTGTATGTATCCCTCCTATATCCCTCATTTTTTCAAGCTCTCTCTCCTCCCTTGTATGTCTCTCTCTACATCCCTTTCTCTTCCTCCTCTCTCTCTCTCTCTCTCTCTCTCTCTCTCCATATATATATATATATATATATATATCATACACCCCGCTTGGTCTTCCCCTTCCCGCATATATTTATATGTCTCTCTCTCCATTCCTCATCTCTCTCTTTCTCCCATTGTATTAATCTAAGCCATATCTAGCTCTCTCCCTCTCTATATCTCTACCCCTTTATGTCTCCATCCTACATCTATTTATCTTTCATCCTATATATCTCCCTACTACATCCCTCTCCCCCCTCATATGTCTCCCTCATACATCTCTCTCTCTCTCTCTCCCACCTCTCCTCCATTCCCTGTCTCTCTGTAATACACACACTCTTTATCTTGGAATTCTCTCTCTCTCTCTCTCTCTCTCTCTCTCTCCCTCTCCCCCCCCCCCCCCCCCCCCCCCCCACCTCTCCTCCATTCCCCATGTCTCTCTAACACACATACTCTTTATCTTGGAATTCTCTATCTCTCTCTCCGCCACCTGTCCCCATTACCTTTCTCCCCCCCCCCCCCACCTCTCCCTCATAACCTTCTCTTTCTCTAACACCATTCTCTTTGAGTCACTTCCTCACTCTCACTCTAAGCCCCTCTCTTTTTTTCTCTCTCTTCCTTCCAATATCTCTGTCTCTCCCTCCCTTCTTAACACTACATTGTCCATCACTCTCTGTATCTCTCTCCCCCTCATGTATGTATCCCCGCTATATCCCTCTCTCTCTCCCCCCTATATATGTCCCCCTCTTTGACCGACCCATGTATTTCTCTCCCTATTCACTCATCCCTTTATATTCCTTTCCCTATCTCTCTCTTTCACCCCCTATCCCTCTCCCTCATCTCTCTCCATATGCCTCCCTCTTTCTATCTCTCCCATAAATACCATTTTCCCTTATCTCCATTTATCTCTATATTTTTATCTCTCTTCATTCCCCTAACTCTCTCCCTCTCTCTTCCAATGATAAAGAATTTTTTTGGACCTTAGTCAACAAAGGGGATGTGACCTGGATTGAGGCTCTTTGGATATCCCAAGTCGTTTGGGATGGTCTTCTCCATGGGTTTAAAGTCTCCATAAATGTAAAGGCCTCTTTCTCTTTCGAAAAAAAAAAAAGATAGGGGTATATCCTATTGGTATCCTACAGTTAATCTAAAAATACTATTTATGTTAATGCACATAATCTATGAGTTAAATTATCATTAAAATATAATAAAATAATTTAACTAATATAGCATTCCAAAAAAATGTGATACAAAATATATAGAAGTGTGTGATACTTAGTGTAAAAAACAAAAAAAAAAACTATAACTTGCGAAAAATGAGTGAAAATGAATTTATACAATGTTAAGTGTTTAAGATGCAAGCTAATTACTAATTCTAATCTATAAATGCAATAATAATAATTATTGATGATATATAATAAAATAGGAAAACTACAAATAGGTGAGCTTTCAATATTTTAAACAAAACACAAAACGATAGGAAATTGTTTAAGTGTTTTACAGAACAAAAAATATCAAATGCAAATAACTAGCTATCTAATCTCATTCCTGGCCAAGAAAAACTAGAAAGATAACAATAATAATTCCTATAGATTGAATTATGTTTCAATTATTCATTTTTGAAAGAATTCGATAAACAAATAATGAAATAGAATAATATATTAGAAATTATTAAATCACATATATTAATTCAATTTATATAAAGATAACATTCTTAGCAATCTAAATCCCTATAAATAATTCACAGGAACCTAGGCTAAAGCAATTTTTAGATAAATTTCATCCTTAATACAAAAGTCATTGAAATATGATTATACTTAAATGTAAATAGATATAAAATTAAATAATGCAAATGAAAAGAAATGCAATAATTCATTACTTGTTCCTGGATCCAAGTCATAGAACAACAACTTTTTGTCTTCAAGATTTTTAGAAATTTGTTGGCATTATGACTAATGTGTTGTCCTTTATGGAAACCTACTTGATAAATATGTCAAAATGATGGTTATACAGTGTGATAGAGAGAATGGAAAAATGTTGTTGTTGATAGCAGCCTAGCTGATAAAAATGTCGAAATGATAGTTATGCATTGGGATAGAGAGAGAATGGAAAACGGTTGTCCTTGATAGAAACCTACTTAATAAATATGTAAACATGATGGTTATGCAGATGCTACAAGTGGGATAGAAAAAGGAATATTAGTTCAAAGACAAAAGGACGATAAGCATGAAGTTTTGGAAAGTATACGTAGGTCTTGTGAACAGAATTTGTGTGCATATGAAGGTATGGTGAAACGAATTTGTGTATAAGTTACACACCATGATATTGTGAATAACATGGGTATTTACCATGGTATTGGCCCATAGTAATGAGCACAAGAATGAATATTTCAACCTGTCAAAGACTACCATCGACATTACTACGGGATTGGACTAAGGTATTAGCTAAGGCTTATACTATATAACAAGATAGAGATCAAGTGTTAAATGGGTGTATATGATGGATTATTGATGAATGACTTGATATGAAATAAGAGTGCACCAGGGATATTGGATATGGCTAAGATCTAATAGATATGAAATGACCACATATTGAATAATTCTTTTATGGTTTGATAGATCTATGATGATAACATTATGATGTGTGTCTGTAATAATTTGCATGTTGTGATTTGGGTTTGATAGATGTTGTGTTGCAACAAATGTATGTATTAGCGATTACAAATACATACGCATTTTTTTACACTCATAAGTCGCATACATACGCGGATCCTCGGCTGGGTAGTCACGTATATTCTACTGTATGGACAGATTCTTACGTAGGTGTGGTGAATAAAAACCATGTACATACGTTGATATGATTTATAAGAGTTGTGTACAACTGCTATGGTTTTGTAGTATGAATTGTTAATGATGTCTGATCAATTTCGTTATGTTTGATGTTGTTTGTAAATCATAATTTTTGTTTAACATTTCTGGTTGGATCGAATTGGTTATGGAATGATATGTTGATCAGAGATGATGCTACTATGTGATGATTTGTATCTGGATCAATTATTTTTTATGGGTTTAGTATAGGATTCAATAATTTATTAAGTGTGGAAGTGATTTAGACTCAGTTGTTCAATATTTTGAGATCTGTATGTAGGCTTGCTTAAGGAATATCGCATACATACGCAAGTATGACTTAGAACAATAACTATATATTCTCACATATGGTTGATGAGTGTTCTGAAGTAACAACAACTAGATTCTCTAATGGGTAACATTTCTTGGATTGGTATATTGATGTAGATGATGGTTTATATATGTTATGGTTTGGTTTGATTCAATAGTAATAAATGGTAGAAATTCATTGATCTGATTGGTACAATGATTGGGTGATTAGATGCAGAGTTTGGTTTCAGTATTTTAATTTGGTATTGGGATTAAATGATGTAGTGGGTCTAGTTTGAAAATATGACGAAAAGTGGCCTATAAATTTGATGTTTTGGGTTAGGTGGATCCAGTATGAAATATTATGAAATGTGGTCCATAGAGGTGCTGAGGGTTAGATCCTTTAGTGAGGAATTCAAAGCTTCCTTCCAGTGGTAGCTGGTTAATTTGATCAGGGGGTTGGATCTCCCTTCTAGTGGGTGCTGGTAAATGAGATCAGGGGATTGTAGCTCCCTTCCAGCGGGTGCTAGAGAACAAGAGAAGGTTGTAGCCTTCCACAGGAGGGTTTCTGCATACTAGTATGAGTCTACACCAGTACAAGATTGTAAGGTGTTTCCTTTATAATAAAATATAAACACAGAGACGGAGACAAAAATTATTTTCTGCCCGATTAGGTTTCCACCTAAAAATACTAGTGTCCTCATATGTTGATGTGTTCCTTATGTGTGATAGTTTATTATGTTCTTATTGCTCATGGTTATTGTTCAATTAAATGCTAATAAACTAATGACATACTGGTTAAAGTAGAACAGATGATGAAATATAGGAAAGTGTACATACGCTACTTTACTTAGTGATAGTAACATACATACATTTGAATAAGAAATTTGAAAGGTTTAAGTGATTTTTAAAATACTAATTCAACCCCCCTGCCTCAGTATTTTTCCCAATGATTGGTATCAGAGTAGGTCACTTCAGTTGAAGCTTAACCACTTGGAGAGGATCAAGGATGATGGGAAAGAAGAATATAACTTAAAGGAAGGAGTCAGAAAACTGTGGTAGTCATAGTGATATATCAGATGTAATGATGACTACGAATGTTAGCAAATATTCAGTTTCGGTAACACGCCACTTTCAATTGAAGAAGACAGCAACAAAGAACTATTCGGTATGGGTTTTTGTTCTAATTATGGTCCATTTCCTTGTCTATGTAATAATGATGATAGTGAAGATGACAGTACAACTAAATTTTCACTCATGGGTAAAAGTGAAATTAAGCATTCCAAAGAGAAAAGAGATTAAAAAATGATGGCCCTAAAAGCAAAAGAACAAGGCAAGTCAGATAAAATGGAAAATGAATGCGTACCTATGCTAAGAAATGATAATTATCAACAATGGAAAGAAAATATGAAGTATAATATAATGAACCTTGATGTTTGGTATTTAGTATGCAATGGCTTCACCAAAACGATAATTTTTTAGACTGTTCTATGTTGTATTAGTTACTTTAACCCAAGTTACTTCTTCGTTAACAAAGCATCCAATTATTAGCAATGCAACCAATAATAAATTGTAACTGAAGATAGAACAATATATGAAATAACAAAGAAGACAACAACACAACCATCAGAGACAAGAGATTGGTCCAAGCCCAGGGAAAAACCACACAAGGAGGAAACCCTTTCAAATCTTCTTCTTTAATAGATCTTCATAAAAAGTTTTCAATAGAGAGTATAATGAGCACAATATAGAAATTTGCAGTTGAGATTTATGAAACAGATTTACAGATATACAAATGTACAAAACATTATAGGGAAACCCTTGATCCATCAGATCACTGAAGCCAACTAAGGGTAACTATCAAAACCTAGGTCAAAACCCTAGATGCTCTAAGCAAAACTGACTGCGTGCATCTAAAGCTCCCTCGACACTCTCTCCGACACTAAGTGAGGGAGTTTGTGTTTGTTCGGACGCTCTCAGGAAGACTATGTCCGTGTGTTCGGGGTCAAACTCACCCAGATATTCTCCAAACCCTCAGGTGCTCTCTTCTAGTTATTATGTGTGCGTCTGAGATGGCCTGGATGCTCTTAGTCCCACTCTGTGCAAGCGCCTAGGTACTAATACTACCTTATTTTCCTTTGGAACTCTGGAAGCTCCCTTAAGCTTCTATTCTAGTGTCTAAGGTTTTCTGGATGCTCCCAGAGCCATTGTGTGCCAACATCCAGGGACGGAAATACCCAGTTACGTGCCTGCATTAGAGAAATAGAAAAAACCTAGATCTATATGAGCTTTACGCCTGTGATTTCAGACACTTATGTGAACTCTTTTAGTCAGACCTGTGCGAGCCAATATGAAAGAGCAGAATAGAAGATGTGGAAATGAGCTTGAAGTTTCTTATATTTATAGGCTTTCATGAGGGTCCACTTGGGGTTAAGGCCATCCTAACCAATTTCACATGTGCTTAGGGCCGACCCATTCCATTATACATGAATGAATAAAATAATTCAAAAATCAAATTCCAATTGTCCAAACGGGGTGATATTTAGGTCTATTTTGGTCCTCTCCAAAAGATAAATTTAGTGCAAGCATCATCTCAATCATCTGAGTTGTCCAAGGTGGAATTTGACCCTAGTTTCAAAAATTGCACTCCCTCTGAACTAGGAAGAATTCCACTTGCCAATATTTGTCAATTGATCTTCACACCATCTTGTCGTGTTGTCGTCATCATTTGGCTATCTCTGCTCAACTCTATCTGCTGAAACTTTCTCAGATCTAAAATAAGAAGAATCGAGGAGTAATATATTTTACCCATATCGAGCAATACGATAACTCGTCATATAGGGGAGCACATATTTGACCCTAAAATCTCATCGGGGAGCTCATTCTCAATCCATAATCTCAAAAGGGGAGAAAAATATCAACCCAATCCTATTGCCTACTGATATTCCCAACAATGACCCTCAATAGTCATGTGGTAGAACACCTGCATCATAATCAAATTGGATTGTACACCCCAAGTACACTCTCAACTCGTTGGCCAAACCAGGAGTGATATTCCCAATAATACCTACTTGTGGGAATGATGCCAACTGGGGTATACACTGCAAAGACCAGATAGGGGAGCTGCATTCTTTGACCCTATGAATATAGGGGAAAAACATATCCAACCATATGGGTAAAAGATAGGGTAATACCCTATTTTCTAGAGATCCCTCAACCCCAGGAGCCCTCTATCTCAAATCCTCACCATGGGAGCTCAAACAAGGTAAGAAGAGTTGTCTCAATTTGCTTGATCAACGCTTCCCCTTATCCGGAGGGGCCACATACATTAGTCCAAGCTGATTTGTGAAGACCAAGAACTTCCCTTTCGATAATTCCTTAGTGAGAATATATGAAATCTACTCATCTATCCAAATGTGATGGAGTATACCAACTTCTCTTTGCACCATGTCTCGAATAAAGTGATATCAAACCTCAATGTGCTTGGACCTACTCAAATGGCTCTCAAAAGATCCTTATCAACCAAATTGCTTCATAGCTAGCTATTGTAGAAGCAATGTATTCTACTTCAATGGTGCTCAATGCTACAAATTTTTTTTTCCTACTCACCCAAGATATAATGGTAAAGCCAAGGCTAAAGAAACATCTAGATGTACTCTTTATGTCGATAACATTTCCTGCCTAGTCTGAAGTTCAACATATCTAGTAGAATATCTTAGACCAAGTGTGATTAGCCCATGAAAATATCTGAATACGCGTTTGGCTATGATCCAATGTGCATGGAGGGGATCAGCCATGAATTGACTCAATGTGTTTACTGCATAGCATATGTTTGGATGGGTGTTTACAAGGAACATCAGAGCCCCAATCAGTTGTCTATACTCGAATGGATTTTCCAAATCCAATCTTGCAACTTCTCCACATAGCTTCTTGAAGTTCATTTCCATTGGTGTAGGCATGGATTTGCATTCAGTCATTCCAAATCCTTCCCATAGATTCATAACATATCTTCCATGTGAAAGGAAAATTTCACCAACCCTTTGCCACACCTCAAGGCCTAGAAAGTAGTGCATGAGACCAAGGTCCTTCATCTTAAATTTAGAGGCTATCTCCCTCTTACACTCGATCATCAAAGGCTCACTACCTATCAAGAATAGATCGTCAACATATAAAACCAAAATGAATGACATACCTTGGACTGCTTTGAAGTAGAGGTTGGGATCAACATTGCTTCTTGTGAATCACGTCTTTGTTAAGTAACTATCAATGTGTGGATACCAAGCTCGGGGAGCTTGCTTCAAACCATATAATTCCTTCTTGAACCCGAAAACATGTTTTATTTGATCTTCCACTTCAAATCCCTGGTTTTTCAACATATAATTCTTCTTATAACATGCCATTAAGGAAAGTGGTCTTCATGTCCATTTGATGAAGAGTCCATCATTGACTAGCTTCATGGGAAACTATTAAATGGATGGTTATGTATTGAGCCATAGGGGAAAATGTGTCATCATAATCTTCTCCCTCTTTCTCAGAGAATCCTCGAGCTACGAACTTTGATTTGTATTTCTCAATGTTGCCATCAATTCCATGTTTGATCTTGAATAGTGACTTAGAAGTCACAACGAACTTTCCATTCGGTCTTGGCACAACATTCCATACATAATTGATTCATATCTCTCGGCCATATCATCCTTCCAAACTTGTTATTTTACAACTTCTTTGAATTAGGATGCTTCGGCTTGAATCATAGTGCTCATGGCTACAACATATCCTTCATACCTCCATGGTTTCTTCCTTTCTCTAAATGATCTACGAATGTGAACATTTCTTTCAGCATTCTTTAGAGTATCGCAGAGCCAAAGTGGTTTCTTCCTAGTATGAGGATCACCTGGAGAAGGATCTAACGGATGCATAGTCTCCATGGGATCATCAACAATATGAAACTTAGGCATGGAGGGACCATATAGAATATCCTAGTAATCATTCTCTTCATTGGGAGGAGGAGTTAGAGGAAGATCTCTCACTTTTCCAAGAGCTGCATCTTCATGAAATGTTACATCCGTGTTAATTTCTACCTTCCTTTGACAAGGAATATATATTCTATATGCTTTAGAATTTTCACAACAACCCAGAAACATACCTTTTCTTCTTGTAGCTTCTAGCTTGTTTCTTTTGTCCTTCGATACATGAAAATATACAGGTTATCCAAATATATGAAGATGGCCAATATCGAGCTTGCCACTTGTGAACCTTTACTCGGGGGTACTGTTTTATAATTCTTGATGAGGCACTTTGTTTTGAACATATACAACAGCATGAGTGGCTTCAGCCTAAAGGAAATTTGGCACCTTTTAATCATGGAGTATGGAACGTGAAGCTTCTAATATAGACATGTTCTTTCTTCCAGCTAAGACATTCTATTCAGAAGTATATGGCATAATGGTTTCCTTCTTGATCCCTTATTTCTTGCAGAATGCTATGAATTCATTTGACATATATTTCCCTCCATTATCGGACCTGAATACTTTAATTCTCTTGTTTGATTTTTTATCAAGGCTTTGAATTCCTTGAACATTTCAAAGGCTTCATCCTGGCCTTAAGGTATTATATCCATGTATTTCTTGAGAAGTTGTCAATAAAGGTGATGTAATAGAGATGACCACCAATAGAATGCATAGGCATCGGACCAAATATATGAGAATGAATGAGATGGGGGATGTCGTTTTTCTTGTTCTCACTAGAGGGAAATGGTCCCCTTGTTTTTGTTCCACTTTCAAAACCTAGAAAACTCCATCATGATGAGCTTGAACATCGAGAATACCTGAGACTAGGTTATTTAATTTTGGAAGAGCATCATAGTGAATATAAGTCAGTCTGCGATGCCACAACTTGATCAAATGATTGGTATTATGAACCAATGTTAGAAGTGGCCTTCCAGTGACTCTATAGAGTCCTTCGAATCTTGATCCTAATGTGAATGAATCACTCATAGGTGAATGGACTCGCTAAGTCAAAAAATTTCCTTTAATGAAGGAAACCCTCATCCCTTTATCTTCTAATGCGGATATAGATACCAAGTTCTTCATTAATCATGACACATACATAACAACATGCAGTAGAACTGATTCCCCGGAATTCAAATTAAATTTGATGGATGCAAATCCTTTACAGGATGAGTGGCCACACTGTTAACCAACCAACTATCCCACGAAGCCAGTGGAGAAGAACTAGTAAGGAAGCAATAAGAATGTATTAATATTTATTTACAACATCACTTTCATACCTGGGAGCCCTTGACTTCTTTTGATGATGATGATCTCTTTCACAGTCACTTGAGGAATATCTTCTTCCTCTTTCATATCTTCTATCATTGTTATTCCTTTGGTTGTCTTTTCTTCTTTTATTATTGTTATTGCTTATGGCATTGTAATGTTGCCTTTTTCTCTTCTCGGGACAATCTCGTGCATAATGATCTTTCTTCTGGTAATTGTAGAATTCAATATGAGATAATGATCTATCATTCCTTCCATTTTTGTTTTGAGGAGGCTTCCTTGATCGACCTCATTTTTCCTTCTTCCTTTTTTCATGAGCATGGAAAATTTTAAGGGAAAAATTTCACAAATGGGCTATTTTTTGGACATTTTTTGAAAAAATAGTTGCCAATTTTGTTAGAAATTCAGCTATTTTTACATATATACGATCAAATGGATTATATTCACCAAAATTTTACCAATTTTAATAGTAAACTACATATTTTTTGTTGAATATTCTCCTACATTCTATACATACAAATTTTCAAACTAGAATAGTCGCCAAGAATACTATATATAGGAAAAATACTAAATCCTTAAAAAATACCCTCATGATGAGTGATTTATGCAATGGGCTCTCCCTCTTTGTTCTTTTGAATCCTTCCTCTTAATATCATCCTGGATTCTTCTTGAGTATGCTTCCCAAAAATTTCATCAAATTACAGAAGGACATTCTTGTTTCTTATTGTAGTAATGAAGGTTTCCCAAATAGGAGGGAGACCTCTAAGAGTCACAACTACTAGTTCCCTGTCACACACCTTTTCTCCAACTCTTTGTAATTGACCTCTATGGCATGATATCCTCATAATGTAGAATTGAACAACTTCTCCTTTATTCATCTTCGTTTCCTTGAGTTGATCTTTTAAGGTGATGATCTCATTCAAATTATTGATTTCATACATGTCGGTTATTTTGTCATACATGTCTTTAGACTTTATTAAATTCCCAACATATGCAAGTAAATGATCTTGGAAACTATTAGTTATAATTTCTTTTCTTTGGACTCACCTTTCATATACATGTTTTTGAGGGAAGCAGTAGCATTTTATGGCAACTCAGGAATCCTTCCTTAAATGTATTTGAGCACATCATTGTTGTCAGCTATAATCTCCAACCTAAATTTCCATACACCACAGTTTGATGAATCACTCAACTTTTCATGCTCCTTAAAGGTAGAGGAAGACATATTGACCTTGGCTAGGCAATCTTCTTTTGATAATGAGGGCTTCAATGCTTGCCTTCTTTTGGGCTTGTCCTTCACCTCAGCTCTGAAACCATGTTAATTTTTCAAATTGTTCTATGATGTATGCTACAGGGGCCCACAATATTCAATAGTAATAGGATATGCACCAGTTGATGCAATCAGATCTTGGAAGAGAGTTGGTACACAAAGACAATTGATTCAGTATTTTGGATGCTTCTCAATTGTAGTTGTTACAGTAGCAACAACAATAGTGAGAGGGAGTGTTAGTTGTGTTACAATACATTCCTATAAAGGAGCAGGATTGGGGTTGTTCATAACCCTTTTTATGTTAATAGGAAGTGTTAAATTGTAGCAAGAAAATGCTTGATTTGACTTGTGCCTTAGTCAAATGGAGAAATTCGAATTTCCACTTTAGTAGGATGAGTTGTGAGACATTTAGTAGGAGTGACATAACCAAATCACTCAATTAAGTTAGTCAATTCGATTTTGTGGGAAAGAAGTAGAGTTGTGCATGAGTTGATTGCTAAGATTTAGCTATCTCGTGGAGTTATATTTAGTAAAACTTAGTTATTTGATCTCTAGTCTAAAATGGAGTTAATATGAGCTCAGTTGAGTAGTTGTAATTGTTTTAAACTCAACTAACTCTCAATTAACTAGTCAATTTAGTAAAAATATCCCTATTCATGCACACAATTTGAATTTCCAAGTTGAGGGGAGGGAAAAGGCATAAATATATTTATTATTGTATACTAGTGAGTGTACATAGTTTGCATGTAGCAAGTGAGGAATCCTCTTGGGATTGCGCAAGAAAATAGGGGATCTTCATATTCTTTAGGAGCATGAATTGCACATGGAAATAAGAGGAAGCAAGAGCCCTAATTTGCTTAAGCATTGGCCAAAGCACACTCAAGAGGAGGAGATCAATATTATACTGTAGGTTGACCTTCAAGGATTGAAGCTGTCACTATAAGAGATCATTGTCTCATCATTGTCTCATGTGATATAATACAAACAAAGGAGGGGTTTTTCCAAGTGAAGGTTCCCTAGTAAAAATATTGTGTTCATTGTAATTGAAAGATTGCATCTGTTTCTATTGTATGTTTTCTCTTCCGCAGATTGAGTAGAATAATTTTTTGTCTATTGTTTTCAGTGTGAATTCATTAACAATTGCAAATTTCGAGATATTTCTACAGAGCTACACCCCATGCTACACCCATGGACTTTTATTAATTGAATATAATGATGTAATTGTTTTTATTACAAAATATTCTAATATTATATTTAAAATATATCTATTATTTAATAAATAAATTATAATATCATACACATAAGAATAATAGATATATATTTTCATTAATATAAATGTGTTAAACTAAATAACATAAATTATTCAATTAATTAAAATCTTATTTAATTAATTCTATCAAAATAATCAATATAAAAGTATTTAACTAATTAAAATTAGATAAAAATTATTGTCCGGGCTTACAAAATGTTAATTTAATTGTGATTTTATTATTAATGAATTTATTGTTAATAGTTTAAAGTTTATAAATACATAATATTCAATTATATGATAACACCAAAACTACTAATCAAAACTTCCAGCCTCATCATCAATAATAAGTTTTATAAAATTAATTTAAATATTTAAAAAATCATTTAAAATAAAAAATATTTGAGCTTAAAAAAAAAAAATAATATTTATAATATATATCACTAATTAATTAATTAATAATAATAATGATATAAAAAGATTTAAATAATATTTCTGAATATCATTGCCAACTTCAACTTTGCACAAATTAGACCAAGCAAGTGTAACACATTACATTCCACAATTTCGTCATGATATCCTATTTGACGGGCCACCATGTCTTTATTTCCTTATGCATAAATGAAATTACTTTTAAATTACTTTTATGCATAAATGAAATGTCTTTATTTCGTCATGATATCCTATTTGACGGGCCACCATGTCTTTATTTCCTGAAGATGGCATCAAACTTTTCAGGAGCGAACCTCCCTTCAGTATCGTAGGTCTCTGAGTCACTTCCATGCTTTGCCTTGTGGATGTTGTCAATGTATATAGGGAGTTTAAGAGATGGTATCCATCCCTGCTCACCAACATGACATAAAAAGGAGATGAGGAAGTATCATAATTCAAATATGTTGGAGCATTCTAGGTAAACTTTACAATGAACAATGTACTTACAGGAAGAGTATAGTAGCTGAAGGCTACGTGGATAAGCACTGCTGCCACCAAGCTCAGTATGACGTTAACCCCTATGGCACGAAAACCTTGCATGTTCAAGCACGTCAGTGTTAGGGTTAATTTGGTGCCCGTATTAGAATTGGGTAGAATGAAAGTAGGAAACTATTTTAATATTTATAATGGAGTTGTTTATAATGCGATTCTTTAAAGTTTATTTGTTTGAATCCGTGGAAAGTTGAATTTTTATAATGGAGTTGTTTATAATGTGATTTTTTAAAGTTTATTTGTTTGAATTCGTGGAAAGGTGAATTTTGATTTGTATTATTTAAACTAGTTTTTTTATTGGATATATGAATTCATTATCATGAAATTGTGCAGGATTTATCTATCAATCTTGTGGCTTCAATGAATTCTGGTCAAATTTTAGAAAAATTAAACAGGAAAAATCCACTAGAAATTTTTAGAAAAATTAAACAGGAAAAATCCACTAGAAATCTATCACCAAAAAATCGCACTAAAAACAACTCTATTTACAATAAACTAAAATAAATTGGTGATTGGATACTCAACTTACTTTTATTAAAAAATTTATATTCTTAAACCCAATAGATAATAGCGAGATCAAATAATTGACCTAGCTACTTTAACAGACGTGGATTTCCAATAAATCAAGGAAAGCTAAAATAATATAAGTGTTAAGACAGATTAGGTTGAGATTTTTATTTGTCTTCTAAAATAATTAGTTAAATATCTCAAAAATATAACATAAATGGTAAATTTTCTCAATATTTTAGAATTTCATAAAATTTTCAAATATTTTAAAATCTACAATCAAAGTAAAGCTGAGTTATAAACGTTTTCTCAGGTCACTTTGGATTTCATAAATAATTGTTCAAAAATATAATAGATTTGTTTTTTAAAGCAGCGTTTGTGGTCGTGCTTAACAAATAGGGATTACAGTATCACTCACCTGAGCAAATGCATAAAGGAAAAAAAAATTCCCAAATCCACAAATATAAACGATTAAAACAGTTCTAGTCAAATAAAAAAATAAGTAGTAAGGAAAGGACTACTTAAAGAAAGTCCATATCTTCCAAGAAACTCTATATAGAATTAAATTTTAATTAATAAATAATTTAACTTATTAATAAATAGTTTTAAAAATAATTTATTAAGTAATTGGTATAGAGTTTATTTTTTATTAAATCATAATTTTAATTTTATGTAAAATGAAAATTAAGATAAAATATTATTATTAAAATATAAACAGCCACTAAATATTGAACTAAATTGAATTATAAAAAAGGGAGAAAACTAAAAACTAAAAATCAATATCTATATATATATAAATGTATGTTGGATGGTTACACATTGTAGTTACTGAAATTCAAGAATTTTTCTGTTATTATTTTCAAAATGGAAAATTTAATAAAATTTATTAATTAATTTGAAAAAAAAAAGATATTTGTGTTTAATTTAATTGGTTGATAATGTTTTTTAAAGTGTTTTTTAAACAAAATGTTGATTAATTAATTTATATAGAATTTAAATAGTATGATTAAAAAATATTTATGAAATGTAAATTAATTGATTAATAACTAATTTAATTGGTTCATAAATAGTTTTAAAAAAATTATTTATAAAAATTTAATTAATTAATTTATATAAAGTTTAATTTTTCTCAAATTTTATGTAAAAGTACGTTACTTGAAAAGTTTATAGAGAAAATATAAACTGTTTTAATATTAACTAATTTCAATTTAGATAAATATTCTTAGGATTGATCAAATTATTAAAAATTAGGTAGATATTTAAAAATAACTAATATGATTCATCTTCAAATTACGTAAAACTTAAAACTTTTAGCAAAATTATCAAAAATAGTTATATTTGAAGTTATGATATAGATTTAACAAAACTAAGATTAACGAAAATGAAATATAAGATCAAAAACCAACCGTTGTAAGTATCGGAGGGATACATGACTCCGTCCTTGTCCTTATCGAAGAATGCACAATGTTGTTGGAGAACGCTCATGCCGTTATTATTGTAATCCGTAGATCCATTTATATGCTCTGAATCTACTGCTTCCAGAGCTCTTGCTAAATCTGCAATGTCAACCCACGCCACAGCTAATATTTGTTAATCATATTCAAACAATAGGAAGGATATATATATTAAGATTGCATAAAATAAAACATTCAAACAATAGTTAGGTTGCATAAAAAATTGTTAGAAAATTCATCTATCATTTAAGAGTGGACATGGTTTTTTGGTTATTAAATCTAATACTTCAACATTTAAATAAATTTCTAAATATTTATAATTTAATATATATTTTTATAAAAATTTAATATATATTTTTATATTATAAAAACTTTTAGTATATTGAAAATTTTCTCATAACCTAAAATTCTATAGATTATAGCCCACGGGGCTTTGGATTGACGGTGAATGGGTGCGCTGTTAAGGCACTCCTTGCGATAGGTCACTGGTTCAAATCCTCGTGGGTACTTAGATTAGTCTTAACTAGAAAAAAAAAAAAAAAAAAAATTCTATAGATTATAGAAATAAAATTTATCCTTACAAAACTCCAATTTTTTTTTTTTAATATCAAATAAAACCAACATAAATAAATAAAATCAATCCACTGATTGCATTATACTCTAATCTAATAAGAAAAACCTTATTACCATATTAGCTGGTATATACTAATAAAATAATAGTTTAGTCTAATAAGAGAAACTATATTTTTTTTTTTTTTTTTTTTTTCAAAAGGTGGAAAAACCTATCAAACTCAGTTTGTCAAACCAACAGTGAGGACAGCCATCTCTGGCTGCTATCCGCGAATGTTAGTTGACACATCACTGTTATCAAGGAAAACCACGCCACCTGAAATAACCCGCTGGTGGTCCGTAAGGGAGCAGGCTTTCACTCCTGCTAGATGCCTCTGGGTCTTGGGCCGTTAACCTGTTTCCTTAAGTCCGAGGAAGACGAGCTCTTAGCCAAGCAGAAGCAGTTTTAGGGCATACTCCAGGCCCAATAAAAGAAACTATATTACCATATTGGCTGGTATATATCAGTGAAATAAAATGAATTAATAATTAAAAAAATCTAAAAAACTTATAACGTTGAAAAAATAATTTCAACGTTAATCAGCGAGCCCATTCTGCAATCAACATTCGCTTGAATTTACAATCTCATTAAACTAAGCCAAAACAGATAATTCTAACCATATTCTATGGCTATTAGGTGATTATGTTACATACAAGGCACTGGCAATTGTTCCTGCAGCTGGGTGTTCAATCTCCTTTGTGCAGTGACAGGTGCCCGTGCCGCCACAGTTTGCAGGGAGGCTTCTGAAGGTTTCTCTTCCATATTTCACTTCGCTGCCAGGCCTTCTCTCCGATCCTACGAATAACAGGCGTGCTCAAATACACCTTACACGAACAAGCTTAAACAATTGGGCAAGACATAGTAACTAAATTTGCACAGAGGCTCTTTATATAACGGAAACCGAACGGGCTAAGTCAACCACGAACCTCCCATTAAAATAAAGATGAGGTGACTCAAGGTTTTCTAGTTTCTCCGTTGTCGATAATACTGCTACTCTCCCTTCTACGTAACCATGTCTGCCACTACTATTCCGTCCTTTTTAAGTAATCGTTGCCTTGTACGTCATATTGTAGTCCTGATTAGTATTAATGATTGAAATTTTCAAATAATCTTAGTGTTTAGTTTTTGGTATATATTTTTTTTAGTTTTATTCCAAATATAATTGAAAGGATTGAAATTGAGTTTTCTATAAGTATAACATATCATGAATAAGTCTTGAGAGATAGTTCAATTGGTTGAGTTTTTATTACTAAATATTTTCTTGATTGGGAGGTCACAACTTTAGTGTTAAGCCTGACTAAATAAGCCTATGGGTAGAGACCCTTAAATTATTGAAAAAAACATATCATAAATATATTAGGTTTTTAAAATATATATATATATATATATATATATATATATATATATATATTTTCACAATTTTATTAAATATGTTTATGGATGTTGCATAGACAATAATTAAATATATTATTAAAACATTCCTAAACATAATATAACTTCACCATTTACTAAACTTAAAAAAAAATTATTTAAATATAAAATATTTAGATTCTTTTAAATAAATATATATTTCAATTAAAATAAAACAAAAACTAAAAAAAATAAACATTATTTCTCCGAGTAACTTATAACAAACTATAATAATTTTTGAATTTAAATATATGATAATTTATGCACAAATTAAATACTGGTTTTTCATATTAATAATAAAATAATCGTAAATTAAATACTGTTTTTTCATATTAATAATAAAATAATCCTAAAGAGAAGTACATTGACGTTTAATTATTTATATGACTATATTCATTCAAACATTTTCGTTATTATTATTTATTTTAATTTTATTAAATTTAACATACGTAATCTAACGATTTTTATTTTCATTGACCATCATGTAATCTTAACCCTGAACAGGCGGGATCTATAAATGCATTGAACTCCACCTTTTCTATCCCAAGAGAAATAATAAAAATAATATTGAATTCATCACACGAATTCATATTATAATCTATTTTTTTTTTTTTTTAATATTATAATCTATTTGCATGTTAAAGTCTTTCATAACGGTCCATACGATGAGATTTCTTGGCAAATACTTAATCGTGTTTTCTCTGCACCAGATAAAAGTAGCACCATTTTTAGAGATCATGGGAGACTTAAAATTGGTAATTTATTAGGAAGACAATTGCAGTCAAGTAGAAATATTATGGTTGAATCCTCCTTCATATGAGTTATCCATGGTCCTTCAAGTGGCTTTCTATTACCCACATATTCAGGGAGCTCAATCAACAGGTGGAACGAGTGGAACGACAAGTGGAAAAGCTATCCAAGCAAGTTCTTCCTCACTCTAAGGGGCCCTTCACCTTGGATGATTGTTTTGAAGGGCATCCCCAAGAGGCAATGGCGTTCCATTTATAAATTTTCATTATTTAGTTTTTAGTTTTTTTCACCCTATAAGAACTTAAAGGGTTTAAGCTCCGGTTCGAGTTGTATATTCTTGTCACTAATTTGTGTAATTTGTGTATACAAGAATGCCTATAATTATTCTTTGAATATGTAATATGTAATGACAAAGTAATTTATATAGAGAGTATGAACAATTTGGATATTAGTATTTAAATAATTTTAAATAAACAATTATAATTCAATTTTGCAAAATCAACTTAATATATATTTATTTTTGAATTTAGTATATATATATTAAATCAATTATATATCTATATATAAAATAAATATTTAAAAATGTGTATAGACAAAAGCACTTTAATATTTAATATTATACATATTATGTGTTTCCCTCGTTGTAATCTTGTTTGGTTAGATTGAACTACGTTAGAAAGAATGGTGCAAAAGTTATGAAGAATATTGGATCAATTATGTAAAGAATGAGACAATTAGAAATGAGATTTTTGCCAAAGAAAAAAAACAACAATAAAATCTCATTGGTAAATGAGATTGGATGATTTTCTCATGATAAGAATTTTAGATGAAATTATAGATAAGCTTGATGAAAGGGAGAGAAAAATCTATTAAGCTTCTTAGTTGGAGAAATATGCTAAGCTTGGAAAAGCGTAAAAAATCCACAAGAGAGAAGGACGGGCTTTTATGGAAAATCCTAAGCAAGTGGATGAAAATATCCACAAAAGCGGGATGCCGCTAAAGAAAAGTTTATCATGAAAGAAAAGTATTAAATACATATTGAAGGGATCATTAGAGGTTGTTGATCCTTTTGTAAGTACTCTCAGCTTGGGAACTGGAGATACATGTCATAGTTGAGTGCTGGGTGTGCTCATTAAGTGCATGTAGATAATTCAAGTTCCCTAGATGTGGTAGATATGCAGTGTAACATCACTTGTAGAGTAGTCTTCAGTGTACAGTTGTTTCCTGAAGTTGCATGATGAAGTTTGGGAATTGTGCGATCAATTTGAGGAATTTCCTAAATAAAGGGGCCCAACTTCTCAAGGAATTCCACAAGGGAATAGGGGATCAAGCAATGGTAGAAATTGACAAAGTTTGGGTAAGAGCTTCTTAGTGATAGAGAGATAGGTTATTTCCTTGCAGGTTGTGCTTAGTTGAGAAAATTAATTGCAATACATCTCTATTCATCAGATTAATGCAAGTAGGCATAGGTGTTTTTATCATATTTCTTCCCCTAGAAAAATAATGTGTGCATGTGTGTTATTTCGCATTGCATGTTTGTGATTGATGTTCTAAATTGTTAATTGAATTCCACAAAGTAGTAGATTAGGTTTGTGTCTTGTGATTTTGCTTAAAATTTCATGAGAAGTTGCAAATCTACACCATAATTTCTACAAATTTATAGCCACTATAGCTTACCGTAATATTGATCAATCTATATTTATGCTCAAACATTTTTACCAGTCTTATTACTTCTATAAAACATTTTATTTCAATTTGCGATTTATTTTTTAATTTATTTTTTCTTGTTGTTAATATGTCTTCATCTTTCTACTGTTTTATATTATAAATTATAAAATTCAAGTGTTTTTTATTGAGTTCATGATCCAAATTGATTATCTTTTCATTTCCTCTTTGATAGGTTTGATGACTAATTTATTTTCCATTCTACTTAGGGCCAAAATTATTTTTTAGTTTTTATTTTAACTTTTTAATAGTGTCTCTCCAGGTGTAATTTTTCCAATAATTCATTGTTTCCAATTTTCCATTTCTTGTAGTCCCTTTGTGCAGTTGAGTTTTAAACGCTAATGTATTATTTTCTAAGAATTTGAATTTGTTGTGTATAATTGTAGCTAAATCAATTTTATGTTCTACCTCTCCTCTCCTTTTTTTAAGGAATCCATATGATAATAAGAAAATTATAGAGTAGTTTTTCTCAACCTTCCCTTGCTAGGTTGAAGTTTTGACATTTGTGGTTAAATGATTATAGTTTAAAAAATCATTATAAAAATCAAATAAAATAAATAAAAAATTAAAAGAAAATTATGTTTCCATATAGTTCTTACAATGTTATTATTGCAGAGTTATTGTTGGTCTAACATATTCTTGATTCCATAAAAGGCGGTGACACCATAAATATTCATCATAGATAAATTTAATCTATCATAAACATTGAGCAAAGATAAGTCCCTACAATTATTCACCACAGATAAAACTAATTCACAATACAGAAGTCAAATAGATAAGTCTCCAATATTCACCCCAAAGGTTTATTAACCCACACAACATTTTGAACCTTGAATTTGATGTTTATATAATACTTCATAACAAGGCCATCACCAATTGAGTTACACCATGAACTTTTTATTACAAAATATTATGATTTTATATTTAAAATATATTTATTATTAATAAATAAGTTATAAAATTGTAAACATGAGAGAATAATAATATATATTTCTTCTAAAATAAATGTGTTAAACTAAATAACATAAACTATTCAACTAATTAAAATCTTATTAAATTAATTATATCAAAATAATTAATATAAAATCATTTAACTAATTAAAACTAGATAAAAATTATTGTCTATTGAGTCTTGAATACATAGTGAATTAAAACACTCTTAAATGTGAAGTCATCAACACAATTTATGTTGTATTAAACTATTATTCTTAGACATAACAATCATGTGGTTTTACCAATACCAAACTTAAAAAATAATAATAATAATATTAAAAATATTATTATTTATAAAATATTTTATAATATTTAAAACACTTTTACCTGGTGTTTTTTTTTTTTTTTTTTTACTTTGCATTCACTTTCTTTGGTTATAGAGAATGTGATTTCAATTTTTATTATAAATTAAATAAACATTTTATTTTAAATGAGAATAATATGTACCATCAAAAAAATATTAATAGAAATAGTCATTTATATAAAGTCATATTTAAAAAAAATTAATTTAATGTTGAGTTTATTATTGATGGGTTTATGGTTAACCGTTTAATTCTTACAAATACATATTATTGAATAATCCATAGTATTTAGTTATATAATAAAACCAAAATTATGGAACAAAACTTCCATCCTCGCCATCAATAATAGGTTTTATAAAATTAACTTAAATATTAGAAAGAATGGTTTGCAATATATATCTATATATATATATAAAAGTTAAAAACTAAATAAATGATACTTCAAATATATATCAATAATTAACCAATAATAATAATAAAAGAATAAGATTTAAATAATATTTCTAAATATGTCATTGCCGACATCAACTTTGCACAAATTAGACCAAGTAGGTATAACAGATCACATTTTACAATTCCGTCACGATATCAGATTTGACGGGGCATCATGTCTTCATTTCATCATTCATAAATGAAATTAGTTTCAAATATCTGATGACGCTGACGATATCCGATTAGCCAGACCGGGCAACATGCCCTTATTTCTTGGTCTAGCGATGACTTTATTATTTTATTAGTAGATATTTAGCGTCTTTAGTTGAGATGATAATCAGTTTATATTGATGGTAGATTTGGAGAATATTTTAAAATTTGATAAATAAATGAATTTAAATCAGTGTAGTGGCTTTTCTTGCTTTTTATTCATGTATTCCTTTTCTTCCTTCTAACAAGATTTTTGTACGTTTTATCTTATTAATTTTTAAAGTTTCATGAGGAGCATCGCTAATCATGTTTATAGAAAATTTATAATCATTATCATATTACTGATTGGAAATGATATTATTCTTTTGATATGAAACATGAGTGAAGAACTTGATAATGGAATAGGAGAGGGTTGTAGTAAACTTATGATAGAGGTTTTAATGTTACCATTGTAAATTAAGATGTGCAATTTTGTGTTAAAATTTTTTTTCTAGAGACACAATTTTCTTCTATCAGCAATTGGGTGCCTTTGACTATCACTATTCCCTTGCATGTTGCTATTGTACATCTCAAATTTTAGAGTTAAAATCAATTTCTTTTATCACAGTCAAGATCATGGTCATTTAAGAGGTTAAATTTTAGAATTTGGTTGGAAACAAGGATATTGGATATCACAAAATCAATGACACTATTGTCACGCCCATTATTATAAGGCATGTGCGTATAGTTTACCACTAGATTATGACATTGCAAATTATAATGTCTTGAGAACTATATAGGTTGACTAAGTTGGAACCAAATAAGTTCTCGATTAGGTATTCAAAGTTTCTATTGTATTTATTAGCTAAATCAAGGTCTTGATATGGCCAAAGAAGATTAGGGTTGGAATCATTGATAAGAAGAATAGCTTGGTTAGTTTTAGTTCTATCATTAATGTCTCCTAATGAGATAATATTACCTTCATTCATTAGACTATGAATATCATGTTCTAGGGTATTATAAGGGAAATTTCTATCTGTATTAATTTTCTTATAAAATCTATATTTGATATATGAAAAATATTAAATTGAAATATAAATCCTCTTAGAATTAATGTGATATATTTTGATCCAAAAGTATTCTATATTTGGAAGTCGAATGTGAGGAGAAACATTTTTTCTTTTTTTAACTTATAATGAAAGCATGGGAAAACTTAGAGTACTTCCGCACATTTCATGGATGGTAAATTGGGTAATTTTTGGCCTTGATTACAGGTCCTCGCCCTAAGAGAATTGTAGAGAGTCAAACCAATGGTTAGCAACAATATATTGAAGTTCATGTCTAGCTCTAGACTACTTGAGCTAACCCTTAGGGTTAGAAACATATTCTTTTATAACAACCTATTCCACGAATTCATTTATGAGATGAATTCCTTTTGGAAAATGAACACAAAATGAATCCATCCATCTTGAGGCCAAGGAAAATGTTAGGGGCTAAATTTTGTAGATGGGTTAATTGTTCATTATGTTCGCAAAAAGAAGATTCACTAATTTCCATTTTTTCTTAAAATTATTCACCTAAATTTCATAGGATAAAATTAAAATTCACCTTAGAAATTTCCATTACTTTATAGATATCATAAAAATCCTTAGAAATCTGAGTACTTTTCCAAAGTATCACAAAAAAATATTCATAATTTGCATATTGGGAAGTACTAATATTTGCCAATATTTCTACACATTAAAATAAAATTCCATCATCTCCCCGCCGATGTGACCTGCCGATCCAATCATCAGTGATCACTGATTGGCGGTGTCATGTGCCCACCTTTAAACTATCCCTTATGCTTGGCCGATTGCGATTAGCTGGTTATATCTGGGTCGTTGATCGGCCAGATCTAATGACTGTTGTTCACTCCTCTATTTAAGCCTGCGATTGTGAGTTTTTCATGGTTTTCCAGTGTTTTTGCCTCCCGATAGTGTATTTCCGCCCTTCCAAGGGCTGTCCTCTTAAGCTGATTTTGATCATTGGATGATCTTTGATCAAAACTTGAAAATTTCAAGAGCATTAATGGATCCATTTGCACGGTTTTAAGCAAATTTGGAGACTCTAAGAGCCTATATGGATTCATTTTTGGGCCTTTTTCCATCAAGATTAACATTGGCTCCTTTTGGGGATGAAATCCTCCTTGTGAGGTTTCAAGGATCACAGATCAATGCCTTTCTTGAAAAAACAAAGTCAACGCTTCCTTCTAGTGTTCCATTGGGCATGGAGTCTATTTTGTAATGAAATAAAAATTGGAAAAATATATTTACAATGAAAAGGCTTTAAAGCCTTAAACAAAATAAAGTTTCAAGAACAACCCATTTGTTAGGCTACCAAAAGTATCTCCTCCTTCCAGAGTGTGTAGAATGAATGTATTGTTCTGCTAAATTCAAGCAATGACAAACAGACCTATCCATAAGGAGTCAAACTTGCCATGATTACCTTTCTTTTCCTTAAATGCATCCCATTTAGGCACCCAATCACCAACTTGGAAATTGTCCACTTTTGCCTTCATGTCAAAGGTTTCATTGATTTTCTTCTGATGAGCTTTTGACTTCTCAACCAGTTGCTCTCTGAGGTGTTGTAGTTCAACTAGATTATTCATTCTTATTACCATGTCATTCTCTTCATCTTGTTCTTCTTGCAAGAACTTAGCCAAAGGGAGAATCAGTTGGATGGGGAAAACAACATCAACGCCATAAACCAGTTTGAATGGAGAATTCCCTATGGAATTTTGGATGGTAACTCTGTCAGCCCATAGTTCAAACTTTAACTTGGAATCCCATCTCTTTTTGTTGTCCTCTAATAGTTTTTTGATTACCATTACCAGGATCTTGTTAGACGATTCGGCTAGGCTATTTCCTTGAGGATAATATGAGGTAGAATGAACCACTTGAATACCCATGGATTCAGTCATGTCCACCAATTCTTTTGCCTTGAAAGCTGCTGCATTATCAATGACTAGTTTGGTTGGGCAATCAAATCTAGTGAAAATATTCTCATTCAAGAACTTTATGACAACTTGATGATTGACATTCTTGGTGGGTATAGCCTCAATCCACTTGGTGAAATAATCAGTGGCCACTAAGATCCATTTGTGTTGGCCACTGGAATGTGGGTTGATCTCACCTGTAAAGTCCAAGCCCCACTGCTGGAAGGGACCATTGACATGTATTGTCTTCAAGGGAAAAGATTTTAGCTACTATCTTCCTCCAAACCTCTGGCACTTGTCACAAGCTTTTACAAAAGAAAACACATCAAAGAATAGAGTAGGCCAATAATACCCAGCCCTCAAGATTTTGTGTGCTGTCGTTTTCCAATAATGATGCCCTCCACAGATGCTAGAATGGAACTGGTGTATGACTTCCACAGATTGTTCTTTATATAGACACCTCAAGAGGATTCCTGATGGGTCTTTCCAATAATGCAGATTTTTATTAATGCAGTATTTGGCTGATTTGAGTTTAATGACATGAGCTTGACTTGAGCTAAGCGTTGGAGGGACTTCTAGATTATGCAAAAAATGAACTATGTTGTAATACCATTCACATGTGGCTAGATTTTCAGCCAAGGACTAATTTTTCTTTTTCTCTTCTGCTGCCCCTTTGTCTACTCATCATTTGAATTTAAACCCATGGAATTTATGTCTAACAAGCTGCAATTTTCTTCAGTCATAAGTTTAGCCAAGCCCTGGCCTTTGACAAGCTTAGTGGGATTCACCTCTATGTTAAACTCTATGAATTTTGCAATCCATTTATCTCTCTTCCCATCAATATATGGCTAGTTAAGACATCTTTTACTGAGGCTAAACATACATATGCAACTACTTTGGAATGAAGAATATAAATTCTAAATGCCTTTAAAGACTTTATGAGAGCATAATCTTGTTTTCCAATAAGGTCATACCTTAGTTCAACATCCCTTAAAGTTTTGTTGAAGAAGGTCGCTGGGTGCTCTATGCCTTCATCATTTTTCTGCAACAGAACTGCTACAAGTGTATCATAAGAGGCAAAAGAGAAGATAAAAAACTCCTTAGTGTAATATGGGCTGATTAGAGTGGGAGCTTCCATGATAGGTTGCTTGATGGCTTCAAAAGAGCTTCTTGAAGCATCTGTCCATTTTATTTCTGATGCTTTCTTCAACATGGAAGTGATGTGCTTTACAAGATCTGTAAAGTTTGGAATGAACCTCCTTATGAAGTTAATCTTACCCAGGAAGGATTGAATGTCCCTTTTTGACCTTAGGATGGACAATGTCTGAATGTATTGAACCCTTGTGGGATCAATCTTCACACCTTCAGCAGAAACAATATGTCCTAGAAGTTTGCCTTCTTCTAGAGCAAACTGTGACTTCTTTGGGTTCACTGAAATTCCAAACTGTCTACACTTTAGGAAGACCTTCTTCAAATGTTGTAAATGGTCTTTGTGGCTGCTAGAGAAGACTGTTATGTCATCAAGATAAATAAGGACAAACTTGTCCTTCTCTCCCACAAAGGCTATGTCCATGGCCCTCTGAAAAGTAGCCCCAACATTCATCAGTCTGAAAGGCATCTTGGAGTGCATGAAAGTGCTCCAAGGAGTAGTGAAGGTGGTCTTTTCCTGATCTTCTGGATGTACAACAACCTGATTGTAACCTGAAAATCCATCTAAGAAAGACATGACTCTGGTCCCTAAAACTCTTTGCAGCAAGTGTTCCGTCTTAGGCAGGGAGTAGTTATCTTTTTTAGAGCACTTGTTCAGATTTCTAAAGTCCACACAAAGCCTGATTTCTCCATTTTTCTTTCTCACTACCACAAGGTTAGCTATCCATTTTTAATACCTTAGGGGAACTATAATTTTGGCATCCAACAACTTCTTGATCTCTTTCTCAATCAAAGGAAATAAGAGAGGGCTGATAGCTCTTAATTTCTGCTTAAAAGTGGTAGTGTTCCTTTCGAGTGGGATCTTGTGTTGAATGATGTGTGTATAATAGGTTTTAAGATCATTGTATTCCCAAGCAAAAATATCTGTGAATTGCTTCATGAGGGTGCAATACTCAGAATTCTGGGTAGAAGACAAATGAGTGGATAGATTGATGAATTTCGGATGGGTTGGGCTCCCTATATTACATTTTTAGACAATAGACTCGTTGTCTGTTTTTGCCAACTTATAGGGCACGTCATTATGATCGAAAATCTTCTGTAGAGGCACCAATCCTTTTGGTATGTGATTACTAGGCAGCTAGACGATGCTTCCTCGGTTGATCTCGCTTTTTAGCTTCGACTGGTTGCATTCTTCCTTGCTTTCATTTTCTTGGTCGATGTGTGTTTCAGAAAATTCCTCAACGACTTGTAAAAACCTGTTAATTTCCTCATTGTCTTCAAAAAATCTCTACTATTTGACATTGTCAGGCAGAGACGGTCTGTATTTTACCTAAACTTCATATGTCAATTTAGGAGGCAAAGGAGGAATAAATTTGCTAGTAGACACAACAAGGGAGTCGGAAAGCTGGTTCTTCATTCTTGGAATATAAGAAATGATGAAATCATTAAAAGAATCCTTGAGCCTCCATACCTCATCTATGTATGCTTTCAGCCTTGGATGATTTTCTTGGATCGCTTTATTTACCTGTTGAATGATGAGGTCTGCATCTACAAACACTTTCAGGCCTTTGATACCCATTTCTTTAGCAGCGCTTAAGCCCAGAATCAAAGATTTGTACTCTGCTATGTTGTTTATGACCTGAAAGGTTAATTTGAAAGATAAATGAATGTATTCTTGTGTTGGGGACACAAGGAGTACAACTGCCCATGCAGCTTCTTTATAGAAAGCCCCATTAAAGAACATATCCCAAATTTGTGGGTTTTCTTCCTCTACGATCTTGAAAACTGTTTTCTTGAGCTACGTGGAGGCCAGCTGGGATTCTTCAATATGAAGAATACATGCTCCAAAATCAGTGTCAACAACATAGATGGGATGATTAGTAGTGTTCTTCTCATTGTTGATGATATAAGCCAACTGCGCTTCTCTGTATAATCTCTTGCTCTCACATCCAAAAACTAGGACAGTAGCATAGGACAGATCATTTTGTAATGATCCACCTAGTCTCTTGATCCAACCTCTAGAAAGTAACGTTCCAAACTTGGGAGGTACATCTGCTACCATAATATCCATCATAATGCTTTTCATAGGCAGCTGAGACAAAGTGATGGCTAGGTCCTTGATTAATCCTAGACATTTCACTTTTCTAGAGTCAAAAGAAAAGAGGTCATGATAAGGTTTAGTGATGTCAAGACCCAACTCATCCATCATAGCCTTGGGCATTAGATTATGGCTAGCTCCAGTGTCCAAAAGGCAATTGTGAAGGATTTTTTCATGAACGGTCAGAAAGACATAGAATGATGGGGAGTTGTCTTCACAATTTTCAATCATTGCGTTGAGAATAACAGTTGGCTTGCCATCTTGCAGATTTACATGGTTAGTGGAGGCTTAAATGGCTTTAGGCTCAAGGGCCTCAATAATGGATCTTTTGAAGGACTCATTCTTCACTAGTTCAATTAGAGGCATAGGTATTCTTAGCTTTTGAATTTTTGATTGAAAACTAAAAGGAAAAGGAGACTTGTCAAGGCCTCTTACCTCATGAGCTAGAGCTTTAAGGATGATGGGATCAACTGCCAGTTGTTTTTGCTTATTAGCTTGTTGTACTGTAGGGACAACAACTCTTTGAACAAAAGTTTCCTTGGCATTATTTATCTTTGACCTCAAATTATATCTTTGCTGATCTATAGTTTGTGGAATAACTTTACCATCCCATTCTTAGCTGATCTGGTCATTGCATAATGAATTTTCATAGGCAGCTAAGGTAAAAAAGGAAGCATTGCATTTGTCTTCTAGACAATGGATCTCATCATCTTCTTCAAACTGCTCTTCTTCCATGTCTGCATTCTGAAAAGGAGCCTTCACCCTTTGGTCTTCATTTGCATCTTTGTTTCTCTGCAAAATATGCAACTGCTCATTAGTTCTTCTATATGGATTTGGATTTAGATTTCTAGGAGCAAAGGTATTAGGCACTCTTCCTTTCCCTCGGTGCTTCTCAACCTTCAATTTGGAGATTTTAGAGGCTAATGACTAGAACATTTTGGTCATTTTATCTATCTTAGGATCAGAGGATGATGACTTGCCCCTCTATCTTCTTCTATCAACATTTCTCTTGAGCTTCTCTACAACCATGATGTTTGATTCTACTTCCAACACTACATCCTGCATGTAAGCCAAAGTAGCACTTCGCCTCTCTCTCAACATTTGGCAGAATTCAGAGTCAAAAGGACTGGCATAGGTGAATTTAGCAGAGGTAGTAGTAGGTTTTACTTCAGCTGGTATCTTGTTGTACATACGGTTAAACCTATTATTAAAATCAAACAGCAACTCACCATTTTCCCTCTTTAAGTTTCCAAACTCAGTGTGGTAGTAGAGGAGGTCCTTCTTATCCCCCCAATGCTTTAGGAATGCATCATCTAAAGCTTCAATATCTGCTATAGATCTTGGGGTTAGTTCTCTGAACCATTTTCTAGCCTCTCCATCTAGGGTTTGGAAAAATAATCTCATCCACACATCATCTTCACTGATGTTCAGATTATCAGTATAGCTATGGAATGACTCAATATGTTCTTCAGCAGTGACACCTTCAGTCTCGGTGAACTTAGGCCTATATTTCTGATATTCTCCAGTAGGCATGGCATTCAAACGAGTGGGCAGTATTAGAGGTCCATACCTAGTAGCTATGATTCTTTCAATTTTGGTAAGTTCTTGTGGACCTGCCATAGTTGTGGTGGCTAAAAGAGTATTAGTAGTCTAAATGATAGAGGGCTAAGGAGTGGTTGGTAAGACTAAAGGAGTATGATGGATAGGAGGTGAGGTTTCCTTTGGGCTTACAACAAAAGGAGAACCTAAAGAATAAGGAGCTTTATGAATCTCTGAGAGTTTTTCTTCACTGCTAGCATTAGATGCTATACTCTCAACACGTATTTGTTCTATTACAAACCTCTCTTGAAAAGATATAGAAGATTGTCTAGGTTTACCTAAACCTGAAGCTCCTTTCTGCAATACCTTTCTCTCTATGATGATTTTTTTAGGGTCAAGTATTGGGTCAGCTTGTAGATTCTGAGGATTTCTTCAAGTATGCCTCACAAACTGAGCCAGAACTATGAAGTGGACTGGCCAAGAGGTTCGGCCTCCAGTAGAGTCACCAGATAGATGATTACAACCAAAAATGTGCCCAAACTTTGTCTATCATCAAAGCTAGATCTGTGTTGTTTCCCAGGGAGGCTGAGCTTCAGTTTCCTGTCCTGGGCAATAGCGCCAATTATGTTATCACTCCAAGAAACTCTCCTAGGTTGTAGCTTGGAGATGCCTGGTAACATATAATCTTCAATATTGTTCTCTGAACTATTGGAATAAATGATGGTTTGGATCAAGTTAGATAACCATTTCAGCTCTCTTTTCACTCAAGGGATGCATGAACACTCTCACCAATACAAGGCTGTAGACCACTAATGCTCAATAATTTATAAATTCAATGGATAGATGGAGAATACTGACTATACCAGCAGATTGCATACATAAACATAAATCAATGGCTAGCTACAAGCAACAAAAGAGAATACTGACTGTACTGGCAGATGCATATATGACCACATATGGATGGCTAGCTACAGGTAGCAAAGAATATTGCAAATCTAATTTATCAAAGTAGAGATAAGATGATATTTATCTAGCCTTAGACACAAAGAAAACATGAACAAACTATATAAGTGCAAACATAGAACAACAAAGAGATTGGACATTGAACATATAATGGCAAAAGAAGCTTATATTGCTAGAATGAAGATGAGAAGCTTGAAGGAACATAGGAGGAATAATCTCTAGAAGTTGAACCCCTATTACATATTACTTTTAGCTATTTATAGCCTGTTTACAGTGCTCCTGAGCCCTTAGAGGCTCGGAGCCTTAATCTGTCTGATCTGCCTTGTTTACTAATTTGATGCCCTCTAGGCAAGCATGGGCTCGTACTTTTCTTATTCTGACAGAAGAATAACCGCTTTCAGATATTTTTGATAGTTTGTTGTGATGTCTAGGACTTCTCTCATGGTAGAGATGCCCCATAATGTTTGTTGGTATGGTTGTTGCACTGTCTACTCCCTGATCTTTCTGTTTCGGGCTGCAGCGTGTTGTGGCCATTTTCTTTCCCTTTCCAGGCTCTGTTTCCTGGAAAACTATCTCCTGGGCTCTGTTATATGGTGGAATGTGTCTTTGGGCCTTTTTTTTTCCCTTTAAACTGCAAACATTAATTGTTTCTATTACAAACAATGAAAACGTTGCAACACTCATAAATCCCACCCATCACTGTTCATTTCAGACTTCAAAAGTCCTAAAATATGGTTTAATTGTTTATTGGGTCCGACCTTGTCACCATCGCAAGTCGCGAAATGCCTGCTCCTGTGTATTTCCCTTATATTATGAAATATGTGAAAACACTGAAAAATGCATGAAAAGATTGCTTTGGTGGACTTCAGATATCATATATTCCACTTCCCGAGCCCTTTTAGGTCTGGCCTTCATTGCAATCAGCACTAGCCAAAGGTTCCTTCGTATTTTGTTTAAACAAAAAAAACACACAAAACTACGAAAAAACATTGAAAATGGGCCTTTCCCAGACTTCAAAGATTATATAAATTTTTTTCAGGAAACCCATCAGGCCCGGGTTCAATCACTATCACACTGCCCTTGTTTCCCTTTGTATTTCATTGAAACAATGAAAATACACAAAAATGTTGAAAATAGGCCTTCTCGGAGAACTCAAAATTTAGCAAATATCATATATAATTTCATCGGGTCCGGCCCATCGGGTCGCACACATGCCTGTGCCTAGGCCTTTCCCCATGGTATAGTGCTGATGCAATATAGCGATGTGATAAATCGTAATCACTAATCGCTCAATGCCCGGGCCTTCATATAACGTAGCATATGCTCCCCGCCGATGCGATCCGCCAATTCGATCATCGATGATTGCTGATTGGCGATGTCATGCGACAACCTATAAACTGTCCCTTCTACTTGGCTGATTGTGATTAACCGGTTAGATCTAAGTCGTTGATCGGCCAAATCTAATGGCTGTTGTTCACGCCTCTATTTAAGCCTGCGATTGTGGGTTTTTCATGGTTTTCCAGTGTTTTTGCCTCCCGATGGTGTATTTCTACCCTTCCAAGGGCTCTCCTCCTGTGCTGATTTTGATCATTGGGTGATCTTTGAGCAAAAATTGAAGATTTCAAGAGCATTAATGGATCCATTGGCATGATTTTAAGTAAATTTGGAGACTCTGAGAGCCTATATGGATCCATTTTTTGGCCTTTTGCCAGCAAGGCTAACAGCACCCTCCAGTCTCAAGGAAGCTAGATGAATCTTTCTGTCATCATCTTGAAGGTTTTGAATCCTGTAGTAGACCTCAAGTTGTCGAACCCAACTGTCAAGCTTTTTTTCATTCACTTCACTATTATGCATTAGCAATTCGAATTTTACATCTAGTTTCAATAAGGGAGTTTTACCATGTCCTTTTCAGGTATATGCATGAGTTTGAGTAAGTGTTGTAGTAGTGTAAAAGGATGAAGATGAAGGTGAAGATGGTGGCTTATCACCATTTCCACTACCTTCTCCTCTTGAATAACCTTCTCCTTTTGGAGGCTTGGAGCTTTCACCATGCAACCTTTTATTCCTCTCTTCATAGAGGACATTCACCATTTTTTTCATGTCAAAGAAAGCCCTCCTAAAAACCTTCTCATCCTTTGAGATATTTGCAGGTTCTCCCTCATGTGACATGCTTGCTAAAGCTTCAAATGAAATTTGAGGTAGAATTGGTGTTGAGCAGTGGATCCCCTGCGTAATGATTTTGGGGTTGAAGCCCACAATTTTGGGTAAAACTATGGTAAAAGCTCTACGAAATGCATTGTAATCGGTTAAGTCCAAGGGTAGTCCACCTTAAAATGTAATAGAGTAATTTAGAATGTGTTGGCTTGCCCATGGTTTGTGCACCATGGGAATGTATAAATAGAGCAAGGATCTTGGATTAGAAGACAGTTTTTGGAAGGATAGCTTTGATGTCTGGGTCTGTGAAAGCAAAAGTGCTATGAGTCTGTAAGTCTGAGTCAAGGGTAGTAGAGAGTAGAAGAGGCTCTGTAGCTGTGTGAACAGAGGCCTGGTAGAGTCTGCAACTTTGTGTGTGGGCCCCTGCAGCTGAGTGTATAGGGAGAAAAGTGGAATGTATTGAATAGAATATTAATAAAGATAAGTGTTTTTGAAATATTGTATATATGATCAGTGATCCGAATGTTTAAGCTTATGTTATGATTTTATGAAGTATATTTATGACTGCACGCACTGGGTTTAATTGTTAAATGTTTGCTTAAAGACCTTAAAGAATAGATCAGATCTATAATAATAGTAAGAATACTAACGATATAAGAAGCTCCCCCTCAAGGCTCTTTGCGAGGTCCTGACTGCTACGCGGACTAGCAGAAGTAAGTAGATCAGGTTGCAAATTCTCCAGTCCTCATCAAGACATCCCTAGGGTGTGGAAACCTGGTTCTGGAACCCTCCCATATTGCCTCGGGTGAGACTTCAGTCCACACTCTGCAAACTGTTGCCGAAAGGGCCAGTAGTACGAGATTTTTTTGGCTAAAAACTCTTCCAAGGCTTGGTCAGGGCTCAATAAACCAACAAATGGTTCCATTGTCAGGACCGGGATCTGTCTAAAGGGATGTCTAATGTCAAAACACTAGAACCCTATGAAAAAGGAGATTGAAGATTGGCTGGATCAGAAGCTTCACAAGTTCATGGTGCAGGAAAACAAAACCCCACAGATATTCGAGAAGAGGTGGCTGGATCACTACATATACACAGAAACCCACGAGATCTTCTTCGTGTCGTTTGAGTTAGAACTATACAAGTGGATTGCGAGGCTAGCAGAAAACACATGAAGGTGTAAGCTTGACCAACCAATAGTTTGGACATAGGAGTTAATATGCAGGCTAGAGGCATCCGAAGATAAGATCGTGCGGGTCGTAGATCATTGGATGGATCAGGTAATAGGAGGGTTTATCACTGAATTCGTGATAGACACAAGTATCAGCTACAGTGAAGCCAAAAGGCGTTTTATCAAAAGGACCACGAGGTAAGTACATCAAATCGCTAAATACCTAGATTAAAATGTTCTTATGTGAAAAACGGGTTATGCAAATCCATTGATGTCTGGGGTAACGTGGAGCGGAAGAGGCTACCGAGGGGTCGAAGGATTAGAGAACTATCCTCTGATTTCAATTTCATAGGAAAGCGAGGAGGAGCTTGCTGGGTTTTCTCTGAGAAGTGCAGTTTGATTGATAAAGCATCGCATCCCACAGCTACCGCCCCCATCCACACCGTCGTGTTCTTCACCTCCATCCACCCCATCTCCACCTACCCCACCTCCGCCACCTCCAAGGGTTGGAATGGCGAGTGTGATCAAGTTGCCTATGTTTAGAGGTGTAGGAAATGAGGAACTGGATTAGTTCTGGTTTGTGGTAAAGGTAGTATGGGAATCCCAAGGCATTACAGATGATAAAATTTAGAAGGCTACCTTAGTAAGTGCGTTGCAAGATTGCACGTTGACGTGGTATATTAAGCACTCTAGGGATCATCCAAATGATGGAATAGTGGAGATCCAAGATGCATTGAACAAAGAGTTTAGCCGACCTAAATCAGAAACACAGTTAATCACTAGATTTAAGGAAATTGCAATGCTTCTAGGTGAGACACCGTGAGACTTGGATCAACGCCTGAAAGGTATGATCTGTGAAGCTAACATGACGCTTTCAGATGTGGTAGGACCACACCTGGTTTGTGGCATCCTTGACACCCCATCTGAGGATGACGCTGTCACAACAGAAGATCTTGACCTAGGCTGAAGCATTAGAGATCGCGATGAGGCTGCATGAGACACCAATATAAGATCCTAGGTTGGGAGTCCAAAAAATCCACATGCAACTACAAAATCTATGTTTAGAGATGTAAATTCCAAAGAAAGATAGGGCACCCAGGTCAGAGGCACAAGAAGAAGTATGTTGTATAAAGTGTAAAGGCTAGGGACACGATAAGGATCATTGTCCTGTATTTGCGAACTATTTGGCAGGAGGGGGACCGATGCCATTGAGACAAGAGGCACAGATAGGTCCGAGTGCATCCGTGGCTCTTTGGTGCGTGATCTGTCAGGTAGGGGGAAGCATGCAATGAATAATTTTCATCTATTGTAGAAGTATACCCAGATGCTGCAGCAACTGTATTGTAATTTTTTAAGATCAGTGGGTCACGATGAGTAGATGTGTCAAAGCTACAAACTAATGATGGATAGGACTTCAGCCTATCGAATGAAAATGGAAACATGAGGCCCTGACCCAGCTACAACAATAGCACGGGGTAGCTTCCAAGGGTGAGGACGAGGAAGAGGAGGGATGAGACCAGGACAAGGGTGCAAACAGTTAATCTACTACAACTGTGGAGGACTTGGGCACTACACATGTGAAGTTGTAGATTGCCCGACACTGATCACACAGATGCATGAGAAGGGGGTACTACAACCCACTCCAACCAAAAATGTCTAGATGATGAGATCAGAACCACACGAAGAAGACCCCAATGTGAATATGGTGCTTAGAAGCGGTGCGAATACAAAGGGGGATAAGGAGAAGCAACCTGAGGATGATGTATGGGTCTACAAGATCCTTGCAAAGGTGCCTAAACTTGACTCGAGATGTGTGAAGGAAATAGATATGGAAGCTATGAAGAGCTTCGCGGAGATCTCTACCTCAGGAAGTAAGAAGCAATCAAAACTGGGAGTGGATCCATCTATGATTACTACCTTTTTAGAGACTTTCATGAAATTGTCATGAGATAATGAGGCAGTTCAAGGACTCCAAGAATTGATCTCTAAGTGCGCAGGACTAGGGGAGTCGCACGTAGTTAGAAAGATGGGAAATAATACTTTGTGTATAGGGAGGGAAATGCGGCTGACCACACAACTTGGTGAATATGAGATGGATTAGGTAGTTCTTGACTTGAGTTCTAATGCAAATGTGTTACCAAAACAAACCTGGGAATGAATATGTCGACCCACGTTACAGTGGTCTCCTATTCAATTGAGGATGGAAAATCAACAAAAGATTGTTCCCATGGGAAGACTACAAGGAGTAACAGTGGATATTGATGGTGCGAGCACACAGATAGATTTCAAGGTAATAGAAATTGTGGATGACAATAACCCTTACCCTACATTAGTTGGAATAGATTGGGGAACGAATATGAATGGTGTTATCAACTTGAAGAAGTGAAAAGTGCTTTTCGAGAAAAAGTCGCTACATGCAATTGTCCCGCTGGATCCAGCTGAGGGTGCACGCTACACTAAAATTTTGTGTGAAGAGGACATTGATGATGAACTAGACTACATCTACTAGATAATGGCACAAGACTAGGATCGAGTGAATCCAACAGTGGACGAAAGACTCTCATGGGAACGCGACAGTTCCTGCATGTCAAATTCAGATGAAGAAGTAGAGCGTTGGTAGAACTGATTGCATGAGGTAACGACGCTAAATTGTAATATGATGATCACATCACTGCAATGTGTGACGACTGAAGTAAGGATGCTACCAGAAAGTGACAACATAGCGAATGAGGAGGAATTTGTAGATCATTGGGGAACTACAATTATGGATCGAAACAAGACAATGCACAGGAAGGGGTGCTACACGCAAAACGGTGGAAAGCACCTTAAAATATTAGGTGGAACTGGAGTGAACGTAAAAGGTATCTTCATGTACAGGATGAAGGCCTTCAACATCGAACGCGGGTTGGGCAACTAGGATGGAGTGATTTGGGCACCGACTTCTAATGAAGGATGTAGCTATGTGCTACATAACCACCACTGCAACTAAATCCATGCGTATCGAGGGTTCAGTGGGAAGTTAGGACTATAAAAAAAAAAAGGCATGTGAAGATGACCATATCTGTACCCAAATTGGATGAAACTAGGAAGGTGGAAAAAATTTCCCCGTGCACTGCCCCAGTGGTTCGGACTAACTTGAGCGAAAGAATTAGGCAATTGCATGAAGCTATTTGGCATGGCCGCTTGAGACTTCACAAACTTGATGAAGAATGGGTAAGGCTAAGGAAGAAAAGCGCAAGGTTGAATGAAGAAACCAGAAAAATAAAAAATGAAGTTGTGCAAATAGGTCGCGTAAGTGGCCCAGACTTGGCTAGCTCTCTTATGATATTAAAACAAGATGCGACCCTGCTATCATGGTTGCGACCACACCCTACTAAATGGAGGAGCACAGAACACGACGTGCTACTAAATGCAAAGGTACGCGAACGCTGCTCGTAGCCCAGGCTAGCAAGGAAGTGGAAGCCTCGCACAGGGGGTGTGCCCACCTGATTATCTGTCGGAGGCCTAATCTTAGCGCTTAAAGTAGTTGGAAGAAGGTGCGGGACTATAAAAAAGTCTGCATGAGAGCTGCGTGGAAGAGACATTCTAAGTAGAACCAGTAGGTTGTCTGTATCACGACCACGAATAAGGGGGTGTGCTGCCACATGGAGAAGCTGGGAGGTGACCATTAACAGCGCTATCTATGACAAGAAGTTTAATTTACGACCGAGAGGAGTGGGTGGCGGGCCATTACAATAAGCATTCAGAATTAGATACAAAAAGCTCTACTACCAAGAGGATGTTAATGACTCAAAAGTAAAGTGAAGTGTAAATTTCGAATTCACATGATCTTATAAAAACAATAACCAACCACCCATGCATCTGAGAAAATCCAAGATAAAAATGATGTCCAGAACTAGAGCCAGGTTCGCGGAAGAACACTATCTAACCCAGGAAGAGTCGGGAGAGGTGGCCACTGCCCCAGAGATTCCAAAATCCTCATGTACGTCGTGACACCGGAAGGAAAAACAAGCCATGGGGCCAGTCCGGGCATCACCGCAACTCAGTAAGTTGTCAATGGTAGAAAAGGGTAAGGCCATCACTACGAAACTCGAGGAGGACAAGGAAGATCTATAAGCTCTGATTGCTCAGATTGAAGCATAGGAGGAAGAAGAAGAAAATGTTCCCCAAGTACCTTCGGCGATAATACTACCACCATATATCCCTTCGTGGAAAGGAACGACTAAGATTTCGAAGGACCTAGAGGGCATGAGGCCACGAAGAGTACGCTCCAAACCCCACTTCTTACGGATGAAATAAGGTTTGATGGTCTGCTAATGGGTCAGATACTGAACATCAAGTTTTAAGATTGGGATCTCACGAATAGTGAGAATTTTCCCCAGCTGACCAAGGAAAAATTACTGTCGTAGAAGTGGTTATGGGGTGTGGCAAAAGTGGGATTGCTCAATATAAGGTGGATACCCCACTATCACCACGCGACCATCACAATTTTTGTTATCTGACAATTACTATGTCTCATCCATGATGGGTATCTCTGGCTAGAGGAACTAATTCCTATCATGGCTAATATTATACATCGAATCTCCCGACTACCAACTAAGTGAAACAACCTTGCAGATATCGCCGGAACAAGTGGTGATGTGGGTCTTGCCGAAGCCATGAAGGTTAAATACAAGTTGGAAAAGTGAAAGCAAGGGTATGTAATTGAAAGCATCAAAGATCGAGGGGTGCACCTCACCACCCAGCTGCTAGCCGGTAAGATGATGAGAAAATGCCACGTAGATGAAGTGCCAGCCTCCGTCATTGCACTCAAGGAACAATGCACAGAGGGAGTTCATTTCAAATAGGCACAATTTATTTGTAATGAATTTTTGATGAATTGTCACGAAGCCCAAGAGAAAGGTAAGACTTTCCATTATGCATGGTTTCTCTTAACAATATTTCTTGTTGTGGGAGAACTGCCGGAAGGCAGCTAGTTTCCCGACATTACGAAAGACCTACTTGAAGCCATGTACTATAGTTCGCTCCGGGCTATGAAGGATGGCACGAGGATTTGTGAGATCAAGGTGTTTTAGATATTCATGGAGGAAAGTATATGGACACGAATCAGTCGCATGCTGTAGTTATCCCAGACAGTATACAACCGGTTGCAAAGTACGACCGAGTTTAAGGCAGATATGCATAATCTGTATATTCGAGCGTGAAAGGATCCTACTTGAGAATGGGTAAAGCTTCTATTCATCGTAATGGAGGATGCAACTTTTGAGGCAATGGTGGTATGGCCCCTGGAATGGTGTGCGCTAGACTTGGCCAAATTAGAAAACATTGCAGCTCAACAATAGAAGAAAGAACTCAAGTTGCACATTACACAGTTGGTGTAAAGAACGCACCACGAAAAGGAAGCACCCATGCAGTGGGAGACAGCAACAGACACTATCATGATGCTCGCTGAAGATATTGTGGAGGAAATATCCCTAGAACAAGACATATAGGGGAAGTGGAGATATAGGAATGCATAGAGCTGACTACAATGTCAACTCAACTTAAGAGACCGCGCGTCTAGGAGCAACCACTAGCACGCAAAAAGATGAAGACAATAAGGACTTTGGAGGGAGAACTCTTTGCCCACAAGGAACCAGAACGTGATATCACTACGAGCGCTTTGGACAAGTTAATTATGAAGAAAATACCTGTGTTGGGGGACCTCAGCATGGAGCTTCAGGGATTACAGGTGCGACAGCCAAGAGGGATGATCCCACACTTCGCAGACAATACATTCGTAGCAGAATAGATGGTGCATGCCCACGCAACGAATACCTTAGGATTACCAGCAAGCGTCGTCATAGTAGAAGCCGAAGGTAACGTGAGCATTTGGGAGTTGAGTTTGTCTGCCCTGCCTAGAGAAACCCTATACCAGCTACAAGATGGGGTAATAGCTGAGATCCAAGCCAGGGAAAGCTGTGCCCTCTAGGTCTTGATGGAGCAAAAGGGAAATCTAGGCCAAGTTAGTATCCAGCGCGATGACTTGGTCGCACGCAACCAGGAATGGGAACAGGCCATGACATATGTTTGAAAAAGTGTACCAGAGCTGGCTGTGCTAGCAAAACTCCCAGTAGCAGAAAAGATTCATCATATAGCCACAGGATTCCATAAGGCATAGGAGGAGGCTGCCAAAATTCAGTGGGAATTAAACTTGTAGATTGCAGAGCTAAGACTCAAAGCACAACCCACTACATCACTGGAAGCCAGAGAACAGCGTCGCCGCACCCTTCAGGAAGGATTGGCAATAAATAAGCACGCTATACAGGATTGCACGGGGTTGTTGGATCAGTCCCTTCTTACACTCACATCACTATAGGAAGAGCCATAGCTACAATAGGTAGAAACTAAAGCACGGGAGTTGCAACAAGCCTATAATAATGTTTGGGGGACTGTGCAGATGGTTGTTGTTACTCAGATATTGGCCAACATGAGGGAGGCCCAAGCACTTGTGGCACAGGTCGACACTTCTCATCAGAAAGAAGAGATCCTTAAAGAATGCATCCAGTCGTGGCTTGATGAGGCATTCACAGTCACCATGAGCATTGAGGAAAATCTAGCCCACATGTAGGCAGGATATGAACTCAGAGAAGTAAGTGAATCTAATAATGAGGTGTTAGAGGCTCAGTGCAACAAATACAGTAGCTGGTAGAATAATGTGTTGCCGGAGTAAGTGAAGTGCAACAGTGGTTGAATAACCTCTGTGCAAAGATCACCATACCAGCTGAGTGACTCGAGACGAGTCACGATGATTGTGTTGGGGGCCTATTGAGTAGTGGATCCCTCACGTAATAATTGGCCAACATGAGGGAGGCCCAAGCACTCATGGCACAGGTCGACACTTCTCATCAGAAAGAAGCGATCCTTAAAGAATGCATCCAGTCGTGGCTTGATGAGGCATTCACAGTCACCACCAGCATTGAGGAAAATCTAGCCCACATGTAGGCAGGATATGAACTCAGAGAATTAAGTGAAGCTAATAATGAGGTGTTAGAGGCTCGGTGCAACAAATACAGTAGCTGGTAGAATAATGTGTTGCTGGAGTAAGTGAAGTGCAACAGTGGTTGAATAACCTCTGCGCAAAGATCACCATACCAGCTGAGTGACTCGGGACGAGTCACGATGATTGTGTTGGGGGCCTATTGAGTAGTGGATCCCTCACATAATAATTTTGGGGCTTAAGCCCACAATTTTGGGTTAAAGTATGGTAAAGGCTTTGCGAAATTCTTTGTAATGGGTTAAGTCCAAGGGTAGTTCGCCCTAAAATGTAATAGAGTAATCTAGAATGTGTCGACTTGCCCATGATCCACAGACCATGGGAATGTATAAATAGAGAAGGATTTAGGATTAGAAGATAGTTTTTTGAAGAATAGCTTTGATGTATGGGTTTTTGAAAGCGAAAGCGCTCTGAGTTTGTAAGTCCGAGTCGAGGGTAGTAGACATAGAACAGGCTTTGCAGCTGCATGCATAGAGGCCCGATAGAGTCCGTAGCTATGTGCACGGACCCCTGCAACTAAGTGCATAGGGTGGAAAGTGGAATGTATTGAACTGAATATTAATAAAGATAAGTGTTTATGAAATATTGTCTATCTAATCACCGATCTAAATGTTTATGCTTATGTTATGATTTTATGAAGTATATTTATGACTGCGCACATTGGGTATAATTGTTAAATGTTTGCTTAAAGACCTTAAATAATAGATCAGATCTATAATAACAGTAAGAAGACTAAGGATCTAAGAAACTCCCCCTCGAGGTTGTTAAGAAATTTACCCAAGAACACAAATTAATTACCGAGAATTACTGAGAGAAAAAAATAACCAGCAAAAACCATAAACACACATGTTTATCCGCGAAAACCCCAAATCCGAGGAAAAACCCAATCATAATGAAATTTCATTATCCTTGGCCAAAACCCTGGCCAATCCAGCCAAGTGAGCCTTCACCGCTCACCTCCAGGCCTTTCATTACAATGAAGTCCTTCTAGCCTTTTATAGGCTCCATTACATATAATACCACGGGTAGAATACCATGGGTGCACAATACCATGTGCCCCAAAACCATCACTGTTTAACCTGGTCAACTTTTGACTCTACCTCGAGTCAAGTTTACCTAACAATTCCCCCCTTAAACTTGTCTTGGGGTTCCTTGACTAACTCCAGCCAAACCTGCTAAGCGAGACAATCCCGCTCACTCTAGCCCTTACCCCCCTCAGAGTTTTTTTTTTTTTTACCCGAGGTATTGTTAACCCGACATCCCCCCTATCACCTAGGTCTAACCAGACTTTACTAGTGATTACCCAGGGGTACACATGCCTTACCAGGTCTTATAGTAGTATGCCCATTTACATGCAATAATTTTGACTTCATTAATTTTTTTTGTTTATTGTTGTTGCTATTCTGACCCATCCTCTCTCAATTGCGGGCATCCTTGTTTCGATCTTTATATGACCATCATTTGGACTTTGACACACTCCAAACCTGATGCTCTCCTTATCCTTGTACCACCACACTCTAAGTAATTTGATTGACACATTTTGTCAAATACTTTGCATACAACCTACCCATGATTGCGCTCCATGCATTTAAACATTGCAACCTCACTCTCACTTGCCCAATGCACATCACCTTGCAATTTAATTCATATCCACGCAACACAACACATGAGCGTGGTCTCTTGCATTGACCACAATAACATTACGTGCATTACGTCTCGTGCCCGAATGTCCATAAGCAACTCATCCACTCATTATGATTTCACTGCCCCTATCCACAAGTTGTTTTTCCAAGTTGGTTTGGAATCTCGACGTTGGATCTTTGAGACAATCCTCATCCGATATTTGCCTCAAATTCACTCTACCGCAGGAGGATTTCACTCATTTGTTGTTCACAAAACAACTCCCTTCATAATGATGGAAATTCAACTTGCTTTGACGATATCAGGTTGCATGCTCCAAGCCACACGGTCAATGTCCGTAGTAAAAAACTTATATAATTCACACCACACTCTTATCATACAGGTTGCAAGTCGATTAAACTTGGATAGCTAACTGATAGAGCCTACGCTTACAGATCAAACGTGACTCGTGAACGACGCTCCTTGATCAAGTCTGATCCCTCACAAGGCTCTCGATCCCTTTCATGAACTTGAGTGCCTGTCGCGCCTACTGCATCTGCTTCTCCATAGTTTTGCAGATTTGGACAAGGAGCTCCAAGGCGTTTCTCTCCGCTAGGGTGTCCACAGGCACCTGATCCCATATACAGAGCCACGCTTGCGCCATAATTTCAACAGTTCTAGAGATTTTCTCGCTGGCCCTTATTAACTAATGAGAATGCTTTGTTGGTTTGTTCTTTGAGGCCGAGGCCGAGTAGTTGTCTAGTGTGAGCAACAAATTCCCTCTTTGTTACCGCGTAGAGACTCCTTTCCTCACACCTTATGAGCTATGCATTGTTGCGGCTTCAGTTTCCTCCCTGTTGGAAAGCTGCCATTGTTCATGCTAACCTTTTTTTTTGGTCAGCGATTGAATACATTTTCCAGTGCCAGAACTTCTTCTCCCTCCATAGAAACTTCTAGACTATCTCTTCCATAGACCTGCGATAAGTGGAGGATCACATCGACAACTCCGTGGAAGCCCTATTGACCCACGATAATTACTTCTCCTCTTCGATCCAACTATCAATCCTTTCTATGTCCACCAGGCCAAATAACCCTTGGCAACAAAAGCATTTTTCTGAAGCCAATACACAACCTTTGGCTCTGATACCAATTGTTAAGAAATTTACCTAAGAACACAAATTAATTACCGAGAATTACTAAGAGAAAAAATAACCAGCAAAAACCATAAACACACATGTTTATCCGGGAAAACCCCAAATCGGGGGAAAAACCCAATCATAATGAAATTTCATTATCCTTGGTCAAAACCCTGGCCAATCCGGCCAAGTGAGCCTTCACCGCTCACCTCCAGGCCTTGCATTACAATGAAGTCCTTCCAGCCTTTTATAGGCTCCATTACATATAATACCACGGGCAGAATACCATGGGTGCACAATACCATGTGCCCCAAAACCATCACTGTTTAACTTGGTCAACTTTTGACTCTACCCCGAGTCAAGTTTACCTAACAAAGGTTCTTCGCGAGGTCCTGACTGCTACGCGGACTAGTAGAAGCAAGTAGATTGGGTTGCGAATTCTCTAGTCATCATCAAGACATTCCTAGGGTGTGGAAACCTAGTTCGAGCACCCTCCCATACTGCCTTTGGTGAGACTTCAATCTGCGCTCCGCGGATTGTTGTCGAAAGGGCCGATAGTACTAGATTTGTTTGGCTAAAAACTCTTCCGAACCTGGGTCAGAGCCCAATAAACCAGCAACTGGTGGTGGAGATTGTGGAAATCTTGCTCTCCTTATCCTTGTCCCAACTTGAGGACTTGCAACCACAAGCTTTCCTTCTCCTCTCTTGAGCTTCAACATTGTAAGCATCACATTCACTTCCAAATAGTTAAATCCTCCTTGCACAATGACAACCAAGAGCTCTGATACTTAGCTTGACCTGAATGGGAAAGTTAAGTTTGTTGTGCTTGAATCCAATTCAGAATATAAAAAAGTGCTTGAGGATTATGAGGTAAATTGCAAGTTAACCATGAGTTTTTAGGTGTTTTTATGTAAATTTCATGAGCAAATTAACATAAGTAAAACACTGAACAACAACATATATCAAACATAAACATCACCATAAACATTAACACAACAACACATGATGAAGGAGTTCACCCCTCCTAGGCTACGTCTCCTTGGTCCAGCTTCCAATGGCTTGCCCCTCTTTCATTATGCTCAAACTTGTGAATACATACATTATAATTCTCCAATGGCTTCGAAACCTATTCCAATGGATTCAGAAGACCCAAAAATTCCTGCCTAGCCTATTCTTGCTTCGAAATTGGTCAAAAACTACATCAGTTATGATTTCCCCAAGTTTTCATGCTAATCGCACCTCAATTTCCCCAAAATCTGGCACCTAACCTAGCATTTCGCCTCCAATTCCACTATCTGAATGCCAAATTTGCTGGAATCTACACTGAAATTGTCAGGCTGCCGATTTAGCAACTAAGGCCTTAATGCCGAAAATTGTGACCACATAAGGGGCCACGTGCTGGAGGGCCAAGGCGAATTGCCCAACCTTGTCGGTCGGGCCCCTTTCTACTCTGTGCATGGTTGTGTGGGTGCATACAACTAACCTTGGCTAGCCCCCTTCCCAAACAATGTGCTAGTCAATGTTTAATTTACATTTGTTTCACAATATTAAACAAGGAACATGTGTGGTCTAATGGTTAAACCATATTCTTATGGAAATGAGGTTTAGTGGTTGAATCATGCTGGGTCTTATTCAAACCTGATCTAGAATTTTAGTGGCCCCCATGCTGCCACATGGTAGCCTTTGGTTGGGCCATGTGGCAGCCTGTGGTTGGACACTATACAACTAATAAAAATCGCCCATGTCAGCTGCCACCAGGCCTACCACGTGTAAAATTGTAATTCGCCAGAGGTCCAATCAATCAATACTAGACTAGGTAGAGGGGATGGCCTACCAGAAATTCATGCATATAATCTATAGAAGGGGTTATGTATGAGACAATGTGAAGTGATGATGACAAACATGATAATTTTTCATCTTCCGGGTCACTTTGAGATGATGATGATAGACCAATGCTAGCCCATTCAAGATTATAATCATCGATGGGAAACGTGGGGAGGACAATTCATACATACCATCATGGAAATTACACTCATATGTACTTAAATTGTCATCATAACCACAAATTGTTGTGAATTGACAGCTAATATATGTTAGAATTTTGTTAAACTAATATAGATTAGAAAATGCAACCAATATATATATTAGATACAATAAATATAGTACTAAATATTGGATGTGTGAGCATTGAAGCCTACCATTGCACTAACTAGTGCAGATCTAGTTATGTTCCTGAGCTTCTTCAACTTCAAAAAAAACTAGAACAGTTGTCTTTAAATCCTTCCTAACAACTTCCTTGGTGATGATAGCATCACACACCACTGATTTTCCACACCCTTCAATCTAGTTCATAGCTGTGGGTTTCTTTCTTGCACATATTTTATTGGAAACACTCATTAACATCCATGTCATGAAACTCATTTTGAAGGGAATCCAAAGCATTCTTCACACCCTTCGATATGATATTCATCCCCATAGCATCCTTAGTAAATAAATTTGGTCGAAGAATCTATGCAAATCCTTTGTTTATTTACAATTTAGCCTAATAACTTGCTATTCAAAATATCATTTGGTAGGATTGAAATAAATTCTATATAATATATGTCTTTTAAATTTATATTTAAATTTAAATTTAACAAAATAAACATAGCAATACTATATGTTATAAGCCATTTTGATCTATGGGTGGCTATTTATCTATTAGAATCCTACGTTATTAGACACCCACTCCCCCCAAGTCTCCTAATCTGTCTTTACTAACCATTAAGTTTCATATATATGGTTTTTCAAATTTACATTATTTTTAGTAAAATTGTCGATGGTTTTATTAGATTGATATATTTTTAAACTTATAATTTAATGATAATGTTAGTTTTAATATTAATATTGTTAATAGTTTTTTATGTATATGTTGTGATATGTTTTGGGGTTATGGTTAGTGTTTATGTGATGGTGCAAACTATCTTAACAGAACATTATAATTTTCTTTTGAGTTATGGTCAATGTTTATGTGATGTTTCAAATTATCTTATCACAACAACATGTGACTAACCATTTGGTGATATTAAATATTTAGGATTTACATATTGAAGGTTGTTTTGAGATAGTTAAGCATACAAAAAAAGCTTTGTTAATTTGAAATTTACCTTTTGGGTGTTGGGATTATTTCCACATTAATAATCCCTACATCGAAAATTAATAATTGCCCCTATCCTAAATCTTTGATAGTATCATGCGATAAAGCATCACATATTGTGGTTTGTTTTGGCCTAAAAAATCATACATAAAAAATATGTCCAATTGAAGTTCATTATAGAAAATAGGTTTTCTTTAACATGTAGGTATGTGAGTGATCTAGGTGGTTGTTCATGGCCACCCACCTATCCCACTTGGACCCCCACAACTATCTCTTTCAGTTTTTCAGTTTCTGTAATTGTAGCACAATTTACCATTTTTAGTAGTTTTTCAAGTCCTGAACTTCGAGAGCCGTTTTGAGACCCTAAATGACATTTATTGGGAAATTTGGGAGCAACATGGGTCCATGGACTGATGTTCCTCTTCCTAGAGTTTTAGTGCTTGGATAGATATTTCTAATGAGCTATTGTACATGTCAGACGAAGATCACGTGCCGAAGTTAAGACCTCGGGAAGTTGATGTACTAACTTAACCAAAACGAGGCCCACAATTTGGCGTTTCATCTTCTAGGGTTAGGTTTTGCGATGTTAAGGGTTTTCCATTGTTTGTCAACAATAAATAGGCCTTTGAGCCTCATTGTAACATAGTTCAAAGGCATGTAGCCGCCATATCTCTTCTTAGAGATAAGCTACCATCACCCTAGCTGGTTTATTTCCATTTTTGTTTGTAAGCATATTTTAGTATTTTACATTAATTAAATGAAGTATTATTTCCACTGCGTATCTACATTTATGGTTATCTCTATAATTTGTTGCGTTCCTGTTTAAATCCAGATCAGTGGTATCAGAGCGGTCTACTCTTTCTTTGTTTTTCTTTGCATGTCCCCAACGAGGTCGAGATATAAGGAGTTAGGGCTTGAACTGGTCAAACCTTTGCAAGACCAACCCCGTAAATCCCAATGGCCTCCCATGTCAGATGAGAAGAAAGATGAGGGGTCAGGAAATGCTATCAAAATATTGCTCGAAGAATCCCTCAAGTGACAGAGGAACGCGATGATGGACAACTTTGCGCAGATCCTTCAGTGGCTACCTAGAGGTGACACATCGGCTTCCAATAGCTACTCTTGGAACGCCACACCATCTAAGGTACAAGTTAATTTTTAAATACTCATATTCAAGGGTCAGATAGACATAGATGCCATAGATAAATGGTTAAATCTGCTAGATGGGTATTTTTCTGTTCATGAATTTTCGAGTCAGGAAAAGATTGTTTTCACTCTTCTTAAAAAAGCCACCCACATCAAGGACTAGTGGGAAACCTACTGCAAGCAGAAGGATGAAAGTACAGGCTCACTATTTTCGGTTGCACCCACATGGAATGCATTCTGGGATGTTTTCAAGGAGAAGTACTACCCTGCCAAAGGCTATGAGGACAAATACAGAAAGTGGACCATGCTGCGACAAGGAAGGGACCAAGATGTTCCAGAGTTCACAAACATTTTTCATACCCTTCACACATAGTTGGGCATCAAGGATTCTGAGCTACATTTGGTACTCAAATACCACGGATGCCTACACAGGTAGATCCAGGAAGAGATGGAGTTCCTGAACATCTCCTCGCTCAGCATGTCATACCGATACACTATCAAAATCGAGCAGAAGTTCAAACAAAAGAAGTGAGACTTTGGATTTGAAAATTCGAAGACCAAAGGACAAAGCCAAGGTGGGGTGACCCAAGACAACTCGTTGAAGCCGCAAGAAAAGAACAACACCATGAAGTCGAAGAAGGACACAAGAAAGTGGTGTGAGTTCCATAAGAGCCCCACTCACAGCACAAGTGAGTGTCGGACGAAGTAGTCATTGGTGGCCGAGTTGAAGGCTTCAGAATCAGATGCATGTTCTGACCTTGAGTCAAAACTGGATAAGGGGAATGGAAAAGGGTGTTGGCATTATGATGTATGATGTATGTGTTGTACTTGATGGCAACCCACTTGTAGCAGAACAACTCACTTGTATATGGTAACTAGATGAATCTACAGAAGAGATATCAGATGTGACAGAATGCATGACAGTAGTGTTTACAGATGTGAAAAATGCATGATAGTAGTGTTTACAGATGTGTTGAAATGCAAGGCAGCTTCATGTATGTATTGTAAATGATGGCAACCCACTTGTAGCAGAACAACTCACTTGTATATGGTAACTAGATGAATCTATAAAAGAGATATCAGACGTGACAGAGTGCATGATAGTAGTGTTTATAGATGTACAGAATTCATGATAGTAGTATTTACAGATGTGTTGAAATACAAGGCAGCTTCAAGGAATCAGTTCAGAAGGCAACTCACTCAGATGAAACATCACAATATGGTAGGTAAACAACAAAGAATTATAGATTAGTATTCACCAAATGAAGAAAGAGAGGTATATGCAGGTTCACCATTGACTAAGCTATGTATACACACAGGTTCACTATATACAAGTGGCATATACATTTAGACACACTTTCACAGAAGGAAAAGTGTGTATACCTTGGAAAACTAAATTTTTGATCCAAAGTATTTGGTCCATGGTATTTTGATCCATGGTATTGGTCCAAGGTATTTAGTCTGAGGTATTGACCCTAGGTATTTGGTCCTAAGTGGTTTTGGTCCATGGTATTGAGAAAGGCCTAAAACTATAAAAGGAGGAGAAGATCATTAAGCTAAGGTGTACAAGCATTGAATATTTTGATGAAGTATGAGATCCAATATGCAAGTTATGGGTTTATGATGCTTTGCTTGATCTAAACCAAGGAGGAGCCTTAGCGGTTGATGGAGGACAAGATCTAATGATGGATTAGGATCCTATGGCTTGAAATGAATTATCTTTATATAGTTTGATCATGTTAATTCTAGATCTGTATACTGATGCATGTGTTGTTCTGTAAATATTATGATTTGGATATAACTGAAGTCTGGAATAGTTGTAAAATTATGAATGAATATTTACATATGTATACACTGGTTGACTTTGGTAAAAGCGCGTATACATGCAGGTTAAACACATCGAAGTAGGATATACCTTATGAACTATGATATTTGAAGTTGCAATTGGTTCTGGTTGTTGATGCAGAATTTTGGGTTTTTGCTTTTGACTACATTCTAGTAACAGTATTCAGATTGATTGATTGTGATTTGCTTTAGTAATGATGGATAAGATCTAATAATGGATCAGAATCATAATGACTTATCATTATGTGATCTGATGGGCTAGATTTGTCTGATAACACATGTAATATCCTTTATATGTGATGATCTGGGTATGTTTGATGTCGGGAAATGCAGCGAAGTTATAAGTAAGTATTTGCAAATCTATACGCCGGTTCACTTTGATGAAGTTGCGTATACACGTTGGTTCGGCTCTTCCAAGTTGCGTATACACTCTGATGCATGGTTTTGAGGTTACAGCTGGTTCTGATTAATGATGCAGTGTTCTAGGTACAAATCTGTGTACTGGCTACAGTGATCCCTCTATTCTAGTTGATTAAAGTATGAATGAATGGTTGATTCATTTGTGTCAGAGGTTCAGAGGTTGTCAATGATTGATTGAGTTTGGTTGATTCAGAAATTAATGATTGAGTTTCAGTGATCAGTTGATGCAGATATAGTTGATGGTTGTATTTGGTGATTGATTTGAGCTTCAATGTTTTTTGATGGGTCCAGTATGAAAATTGGATGAAACGTGGCCTTTAGATTATGGTGTTGTGTTCTAGGAGTATCCCGTCTAAAAATTTATGAAACGAGGTCCCTAGAGGAAGAGAGAAAGTTGTAGCCTTCTATAGGCTGGTGTCGAAATACTAGTAAACATATCGTCTAGTACAAGAGCTAGGGGGTTGTACCTCCCTTCTAGTAGAAGCTGGAGAACGAGAGAAGGTTGTAGCCTTCTACAGGTAGAAGCCTATGCACTGGTATGAGTCTACACCAGTACAATGTTGTAAATAGATTTTCTTATTATTTAAAATAATATAGAGATGATGACAGTAGGTGGTTTTCACCCACATTGGGTTTCCACCTTAAATCTTAGTGTTCATGTGTGTTGCGTGTGTGATGGTTCACTTTGTTATTAACTACATATGGTTACTGTTTAATGTTTAATAAAGTACTGATGCACAGAATAAAGATCAACATATGATGAATTCACTGAATCATTAGTTTGTTGGATATACGCTTATTTCTTTAATCACAGTTGCGTGTACACGCGGGTTACCCCCATGGAAGTAGCGTATACAAATTTGAATATGAAAAGAAAAAGATTATTGAGTTGACTAATACTGATTCATCCCCCCCCCTCTCAGTATTATTTCCAACAAAGGGAAGCAGATCATTGATACGGAGCCCAGTGTCACTGTTGCCACCACCAAGATCCAGAAGAATGAGCTCGAAGATCCAGAGGAGTGGGAGTGTATTTTCCACTCATAAATGTGGGTGAAGGGTTTGCCACTACAATTCATTGTCAACAGTGGCAGCCAAAAGAACCTCATTTCAGTAGAGGCTGTGAAGCGGTTGGTCCTACCAACTACACCACACCCGTAGCCGTACACTATTGGGTGGCTTCACCAAGGATGAGATCTTCAAGTTCACCAGTAGTGCCGCCTTCCCTACAACATCAAACCCTTCATAGATGAGGTATTGTGTGATGTTACACCTCTAGATGTTTGTGATGTATTATTAGGCCAGCCATACTTGTGGAGGTGACATGTTGTGTATGAGTCAAGGCCTCGCGCTGTTATTATTTCTTTTGGTAACTCATTATATAGGATACCGGAGGTAGACACACCTACTGCCACCTTTTTTACCACTGCTAAGAAAGGCAGCAAGCTCAACTCATAGACAAGGAAATTTATTTTCTGTCTGGTTTGCTCCCAATGTAAGGGGAAGATCGTCACCACATCCATGACCCCCACGAAGGGTTCCTCCACACAGCAGCAGCAACAGAGGGATATGGTCATGAAAGAACACAGGAAAAACTTCTCCTCAACCACGGGGCCATCACACAAGTTTCAGGTGGACGACAAATTTTGGTTACATATGCAGAAAGAATGCCTTACAAGAGCCCATCAAAAGCTCAAACCACTCTAACATGGTCCTTACAACATTACCAAGGCTCTGGGAAGAAATTCTTCAGATTACATCATTCCTCCATTCGCACCAAGTTTTCAATGTGTACTGCCCTCGACCATGCTTCCTACCATTACTGGACACATCCAAGATTGCAGAATAGCTCACTAGGGACCAAGTTCAGCAGGCGGAGGAACTCAACGTGATGGGGACCATTTCTTCCTAAGGGGGGAGGAATGATCCAGGTGGATGTTTATGGCCACCCACCTCTCCCACTTGGACCCCCACAACTGTCTCTTTTAGTTTTTCAGTTTTCGTAAATATAGCACAATTTACTATTTTTAGTAGTTTTTCGGGTCCTGAACTTCCAGAGCCATTTTGAGGCCCTAAACGATGTTTTTTGGGAAATCTGGGAGCAACATGGGTCCATGATTTGATGTTTGTCTTCCCAAAGTTGTAGTGCTCGGATAGATCTTTCTAACAAGCTATTGTACATGTCAAACGAAGATTGGATGCCAAAGTTACGGCCTCGAGAAGTTGATGTACCAACTTACCCAAAATGGGGCCCACAATTTGGTGTTTCATCCTCTAGGGTTAGGTTTTGGGATGTTAAGTGTTTTCCATTGTTTCTCAACAATAAATAGGCCTTCGAGCCTCATTGTAACACAGTTCAGAGGCATGTAGTCGCCACATCTCTTCTTAGAGATAAGCTACCATTGCCCTAGCTGGTTTATTTCCATTTATGTTTGTAAGCATATTTCAATATTTTACATTAATGAAATGAAGTATTATTTCCACTACATATCTATATTTACGTTTATCTCTATAATTTGTTGTGTTCATGTTTAAATCTGGATCATATATGATATTATCCTCTCTCATTATAACATTAGCATTGCAATATTTATGCTTCTACTCACATTTATTAGGAACCTATGTACCTATTATTGAATGGTTAAAATGAGTCACTTCCCAAACTTTTAAATACAAAAGGAAGAGAGTATATTGTGGAAAAAATCAATCTTATTACAATGGTATATTATCTTTGCAACCACGAACCATTAAAAAAAACTCTAAACATCCTATTTTACATTGAAAACTTCTCCTCATGGTATATTAATACATCCATTAGAGATGCAAACTACTTATGTGCCTTAGAGAAGCTCATAACTCTAGTTCCATAGACAAAACTATGAAGAATAGTACAGGAGAACATTATGAATGTAGATATCAAGGACAAAAATAAGAGAAATGAAATGCATACCTAATTAAGAATTGGGATTTTATTGCAGAGGAAGGCTTCATAATTTGTGTTATAGAGGCTATTTCAACACTTTGATTTTAAGAAACTTTAGAAACCTAGCAAAAAGTTTCCAAAATTTTTAATCTAGAGCATTGCTTAATCACTTGAAACTTTGAGTAATTTTGATTTATGGATGATTGATCATAGTGATTGAATTATTGAATAGATATGTTAGTCTTTCAATTTTGGAATGAATATGATGGAGCCACATTGAAAGAAATAAAGCCTCATGTAAAGCCATCAAACTATATATTTTTTTAATGCACAAAAACCTGTCACATATTCGAAGATACATGGGATCCATCGCATATACAACTCTTATCTGACAGGAAAATGATCGGATATTCGATGAAATACCTATGGAAGAAAGCATCGAACATGTGGCATTATCGTCGAACAAAATTGTTATCTTGTTGAATCCGACATCTAACCGTCGGACATGCTACTAAAAATTAATGGAACATGTCAGAGATATAAAAATCCCATTGAAATAATTTAATATAACATCAAATATCGAACACTTAACCATCCGACTTTCCGCTCCATACTACCGGACATAAGCGTTGGAGAGATAACACTCCCATCGTACAATCTAGGTCTACTGTAAATTATCTGATGCCATAATGTCAGACATTCATGTCAGACTAAATGCAGGTCTTGTCGGATATTCCACACATGTGGGAACCTCTACTAACATTTTTTCCATCGAATATTTTGAGGGATATCAGCATCGCAAAATTGACTTCAAAGCGTCAGATTTTTAACAAAAATTGTGACCATTTGTTTTGTTGAATAATCAATGTCTGTAACGACAAATATTCGATGTTTAATAAAGTTTTGACTATTCAACATAATTCTAATGATGAGTTTCTCATCTCTAGTGTGTCAGATAACCGATGCTAATAAGTCACATATCCAATGAATATCCATTGGATTTTGACCCCATGTATGCTAGTGGGTGGAAATTATTGTAAGAAGGATTGTCTTTTGTATAAGAGTGGCATAGTTGAAGTATGACTAGCTTTAGATTTACAATTCTTATGAGGCGCGAATAGTTTTGGATGTAGGTCAAAGAATTCCTAGGATCTATGCAACAGTGATAACAGGTAGGTAGATCATCAGGCATCCATTATCAATATGGAAGCTAGAACCAGATGGAGAGTTCTAGTCAAAGCTTCAATGTATCTTGCAGTGGAAAGAGATCATGCTCCGAGACCAAGAAATAGAGTAAGTTAAAATTCATCGAAGAGCTTTGGTGTCGAGGAAGCTATATGAAAGATGGTTGATAATATACAAGCATGACAATTAGTTTGCAATTATAGTTGAATTCATTAAGGGAACCAAAATCCCTTGATAGATGATATGTGTAGGTGTTCAGTTGTAGTGTAGTGTTATGGGTACAATAGGGAAAGGTAACTAGTAGATTGTTATATTTATTTATCCACTGGTAGTTGCTTGTTTATGGAAGTATGATGTAGGTAATTGCATGGAAAAAGAGACCACCATGAAATCTTGAACAAGGCACAGCTTGAGCTTTCCTTTGTAAGCATTAGGAACCCATGGGGCTTGAGTCGTGGTGTTTGTTGAAAGTTTTTTTCTTTTAGTGTTTTGTGATTTGTTTGTGCTTGATTTGAAATTTTTTCTATGACTAGTGCATGGCCATGCCACTTTGTTTGTGGTGTTGTATTGTTGTTTTCTTTATCTTTATTTTTATTCTTTCCTTTCATGTTTTGACGGTCTTGGGAATTGGTTAGGGAAAGAGGAAATCTAAGGATCTCAAAGGAGAGATGATCAAAACCCAATAAGTAATATAAGACCCATAGTAATTCTTGTGCATGAATGAAGGGTAGTTGAAGGTAGGAATATGACAACTAGTTAAGCTAGTTGGTTCCATGGGGATGGATGGACAATGACAGGACAATGATGAGAAAGGTAATAGGAAAATTAAATTAAATGGGTTTGAGGTAAAAAATGCATTCATTGAGTTGGGAACTATTGTTCTTAATATTGGGCATATGTTGCATGGATAAAGGAATTTCTCTTAACCTTGTTCATATGAACACTGGTAATTGTGTTGTGATCATGAATATGCTGTTGTTTGTATATATACATATGTATGTATGAATTTTACTTTCTAATAGGGTCTTTAGGGATCATTCTTGTGGAAGAATGATTGTTTTATACACGTTAATGGTATTAAAAGTTCTCAATTTTATGGGGAATTAAGTGGGTAGAGTAGCCTTGGAAGACCTATGAGGTTATTATCATGCATATATTATTTTGATATTATGTGATTATAACTATGCTTATCTTTATGTTATGGAAGGAAATGTTGAATATACATCAACATAATAGAAGTAGTGTGATCTACGACCTGATGGGACAAGCATGGACAGTGGAAGGAGCAACAAACCTAGGACTTGCATTATGGATACACATAGTAAGGTGTGGGAAAGACACTAGAGGCAAGGTTTCCTAGTAGAGACATTGTGGTATTTGGTTGTGAAGTACTATTGTGGTGTACATGTTGCATATGATGTGATGTGTACATGTGGTACTATGTCATGTACATTGTGTAGTCATTGTATTGTGACTTGTGTATTCTTCATGTTGCACACCATCTATAGTTGTATATGTTGTGTTGTACACTATGTGTAGGTGTATGTGTTGTGTTGTACATTGTGTGTAGGTTTATGTGTTGTGTTGTACACTGTGTGTATTTATACGTGTTGGGGATTGGTTCTTAGGATCCCTAGAGATTGTGGGTTGGAGCCCTGTAACAGCTTTGGTGCCCTAGAGGCTATGGGTTGAGATAGTAGTCTTACGAGCCCTGGATAGCTTGGGAAGAGACCAATATTGAGTTATTGATATTGGTGGTAGAGCAAGTATAGTCTTTGGGTGCCCTTGATTACTGATATTGAAAGATGAAGTGGTATAATCTCTGGATTTCCTTGCTTCTTTGGATGAGAAGAAAAGAGAAGGCACTAGGTGCTTATTAGGTTTGGAAACCAATTTAGTGTCTATACATGGTCAAAGAGAAGAGAAGGTACAATGTGTTTTTTGGGTTTGGTAACCGATTCAGTGTGTGTGCAGAAAGAATAAAGAACAAAAGAAGAAGAAAAGAAATGTTTGAAAGAAAAATATCCATACTTTATTTTAGTTTTTAACTATGCACATAGTTTAGAATTGTAAGTTATGATGGTTGAGTTTTGAGCTAACTAGATGTGATTTGCTTATATAGATGATGATTTGATCAAAGAGCTAATTTGGCTTGTTCTAACAAGAAGTAAACATAACTGCAATTGTCATTTTATTGACGAGCTACTAATGAGGTATGATTTTAATTTATTACAGTTTCTTTTGAGTCTAATGGAAATTATGTGCATGGTACAGGAAAAGCATGGAAAATTCCTGATTTGGGTGGATGGAACGGGCTACAAGAGTGTTAATAACAACAACAAAAGGAATTGGAACATGAAGCAATATGTTGGTAAAGCACTTCAAGAGAAGGACCATTGTGGGACACTAGTACCCAATAGTGTCCATTGATTTCCATAAGCATGCTCTAACCAGTATGATGGTTTTGAGGCAAGAATATGCCTTGGTTTTTGGACTTTCCAATGGAAGGAAACCTTTCCAAGGGATGGATCACCTGAGGGACTAGAAAGTAGAGAAGGGGATGTCAGGGAACTTGGAATGTGAGTGAATGTGCGGAAGGGGGACTAGATTTCTTGAGGGACTAGAAAGAAGAAAAGTGAAGGTTGGGGAATACTTTTGTTTTGGTCAATAACATTACTGACTGGAATCGGAAGAAAATTGGAAGTGTGCATAGAAAGAATGAGCCAAAATGTTCACTAAGAGAACAAGTAGCACAATGATTTTAGTGTTGGACATTGTAGGAAAGAGGAAAATCATTGATACTACTTTTGAGGATGGAGGTGTGAGCCTATGGATTCCTATGTCACTGATGTAGGAATCATATCTTTTTATTTTCTGGTTAAAGAAAATGTGCACAAGTGTATTTGTGTTTTTCATTGTAAATATTACATTAAGCTCAGTTTATAAAGCCCCATAAGCAGTATGGTTGTCACGTTTTTAGCAATTGGTCATTGTAACTATTGCAACAAGTTGTGTTATAAAGCTCCATAAGAAGTATGTTTTACTGGACATAGGTTTCATGAAACACTAAGGATGGTATTCCCCTAAGAGGGAGGGGTTTGTAATCGTCCCGTGTAAAAGTTTCATGCAATAAAGGATAATAAATGAAAAAGAATATAAGACCAATGTCATTAGAAACATATTCCAAGCTAAATGGTAGGCCAACACTATAGTGGCCATTATTTGTGGTTTATTAATGGCTATGGAAATTGACAAAGGAAAAGAGGAAAAAATTGGCATTTAATTATTAGAAGTAAGGAGAATAGGAGAAAAGGAAGGCGAAGAGAGAAAAATATTCATGCAAGGGAAATTATAGGGAAAATCAAAGAAAATGAAAGAAAAAAGAAAAAGTAGAGGAAGAGACTAGACATCAATGATAAAAGGGTACCTGAGAAATAGTTGACATCTTTTTCTCATATTTCAATCTGTATCAGCAAAGGAGAGAGGATAATCAAGGGAGAAATAAAGGAAAGGAAAACAAGGGAGCACATGATAACATGCTATGATTTGAATGCATAGTACATGCATGTGACTATTTTCTTCACTGTTCTCATTAGCATGGGTTTTCCCTAGATTGACAATGGTTTAAACCTTGCCTTTCCATTTCTTGGATAGTCATGGTGTGATGGGCTTCATTCTTGGTTGAGCTCTGGATTGCCAAAAAATCTTGGACATGGTTGATTTTTTGTTAAAAAAATCCCAATGGTTGGGGGTGGAGATGCTTTTCTCTAGGAAGCCCTTGAAAGGTGGGTGCAGAAAGGAAAATTCCTATGGATATGGCGAAGGAATTATGAGGCATCCAAGCTTGTTTTGGTTTCAGAATCTTGAGATGAGTTTGGATAAGATCATGGTAGCTTGAGGGTGATGGTCGTTTGACCTTATGAGTCCCTATTTGGTTGTGTCTTGGTTTATCCCATGAGATCCCACATTCATGCTTCAAATATGGCACAGAGGCAATTGGGTGAAAGAGATGTTTGCTTTCAAGTAATCTATGGTCAGGTGGTACGTGGAAGTCCTTGATTTGGTTGGAACTAGCATTCATTCATATGAGCTATTTTCTATTATGATTTATGAGCACACGTACTGGTTATTACGTTTATCTTATGGTTGATTTGTCATGGTTTCTATTCTGGTTATATGTTGGTTATATGCATGGTTCTATGATGTGCTCTAGCTATGGTTATTTTTCATGATTTGATATCTAGTAGTTGACAAATTCATGGGATACTATGTGTTGTTGCAGCTAGCTTGAGTGGGCATAGAGCCTTCTTGGTGATTCTCATATGATGATTAGAAGTTTATGATAAGATATGCATTCATGACTTGTAGCTTCTATGTTTACTATTTGTTTGGCGAATGTGTATCATGTATTGGTCAAGATCTATCTTCGATTTTGATTGTTTAGACTTGTTATCATCTTAGACATGTTTTTGGAAATTTTTGAGAACTTTTGGGAATTGCCTTGAAGGTCATCCCTAAAAAAGTGGCATAATTCTCACAACTGATGACAAGGAAGAGAGAAATTTTAGTCATAACCGCATGGAGGTAGGGTAATGGGTGCGATTGGAGCTTCATAAGCACATTCATGTTGTGTTGTGGTCACAGTTGAGATGTTAAGTTTGTGAAAAAGAAGTTCCATCTTAGGATTTCATCATCAGAGGTTTTGGGTTGACTTCTAGGTGATTTGGTAATTCATGGGAGATATTAGTAAGTTTCAAGTTTATGACCCCACTTCCATAACTGGAACTTGGGGTCATGTCATAGTGACACTTGGCTCATATTTACCCTAAAAATCTTATATAGTGAGTAAATGTAGAAAAATGTGTTTCATTCACGAATTTAGTTTGTTGACATAGGAAGAAAAAGTGATTAATACAAAAGTGAATTAATACAAAAGTGATTAATACAAAAGTGATTAATACAAAAATTTAGCACATTATTCTTTTGTTTTTATACAAAGTTAATATAATTTCTACCGCAATATTCATTTTATTATAAATATTGATAAAACTAATTAAATTAAAATCAATATATAGATTTACACGATTAAAATTAGTATAAAATATTGTCCACCAATTTCAAAACATTCAATATGAAAATAATAATTTCTTTACAATTTAATAGAGATCATAAGTTAATGAAATATAATGTTTAAAATACCAATATTTACATAACGATGTAACTAATAAACAATGAATTGTAAAGCAAGAATAATAAAAATAATAAAGTAATAATGTAAGATAGAATAGAAGGATAAAAATGTCTAAATTTTTTTTAGACCGAATATAAAATAGTAAAAGGTGTTAAAAAAATAATATTAAATAGTGAAGAGTGAAAAATCCTAAAGAAAGAAATAAAATATAAATGTGTAGAATGAGTGGCAAAGAATAGGGAAAAAAATGTAAAAAACAAATTGGAATAATATAAATAATGAAATATATATTTATGGAACAAAGTACAAAATAAATTGGAATAATGTAAATAGTGGTATATACATTCAAGGGAAAAAATATATCATAAGTTAATGTATTAGTTAATATTTTATAATATATAATTTTGAAGGGAAAAATAATAAAAATGGATAAAATTAATTAATTTGAAATTAATAGATTGATGTACACATTTATTTACTTTATTTCACATATAGAAAATAATGATTTTTGTTTTTTACCATTACAAATATTTTAATTGAATGAGATTTATATTTAAAATATGGTTCTGCTACATAATGATCTAAATATTATAGTATTAAGTATGAAGAATAAAATTAATTAGATAAAATATAAAATGATTGTAATATGAAGAATAAATATAATAAGGTAAAACAGAAAGTATTGGCAATAGGAATAATGTATAAGTTTAAGAGAATGAGTAAAAAGGTAAAATTAATATGTCAATAAAAAAATATATAGAATATATATAGAATAAAGTTATAGAATAAGTTTTAAAAATGAGTGAAAATATAGGAAAAATATGTAAATATGGTAAAGAATGAGATTTAAAATTAATATAAACAAAAATATTTTTATTAATATAACAAACATTAGCATTTAAGATTTTGCTTTTATCATAAATTAATATGTTAGCTCGCAATAATCCTTAGGGTGGAACAAACTAGTTTAGTTGAAATTAATTTAGATTTACATAAAAATACTAAAATTGGTAAAGTAATAAAATATAAAAGAAAATAATAATAATAATAATATTTAAAATAATAAATAGTAGAAGGATAAAAATAATGTAGTAAATGAATGAAAAGTAAAAAATGTGAAGATAAAATAAAATAAAAAGGTAAGAGTTCCCAAATTTATTTTTTGTGGAATTTATAAATTGGTTGAATTTCATTTGTTTTTTGTTTGAAGCTGCTGATCCTCACCATTGGGGAGTCATGGATCTGACGATCAAGGATTCATGGAGCTACTAGTGGTGCTTGTGAAGTGTAGAATAAGAAGTTGGGCACTGCTGGAAATTGGAATATTTGTCAAAGATGGTTAATCCCCTTGTATATACATACTTGAATGAGGCAAATAAATTGGATGGATACAACTGTGTTAACTGGAAATTCTAGTTGCAAACACTACTAGAATGTTAGGTCTCTTGGACCATCACAAAGGAAGAAGAAACAAAAACTGTTGCAGGCTCAACGACTGCATCGATTCAAGACAGGGAGAAGTGGGAGAAAGAAAAAGGTATTATTAAGAATCTCCTTGAAAGATAATATAATTCCTTATATTCATGATTTTCAGACCTCTAATGCAACCTGGAATACATTGAAGATGTTGTATGAAACAAAAAATATAATTCGAGTACTCTTTTTGAAGAGTAAGCTCCTGTATATTAAAATGGAAGAGCATGAATTTTCTAGTATCTTTATTTCTAGAATTAAAGATTTGAAAGACAAGTTGGGAGATATAGGAGAATCAATACCTACTACGATCTTGTGACAATCATTGTAAATGGATGTCATAGTTCTATCATATGTTTATTATAGGTCTTGCAACAAGGGAGAAAGCACAAAAATTTGAGGAATTGATGGGTATATTAATGCTGGAAGAAGAGAGGCACAATAATTTAAAGCATCAAAATCCATATTTAACATTGTTGGAGAAAAAGAAGTTCTTCAAAGGGAAATAAGGAGGAGGAACTAAAGGTGGAATTCTATCTCAAAAAAGGCCAAATCAAGGTATGTCATTTGTTAGAAATGATTCTTAAATAAAATTTTTCTATTGTGGTATAAGTGTGCATCTTGCAAAATATTATCATGAAAAAAAGTGATGAATCTAGGCATAACAAGCACATAATACATTCAGGACACTTTGCATGAGAAGGCTTGAATTCTGATCTTCAAAACCCTAAGTTGTTTATGTCTAATGTTGTGTTGTTTGCTGAAACAGATGATGTTAATGCTTGGTGTGTGGATTATGGAGCTTCAATTCACATGACATGCAATAAGGAATGGTACAAGAACTTCAAGGGAATAAGCAATGGATGAAACATCTATCTTGGAGATGATCATGCACATTAGTTCATGGGATATGGAGGTATTTTAGTGACTTTACCAAATGAAAGTGTCAGGTGCATCCATAACGTTATGTATGTTCTATGGATCAAGAAAAACCATATCTCTGTGTCCACAATCACAGATCATAATTTGAAGGTTGAATTCTTCAAAACACATTGTATATTAAAGGAATTTTTAGATCACTGTAAGCCAGTTGTGTTAAGAGTTAGGGTTGGAGGCTTGTACAAACTTGATGTCACCAGAAAACATCATCAAGCATTGACTTCTAAAGCAATGTCAACTGAAAGTATTTTGCACTAAAGGTATGGTCATATCAATTATCATGATTTATTATTTTTTAAGAAACAAAGAAAGGTTGAAGGACACCCTATGTTAAAGAATGAGTATGTTGCTTGTGAAGGTTGTGCATTAGGAAAAATTCACAGAGATGAATTCCCCTCTAATTTTGATAGGAGGAGAAGAAATGTATTAGAAATTTTGCATTCTGATGTTTTTGGACCTATATAGACTACAACCCTATGAAGTGCATATTATTTTCTATTGTTTATTGATAATTGCACAAGGTAGACTTGGGAGTACTTCCTTAGGGAAAATAGTGATGTCTTTGAGTATTTCAAAGAACTAAAAAACATGGGAGAGAAGAAAACAAGGAAGTTCATAAAGATACCTCGTTTAGATCAAGGGGGAGAATACAGGTTAGGGAACTTCGTCAAGTACTACAAGGATCATGGAATAATGCAACAATTTATAGTACCCTACAATCCACAACATAATTATGTTGCAGAAAGGAAAAACATAACGTTGGTGGAGTGTACACATAGTATGATCAAAGGTAGGAACCTCTCAAATGATTTTTTGGCAGAGGCCATGAATACTGTTGTTTATTTAAAGAATGAAAGTCCAATAAGGTATATTCATCTCAAGACCCCATTATGGTTTTAAACCAATAGTTCATCATTTGAGGGTATTTGGGTGTAAGGCCTTAGCACATATTCTGAAGGAGAGGAGAAAATAAAATTTGATGTTATAGGTATCAAATGTATTTTTGTAGGACAATGTTTAAAATTTAAAGCATATAAAAAGTTAGATTCATCTACTCACAAAGTATTTGCAAGTATGTATGTAATTTTCCATGAACATACAAATGAAGGCAACATGGACAACAACTATGAAAGGTGGCACATAGTTCCTAAAGATGAAGACAATAAAGTAGAAGTAAAATAAGAAGATAGTGAGCAATAAAAACTTGTGGAAGAGTCCAATGATATGCACACCACCAGAAGTCAGAGCCCACATAGAGGTGGAGAAGTACCTTTAGAGAACATGGGTGAAGAAAATGAAGTACGAAGGAGGTCTACTTGGGAGATTAGCCTACCTAAAAGGTACAAGGACTATTCCATGAGGATTAGTGTTGTAAATGCCATAGAACCCACTATTTTTAATGAAGCTAATGAACATGAAGAGTGGAGAAGAGAAATGGAGGAAGAATACGAATCTATAATTAAAAATAAAACCTGGGCATTGACTAAATTGCCTAAAGAAAAAGAGCCCATAGGATGTAAATGAAAGTACAAACCCAAGTTTAAAGTAGATGGAAGTATAGATAAATATAAAGCTATACTGGTGGAAAAAGGTTACTCACAAAAGGAGGCATTGATTATGAAAACACATTTGCACCTCTAGATAAATTAAATGTTATTGAATGGTTAATTTCATTAACTACAAAGTACCATTGGAATTTTCACCTAGATGTAAAATATTCTTTTCTGAGTGGTGATTTAAAGGAGGACATGTATTTGACACAACCTTAAGGGTTTGTGAAAAATGGGCACGAACATTTAGTTTGCAGATTAAATAAATATTTCTATGGTTTGAAGTAGGCACCTAGGTCATGGTATGAAAAGATAGATAACTTATTTCTTTGGCATGGTTTTATGAGGAGTCAAAGCGATGTAAATCTGTATACCAAGTTTGATGCAAAGGGGCATGTAGTATTGATTTTTTTGTATGTTGATGACCTAATTATTACAGGAAATTCATTCAGACTAATTGATGGAATTAAGGTGCAAATATCACAAGTATTTGAGATGAAATATCTTGGTGGGTTACACTACTATCTAGGTCTTGAAGTGTGGAGAGATGATGGCCAAACTTTTGTTTCTCAGGGTAAGTATGTCAGATAAGTGCTTAAATATTTTCAAAATGGATTAGTGTAAAGCTTCTTTTGTTCCAATGGAACATAATGTGAAACTTCATTTTGATGATGGCTCAAAGGAGGTAGATGGTACATTGTATATACAGTTGGTGGGACAGTTGAATTATCTTACTGCAACGAGACCTAATTTAGCATACTCTATTATTATGTTAATCCAATTTATGGAAAGACCTCTAGAAATCCATTGGAGAGTAGTGAAAGACATACATAGGTATATTAAAGGAATGATTGGTTTTGGTCTTAAGTATACCGATTCATTTGATGTTGAGCTGAAAAGTTACTCAGATTTAGATTGGGCTAGTAATAAAGATCATAAGAGATCCACTACAGGTTGTGCATTCAGTATTGGATCCATGATTGTATCATGGAGCAACAAGAGGCATTATACTATATATTTTTCATCCATAGACACAATGCATAAATATTTGTGTGCAACAACTTGTGAAGTTGTTTTGTTGAGGCAAGTTCTTCAAGATGTTGGAGAAGAACAAAAGAAGGAAACAATGACCAAATGTGGCAACCAAAGCTCAATCAAGTTGGAAAATAATCCAATCTTTCAGGAAAGAAAAAATCATGTTGACACTCAATTTAATTTTATTAGACAGAAGATATAGTCTAAATAATTTTTTCTTGAATATTGTAACACTTGTGAAAATGTTGTTCATACTTTCAGAAACCCCCTTGGGAAGGTGAAATTTGAGTTGTTTAGGGAGATCTTAGGTGTGCAAATAAATCCTTTCTCCGTTAAGGGGGAAACTTGAAAATAATGGAGAATGGATTCTTTAGGTAGTTTTGACTATGTGCATATTTAGGAGTTAGATCCTATTTCTTGGATATTTGTTTGATTTACCTAACTAAATGGAGTCTTATAACATCTATATCTTTTGATTGTTTATTCAATGAATGTTTAGCATGGCTGCTTGGGAAGCCTCCAGGTGTAGCTCGGCTAACCTATGAGTTGTGTGGTTCATGCCTAAATTTCGTCTTCCATATTTTTGAGTTACTCTAAAGATGAGTAAGTGTCATTTATTTAAGAAAAGCATGTGATGAATTCTAAATATGGAAAAAAGGAATTAAATTAAAAAGATGTCATTTTCAATTCACTAGAATGCACATACTAATTATAGTGCAATAGACAAATAGAAAGAGTGAAAAGGAATAAAACCATAATTTGAAATCACAATACTATCAAAGCCCATGAATACTAGTTGGTCTATTAATATCTAAAAATATCATTTATTTCCCTTTAAAAAGAAAAGATAGACAGAGAAATACAAGTCAACAAATCATTATGATCCTAAAAAAAAATATTTTTGTCTACATGCATTGATTTTAGTGTACATTTTTTTTTATCATTTCAGTGTGAATCTGTTAAAAAATTAACATGTATATTGAAATCAACAGTTCGAATAAAAATGAAAATTTAAATATAAATATAAGCTAACATGTACACTGAAATAAACAATATATATATATATATATATATATATATATATATATATATATATATATATATATATATATATAGATATAGATATATATATACAAAATTGAAATAGAAATTGACATGCACATTGAAATCAACGCATTGATTTATGTGCAAAAGAATTTATTTCAATTTATATTTTTCATATTTTAACATTGTTATTTTATTTCTATTCTACATATTCCTCATGTAATTCTTTAAATATACTTATGAATAATACTATCTATGTTCTTTATACGTGTTAATATCAATGTATATTTTTTATCATTTAATATTGTTATTTTATTTCTATCCAACTTATAACTCTTGTAATTCTCGAATTATACTTCAAAATCATATTATCTATGTTATGAACAAATTGAAGAATAAATGTAAATTTAAAATGATCATATTCAACTCAAACATATACTTAGTTTTTATCATTTTTAAATTGTATCATTATACTAAAAATTGAAGATAGATTAACATCGAGGTTTGTCCACTGGACTAAGAAGGATTCAATATATTAATCATTTCATTTTGTTATTAGTAAACATCTTCAACATAGAACATTATTTTTTATTTGTTATTATTTGAATATACATATACATAATGATGATTATCGAAAAAATTTATGATGTTTCTTATGATTCGAACTAGCATAAATCCATATTCACTCAAATTCATCAAGATACAAACCTTTCATTAAATTTTTAACTCTAAAAGTAGGTTTTCACACTGAGGGACTTGACTACCCTTAGCACATGATAGGTCACAAAGTTAAGATGATTATATTCTGGTTATAATTCAGAATATATGAGTTTCATAGTCATGTATATTATTTCCACTATAAGTGTAATTATGTTAGTAGTAAGTTTGTTTTGTAGATCCATGCAAAGTCCAAGTAACATTCATTTAGGAGAAACAAAATAATTTGGAGGTATCTCCATGGAACAAACAATTTTGGTATTTAGTATTCCTTTGGGTTAGTTAGCTATATAGATAATGATTGGTTTGGATTCTTATAGAAAAAATACTTCAACTCATGTTTCTAGGCTAGGATCAACTTAAGTATCATGGTCTTCAAAGAAACAACCAACTATTTGATTATCTTCTACAAAGGAAGAGTACATTGCAGTAGGCTCACCAACATGTGAAGTGATTTGGTTAAGGGGAATATTAACAAATTTGAAGCAAGAATAAAAATATGATATAATAATCTATTGTAATAAAACATCTACAATTACCTTAAGTAAAAACTAAGTGTTTCATAGTTTCACCAAATATACTTATATCAAATATGATTTCATAAGGGACCATGTGGCAAAAGAAAATTTTGAAATGAATTTTTGTACGAAAAATGATCAACTCACTGATATATTCACCAAAGCACTACCAATAGAGAACTTCCATTATATGAGAAAGATTTTTTGAGTCACTTCATTAGCAGTGTTCAATAGAATGCTTAAGATGTATTTTTCTTACAAATTTCCAATATACATTGATAACGTCCAACTAGATAGAGATATACTAGACTAAATAGAAGCTACATACTACCATTTATGATGCCATCTTCATCAAATATGCTATAAAATATCTAGACAAACTCATGTTTCCACCTTGTAGGAGATCAAGTATGCACTTAAGGAAAAGATGAATTCAAACAAATATGTCATAAAACAGCAAGTCAAACTCATGATTTCACCTTCTAGGAGATCAAGAGATTTGGTGCATGCTTTAAGAAAAAAATAAATTCAAATAACCGGTATGCACATTTTTGACATTTTATTTATTTTGCATCAATAAAATCAATAGAATTGCAGCTTAGTGTCAAGCAGACCTGTAGTAGAATTTGGGCGACTGACTTATATTTCAAAGGCAAACCCCACCCATAAATCATTCTAGACCCATTCACCAAATTTGATCAGTGAGCACATTGAATGCGGGAAGTCCACCACTCCACCTAGCGCGATGAACTTATTTTTTATTGGGCTTGAATTGGTCACTAGACCCATTAACCAAATTTCAAACATTGTGAAAACTAGTATTAACCGGAAAGCACATTCAATGTGGGAAGTCCAGCACTCCACCTAGCACGATGGACTTGTTTTCATCGGGCTTGAATTGGTCACCCTACCCATTAATTAAATTTCAAACATTGTGAAAACCAATATTGATGGAAAAGCACATTCAATGGTGAAAGTCTACCAATACACATAGCACGATGGCTTGAATTGGGCACTTTGTTGAGCCGAGAGGCTCATTTTACAGTGCCTAGTACGAGGGAATGTGTAAATTTGTCTCTTTTTCTGTGCTCCTTTAAAATAAAAAATATGTTTTAAATAGAAAAATAATATTGTCTATATTTAAAAAAAAAAATATACTCTAAAACAATTAGGAGTAAAAAAATGTATTAATAAAATAAAATAAAATAGCGTTATTTGTTTGAAACATTGGAAAAACAAATAACTTATTGAAGGTAGTTGGAAATAAAGGCACGCTGCCCGGTCCACCGTTTACGATATCCCCAACAGTCTAAGGAGGTAGGCGCAGAAATGCAAATATGAAGTTGAATATTGAAAAAGTAGCGCTAGGAAATAAAAACATGTTGATCGTTGTGGCTCGTTGAATAGCGTTGTTCGGGCTTCTTCGAAATTGATAATCAAAGTAACATCTAGTCAACAAAATTTACATTTGCTGCGACGTCTCACTGATAGACATTGGTTGACATGGTACCAAGTTGCAGACGTATGTATTTATTCAACATCCTCTGTGGATTGGTGTTTTGGTTGACATATCTATATCTAGAACATTTGGGATCAATTTTTTCTTTATAATATTTATCTTCGGGAATACAAATATAATAAAAAGGCATGGAAGAATGGTTATACAGTTATATTTGGTTTTTTTTTTTTTTTTTTCCTTGTTTCTTTATAGCATTTATCTTCGGGAGTAAAAATATAATAAAAAGGGATGGAAGAATGGTTATACTGTTATGTTTGGTTTGTTAATTTTTTTTTCCTCTCATATAAGGAATACAATCGGTAAAATATTTTGGACTTAATTAATAAAAAAATTAATATCCATCTGAAATAAAATATCCAATCACAAATAATTTTATTTCGAAAGGGTGGCAGAATGGTTAGTATTCTTATAGTTGGTTTGTTTGTTTTTTTAACGTATAGAAAGAAGATTTGCATTTAATTAATAAAAAATTAATATGTATTATGAATAAAATACTTAATTTCAAATATTTTTATTTGAATTTTATATAAAAATAAAGATAAAATCATATTTTTAATTTAATTCATAATTGATTTCTATGTCCCAACATAATAGTGAGTAAAAAAAATTTCTATATTTTTTAGGGGTTGATATGTAAATTTAAAAGAAAATTTTAATCACAACAAAATATCTTAAATAAAATATTTTAATGTTACTTTAAGAAAATTATTTCAATATTTACTTTATAGAAATATATGGAGTTGATATATAAAATTTAAAAAATTATTAATCACAATAAAATATTTTAAATAAAATATTTCAATGTAAATCTAAGAAAAATATTTCAATATTCAGAATATAGAAATAAATATAGCTTTTGAAAATAAAATTTTGTTTTTGTTTTTAAATTTTAATTAGATAAGTAAATCTTAAATGTTAAAATTTGTAATCCCTTAGCAACATGAAATTAACACAATACTAAATCAAAATGATAATAACAAAAAATTCAATATAAAATATTTTATTTTCCAATATATATATATATATATATATATATAAAAGCAAAAAAAACCTCTCCATTATCACACATGCTTAACTCTTTATGACCCCATAATATTATTTTAAAAATAAACAAAAACACAATGTAAGATGTTCTAATAGCATTTCTATGCCTAGTTCAAATTCTCAATAAATTAAGAGCATTGTTGATTTGATTTTCCCCAATTCCTCATTGAATTTCTATTCAGGTCCTTTCTATCTCTTGTATGGATTAGAAACATTAAATTCATATCTATAACCATTAATGTTTATGAAGAGTTTCAACGTTGAAGGGAGAGGTTAGCTAGTATGGTGAAGAAAAGGACATGAGAACTCCTATCAATAACCATTAATGTTTATGAAGAGTTTCAACATTGAAGGAAGACCTTAGCCAACATGGTGAATAAAGGACATGGGAACTCTTTCCTGTGATGACCCCGGAAAATGTAAATATTGGAATTTTACTGTGGTAAAAGATAGAATTGGAAGACTGTTTTTAAAACCTTAACCATATTATTTTTATTATTGTGAATTAAAATATATATATTAAAGAAATATATACTTCTTGAAATGCTGGCAACTTCTGAAAAGAAGATTGGAAGAGGGAATCAGTTGTGAAAACTGCACAAACTACCCTCCCTAACTGGAAAGGTCTCCAGGGAAAAGGGGGGGAGAGACAAAAAATTCTGGGCTGTAAGGATAGCCAGAGGAAAAACAAAAATTGGTTAAGTCTGGTAAGGACCAGATAACCAGGCACAAGTTGCATGTATCTTGTTGAGGGCTTTGGGCCTGCAAGATAGCTCGGGGGGAGATCCCAGTCCTGGCGACGGATCTCATGGTTGGGTGGTCAAGAGCAAACAAAGGATACAGGTGAATTTCTGAAGCGCATCTACAACCCAGGCGGACCAGGTATGTAGCAGCTTCTGGAGAAATCATTTCAACAGTGAATATAGATATTATTGTTAACTGAAAATTACAGTAGCCTAAATACAGTAGAATAGCTGTGAAATTATTTGAAAAATATACATTCTTATATCATTATTATGCTTGTTGTAATGTTACCTGGCTCAAACAAATATTACAGAGGTACTAATAAATGACTGATAAGAAGGGCCTGATGTTGTTACGTTTATTGGTACTCCAAGAAAACAAAACGGAGGTCAAATATCATTGTATAGAATACTGAGGAATTAATTTACATATATAAAGGAAATAAATAAGTTTTCGATGACCATGAGTCTGTTCATTTTAGAGGAGAGTAGGATAGTGGGCCCCGAGCTGGGGTTACCAGAACTGTAGTGAGAAAAAATCGCTGGAACTAAACACTTTAACGTCTACAGTGTGAATGTTCAATAAAAGAATTCAGAAGACCATACGAGATTATATCATATACGACAGTCTGCACAAACTGTAGAGCGACTATATATATATGTATATAAGCAAAAAAAATACACATAGACAGAGGTAACTGTTAGACCGTAAAGGACGTGAGTAATCTTAAGAGAAGGTTCGAGAAAGCTATGAACCAGACCCTACTGTATCATTAGTTAATGAAACAACGAAGATGCAAATTGCATGATTCACCATAGTCACGGTAGCAAAATGCGCAGTGGTAAGGAAATATATTGCTCAAACCAACTAAAACATTTATTCTCAGTAATAACCATAACCCTTCTATCATAAACAATACATCTCAATAGTAAGGAACCTTAAGAGTTCGGAGAAGAAAAATATGTCGAAAGCAGAACAGACAGCATACATTTGTTTTCCTCTAAAGACAATGGCAGCTCCGCCGTAACATAGAATCCTGAGAGCATATATAAGTAACTATAGCGATATTATAAATCACATAAATTACTTCAGAATTTCATGACAAGTTCACAAAGTACCGGAGCCCAAGGCTCTCATGAACAAAGTTTAGTCCGCTATTAAAACTTTCCAAAGAAACCCAGAAATAAATTTACATTTACAGAGTTAAGCATTAATTCCAAGAAAACGGCGAACTCGAAATATAAACAAAATATCCATTGGAAAACAGAGAGGTTCCATATTCCACGACCCAGTCCAACTAGTAGTCTTTACTACTTTGTTACTCAAACAATTATAACTGGATAATGATTCATAAAATACAGAAAGGAATCCGAGATAATTCAAACTACTGGGACTGCTAAGGCACCTCCCATTTGAAAGGAACTGACTATTCCTCACAACCCAATAGGGCAAAGATAACAAAACCTGAGAATATGAGAAACCATGAATAGCCTCGGAGGCAAACCCCAAGGACCCTGTCCTGGGTAACTTCGGTCAAGTTAAGGAAATCTGAAAGCCAGTAAAAGGAAAACGAGTATGTATAAATCTCGTCGCCGCAACAGACAAAAGGGGGAAAAACCCCAAACACCGCACCCAGGAATCAACGAGCATGAATTGCTTACCTGCTATGCGGCGAAGGAGGTTGGGTTGCCGAGGGCCCAACGTCCTGCATATTGGAAGGTTTCATCACCGTATCATCACCTTCATACACTAGAGAAATACGAGAACTATTAATACACATGTAAAACCAACGGAGAGACCTGTAATAAAAGAATATCCTAATAGAAAAATTGTGGATTTAACTGTGAGAAATGACATTACCTGTGTGGGTTAATCCTGGAAAATTGAATGAGTAACTCCTGCATTGCAGATGAAACCTCAGTGTGAGGAGTTAATGGGAGAAATACCCTGTGCGCGAAGAGACAAGCTGAACCCGGGAGCAGCGATGGGTCCAAATGAGCTGAGTGGAAACTCAAACCACTTAATAAGAACCCTAAAACCCTCCGACAGACCTCCACCCTCGGATCCAGATCGGTTGATCCACACCATTGAAATGAAGCAGGAACCAAAGGCGCAAGCAACGAGGGTACAAGACCCTGCTTATTCACATGGTCGAGCAGGAAAGGCAGACCAGTTGTACTGGGGAGCATTAAACAGCTGTCCTTAAAACTTATTACAGTCCAACAACTCAACGCCGGATTATTACTACGGTCACATTGTAACATGCCAATGCACTTATCCGGTTGCCAAATAATATATATCCGATGCATACAAACAAAACTATAATCCAAACATTTGAATAGACTGTCATTGGTCCGAATAATCCCTAATGATGTTAATAGTCCAAGTAAACTATATGTCATGGCAGAGTATGTGCAGATTAAGGATTATGGTAAGGTTGAATATGTAAAGATAAAAAAAAATAAAAAATTATTTATATGTATCATGGGTAGGATCGTGACAAATTGGTATCAGAGAAAAGTTACAATACTGTGACCTCTGGGACAACATGTAAAGAAGTTAAAAACTGGAGGAAAATAAACAAGCAATGTACAGATAACCATCTTATTATATTTGTAAGAAGGACAACTAATCTAACTAACTCCTCTTCTGGTTCCATTTCTTAGGTTGAGACACAAGAAAACAATAGCAAATAGACAATAGATAGAAACAGAGAATATGCAGAGAGCTGGCAGCGCTCCGCATAGATCGATAGCAGGTCAGGAACCTGCAGTAAATCCTAGGGATAACCCAGAGCTGTGGGTACAGCTTGGCGAGGAGACACGTAGCACGAACCTTGCAATACTAGAGACAGTCCAGGAACTGAAGAATGAGATGGCACGATTACGAGAGGATAATGCATGACTGACGGTGGAACAAGAAAGAATTTTAAAGAGTTTGTCTGACAGGCAAAACCCACCACTAGCTAATCCCAGTGCGGAACAACAGAGGATGACAGAAGAACGAAACTATCAAACAGAGCCTGAAAAATCAGAAGAAAGGGAGGACCATTCTGATAATGCATCCGAATAGCAGACTTCAAAACGTCAAAGAGTGGAACTACAGGGAGAATTTCGAAAAATTAAACCCCCACATTTTGATGGGGAACAGGAAGAAGCCGCTGAAGCATGGTTAATTAACATGAACAAATATTTTCAACTGTATGAATATGACCACAACCTGAAGGCACGATTGGCCATCTTGCAGTTACAAGGTAAAGCAACCCTGTGGTGGGAGGAAGTTAATATCGTCGAGGGGGTAAGCGAACAGACCATAACATGGGAGAAGTTTCGGAAATACTTCAAAGAAAGATATCTGACCGAGCGCTTTTATGATGAAAAGGCAAGGGAATTCCATGATTTACGGTTGGGATAACAGACTATGGACGAGTTTATCAACCGTTTTACCTCCCTACTTCGCTATGTGCCCTATATTAAAGAAGAAAAAGCCAAGGTGCAAAGATTTGTTAGTAGTTTACCCCTATACATACGAGAAAGGATTGAGTTTGACAATCCTAGGATGATGGATGAAGCTATCCACAAGGCTAGAATCTGCTACCAGCAGAATAAACAAAAAGGAGATGCTTCAAACAAAAGATGGAATGAAAAAAGAGGTAATAAAACAGTTGGGAATAGTAAAGGAAGTCGCAGCAGTGGAGGCAAGGGAGTTAGTAAAGGGTAGAACAACAGAACTATACAAAGAGGTTCATTCAGGTCCAAGCCAATCAGTGAATCTAGAGTGAGTGAACAGGCTGTCAGGTTGGAGGGCGAAGGAATAGCCAGACCCCCAGTTCAATGCTGGGGTTGTGGAGGACCACACTACGTCAAAAATTGCCCACAATGGAAGGGAACTGATCAGATATCTTAGATCCATGAGGCATCGACTGTTGGCGATGTGGGACGTAGCATGCCAAGGATTAACGCAGCCCTAGACAATCGTCAGGCGGAATACCATCCGACCATGGTAGAATTTGAAGGTAAAATTTCAGATCTTTCTATTGCTGTTCTAATTGATCCAGGAGCTACTTTAAGTTATATTAGCCCAAAGATAGTAGAACAATGTAAGCTACAACCTGAAAAATTCAAGAATCCATGGCTGGTACAGCTAGCTACGAGGGCCAAAAGACGAGTCTTGGCAAAAATTAATAACTGCCCTTTAACAATAGCGGGGCAGCCAGTAGTGGCAGATTTGAATGTGCTTCCTCTTGGTTCATATGATGTTCTGATTGGGATGGATTGGCTAGAAAAGCACTGGTCACTAGTAAACTGCAAGACGAAAACCATTTATTACAAAGATGACTTTGGAGAGAAGCAGGAAATGCAAGGAATTAAGCACCCAGTGCAGGTCCGGCCGATCACTGCATCCCAACTAGCTAAATGTATCAGAAAAAGATGTCAAATTTATGCCATTCAGGTAGGCTATGCAAATTCAAAGGATAAAACAGCCACGCTGGATAACATTCCCGTAATACAAGAATTTGCGGATGTATTTCCAGAGGAGATACCCGGGCTACCACCTAAAAGGGATATAGACTTTACCATCGAATTGACACCAGGGGCAGCACCAGTGTCGCGGGCACCTTATAGAATGAGCGTACCTGAGTTAACAGAATTAAAAATGCAACTACAAGAGCTGCTAGACAAAAATTATATTCGTCCCAGTGTATCTCCATGGGGAGCCCCAGTGTTATTTGTCAAGAAAAAAGACGGAACTCTTCGAATGTGTATAGATTATCGTCAGCTGAACAAGCTCACAATCAAAAATAAATATCCTTTACCTCGGATCGATGAACTTTTCGATCAAGTGAAGGGTGCAATAGTGTTCTCTAAGATCAATTTGCGATCAGGTTACCACCATATTAGGATTAAGGAAGAAGATATCGCTAAAACAGCTTTCAGAACACGGTATGGGCACTACGAGTTTGTAGTGCTACCTTTTGGGTTGACCAATGCACCTGCCACCTTTATGTGTTTAATGAACAGCGTGTTTCATCAATTTTTGGATAAATTTGTGCTGATATTCATCGATGATATTCTGATATACTCTCGTTCTAAGGAGGAGCACGAGGAGCATCTCAAGTTAGTACTACAAACTCTCCGAGAACACCAGCTGTATGCTAAGTTCAGCAAGTGTGATTTCTTCAAAGAGGAAATATAGTATTTAGGCCATATAATCACAAAAGAGGGGATTGCAGTGGACCCTAAAAAGATACGGACCATAATGGAATGGCCCGTACCCAAGGATGTGGCAGACATTAGGTCCTTTATGGGATTAGCCGGTTATTATAGAAGATTCGTGGAGGGTTTTTCAAGGGTAGCATACCCTATCACCTCCTTACAAAAAAAAGGAAGGACGTTCAAATGGACTTTAGAGTGTCAGCGAAGCTTTGAGCAACTTAAGTATTTACTCACCATGACACCCATCTTGAGTATAGCTGATCCTAATAAGGATTACATGGTATGTACTGATGCGTTAAGTCGGAAGGTGCAATGTTTGTATGAAATTTTGTCCAGTAAATGGAAGAATCCCTTGGAAGAAATGATAAAAATAGCAGGAGATCAAGATTCTGAATATCAGCAAATAAAACAACAGGTACAACAATTTTCAGCGAAAAAAATCAACAGGGATATGAATTAGATGATGCTGGAATGCTGCATTATAAAAAGAGGCTGTATGTACCTAGTAAAAATAGTCTTAAAAATCTGATTTTGGATGAGTTTCACACCAGCCACTATGCGGGACATCCGGGGTACCAAAAAATGATCACCGCACTTCGAAAAGAATACCATTGGCCAGGGATGAAAAAGAATGTAGCGGAATATTTAGCACGGTGTTTGGAGTGTCAACAGATCAAAGCAGAGCATCTACACCCAGCGGGGTTATTACAAACTTTACCCATTCCGCAATGGAAATGGGAAACTATTTCTATGGATTTCATAACAGGGCCGCCTCGGACAAAGAAGGACAATGATTCTATTATGGTAGTGGTAGACAAACTGAGTAAGGTAGCACACTTTATACCCGTGCAGTCCACCTACAGGGCTGTGCAAATTGCCCACATTTTTATGCAGAATGTGTTTAAACTGCATGGACTTCCGAAGACAATAATATCTGATCGGGATGTAAAAGTCACGTCAATCTTTTGGAGGTTATTGTTTACAGAACTGGGAACACAGCTGAATTTCAGCACAGCCTATCATCCCCAGACCGATGGTCAAACAAAGCGAGTGAATCAAGTGGTGGAGGACATGTTAAGAGCATGCGTAATGCAGAAACCAACCCAGTGGGAGGAATATTTACATTTGGTTGAATTTGCATATAATAACGGGTATCACACATCAATACAAATGAGTCCCTTTGAGGTCTTGTATGGGCAGAAATGCCGCACACCCTCAAGCTGGGGTGGACCTGAGGACAAATTAAGATTGGGGCCAGAAATGCTCAAAGAAATGGAGGACATGGTGAAAAGGGTACGTACTAATTTAAAGGCTGCTCAGGACAGACAAAAGAGCTTTGCTGATCGGAAAAGAAGGTTCAAAGAATACCAGGTCGGTGACCATGTTTATGTGAGGATCCAAGCCAGAAAGAGTACCCTGCAATGGAGCGGTTGTGCCAAGCTTGCACCCCGTTACTTTGGACCTTTCCAGGTCTTGGCAAGAGTTGGGCCGGTAGCTTACCAACTCGCCCTGCCAAGCCATATTAGAATCCACAATGTCTTCCATGTTTCTATACTAAAAAAATACATTTACGACCCTAAACATGTGATCAAATGGTAGGATATACGGGTAAGAACTAAATCCAGTTGATCTAATTAAAAATTTATTCCAGAAAGGAAAATGACTGGAAATGTTGTTGATTGCAGGTCGAACCAGAAGGCGAGGTTCTGGTCGAGCCGCTGAGCATCCTCGACCGGAGAGAAGTGCAGCTGCGGAAGCGAGCTATTACCCAAGTTAAAGTGCAGTGGCAGCACTATGGGCCTGATGAGGCCACTTGGGAAGATGAAGAGCTCATAAAAAAGGCTTACCCAGAATTGTTTGTGAAAATCAGACATCGGGACGATGTCCAATCTCAGGAGGGGGAGATGTGATGACCCTAGAAAATGTAAATATTGGAATTTTACTGTGGTAAAAGATAGAATTGGAAGACAGTTTTTAAAACCTTAACCATATTATTTTTATTATTGTGAATTAAAATATATATATTAAAGAAATATATACTTCTTGAAATGCTGGCAACTTCTGAAAAGAAGATTGGAAGAGGGAATCAGTTGTGAGAACTGCACAAACTACCCTCCCTAACTGGAAAGGTATCCAGGGAAAAGGTGGGGGAGAGACAAAAAATTCTGGGCTGTAAGGACAGCCAGAGGAAAAATAAAAATTGGTTAAGTCTGGTAAGGACCAGATAACCAGGCACAAGTTGCATGTATCTTGTTGAGGGCTTTGGGCCTGCAAGATAGCTCGGGGAGAGATCCCAGTCCTGGCGACGGATCTCATGGTTGGGTGGTCAAGAGCAAACAAAGGATACAGGTGAATTTCTGAAGCACATCTACAACCTAGGCGGACCAGGTATGTAGCAGCTTCTGGAGAAATCATTTCAACAGTGAATATATATATTATTGTTAATTGAAAATTACAGTAGCCTAAATACAGTAGAATAGCTGTGAAATTATTTGAAAAATATACATTCTTATATCGTTATTATGCTTGTTGTAATGTTACCTGGCTCAAACAAAGATTATAGAGGTACTAATAAATGACTGATAAGAAGGGTCTGATGTTGTTACGTTTATTGGTACTCCAAGAAAACAAAACGGAGGTCAAATATCACTGTATAGAATACTGAGGAATTAATTTACATATATAAAGGAAATAAATAAGTTTTCGATGACCATGATTCTGTTCATTTTAGAGGAGAGTAGGATAGCGGGCCCCGAGCTGGGGTTACCAGAACTGTAGTGAGAAAAACGCGCTGGAACTAAACACCTTAATGGCTACAGTGTGAATGTTCATTAAAGAATTCAGAAGACCATACGAGATTATATCATATATGACAGTCTGCACAAACTGTAGAGTGACTATATATATATATGTATATAAGCAAAAAAAATACACATAGACAGAGGTAACTGTTAGACCATAAAGGACATGAGTAATCTTAAGAGAAGGTTCGAGAAAGCTATGAACCAGACCCTACTGTATCATTAGTTAATGAAACAACGAAGATGCAAACTGCATGATTCACCATAGTCACGGTAGCAAAATGCGCAGCGGTAAGGAAATCTACTGTTCAGACCAACTAAAACATTTATTCTCAGATATAACCATAACCCTTCTATCATAAACAATACATCTCGATAGTAAGGAACCTTAACAGTTCGGAGAAGAACAATATGTCGAAAACAGAACAGACAGCATACATTTGTTTTCCTCTAAAGACAATGGCAGCTCCGCCGTAACATAGAATCCTGAGAGCATATATAAGTAACTGTAGCGATATTATAAATCACATAAATTACTTCAGAGTGACAAGTTCACAAAGTACCGGAGCCCAAGGCTCTCATGAACAAAGTTTAGTCCGCTATTAAAACTTTCCAAAGAAACCCAGAAATAAATTTACATTTACAGAGTTAAGCATTAATTCCAGGAAAACGGCGAACTCGAAATATAAACAAAATATCCATTGGAAAACAAAGAGGTTCCATATTCCACGACCCAGTCCAACTAGTAGTCTTTACTACTTTGTTACTCAAATAATTACAACTGGATAATGATTCATAAAATACAGAAAGGAATCCGAGATAATTCAAACTACTGGGATTGCCAAGGCACCTCCCGTCTGAAAGGAACTGACTGTTCCTCACAACCCAATAGGGCAAGTCGAGATAACAAAACCTGAGAATATGAGAAACCATGAATAGCCTCGGAGGCAAACCCCAAGGACCCTGTCCTGGGTAACTTCGGTCAAGTTAAGGAAATTTAAAAGCCAGTAAAAGGAAACGAGTATGTATAAATCTCGTAGCTGCAACAGACAAAAGGGGGAAAAACCCCAAACACCGCACCCAGGAATCAATGAGCATGAATTGCTTAACTGTTATGCGGCGAAGGAGGTTGGGTTGCTGAGGGCCCAACGTCCTACATATTGGAAGGTTTCATCACCGTAGCATCACCTTCATACACCAGAGAAATATGAGAATTATTAATACACATGTAAAACCAATGGAGAGACCTGTAATAAAAGAATATCATAATAGAAAAATCGTGGATTTAACTGTGAGAAATGCCATTACCTGTGTGGGTTAATCCTGGAAAATCAAATGAGTAACTCCTGCGTTGCAGATGAAACCTCGGTGGAGGAGTGAATGGGAGAAATACCCTGTGCACGAAGAGACAAGCTGAACCCGGGAGCGGCGACGGGTCCAAATGAGCTGAGTGGAAACTCAAACCACTTAATAACAACCCTAAATCCCTCTGACAGACCTCCACCCTCGGATCCAGATTGGTTGATCCACACCATTGAAATGAAGCAGGAACCAAAGGCGCGAGGAACGAGGGTACGGGACCCTGCTTATTCACATGGTCGAGCAGGAAAGGCAAGCGAGTTGTGCTGGGGAGCATTAAATAGCTGTCCTTAAAACTTATTACAGTCCAACAACTCAACGCCGATTATTACTCCGGTCACATTGTAACATGTCAGCGCACTTATCCGGTTGCCAAATAATATATATCCGATGCATACAAACAAAACTATAATCCAGACATTTGAATAGACTGTCATTTGTCCGAATAATCCCTAATGATGTTAATAGTCCAAGTAAACTGTATGTCATGGCAGAGTATGTGCGGATTAAGGATTATGGTAAGGTTGAATATGTAAGGATTAAAAAATAAATAAAAATTATTTATATGTATCATGGGTAGGATCGTGACATTTCCCCACATGTTTTCAAAGTTGACTGTAATATAGCCAATTGCATTAATATGAACATCTTGAGATGAGGATTTTTTTTGCAATCAACATTTGTTTACACAATGTATTTGAAAATAACCTCAACTATTTGAAATAGGTATTTTATGGAAATACTATCCTCATAATTTTGAATATTATATTTTTTATTAATTATAATTTGTATTTAATTAACAAAACTATTTTTCAATTATAATTTCTTAATATTTTTTATGATATTAATTTATATGAATTTTTAAAATTTTAACTTGAATTTGAAATGTGGTTAGTTCATACCTATAAATAAATAGGGTATGCTTATTTGTATTTCTAAATTTATCACTTGCAAAGAGATTAAATTTTTCTAAATAAAAATATTTTTAAATTGTAGATAAAAAGTATTTGAAACACATATATAATAGATTTTTAGTTAACATGAAACATGTTTAAGAAATTACATTAAATTATTTTTATTGGAATATAATTTAATTTTATTTAAAAATATTTTAATCTATAATATATTTTTATAAAATTTTAATATATAAATCTATTTATTTAGTAAATTCAAAAATATTATTTAAACTTCTAACAATTGAATCTTTACATTTTAATTTTTCACCTATAATGTAATAGAACATTAAATATATGTTATTTATAATATTTCTTTTTATGTGTTTTGCTAATAAATTTAATAAATATTAAAACTATGAAATTTAATTTATTTTTTATCCTCTCCTTGGGTTAAATCACACTATCTAATATCATTTATTTACAATTGTTTGTTAAGTTACTGAAATTGGTTTAATATTTGGTAAGAAATCCAAAAATATTAATAACCATATATTGAAAATATGACATGATTTTTTTTTTATGAACATGACTGCAATTGCAATCCATATAATAGAAAAAAAACTAAATTGCTCACCTGCTTGGCTATCTCTACAAATATTTAATAAATAAATGAATAAAGCCATATATTACTTAAATGAATATTAAATATTTATGTATGATTTAAATGAAGAACCATCTTCCATTATGTGAAGGTCAATGGTAACCTACCCAATTCTCACTCTAAATAAAAAAAAAAAAAGTATTTTCTAAGATGTTATGGGAAGACAAAGGTCTAACATTTCCTTTACAATTATTCAATATGTAATTTTACCATATAGTATACATATAGTCTATCACTAATGTTTGTTTTAGATCTATATATGAAAAATTCTTTGGGGTTTGCACTGCTCCCCATTAACAATGTTTAGACATTAATGTTATTTATGGCATACCTTGTTGTTGAGTTACAATCTATTAATCATAATTTGACTATTTTGTTAAAAGGGTTAAGAATGTTTGTGGTTTGCACTGCTCCCCATTAATAATGTTCAGACTTTAATGTTATTTATGTCATACTTTGTTGTTGAGTTACAATGGGCTCATCATAGTTTCACTATTTTACTAATAAAAAAATATTTTCTATGATGTTATAGCAAGACAAAGGTCTAACATTTCCTTTAATGTTATTTACGTCATACTTTGTTGTTGAGTTACAATGCACTCATCATAGTTTCACTATTTTGCTAATAAAAAAATATTTTCTATGATGTTATAGGAAGACAAAGTTCTAACATTGCCTTTCCAATAATCCAGTATGTATTTTTATTTTTGCCATATAGTATTAGACAATATAATGCCATATAAACATTATTGTCAAATTACTTAATTTTAGAAAGTAAATATAAAAATAATTTTGTATTTATATTTTCTTTATCCATGCTTCAATTACTAAAGGAATTGTTTTTCTATATATCACATCTCTAAATGTAACCTTTATACATAAAAAATAATTAATAAACATTGTAAATGTGAAAAGTATTTACACACACAAATGTTTATTGATTCTTTATTAACTCAATGTATTATTGTATAAATTATTTTGATTACAGCATTATTGAGCTTAGTGAAAATTTTAACAATGCACTAATGTAAGAAGCTAATTAGTTGGAAAATATCTCTCAAATGTAATTGAGTAGATCTAACCACCTCCTAAATACTATGAATATACTCTTCTGGTGTAGATGAACTATGCACAATAATGACCAATAATCTAAACCATGGGCAAACACGCTCAAAGAGTTTATTTTTTATTTTTCTAGGAGTTTATTTTTTATATGTATGAGCAAGATTTTTGGAATCACTTCATTAGCCATTTTGGGGGAGTGTTCAAGATAATGCTTAAGATGTAATTTTTAACAATTTTTCTATAAACAATGATAACTTCCAACTAAATAGAGACATATCAACTAGATGGATAACTTCGAACAAGATAGATACATACCAACTAAATGGAAGTTAGATGATAACATCCGATTAGATAAAGATATACCAGACTAAATGGAAATTAGATACTACTCTTTATAATTTCATCTTCATCAAACATGATATAAAACATCTAGACAAACTCATGTTTCCACCTTTCAGGAGATATAGTATGTGCTTTAGGAAAGGATGAATTCAAACAACTATTCAGTCCAGCGAAACTCATGTTTTCACCTTCTTAGAGATCCAAAAGATCTAGTACATGCTTAAAAAAATATAAATTCAAATATCATCTTCAAATATCACCTTCTAGGAGATCTGAGAAATCCGGTATGTGCTAAAAAAAGATAAATTCAGTAAACACATTTTTGACATTTTGTTTTCTTTTGATCAATAAAATCAACAAAATTAGAATTGATCATCAAGTAAGCCTGAATTAAAATATGGGAGACTCATTTATATTTCTAACGCAAACACCACCCATAAATCAAGCTAGACCATTAACCAAATTTGATGGACAAGCACGTTCAATGGTGAAAACCCACCACTCCACCTACCGTGATGAACTTATTTTATGGGGCTTGAATTGGTCACCATACCCATTAACCAAATTTCAACCAGTATGAAAACCAATATTCATGGACAAGCACGTTCAATGGTGAAAGCCCACCAATCCACCTAGCCCAATGGACTTATTTTTTTATTGAGCTTGAATGGGTCACCATACACATTAACCAAATTTCAATCATTGTGAAAACCAATATTGATGGACAACCACGTTCAATGATGAAAGCACACCGATCCACCTAGGGCCATGGACTTATTTTTTATTGGGCTTGAATTGGTCACCTTGTACGATTATAACAATAAAGAAACCATAACAAGATCATTTGACTGCAGCGTTTGTTGTTTGAAGCATGGGCAAAACAAATAACGTAATGAAGGGAGACAGAAATAGAGGCACGCTGCCCGGTCCAGCCGACGTGATATCCCCCAACAGCATGAGGTAGGAGCCCAAATGCATCTATGAAGTTGAATATTGAAAAAATTAACGTTAGGAAATAAAAATATTTAGATTTTTGGAATAATATTGTATAATGTAGGTAATTAGTTTATAGTTTTCAATCACTTAAATAATATTTATTTTTCGACATAAAAATAAAATAAAAAATATGGAAAAATGTTTAGTAAAAATAAAAATAAAAAAATAAATGGAAATAATGTAAATAGTGGAATATATATAGGTATAATGTAAATAGTGATATATACATTTACATATGTAAGAATTAAAGGCAAAAAGGAAAAATAATAATTTTGTTATTATCATAATTTAATATACTGATCAATATTTTATAATGCATAATTTTTGGAAAAATATTTTTTCTATTATAAAATTTGATAAAATTAACTAATGTAAAATTAATAGATTGATATTTACTTTTATCCACCATATTTCACATATTAATTATGAAAAATAATATTCTTTTCTTCTTTTCTTTTATAATTAGATAAATATTTTAATTTAATGAAATCCATAGTTTAAAAGATGGTTTAGTTACATAATGATCTAAATATTATAGTATTAAGTATGAAGAATTAAAAAAAATAAGATAAAATATTAAAATATGAAGAATAAATATAAGAAGATAAAATAGAAAATATTGGCAATAAGAATAATCTATAAGCTTAAGATAGGAAAAAGTATAAGAGATATAGTATAAAACAGAGGAGGAATGATAATAAAATATAGAATAATAATAAATCATATAAAGATGATATAATATGGAATAACAATAAATCATATAAGTATGAAAATAACATTAGTAAATGAGTAAATATAAGAAAATAAAGAATAAGGTATAGAATGAGTTTTAAAAAATGAGTGAAAAAATAGAAAAATATGTAATGATGGGAAAGAATGAGATTTAAAATAAAGTATAAACAAAAATATTTTGGTATGGGGGATTTACGCAGTGCATTATATTAGATATCATTTTTGGGATTCAACTGCGTTAAGTAAGTCATTCAAACGTATGACCATTTTCATGAGAGGTAGTCGTAACTGACTAATTTCTCATGATTTTTGAATAGTTCACTTAGCACTCATTGCATCGGGTGATGCTCACAGGAGTGAAGAAGTGGGATTGAAACTAGTGAAATGTAGCATTTAGGTTATTTTTCTTTGTATGATAAATTAATATGTAAATCTGTTGACAGTAATTTAGTTAAAATTAATGCATAGATTTACATAATTATTCTCAATATAAATTTCTTATTATAAGTTTTGACATTTTAAATTTGAAAAATCTTGTATTTACAATTACATAAATTTACAGTTATTGAAATCCAACATTTAAAATATTTACGTGATGATGTAAATATTAAAGTAGAAATAGTAAAGTGTGAGGAATAAAAATAATAAGAATGGATAGTAAATTATGAAGACTCCGAATAATATGAGAAAATAAAAAAGTTGACAAAAGAGATAACATAATAAAATAAAAAAGATAATAATAATAATATTTAAAATAATAAATAATATATAATAAAAAATAATGAATATTTAAAATAATAAATAATATAATGATAAAAATAAATGTAGTAAATGAGTGAAAAGTAAAATAATGTAAAGATAAAATGAAATATAGGATAAAAATATAGAGAACGAATATGAATGAATGTAGAAAAGTTGGAAAAGAGTGGAATATAAATTTTAAGCAAATAAGAATGAAAATATAATGAAAATATAGAAATAAATAAAGATAATATAATGAAGGGGGAAATTAGAATAATAATGTGTAGGGCAAGTAAAGTGAAAAAAGAAAAAAAGTATAGTGAATATAGATTTTAATATAAGAAATGTGATTAAAAAATAAGAAATTGAAATTAAAAACAAATAGTATTAAGAATTTAAAAAATTTAGTTTTTGACTTGAGCTTAAAGTGGATAGACACACTTTTGTGTGTGTGTGTATATACACACAAAACAACAAGGATTACACATTTTTTTTTAAATATGGAAGATTCTTGTTTTTTAATGTAAAACACTCTCACTATAGGCCTATGAAATGCTGAAATATTGTAAATTATGTCTAGATATAAAAATGAAAATCAATGTCTGGAGAGACATCATAATAAGAGAATATCCTTCTCACTATAGAAATAGAAATTTACATGTACATTGAAATCAATGTATGAATTTTATTTTAAATACATTGATAGAGTACTCTAAATATGAATAAGTGACATATATTTAAGAAAACCATGTGATGAATTCTAAATATGAAAAAAGACGATAATTATTGAATTGAGGCTTCTGTGATACATATCAAATTTATGAGAGATTTTTAGACATGTTTCGAACCAACCAGTGTGGTTCATCATCAGGACAAGTTGAAGAATCAGATCAAGCATTACATGTTAAATAGTCCCAAACCTCGGCTATAATTCTTGAACAGGCAACGACTATATTGACTAACGACTAAATATGACTGGGGGACAACTAGATGGACCACGATCATAAAAATAAGATAATTTCATAGCTAGTTAGTTATATTATTATTAAATTAAAATTCAAAGGGACATATGAATTTTCTAAGGGTTTATATATATATTTTAAATGATTATTAAATTGACAGTTAGTTATAAAAAGTATTAATTATTTAATAAAAATATATAATATAAATATTAGAATAAGTCAAGTGTTAGAAAAAATAAGATTTTAAATATTCAAATTTAATTAATTGTTTCTCTAATTGTCACATTAACCTAGAGGTATTAACTAATTTAATTGTTTATATGAATTTACCTAAAGGTCTTTACTATATATATATATATATATATATTCTTAAGAAAATAGTTAGTTATAAACAAAAATATATTGATAAACTAAGTCAAGTGATGGAAAGAAAATAGTATAATTAATCATTTATCTTAATTGTTAAATTAACATCTGATTAAAGCTATAAAAAAAAAAGGGCCAAGGGATATGGGAAAACAAGAACAAGCCAAAAAACGAGGGAGGGGAGGAAAGGAAGAAAATGACTAGGAAGAGAGTGCTGGGACCCAACAACTACTAATTTTCTAGCCATCTTCTCTATTGATATTACTCGGCCTTTTTTCAATCTCAAGGGCTTCCCTAAATTTTTGATGATGGAATTTTGAAACTCTAGCAATCACACTAGCCTCGTCAATACACACATGATGCTTCGTTCTTTCCGCATGTTCAGCTAAAGTGGAAGACTTGGTTCTCCTATGTTTAAGGTTAGCTACATGCTCACTAATCCTTTGATTAATGGAGCGACTAGTCTTATCAATATAGGGGGTCCGACAGGAACAAGAGATAATATATACCCCTTTCATATCCTTATGGTCGATAGGATCCTTCACTGATCTGAGGGACCTACGAATGGTGTTAAGGGGCCTAAAGGTCACGGGGACATTATGCTTTTTAAGAATCCTTGCAATCTTATTAATGGTCCCCTGAACATATAGAAGATGGACACCTGGAATCCGCTCCTTCGGTTCTCTTTTAGTTAGTGAATTCTTGGCATCTTTGAGGAAATCTTTCTCACCCAAGAATCTACTATAACCATTCTCGACAAAGACGTCAAGGAGATGGGATTTCTCCCTCTCGAAGCTCTTTTCATCAAAGATCCTTAAGGCACGAGTAGCAAGGGTGTTGAGAACACCCATCATCTGAGCCGAGAAATGGTGGGAACTAGCATGAGGGCACTGATCCGTATGCATTTTTTTCCGAAACACTTGGTGAGAGAGGGAACTATCACTATTCTTAGAAATAAGAATATCAAGGAAAATGAGTTGGTCACCAGACCCATTAAACAAATTTCAAACATTGTGAAAACCAATATTAATGGGCAAACACATTCCATGCGGGAAGTCAGCACGCCACCTAGCACGATGGACTTATTTTTTATTGGGCTTGAATGGGTCACCATAACCATTAACCAAATTTCAATCATTGTGATAACCAATATTGATGGACAATCACGTTCAAATATTGATGGACAAGCACGTTCAATGGTGAAAGTCTACCAATCCACGTAGCGGAATGGACTTATTTTTTATTGGGCTTGAATTGGTCACCTTGTACGCTTTATAACAATAAAGAAACCATAACAATATGAATAATTGTAGAAATTCTTATCACTCAAAGAAAAACACGTTAACAGATGTGGCTTGTTCAAGTTTCTTCGAAATTGATAATTCAAGTAACATCTAGTCAACAAAATAGAGGTATGCTTCCACGTGTGACTTATAGAAATGGTAGACATGGTACCAAGTTGCAGAGGTATGTATTTATTCAACATCCTCTATGGATTGGTGTTTTGGTTTACATATCTATATACGACTGGAGCATATCGGATCAATTGTTTCTTTATAATATTTATCTTCTAGAATAGAAGTAGAATATAAAAAATAGAAGAATGGTTCGTACACTTTGATTTTTATTGTTAAGTATATAAATATATATATAAAAAATGAAGTTGATTGGTAATTTATTTAAGATATAAAATGAAGACTAGTAGTAAATTATTTTCCATTTGATTAATAAAAATAAAAATATTTATTATATATAAAATATTTAATTTCAAATAATTTTATTTCAATTTTATAGATAAATGTTTCAAATAATTTTATTTCAAATTTTATATAAAGATAAAACCATTTTTTTTAATCTAATTTATCATGATAATAATAAAAAATTTCTTCTATATTTTCTTTAGGAAGTTAATATTTAAATTTAGAAGAAAAAAATTAATCACAACAAAATACCTTAAATAAAATATTTTAATGTCAATTTAAGAAAATTATTTAAATAATAATTTTATAGAAAATGATATGAAGTCTCAAGAATTCCATTGATTCAAATGTTGTGAACTATGTATTAATACATTCAAGGAAGGTTACAGTTATACTTGAAAACAATAACTGAAACAATTATAACTAGAAATATCTAATTTATAAATAAATCCCTACACTAAATTCCTAACTATACAAAAATCTCAAAGGATTACAACATTTTCCCCTTTATTCTGAAGGGACATCTGACATACCAAGTAAATATCTAAATTTTTCGAACTTTTCATGTCCCAATGCTTTAGTAAAGATATCTACAATTTGCTCTGATATTGGACAATGTGTCAGATGAATTGTTTTGGCCTCTACATGATGTTGAATGAAATGATACTTGGTGTTGATATGTTTGATTCGATCATGAAACTTTGGATTCTTGGTCAATTGAATTACAGAATAGTTGTCAACAAATAAAGGAGTTGAAGTTTTTTGTTTCTCCTGCAAATCTTCAAGTATTTTCCGAAGCCAAATAGTTTCCTCAGTGGCTTGAGCTGCTGCAACATATTTGACTTTGATGGTAAAATAAACATGAACAGATTGCTTGCGTGATATCAAACTGATGGTTGTTGATCCAAGATTCATCAAATAGCCAGAAATAGAGACTCCATTCTCTTTATCTCCATCAGAATTTGAATCTTAATAACTAGCAAGATGGAAGTATAAAATTTTGGTATATTTGATGTCGTAAGTTTGGGTTCCATTTAAATATTTTAGTACTACTTTTGCTGCTACCCAATGCCCCTCACAAGGATGATGCATAAATGTGGAAAGTATTCCTACAACAAATGTTATATCAGGACGAGTAATATATAAATAAATCAAACTTCCAACAAGTTGCCTATACTTTGTTGGATCTTCAAATGGTTTTCCTTCTTCTGAAGTAAGTTTTAAATTCTACTCCATTGGTGTAGCAAGAGGATTACAATCCATCATACTATATTTGTTTAATAACTTACCAACATACTTCTTCTGAGAGATGAAAATATGTTGTGGTTTTTTATCAACTTCAATTCCAAGATAATAATGAAGTAAACCTAAATTTGTCATATCAAAAACCTTTTTCAATTCCTTCTTAATAGATGATATATATTCAAAATGAAAAACAAATTGGCAACTAATGTGATTACAATATCATGAAGAGAGCGGGGAACAAGAACGGAGCTTGGACTAGGGTTTGAAACAGGGGATGACAGAAGTGAGTTGGTAACCATGGAGGGACAAGGAGGACCAAGCTCCACTCCCTCCTATAGTAACGTGGTTTCAAACGAAGGCAAAGGGACGAGTTGGAACAAGCAAAAACATACAAAGGAGAAAGAGACAAGAATCTCTGATACCCAAGAGCCAGAAGGCAGAAAACCCCATTAGGAGGAAGGGACCCACGAGGAGATTCGAGAAAAAAAGAAAGTAAGAGACAATGGTCAGAGGTTGGAGAGCAGAGCTACAATGGGACCCTACAAGCCCAAGTCTAATATTAAACCATGGGTGGTCCTAAACGATCCTATTCTATAGGAGCACAAAGATCACATGGCCACCTATGCAATCATATGCAATTTTATGGGTATTTGGCCCATGGAGAAAGCACTATATACTTGGATAAGAAACACCTGGAAACCAAAAGGAGAAATAAAGATACATCTAGGATCCAAAGGTTTTCATATCATGGTTTTCTCGAACCTGGAGGATAAAGAAAGAATATTCGAAGGAGGACCTTACTTCTTTGCTGTTGCAGGCCTCTATATGCTACCTTTGACGATGAACTTTGTTTAGGAGCAAGAAACATTCACATTGGTTCCGGTATGGAATAGATTATATTCCTTACCTTTAGATTACTGGCTGCCGGAATCCCTAAAAGCTATAGGTAATAAACTAGGACATTTTTTAAAGATATCAGAGGTGAATCTGTGAGGTAAATACACATCTTTCGCCCATATATGTGTAGAAATGGACTTATCGGGAGGACTCCCAGATGATGTCATCCTGCAAGTATTTGATGAGAAATGGGTACAGGCGGTCGACTATGAACACATCCCATTCAGATGCTGCAAATTTCATGAACATGGGAATATCTTCAAAGAATGCCCATTCAACGAAAGAGAGGACAATCTGAAAAACAACATTGGTAAAGACCCTGAAGGTTACACCAAAGTGACCGGTAAGGGGAAAGGAGGAGGGAAAAAGCACCAAAAGAAACTTAGTGAGAACAAGCTACAAAGTCACAACATTTTTGAGATTTTAGAAGAGGAGGGGGAAGAAAATGGAAAGAGTAAGAAACAGGGGAACATTCCAACAGAGAGGGAAAGAGAGGACAACATGGACATCACACAGGTAGACAATGAAATGAAGGAGGACCCACTAAACACTACAGGATGTGGAGGAGACCAGGACATGACCCCAAGCGAAGGAGGAACGGAGGACCAAGACCTACAGGAGATTCTTGGTAGGGAGAACCTTGAACTAGAACAGTTCCTAGAATAGGGAACCAACAAAGGGATTGACTCTCCGCCACAAGAGAATTTTGATACAGTGCAACAACTTTACATCAGAAGGTCCCAATTAAAGGTTGCGACAGTCAAATGTAACTATGATAGGCAGGAGAATAAAGGGTTCAAACAAATGGAGGCTACACCAGAATACTCCACCAAAAACCCAGGCAAGAAAACAGGAAGAAGGAGACAGAATGAGCTCCTATTAGAATGTGGGAAACTCCTAATTAATTCAGGTAAGATGAAAGATATTACCAGTTACTCTTTCACAAATACTTCATTATGAAGCTCACAACCTGGAACATTAGGGGGCTAGACAGCAAAAGAAAGCAAAGAAATCTCAGTAATAGAATAAAAGAAGAAAAACCAAACATGGTGTTCATATAGGAAACCAAATGCTTAGTAGAAAAGATCAGGGAACTTCACTGCAAATGGCTCAATAACTATGAGTACCTCGAGGTCAAAGCAAACAACACAGTGGGGGGAATTCTTACCCTATGGAATCCACAGAAATTTGAGATCATTAATGCAGAAGCATCCAGAAATCACCTTTCAATGGTAATGCAACCTTTGTTGGACAAAGAGTGCTACTTGATCACTAATATCTATGGTCCTCAACTGCTAGAAGACAAACTAAAACTCCTCACCTCTCTAGAGGAGCTAAGAGAGAGGCACTCACTTATACCCTAGATTTTTGTTAGAGACTTCAATATGATCATCAGATCCCTATTAGAGAAAAAAGGGGGAAGCAGAACGTTGGGACAAGACTCACTTACATTTCAGAACTTCTTAGACACTATGAGACTGGTGACTATGGAAACATTAAATGGCACATTCACATGGAATAAAAAAAGAGGGGGTATTGCCCAAGGTGCCTTGAAATTAGACAGATTCATAATCTCAAAGGATCTCCTTCTCTCAGGTCACTCTATGACAACCTGGATTCTTCCTTTTGGTGGTTTGGACCACTAGCCCATCCAGTTGGAAGATTATTTTATTGGAACCCCAAGAAATAGTCCTTTCAGGTTGGAAAATGAATGGCTCACTCACCCCAAATTCATCAATAATATTAGAAATTGGTGGGTGGAAGACATGCCCACCCAGGGCACAAAAATGTTCCTCTTACATCAGAGACTCAAACATATCAAACAAAGGCTCAAAGAATGGAACAGAAATGAGTTTGGAAACATTTTTGAAGCCAAGAGAGAACTGGAAAGAAAATTACAAGAAACTAATCAAATTCTCATCAAGGAAGGATTCACAGAGGAAAGGAAGATACCGACAGACTCTCTGCACAGCAAGATTGGGACAATAGATGTCAGCAAGAGGAAATATTTTGGAAATAGAAATCTAGAGTAAAATGGATTAAAGAAGGGGAGAGGAATACCATATTCTTCCACAAATCTATAATGAAACACAAGGCTCATAAAAGGATCACAAAACTCCTAGATCTGCAAGGGAAAGAGTTAAATACTCATAAGGAAATGGAATCTGTTCTGGTCCAACATTTCAAAAGCATTGCAGAGGAAACAGTTGCAAACAGATCTCAATTCATTAAAAGCTTCACAAAGAATATTCCAAAATTTTTAACCAGGGAAGATAACTATAATCTCAACAGGCCAGTAATGGAGGAAGAGGACAATGAAGTGATCGAAGAGATGCACAATGGGAAAGCTCTAGGCCCAGATGGTTTCAATGTAGACTTCTTCAAAACATGTTGGGAAATAGTCAAATATGACATTCTTGATGTGGTGGAGGACTCGAGAAAATCAAGAAAAGTTCTTAGAGCGATTAATGAATCTTTCATAGCACTAATCCCTAAAAAGGAAAAATCCATGACACCAGAAAGATTTAGACCCATAGGTTTATGCAATATGGTGTACAAAATCATTTCCAAAGTTATTGCTAATAGACTCAAACCTCTACCTCCATCGCTCATGTCAGAGGAACAGACCGGATATGTGGAAGCCAAACAAATTCTCAATAACATCATCCAATCTCATGAAGTGGTTTATTCCCTCAAGACCAATAAGCAAGTAGGAATGATAATACATCTGGACATAGCGAAAACCTATGATAAACTAAGTTGGCACTATCTAAAGGAAATCCTTAAAGCCTATGGCTTTGACTACAATTGGATCAAGTGGGTCATGGCCCTGGTAACCACAACAGGTTTCTCCATCCTTCTCAACAGCTCACCTTCTAGAACCTTTAGGCCTTCAAGAGGCCTTAGGCAAGGTGATCCGCTTTTCCCATTCCTCTTCATTCTCATGATGGAAGGATTAGGAAGAATGATCAAATCAGCCAAAGAGGAAGGTAAAATCAAGGGGCTAAAACTCACTCATTATGGGGAAACATTGACTCATCAAAAATTTGTGGATGACACTATGCTGCAAGGCATTCCCACGGTTAAGGAAGCCAAAGCCCTCAAACAAATCCTGCAGGATTTTGCAAAAGCTGCAGGCACAGAGGTAAGCCTCACAAAATCAAAAGTTTTCTTTTTCAATACGGATATTTCCATCCAAAGACATCTCTCCAAAATTCTTGGTTTTCAAAGAGAGAATCTTCCCTCCAAATATATGGGCATGCCTCTCACTGACAAACCTATGAATAAGGAAGTATCGGAGTCAGTTAGAAATAAGCTTAAGGACAATGTCAACAATTGGACTAACAGATCTTTGAATTTAGTAAGAAGACTAGTTCTTACAAAGGTTGTCTTTCAAACCATTCTAGTTTTCATGTCTTTAGCCCTTCCAGTCCCTAAAGGAGTTTTACAGCAGATCAAGAACATTCAAAGAAACTTTCTTTGGGGTAAAGGGGAAGAGAAAAATAAATGGGCCCTGGTGGCATGGGATAAGCTCTACAAACCCAAAACCCATGGTGGTGTAGGTCTCCATGACTCGGATACCCTAAGCAAGGTCTTGGCGGTAAAACTTTGGTGGAGATGGCTAAAGGAAACCAATCATCCATGGACCAAGCTATGGAAACAAAAGTATGCAATGAACTAGCAGGAAAGGGACCACATCTGGATGTCAAGGCAGATCAGGGGCTCTCATATTTGGAACAAGGCTTGGGAGAACATAACCTTAGTTCAAAATCACAGTTTCTAGGAGATAAGAAATGGGAGTCTAGCCTAGTTCTGAGAGGACATCTAGCAGCAGGAACAGAATCTATGCAAAGAAAGTCTAGAAATCATAAAAAATGACACCCTTAACAAAGGCCTAAAAAGGGTAAGTGACTTTTGGGATCAGTCAAGAGAGGAAAGGAAATGGAGATTCTGGAAGGTACCAAATTACAATGCAGAGTCCCCTTTGACAGAGGAAGCTAAAGTTCTTGAAGAGATCTTGGAAAAGAGACAAATTTTAACATCAACCTTGGATGATCTACTAAGATGGGGCAGAAATAATGAGGGCAACTTCAACCTCAAAGAAGCCAAAAGAATAATTATCAGATTTGACCATCCAAATCCTGACAAGACTTGGAAAAACCTTTGGAACAACCTTCACTGGATGAAAATCAAACTATTCATGTGGCTAATTCATCATAAAAAGATTCTGACCTGGGAAAATCTTAGAAAAATAGGTTTTGCAAGACCTTCTAAATGCCAATTATGTGGTCTACAGGAGGAGACCATGGATCAGTTTCTCAACCATTACGAGTTCACCTCCTCCATATGGAATTTGGTAGCCTCTATATTCAACCAAATAGATAGAAAGGAAAATGACATTACTATAACTTTGAAGAATTGGAGGAAAGACTTCTTGGATAATGAGATAGTCAATGTAGCCTAGACTCTGATCCCAGGTTTTTTGATATGGGATGTGTGGAAAGAATACAACAATATGATCCTAAAAAATAAATCGGGCTCAACTCAAGGAATCATGGCTCAGATTCTAAAACAGCTCAAAGAAACAGTGAATGTCTTTCTAAAGCAACCTCCAGAGAAAACCCCTAGTCCAAGAGACATTCACATCCTTGAACAATTGGGACTTCAGTCTTATGGTCCTCTAGGCACCATGAAGAAAGCAAAGCACAGATCGGATAGAAAAGCCTTTTGGCAACCCCCCCGCCCCCCTCATGGCTTCCTGAAACTCAACATAGATGGAGCCTCAAAAGGGAACCCAGGGGATGCTGGCTACGGAGGAGACATAAGAGATGCAGAGGGAAATATGAAGGTCATTTTTCACATTCATTTGGCGAGGGCTACCAACAACATGGTAGAACTCATGGCCATTGAGCAAGGTTTAGAAATCCTGATAGACCACAATTTACACAACACAATCATAGAGGTAGACTCGGAACTAATGATTAATTCGGTCAATAGAATAAGCACCGGCTCAACACCAGACAAAGTCTCGAGGCACTAGCAACTTTCACAGTTGTTTCATCGAGTTCAATCTCACCTCAGAAAACTAATAACCCCGAGCTTTGTTCATGTGCACAAAGATGCCAACAAAGTGGCGGACAGGCTAGAAAATGAAGGAATGATCTACAAAAGAGAAAGCAAGTGCCTCTTGTGGGAGTTCATTTAGACAAGATAGCTACGCAAGGACTACAACACTCTGGCATGCGAAGACAAGGAGCATTACCAACACTCCAAGGGGAAACAACTAGTCGAAATCCAAGATGTCGGAAGTTACGGGCTCAACTAACAGGAAGCCTAAGTTTAGGATCTTGCAAATGAATGGAAGGTAGAGGAGTAAGAATGTGAAACTAGAAAGTGGCTCTACAACTTCACTCCAAAAAAGGGTGGTTTTACAACAGTTACCAGAGTTATTGGATGTCCAATGGTACTCGAATTGGTTTTACCCAAAAGCCCCCGATGCCACAAATGGAGATACGCGTGGCTGTAGGAAGGAAGAGAATATCGCCTTCATCATGCGGGATTCTCCTGCTCTTCTATCAAGCCAGATATCCTTCACAGCTGTCAGATCTAGTGGCAGAAGATCTAAGGCTGAAGTTGAGCGGGCCTTTTGGTGGTGGGACAATGACAGTTTTACTACAGATTCCTGAGTTATCGGGCGTCTTCATTACCATAAGTGGATTTTTGGAAAAGCCTCTGATGCCATTAAACATGTAACACGTGGCTCCAGAAAAAGTGTGAATATTTCCTTCATCAAGCAGGTAATTCTAGTGCATTTAATCTGCCTGATATCCCTTACCGCTGTAGGATTTGGTGGCAGCAGATCTAGGGCTGAGGTTGGTCGGGCTTGTTGGTGGTGGGACCGGGACGGTTTTGCTACAGTTTCCTAGGTTATTGGGCATCTGCATAAGCACGAGCAGATTTTTGGAAAAGCCTCCAACGCCATTGACCATGTAACACGTGGCTCTAGACAAAAAATAAATACCACCTTCATCGGGTGGGTAATCCCAATGCATTTAAGCTGCCCGATATCCCTCACAGTCGTTGATTTATGCAATTGCTGATCGATAGCTCAGATTTGTGATGCTTGTTTTCTACCAACAGGGCAACTCTTTATCCTTATTTCCATTGATCCATTCTTTAGCTTTGTCGATTGTAAGGTGTGGTGGGACCGTGCATGAGCATGTGGCTCAGTTCCCTAACTTAGGGCATATGTAAAATCTATGACATCATGTATATTATGTATCCTTTTTGTTGCTTCATTTGAATAGAAGGTTTGTTTCTTGCTTGAGCAAGAAAAAATAGATGATATATATTCATCATTGTTTCCTGTGATCATAAAATCATCAACATATACAACTAATCTTCCAACTTTCTTAACAAAAAGAGTTGCATCATCTAGGTCAAAATGTTTATAATTTCATTTTAGAAGATGTTTAGTTAGTTTCTCATACCATGCTCGTGGCACTTGTTTCAAGCCATACAAAGACTTCATTAGTTTTCAAATCTTTTGTTCTTTTCCTTTAAAGGAAAAATATTCTGGTTGAAACATGTAAACATCTTCTTTCAAATCTCCATTTAAAAAAGAAGTTTTGACATCCATATAATGAATTTTCAATTGTTTATGAGCTACAATAGAAAACAAAGATATAATAGTGCCCCATTTAGTTGTAGGAGCAAATGTCTCTGTATAGTCAATACCCTCTTTCTACGCATATCCATTCGCTACAAGTCTTACCTTGTGTTTGTCTAGTGAACCATCAACATTATACTTAGTTTTATAAATCCAATTTCAACCAAAATGTTTGATGCCAACATACTTAGTTTTATCAATCCAATTTCAAGCAATATGTTTGATGCCAATAGGACGATCCACCAACCTCCATGTGCCATTTTTTATGACAACATCATATTCATTTTGCATTGTATCTTTCCGCTGATCATAATTAATAGCTTCTTTAAAACAAGTAGGTTCACAATCCACAGAAAAGTTATATTCACAATGATAATAGTTACCTAAGGAACTTCTAGTCTTAAATTCATCATATTTCTTTGGAAATGTTCAAATACGAGATGATCTTTGCAAAGTTTGTGTAGGAAGTTGCTCATGTTCTTAATTTGTCTCAGTTCTTACCATTTTTGTCCCTGTCAACTCTGTTTCTATTTTTGTCCCTATCATGTCTGTAGAAATTCTTGCATCAACCAATTTCTCATCAATAGAAGAATTATCATCATTGAGATAAGGAAACTCCACAGAATTATCTAATATAGGTACCCCCCCTTTAGGATGTGGAAGTATAGTATTTGATTCATAATAAAACTTTTCAGGCACAAACGTTTCTATCTGATTAAGTTGTCTATGAACAGTGAAGGAATCTTTATCAGATTCAAGAAAGACTACATCTCTTGACAAAATCAATTTCTTGTTCTCTTCATCATATAATCGGTATGCCTTAGAAGTCATAGAATACCCTAAAAAAATACATTTTTTTCTCCGTTCACTCAACTTAGTCCTCTATTGTCTAGGAATCAAAGCATAACATTGACAACTGAAAACTTTGAAATGTTTAACAACAAGAAGAAGATTATACCACATTCCATATCGAGTTTTGTTGTTAATGATAGAGGATGGGCACTGATTTCTAATATATGTTATGCAGAGTGCTGCTTCTCCCCAAAAAATGAATTTTACATTCTTAAAAAACATCATTGATCTTACCATATTAAGAAATGTTATGTTCGTTCATTCTACAACACCATTTTGTTGTGGATTATATGGTATTGTGGTCTGGTGTTTGGTTCCATTCTCTTACAAATATTTTTCAAAGACATGTGAAGTATATTCTCTTCCATTATTAGTTCTTATAGTATCAATATTTAGTTGAGCTTCATTTGTAATCAAGAGCTGAATTTTTTTAAACACATCAAAAACTCGTGATTTTTCCTTAAGCAGATAAACCCAAGACATCCTCAAATAATCATCAATAAAAGTTAGTATGTATTTATTGCCATTCGCAGTTGGTATAGGCATAGGTCCACACAAGAGTGTATGAGACTTAATTTTCTTGTAGCTCGAGAAGTAGAATTCTGAAAATATTGCTTGTGATGCTTGCCCAATATACAAGCATTATATGGGTCAATTTTCTCGGAATTGTTGGAAGTCCTTTAATCCCCTTTTGTCTTATAATTCTAATACTTCTATAATTAATATGACCAAAGCATGCATGCCACAATAAAGAAGATGACAAAGTATCATTTTGTTGAACCAAATATTTTGTGTTCAAAGTAACAGATGACACACCTTTCAATTTCAACAATTTATCTTCATCTACACCAATCATTACAGTTTTATTGTTGGTTGCTCTTCGAATTTCCACTTTACCAAAAAATTTGTGGATGGAATGTCTCCATTGTCTTATTTGTACAAGAGATAATAAATTTCTTTGGAACTGAGGAATGTAAAGAACATCATTCAAAGTATAATAAAAAAGTCCAGGAATTTTTAACTGAATAAAACCAATCCTCGATGGTTTGATTTTAGACTTATCAGCAAAATACACTACTCCATCAATATTATCACTAAATTGTTTGAACAAATCTCTTCTAAAGGTCATATGACAAGTGGCACCTGTGTCTAAAATCCAAATGTCATGCCATGAAGAAAAAGAGGTACTAAAGATATCTTCCATATGAAAATTACAATGAGCAACAACATAAAGTGCATTCTCAGAAGACCGTCCTTCTCCTCAAATTAGATGATCTTTCTTTTCAAGAATTTCCTCTATTCTTTCATTAATTTTCTCCCAGGGAATTCTACAATTTGCAGCTGTATGTCCACTTTTATGACATCTAAAGCATTTTATAGCTATTTTATCAGGAAAATTTCTTTGCTTATCATTCTGCTATCTATCTCCCTGAATATTTTTGCCTCCTTGCCTCTATAATTTTTCCTATCTTGACCTCTATTACCCTTAGTATTTCTTTCATATTCTTATTGAGGTTTTTGGTCTTTTTGAGCAAGACATAGGGTTTCAGTATTAAAATTATGTGATGTTTCTTTCTTGCCAAAATCCTTCTCTCTTTTTGTAATTTTCCCTACTAATTTATCAAAATCTAAATCTTTTAACTTCCCACTAGCTTGGAGAGATTCCAGGTAGTGTGAGTAACTAGGGTAAAGAGCTTTTATAAAGGCAGTGATTTGCATATCAACTTTAACTCCAGTAGATTTAATTTCATGATTGATGGCTTTAATTTCGGAAGCAAGTTTTAGAGGATCATTATCTTTCATTTCCAAATTAAATAAGTTCAACAATAACTGAATTATCTCCAATTCAAAATGTGAATCAAAAATATTATTTTAGTTTTGTTATGGCATCATATGTTGTTTTATTCTAACCAATCTGCTTACATCTTCTGCGACTGAAGTGGAAATTAAGGCATATGCCTTTCTATCCTTACTTTGCGAGATTGCTAACTATTTCTCCTCGTCAGGCTGATTTGGTGGATTCCCTTCTTTTCCTTCATAGGTTTCATTCAAAAATTCATTAAAAATAAGTTTGCTTTTAACCTTCCTCAACCATTCCTGGTAATTTTCCCTTCCAGAGAGAACAATCCCAATTAAAGATACTAAGGAGTTCATCTTTTTTCTAGATAATGACAGAATTCTTAAAAAAACTGTTATGATTAGAGGAACAAAATTCTTTTAAAAAAATTGTTTCAATCATTACGACATAAATTTCCTTCTTCTTTTTTAAAATATTTTTTGTATTAACTTACAGCGCGGAAAAAAAAAAAAAAAAAAACAAACAAACTATTAACAACCCAATGGCTGTATATTAAAAACAGCCAGAGCAGAGTCTTCACCAATATTAAAAAACTGTTAGAGCAGAGTCTCCACCAAGCACACCTCTACCAACGCTGCTGACTCCACCAATGTTGTTGCGCACACTACCAGGTCACACCTCTACCAATGTTGTTCGTAGTTAAATATTCAGGTCAGCAAGCACATCTTCTTCACTGGTTTACAACAACAGAAGATCTAGGCATTCTGGTACAATGGAGTTCGATCTAGGCTCTAATACCACTGATAAGAAGTTTGGAGAATTCCATTTATTCAAATGTTGTGATATATGTATTAATACATTCAATGAAGGTTACATTTATACTTGAAAACAATAACTGAAATAGCCATAACTAGAAATACCTAATTTACAATTAAATCCCTAACTATATAGATATCCCAAAAAATTACAACAAAAAAAATTATTTAAATATTAATTTTACAGAGATATATAGAATTGATATATAAAATTTTAAAAAATTATTAATTACAACAAAATACTTTAAATAAAATATTTCTTTCTCCGTCTAAGAAAAACATTTCAATAATAATTTTATAGAGATAAATAAACTATTTAGAAATGAATTTTTTTAAAACTATTTTTTTAAATCCTAATATAACAAATAAATCTTAAATGTTAAAATCTGTAATTAATTCACATGGAATTGACACATAACATTAAGGAAAAAATTAACAACAAAAAATTTAAATATTTAATTATCGAGACAAATCCTCTCTATTATCACACCCATGCTTTACTGTTTGTGATGAGACCCCATAATGTTATTTTAAAAATAGACAATGGAACAATGTAGGATATTTGTGGCTGGTGTTTTGGTGCTCTGATAGCATTTCTATGGGTAGTTCAAATTCTGAATAGATTAAGAGCATGGTTGATTTGATTCTCCTAGTGCCTCATCGATTTCAATTCAGGTCTTTTCTATCTCTTCTATGGATTAGCAGCATTGAATTCATATCAATAATAATTATTTTTTATGAAAAGTTTCAACGTTGAACGCCGAACTTATCTAGTATAGTGAAGAAAGGACATGAAAGGACAGGAGAACTCTTGCGCCCATATGCTTTCAAATTTGATTGTAGTATAGCCAACTGCATTGATATGAACATTTTGAGATGAGGGTTTCTTTTTGCGATCAACATTCGTTTAGATTATGTATTTCGAAATAGTCTAAATTGTTTGAAATAATTTATATGATAGGTATTTTTATGTATATAATATTTTCATAATTTTGAATATTATATTTGCTTTTAATATATATTCAATTAACTAATTTTTATAATATAAATTTAAAATTTCTAACTTTGAAGTTAAAATCAGATGTGGTGAGTGTATATATAAAGAAATTGTATATATTTATTTATATTTTTAAATTTATCACGTGTAAAGAGGGATTGAGTTTCCTTTAAATTTTAGTTAAAAACTATTTGAGCTTCTAAAGATTTTATGAGACTCTATACATAATACATTTTAATTCCATTAACACTCAATATATATTAACACTCAATATATATTTAATAAATTACATTAAATTATTTGATTTTATTTAAAAATATTTTAATCTATAATATATCTTTAAAAACTTTATATAAAATTTTAATATATAGATTTATTTATTTGTTTAATAAATTGAAATATTTTATTTAAACTTCCCATAATTGATTTTTATGTTAATATAATATAACATTATATAGGTTATTTGTAATATTTATTTTTAGGTATTTTGCTAATTAATGTAATAAGTTATTAAAACTATATAATTAAATTATTATTTTATTTTCTATTTTCATTAGATAATGTAATGACATATAAATTCTATTGTCAAATTATCTTATTTTAAAAAGTAAATATAAATATAATTTTGTATTTATATTTTCTATATCTATATTTCAATTATCAAAGGAATTGGTTTTCTATATATGGCATATCTAAATGTTACCTTTATGCATAAACAAAAGAAATGTGAAAAATATTTACACAAACAAATGTTTATTGATTCCTTATTAATTCAATGTAACATTGAAGCTCCAAGGGATATGATTCTTTATTAACTCAATGTAACATTGAAGCCGAAGGGATAGCTCTATTTGTCTAGTTTTGTTGCTTAGTACCTAGCTTATCGGGAGGTCATGGGGTCAAATCTCCTAAAGGCCCTTATAGTTAGGCCTTGCGCCCTTGCAGTTAAGCGTTTTTAGTTTGGCCAAGGGGTAGATCCCTTTTGGTTGATCTACCTCGATTTTTCCGCTTGGATTTTCACGTGTGGATGTAGCCGGAATCCCTTTGAGTTTATCTATTACCATGAACCACCCTTTAAAAAAAATCAATGGAATATCTCTCAAAAGAAATTGAGTAGATCTAACCACCTCCTAAATAGTATGAATATACTCTTCATGTGTAGATGATCTATGCATAATAATAGCCAATAATCTCAACCATCACAAACACACTCAAGGAATTTGTCATAATCTTCATTGTTATAGGTTTTCATAAATGTGTTTTCCTCATGAGGGAATGATCCACTATGAATTGAAGAACCTCCTTATAATCAAAGACAACTTCTAGTCCAACATGACATTTTCATTTTGTACGTAATGTTATATTTGTTAGAACCCATAAAAAAAATACCATCTAATTGAATATATAGGTCACCAAGCATGTATCTACTAAACACTCTATACATGATTCATCAACCATTATTTAATTACAAATTACTATAATTTTACCTTTTATTCCCTTGCATCATCATAAATGGTCATATTAAATTTTCTTTAGTTATAAGTTTTCTTTAGATTTCCTTAGTACTATCAAATGGTTGTAGCTTACCAAACTATTCTTTTGGTTTAGCATGAACCCTAAAGTGGTTTCAAACCACAAAGTATACATTACATCAAATTAAATTCTTAACTTACATTTACATTGATCTGAGTACATATAATTTTGATAACCGAATTGATAGAGATGAACATGGATTCTAAAAATTGACCATTATGAAAAAGGTCAAATGACCTTTTTTATGAATAAGATATTCTTAGAATCTATAATCTACATATGTTCAACACTGAAAAAAATACTACGATACTCTTAGACCAATAATTTTAAACTTCTATGAAGTGAAAGAAATACTATATCTTTTTTCTTAGACCAATAATTTTGAACTTCTATGAATACAAAATGTGATTCACATTACAGTATCTTCTTATACAAATACATTTTAAACTTCTATACAAAATGTGATTCACATTACAATATCATCTATTTTTATTTATCATAATTATCATAAAAAGCACATTTCCTCTTTCTGTCAAGGAGTTTGGTTTCGGAAGAGATCCAAAACCATGGAAAACCTGACATGCACGGGATCCTTGATATATTTTTCCGTGAGACTCGCGAGATTGATGCGTTTTCGATCATGTTTGATAGTAGTGCCAGATATGCCGCTGCCTTTTTATTGCGTATACCTTCATTTCACGCAATTCGTTGTACAGGGACGACTATTCTCTTCTCATTCCTCCTGTTTTGTGCTACTTATATAGAGCCTTCGGTCAATCTTTTGCTCCATCGCACTGTTTTAATTTGTTCATTTTAAGGCAGGCTTGCTACTATTCTTAATATTGTGTTCGTTTGGATATCACATAAGGCCCCTCAACGAACTGAAAGATGGCGAGCCCTTCAGAAGACTCCATGCAAACAGTTGCCGGACGGGCACCGATTACTGCACAGCGAAGATTGAACATCCACCTGCAAGAACAAATGCCAAGCCCATGTATGCACTATATTATTCCAATATATGATTGCATAATCTACAATCGCAAATTTATTAATGGATCCATCTTAATATCCCATCTCAGGTTTGAGTGTTTTAATTCTTAAATAGATCCCTCTTATCATCCTATGTCAGGTTTGCACATTGAGAGTTTTAATTTGTTATTAAATCCATCCTTAAGTTAAATATATGCTTGGTGTTACTATTAAATGTGAATAACCTGTATTAGTTTTGCTATGTGTTCCTCATTTAGATTTAGCGAGAGCTTTGGAAGCAGTGGATCCACAACACATAAATGGGTCCACGGATCATAATAACAACGACATGAGCGTTCTTCAACAACATGTGGCTTTTTTCGATAAAGACAAGGATGGAATTATTTACCCAATTGACAATTACAGAGGTTGGTCATTTTTTATCTGATTTGTTTAGCACTTTGCCATTTTCCAGTAAAGTTCAGCTATGTTATTGTGCTTTGCCAGCATGCTGGTTCTTTCTAAGTTCATGGAGAGTACAAACTTGCTTTATTCTGCTTACCAGTCAACCGGATAGCTTTACTTTAGAAATTTAATGGCTGATTAGAGAAATGTATTCAATTTACATGTTGATCTAGTTACTGCTTGCTTTTGCAACGGAAATGAGTTACTAAAACAAATGTTTTTCAAGTCGAAGTCAGATTTTATAAATTTATAAGATGAGTTGATAATTTGTGTTTTCAAATCCAGTTATAGTCGGTATTTATAAATACGAACATGAATTTTAATACAGTGAAATATGAGATATTTCTGGATTTTGTTGATTCATTTACTCTATATAGAGAATATATTCCAGTAATCAAAGTGGGAAAACACAACTATATATATAACACCTAAATCGTTTTTTTTAAATGTATAAAGTTTTGTAATATTTTATAATATTAATGTTATTATTTTTAATAGTATGTTATTATTTTAGGACTCTTAAAAGGTCATTAAGAGTGTATTTTTTGGGTATAAGGAAATTGATTAGCAGCATAAGGTTTAGAGGCATTTGGCATGACTGAAAGTATTTTTTCTTTTAGATTATTAGCAGTTAATTTTATGTGTCTTGGTTTTGCTTGAATAATAATGAATCTCTACATTTGTGATAGCAGAATGTGATTATTTTATTATTAATTTGAAAACTTTTTATTAATAAACTAAATTATAATTAATTTTACCACTTAAAAAAATCATTTATATTATAAAAAAAATTAAGAAATAAAAAAATAAATAAATAAACTTAATAATAAAAACATTGCGCTTTATATTTCTTGCTGAGATTGAAAAACCCTATGCATGTTTATGTTTACATGCATATTATGTTTATGGATATTTGAATGACCGAACTTTATATTTTTGATTTAAAAACCCACATATTTTAATTTCAAAAGAGTTGAAAGACAATAAATTGTATTTAATTATGAAGTATTAAATCTGATGAACATCATGAAATTATTGAAAACGTTTTTATCAACTTGAAATATGGTCTAATGAGATGGTCTAACGTGTATCGTGACAGTGAGTTTAGGGGATTGACAAAGATGTTCTAAAATAAAAATTAATGATATGGTAGGGTAGGATGGTGATTTAGATACCCAAAACTATCGGAGTTAAATATTGCAAATCTACATCTAAATATGAGGCTTGAAAGGCAGTTGGGAGCTATGCTCTAAATCTAATGATTTGGATAGAGTGTTTATTATTTGATTTCAATGTTAAAATGTATTAATTAGTATAGTTTATGAGTAAATGTATTTAGTTGTATTATTTATTTATATATATAAAAGGAGTTGTTTTTAGTGTGAATTTTTTTGGAGTTTTTGGTATTGGAATTGTGGTGAAATTTTCATTTGTATTATTTAAATTAGTTTTTTTTATTGTATATATGGATTAAAGTATCTTTAAAAACTCTTAGGGCATTTCTATGGTGCAGGGGTTACCCATCAAACTGGTGATTTCAATAAATTCCTGCCAAATTTTAGAGAAATTAAATCAGAAAAATCTACCCAAAAAACTTTCAAAAAATCACACTAAAACCACTCTTATATAAAATTTGGTTTTATCCCGTCCAGATATCAGAGCCAGGGTATATATATTTCTAATAACCTGTCTCAAGTATCCCAGAGGGTTTTAATCAGCAAGCAGATCTGGCTATTTTCGGACAAGTGTAAACAATAATATAATATAATCTTGCTTTCTTTCTATCCAATTTTATCTAACCGTGAAAATGAAAACCGGAATTTTAAGATGGATTAACGCGATTGAAATTGCAGGCCTCCGAGCCATAGGGTTTAGCGTCCCCGCTTCGCTTTTCTTAGCAGTGGTTACCCACGTATCCTTCAGCTACTGCACTCTTCCCGTAAGTACATTATTGAAAGTAAAATTAACCTACAAAACTTTCATTTATCATATATTTGACGAATCACATTTCTTCATCTAGGTTTTTCTCCGAGGCAGTATTGGTGTTCGGTGCGCAGGGATGGATACCATCACTGAAATTTCCTATATACATTGAGAACATCCACAGAGCAAAGCATGGTAGCGACACAGAGAGCTACGACACTGAAGGGAGGTTCGATCCTTCCAAGTTTGATGCCATCTTCAGCAAATACGCTATAAAACATCAAGACCAACTCACATTCTGGGAGATCCAGTGCATGCTGAAGGCCAATAGGAATTTAAATGACATTTTTGGATGGTAAGCCCCAGCGTCTGATGGTTGTTTTTTTCTATTTCATTTATTTTTTGTGTACAGACCCGCGAGAGGTGAAATAATATGGTTATCACATTTTAGTTTTTGCGCTGCCCCAGGTTAGCAGGTCAGATCGAATGGGTCCCCTTGTACGTTATTGCTAAGAACAAGGATGGTCTTCTGGAGAAAGAAACCATAAGAAGATTGTATGATGGCAGCTTGTTTGAAGCACTGGCAAAGCAGCACTCATCTCGCACAAGGCGCTAGACATTTACTATAATTTAATATAATAGGGACAAGAAAATAAACGCATGACAGCACTTGTTACTAAAATAAAACAAGTGCTATACAGTAGCTTGTTATAAGTGAAATTAAATGAGTGCTATGCAGTAGCTTGTTATAGTGAAATTACCTTATCACTATTGTTATATATTATATATTAAAAGAATCAGTAATTATGTTTGGTAAATATAATTATAAAATTTATTTATATAGTAGTTTGTTTACAAGTTATTATGTTTTGTAAATATAATTGTAAAATTTATCTATGTAATAATCTGTTCAGGAGATTATTAAAAAATAGTGAAATTATGTGGTTACTATTATTATATATTAAAATAATCAGTTATTATGTTTTGTAAATATAATTGTAAAATTTATTTTTGGATAAGACAACCCAAGGATAAGATCTTCAATGCAAATAGAAAATCGCATTCTTCCATGTGATGATCATAAACACCTTAAAGAAATTGTGATATGTGATCAAACCTCCCGTTGCGATATTCTGATCAAAACACCTTACAATTTCGCAATCGCATTTCACAGGAATCGCAAGTAATTAAGCCATGCCACTATGACATCCATTAACGATTTGTGAAATGTGATATTGCGAGGATCGATTGCATTTCACCTTATAAACAAGCAATGCTATATTACATCATTTTAAAGATTGCGATGCATGAATAAAGCAGTAAGCGTGGGAAATAATTGTGTTTTAATATAATAATGAATGGTTAGACAGGGTAATTAATGTTTAAGGGTCCGAGGAGAGGTAACAATTTTCCAAGTTATGACGAGTTAACGTTGAATATCTCATTTGAAGATTTCCAACAATTCAAAGTCATTTCAGAAGAGCTTTCAGTCTTAACTACCCAATATCGTCTGCGCTAATATATCTCGTCCATTTCAGGCAAGCTACAAGAGAAATGTCATTGCAGAAAGTGATGCAGAAATAGAAGAAGCAAATCAATACAGAGTCCGAGCTATCAAAAATGTCTCCTATATTATCTGAAACCGTCTACAACGCTGATGGGGGAGAAACAACTTGGGAAGTCATATACAATAGGCTTGAGGATGAGCGTCCCAAGATTGCTGTCACGAAAGCGACAGTTGATTTAGTAAAACCATCGGGACTCGAATTCAAGGATGTCACCTTCTCTTTCCTTCACCGAATAGGAGCAAGAGCAAAAATCCTCCCATACACTGATATGATTAGGTGGGTGGTGGAAAACCTCACTATTGAAGATAGACAATTGAGGAGCTCAAGGATGGAAATCATGGGATCATTCAAAACAGATGACTTAAAGGAAATGTACCATATTCTGACCCTCAGGACATATATGATAAATCATATGTGGCCAACTTCGCAAAGAAGAACAAAGAACCCGTGAAGATGATCCAGGGCTGGAGGGTACTAGATAACAAGTTCAAAATTGATAAAACGGGCATGTATCCCATAGCATCTTTGGCAAACCCCTACAACTATGCAGGTGCTATGTTATGTAGACTATACGGGTTACCTAATAATACTAAGTTTTCCATAGAATGGATCCCTCTGATTGACGCTTATGTTAATTCCCACATTATGAATTGGCCCACCATCCTATCTGATAAGCTAGCCATCATCATCACCGAATACCGATAGAAGAGATCCTCCTCTCCAGAAAACCTTCCTCCATTCTATTTTAGTGCGTACATTATGGATGCCATCTGCTTCTATACTAAATTTCGAATCATGGGTTGGAAATGGACCTTATAGGACCCCTACCCTATCCATCTCAGCCATAAGCAAATTTGGGAATCCCATTATATACCCAATTTCTATAAAATATGCCATGCTATTATTTTTCCATTGCATCAATTAATTTTCAATAAGAAAGCCCCCAAGTTCCCCCAAGAAGTCGCTATAGACCTTCTAGCTGTTGGCAAATATTTCATTGAAGAATAGTTCACCTACATTAGGGTTTATTGTAGCATAGCAGACCCACATGTCCTCCCTTTGTATGTCTCTGATAAATTGTTAGCAAGGGAAATAGCCCACCAGACTGTGGGAAAAGGCCTGACCAAAGTTCTGAAAGAAATAAAGAAGTTATTATGGTCATATTTTCCTATTAAATGCAGTTCCTTTTCATTACCAAATTTTAACCATGCAATCAAGGAGTCGGTAAGCCTAGAAGGCCTCAAGCTTCATACTTTGTCAAAAAGGAAATTTGATCCAGAAAAGATAACATATAACATCACTACCTCGGTAAAGATCAAGCCGTATAACCATGAGGGTAATGATTTTGAAGACCTGTTACAGTTGGTTCAATCCTTCAAACAATCGTTTGATTGGGCAAGGGAAAATTTGAGTCTTGAAGATTTTGAAAACTTTCGGGAATTCAGAAACAAAAGGTTCAAAGTAATCCTGATGCATTTGTTGAAAATCGAGGACAAGCCTACACCCAATGTGATTGTCAACAGTGAAGGACCTAGTTCTCGCATAGAATCTCAAATGGATACAGGGAAAACACTGGATACAGGGAAGGCTTAAGACACAAATAATACTGTAGAATCTAGCAGGAAGTCAGCCGAGAAACAAGGTATGAGCACCCCACCTAAAGAGATAAGTTCAGAGGTCAAAGGCAACAATTTGGAGTAGGAGTGAGATCAATTCAATAAAAATATGCAAAACATTCCCAAGACAATAGATACCCATGAAACTACAGAGTATCAAACTCCTCTACACATTCAGAAGAATACAAAGTCTAAACCGATGGATGAGCAAGCAACAACGTCTCCATAGACCGAAATCATCCCCGCTTTGCCCACCTCGAAAATCGTCTTGAAGGTGACTAAAATCCCTTCTCTTGACGTGTTCTACAGCCCGCTGCACAAAGCTATAGTAAGGAGACAGAGGAAAAGGAGAAGAATATAAACACCTGAACTCCCACATGGGAATGAGTTGATGGAAATAGTCTGGAGGGACATTCCATCCAATCTAGCTGAGAACTTGACTAGATTGTCACAGTCTACAGGAGTGTATGCAACTGAAACCATGGAAAAAGCTACTGAAATCTCTATTTTGTTGAAGGAAAAGGAAGAGAAGATTTCAAAGCTCGAGCATCAACTTGAAATGTAAAGGGCAAGTGTGAACAGGTAGGCTATCGAGAAGCTGGCCCAATTGCAATAGAGCATGGAGGTGTTGAAAATAAGCCACGAAGTAGACATATCAGCCAAAAACATGTAACTCCAAGACTTGCAGCAAGTCATGGAAAGATATAAGGATGTTCCTATTGTCGAGGAATTCATCAAAGAGGCGTTATAGATAAATTCTCTCTTATTAAAACAGTACGAACAATTCTGCCAAAAGATGTCACACATCACTCCTTATCTGATCACAAGTGACCAACTAACAAATAAAGCGATTGACCATAGAACTAAGTTTATTGATCTGAACACAAGAATCTCAGAGTTCATCGAATGGAAAGAAACAAAAGAGGGGAGGGAAGCCAATATGCCTGAGATTGAGGAGACACACAAGGACATTCTTTTCATGGATTGGGATGAAAGAATCAAACAAGCCGAGCTAGCAGTGGCAAGAGAAGCTTTGGTGTTGAAGAAAATAATCAAGGTGGTAAACCACACTTTGTTTGCCAGCAACTTGTGAAAGAAAGAAATCCGAAAGAACTACTTGATCTGAATGACTTGCATAACAGATGGAAGGAAAGAGTGGGAACATAAAGGGAAGAAATTGCAAAATTAGGAAAGACTGATTGGTAGTTGTATTGGAAATACCTCGTCAAGCCACACAGTCAAATCATGACCCTTAACTTCTCTCTCCATTAAACTAAGCGGATGGTGCCACCTCTCACAGATGCAATTTTCGCAGGAGAGGTCAGAATACAGTTTGGGGCACCTCCTCAAGTCAAACCAATGACCGATATATGTGATTTGAAGTACAAGCTGGTAGATAGCAAATCACCATCATAACCTTTGCTCATCAAGTCACTTCTTATTTTTAGAGTTAGTTAACTAGTTAGGAGGAAAGTTGTTTAAAACCTCCTCAAATATTTGTATAATCTATTTTTGAACATCAGTTAGTATAGTACATATACCCTTCTCATGCATTTAGAGAAGGGTCCAGAATTTTGTCAAAAACATTTGCAAAGAATGCACTTCTATATGTTTGTGAATGCTTTGGTGAAATTATGGAACATGATCGTTTCTTTTAAATATCAGACTTCTTTTCTTTGTTGATGAACTATTGTATACTTGGCAGATAATTTGATCTGAAGGAAGGAGTTGATCTATTTCATTAGTCAAATGAGCAAAACTTCACACATATGGTACTTTTATCTTGTAGGATTAGTTATGTTTCTGTTTAATTAGTGACAACACTTTACATGAACTATATATGAGGTATATTCTTTCTGTTAAGCGTTAATTGCTCTATTGTATGATGCCTAGTTGAGATTGTTTATTTTCATATATAAATCATCATATATGCAATATAGTTTATATATTTCTTTGACTAACTATTTAGTCAAAGAAATTATCTTAAACATTATCATATTTGTTTTATGTGTGACTGATCTTTATTATCACATGTCAAGTAGATATCTTTGTAGATTGCACATCACACAGAAATACATGGGTTTATATTAGAATACGTTTGCTAGAGATTTTCATGATAGAATAGGTCATTTAAATTATCATTATTCTATTGTAATCACTCGTAAAACACCCACACTCATCTTAAAACCCACACTAAGAAACTAGTCCCACTATCCCCAGTTAGAGCCACCACTTCAAATGGAAAAGGAGTTGTCTTAAGGTCCAAACCGAGTGGTTATCCCCCATGTTGGGGATGCAAAATTCTGAAGCCTCAACATGGGTATACTATTAACACTTTGTTGCACCTGGTCATCAACCACGACAAAGGTACCCCTTGGAGTTGTCTTTACGATCTCTTGAGACTCTCTAAATATGAAAACATCACCGAGTTCTCCTATCAGTAATCATTAAACTTAATCATATGGGGAAACATTGGACATAATAGTGGATAAATATCTATATTCTAAAGGATCTTTTGGCCAGAGTACTCTTGCCACTCCCTTTAACATGGAACCCCCTCAACTGGATCCTCTTTGTTAGCATCTCAATGAACCCTACCATCCTATGATTTTAGCCTTGATATCTTGATGTTTCTGCATCCCTGTATCCTAACACCCTTTAGTGTTCATGAGTCTAGGCTACCTTGTAACCTTGATGTCATGGCTTCTATTGTTTAAGGGATTCATCTACTCTATGTTTCATGTATCGATGATACCATCCTATGCATGAAATTTCCCTCCACCTATTTCTCCATTTCTCTAAATCTATCTCCAAATCAATCACTCTTGTCCCGTTTTGTGTCAATTGATATAGGACACCTTATTTCCTATCAACTTCAAAAGCCTATCTAGGCAAAAGATTCAGAAACATATCAGTACCATGGAACTTGCAATCCGTAGTGGTAGGTTATCCTACATTTGATTGGGGTTTTTCACTATTGGCTCCCAATTGAACAATTCTACGAGTGTTCGACGACAGCAAAATTTTCACACTCGCTATATTGTACTAGACATCTTGGAGACCATCATCCTTATCAGTGGCCATCCTTGCATCTGTTAATAGTTTTCATCATTGAATAGTAATCAAACAATTTCTCACATGTTTGACTTCAACTCCTTTATTCACATGTGAAAAAATATGTTGTTGAGAGAGAAGATGACCAAGACCTTGGGTAGTGCCTTACATCACTCAAACTTGTTTCCTCTTCGAAGCTGTGTATATTGTTTCAGATAAAACTTTTCAGATTGATAATATTATGACATAGCTTCCACATTGTGCCTATCAGTCAGCATGACAATCATATCTCTTTTGAGAATCACTCTGATACAACTACTGAGCATGGGAATGCCTAACTAAGGACATGTTTACATATTTATGATGTATGTTGTTTTTTTTAAGATCTCCTATAGTTCCGAAGCTCTAATCCTGTGTCTCTCTTCGGCTTATATAAAGTATTTTGGCCATGGTGGCCATCTCTGACCTCTGACTTTAGGAGGCATCTGTTATACACAAATGACCTCCTTATTAGCTTAGAGGCAAAGGACACTTTCACTGGAAGAAAAAAACTAAGTTGTAGGTCCATTTTCCAAGGTAACACACTCTACAAACAAACATAGGGCTTTATAATGTTTCCCATGTCTCAATAGGGAGCATTAGTGCCTAGGTTAATGCTTTTTTTTTCCTAAAGGGAAGCATTAGTCAATATTTGTGGGATTCTGGAGGTCAAAGCATGAGTTGACTTACTGACACTACTTTTCACTCAAAACTTAGCTCGAAAAGAAGGAAACATGTGCCTCAATCCTAACTAAGGAAATTTCTAATCCTAGCAAAGCTACAAGGGAAGAGAAAGAGAAATAAAGTGAGGCAACATCCAAGATTTTTCCTCATTGGAACTCATGGAGAAATTGGCAAGGAAAGAGCCTCTCCTCATTTATAAATCATAGGCTCGACCATTGTAACAAAGATCAGAATATTGATATTAGTATTGTTATGTTGTCAAAAAGTTGAGAGAGAGAGGGAAAGGATCGAAGGAGCTAAGGGAAGACTTGATTAAGAAACCATGGTTGTCATCATTATTCTCTCATCAAATAATATACGTCTGCTCTTGTTTTGACTACTTGAGGATGTTGAGACTTCTTTTCTGTATATGTTGATGGGATTTAAATATTGATAGTCCTATTAGATGCATGTTAGTTTTATATTCTCTTGTATGTTAATGTTTTTAATCATCAAGGTTTATATTATGTGAAGGTTACTTCTTGTCTCGTTGATGTGCAAGTAATGTTCTAGGAGTGGGCAAAGAGGTTCTCCCTTTGTCACACTGAGATATCCAGAGGAACTACACTAGAGATTGAGAGGTAACTCTTCTCTTTTACTTTGTCGACTCTAGTTTAAGATGGATATGTGCCTCTGTCCTTGAGCAGTTGTAGGTTGCCTAATTCAATTTTCCTTGGGTCCCAAAAGACCCGAGAGGGTTTTTCTGTCCACAACCACCCATGCATTAATCCCTACAACACCTTGTAACAACTTGAGTTGAGTTACTATTCTTAGAAGCCTTTGTTGGAAAAACACACTAGAAACCATTGATGGGTTGAGTTACTAGTTCTGAAAGCCATAGTTGGTCAAATGCTCTAGAAGCTCGATGCTAGCTTTGGGTTGAGTTACTAGGCATAGAATCCCTGGTTGGAATAAATTCTCTAGAGCCTTGTACAACTTGGGTAGAGAAATATGGTGATGGCTAGCGAAGTCTGACCATGACGTGGAATCATTGGTTGAGGGTTGAGGTGGTTTGGCCTCTAGAAGCCCTAGATGGTTTTGATAAAATAAATTATGAGATCCCACATTCATGCTTGGAATATGTCATAGGGGTGACTGGACGAAATAAAGATTTGGTTTAGCCTAGTCTATGGTTGGGTGCTTGATGGAAGTCTTGTACCTATTTGGCTTATGCATTCATTAATAAGAGCTCTTTCGCATTGGTATTTTATGGATAAATATACATTTTTATATGTGGCTTATATGGCCATTATATCCTTGATGTTTATGTTGGTTATATGCTAGTTATGAGCGAGTTTTATGAAAGGAAAATGTATGGCTCTCATCATGTTTTGGTTAATCACTGAATGTACAATAAATATATGGATACATAGATGGTAATGCAGTTATTGTGATGAGGAAACACCGATTCTTAGTGATTATCATATAAGTGTGAGACACCTATGCTAACATCTGTTGTTTAAACCTGTAGAATGTATATTTGTGCCATGTTTGATGAAATGTTTGTCATTCCTAGTAGGGTTCCAGCCAAGTCCTTTTTCAAATATTTGCATTTTTATCATTTTTTCAATGTTATTTTTCAATTATTGAAGTTTCATGGAGTTTTGGGCAGTGGCCCAAGTCCTAGCCCTAAAAAAGTGGCACATAATCTGGAGTCGTTAGCACATAACAACCTGGAAAAGTTTTCATTTGCATGCATGCCTTGTTGTGGGAGAAACTAGAGGGTCCCAGTCACATGCATTCCCATGTCAAGGGAGCGACCAAGGCTTTAATGCAGAAAAAGGTTAGTTTGTCTCAGGGGCTGGTCACCTAAATGGGTTGGATAGCTCCTAAGGGTTCTGTTGCATGTGTAGAAGGTCAATTTAGCTTTGTTATGTCGTTTCCACTTCCTTAACTCCATTTAGGGAGTTGAATCATATCATAGTAACTCTTCATCACATATTTACCCAGGTGGATCGATAATGTTAGGAAAGTGTGGGAGGAGGGTGTTACAAACTTGTATCAAGGCGAGTTCTATTGTGTTTATGGAATGTTTGGTTTCTGTTCTCTATGGGTGTTATCTGATACCATCGAGTGGTATCAGAGCATTATTCAACACATGGATGAGATGGGTGGAATTTGTTTGTCATGCATGCATGTAGGATGTATATGTGCTTGTTATGCATGCATGATGGTAGTCATTGTTACAATTGTGCTTCATGTAGGAGTTGATGATTTTGTTATTTGGATGCGTCAATCATGAATGCATGTCAAATGTATATGCATTTGTTATGCATGTCAGTGTTTGTATGTTGTTATGAATGCATTGTCATGGTTATATTTATGGATGTATAGTAGGTCAAACACACATCATGAGGTCATTGTATGTAGTTTGTGTCATCATTATGTTGTTGGTTGTTATGATGCTAATGTGTTGAGTGAGATCGAGCAAGAGAAGAAGATTATTAGAGTGAAGTTACAACACTAAAAGAGGAGACCATCATATAGGTTGTATGGTGGGTATGCAGGTATGTTGGTTAATGGTTGTTATAAGTATTTAGGTTATGTACTTGTATTTTAGTCTATGGTTTTTCAGTTACATGTAATATATATGTTAGTGTATCAGTGTGGGCATATTCACGTTCGTCGGATAGTCATGCATGGTAGTAACTTCTTGTTCATTTATGTGAGTTAACTTGATGATCATGTAATATGTTGTTGATAAGTATGTTATATGCTGACTTCTTGTTGTTATATGTTAGCTAAATTGATGATTAGGGTTATTTCATTTAAGATCTTGGTGTTATATCTATTGTGTTGATTTGGATTGGCCTATGCAGATGGGTAGGGTTATGACATTCAAGTATGATTCGACCTAATTATATAGTGTGTTGTACTAATGTAGATTGACTTTTCATATGTGATTGTTATGCATGAATGACAATCGTTAATAATATTATGATGTGAACATGTTAGCTAGTTACCGTTATGGATATCATGACCTTATTTATGTTTGAGTTGATATGTTTTGAAGTTATATCGTGCTAATCTGGGTTGATTGTGTGGACAAGATAGCCTTCCCTACGGTATATTTATAAGGTATGATTTTTCTTATATCATCTACTTGGTGCTTGGATGTTTCATTATGTTGTTTATTTAGTGTTTGAGTGTTTGGTGTCTATTATGTCGTCAATTTTGTTTATCTAGAATGTTATGTTTAAAAATTGATTGATTGCTTGACTACTTGCATGATATGAGTATATGTCTATAAGATTTCATGTAGCAATGATCTTGTTTTAAGATGATTGTACTAAGACATTATGTGGTGAGATAGCTGATATGTACTGGAGTATAACTAGGAAATACTAATAGAATTTTGTATTATGATAGATGAATCTGAGTTGATTATTGATTATGACATGGTTGTTAGACTTGGTGAAGGTTGATTTCAAATTAATAGATATGTTGTCTTCATCTTTCAGACATGTGATGGACATGTGTGAGTAGTTGTAGGGCAACATGCTTGGCATTAGTGTGATGTTGTATTGACTACAACCACCCTCCAAAATTTTTCCCTATTCTCATTTTGGAGCCTCTCTACCAACCTTTCACAACACCTTCTCTTGCTTCATCGAGTACACAAGCTTCAGTGTTTTTCTTGCACAAAGGTCATCTATCGATCACAACTTGATGTATTCCCCTCACAGGCTATTCACCCGACTTGGTCTAGCTACAGGTTGAGCAGCTCCCCCAAGAAATTGCGCATTTCTTGAGGGAAACCATCCTTCCCTCTGGAAATTGTGCAATCCTGTTTGGTAGCCTGTTGGGCTCCAGAATTGTGCAATTCTGCTAGTTAGCACCCCCAATGCAAATTGCGCAATTTTCCCCAGTAGGGTTGCTCAACCCAGAATTTGTGCAAATCTGGGCATTAGTCAGCTGCTCTACCCAGAAATTACACAAAACTGCTGGGCAGCCAGCCGAGCTCCTAGCGAGAAATGCACATTTTTCTCAAGCAGTTGAGCAGCTTCAGGCATGAGCAGTCCAATTGACTAGTTCCACCCGGGACCAAGGAAACTTGACTTGCATAAATGGCTTTCTTTTTCCTAGAATAGAAAAAGGAAACATACAAAAGGAATTCCATGATTTAGGGATTTATTTTTAGCAGCTAGGGGTTACATGCAAAGTTGTTTTAGAAACTTTCCTCCAAGTGACGATTTTTCCTAGATTTGTGGCATGAGCATCATGACCTAAAAACTTATTTATCAGCCACATTAGAGCTCATTATTTCACATCGATGTTGTGGCTCTCAAATCCCACATCACATCCAGGACTCTTCGACACATTCGGCTCAGCTATTCATAGGTAAGTGGCCTCAACTTGTCTTTTTCAACATTTTTGTCGCTTTTTGTGTATTCTCTTGTGTGAGTGTTGTTTTCTTGGTTTATTTGAACACTTTTTATCATTTACATGTATAATAGATTTTTCTAGCTCTGTTTCAATTTTTGTTGCTATCTCACTGTTGTAGCATGCATGAAACTATTTTGCACGAACAGTCGTCGATTCGGTGAATCACTGCACCCACATGCATGTTGATTTGTTTGCTGAATCTTTCATTCATGTTTTAATGCACTGTCAATCACTTTTGCTTTCACTTAGTGTCACTATGCATTCACTATCATATTTTCTTTCAGTTTCCCATCAGCAAGTCGGGCTAACCTTGGCCTGGACTCTGCCTTCACTGAGACAGCATTGCACAATCTAGGGAAGGAAAGCTCTGTCTTCCTCTCAAAAAATGCGCATTTCTTCCTAGCACTATCCTCTAAGACTGTTTTGTGCATTTCTGAGGGATAGTGATTGATGGCTTAGAAAATTGTGCAATGCAGTCCCTGAGCCTACAGTCACTCCTAGTTGGAATTGCTCATTACGCAATCCAAGCAAACAGTGACCAGTCTGGATTGTGCATTGCGCAAATCTAGTAGCTAGTCCTACCTAATAGATAGCCCATACTTCCTTTTACATAGTTCTGGAAGCCAATCACCCAATCTCCCAGAAGAAATTACGCAATCTTCCCTATCAATTCCCTAGGTATGTGCTGAGTCGTTCCCCGAATTTCCTTTGGTTTTCGCTGACAGATTTATTTCCATGCATGTTTCTTGTCTCTAGATATTTCAATTGTTCCTCTTCCACTTAGCAGTACAATATTAGTGGCTTCTGAGAGAGTGGGATCACATGACACTGATGGAAATGCAGCTAGAGCAACAATTGAGTGATTGTCCTCTAGTCTACCAATCTATGAAGATACAAAGTCTTTTCTAGACAAGGAAATCAAACTGAAGTGGAAAGAGGTCAATGAAGAATTCTTAAGTACTTTTGAGGAAGAGCTCGAAGACCTTTAGGTGTACATGAACATTCACAAGTTCGCCTTGTACTAGATTGGATGCAAGTACGCCGCGTTCCCATCCGCGGACATGATACACTGGGTCATCTCCCACATTGATAACGAGACAATGACCTTGAGAAGTGTCAGTGGGACGAATCTTGCAACCTTCTAGGCATGAAATTATGACAAGATATATCAGATGTCAGAGCCCGTGATTATCATTAAGACTCCATTTAGGTTATCCAACAACAATGCTAACTCTAGAGACATTCTGAAGAACTGGGTAAAGGAGCCAACTCGATTCAGGTTGACACCTAACCTTATCAACAAGACAAAGATATTGAGGAAGGTGTACCAATACTTGATCATATTTTCATGTCAACTGTATGGCCAAGAAAGCACGGAAACCTTCCCACAGAGTTGGGTGGTTGCATTGGACCAATTGGCTAGAGAAGGAAAACCATGTAACTAGTCCGACATATTGGCTGATCAGTTGAAGGAGCAAGTAACGAAGGCTCGATAGTCACCCGGAGGTATGCATGTAGAGATTTACTTGTCTCCCTACATATTAGATGCATTCTGTGCTCAACAGGAGTTCCTGGGTTTGGAGTGGGCATGATCATCGATGGAGACTGCTGTGAACACATATTTCAAGTTGTTGTCTGAATGCAACTTCAGAGGAGTAATCACACAGTCATCCGATCATTTTATCACCCTAATGTAAAAGATGATATTTAAACAGAATCCACCCTACATGTCAAAGAAAGCAATGGAGGCATTGATGGGCATTGCATATTGGTATGCCTCACTATTTGACACTTTCATTCGAATGTTCAGTGTGAAGAAGCCTCTGCATGTTCTTTCGAAGTTTGCCTTGGATGTACTTGTCATGTAAGAAGTAGCATATCACATCTAGACAGGATTGACAACTAGACTGCATCAGAAGAAGAAGTCACCTTGTCTTGCTCTTCCGTTGTGGATTGGGTTATATGAGATTCAGAGTATCAAGTAGGTAGATGTCGAAGTAGAACAGATGAAGAAGTACCCACTTGATCTCCAAAGCTATAATCCATATGACCCACATTGCATTGTGAAGGATCACTGCACAAGAGTTCAATTCAACTGGATCCATGGGGCATTTCATTGGACTGAGGAGGACCCATGGAGATATTGCTATAGTTTCTCCAAACCCAATGAACAGATTGGCTTTGCTATGGAGTGGTTAGTGAAGCAACATGAAGCAGCATCACAGAGAGCACCAGGAGTAGTTGTAGTAGTAGAGGCAAGCATAGCAGTGCACGACAAAGGTAAGAAGAAAATTGTCGATCGTATGGAGGAGGATAAAAGCTGCAAGTTTCGAGCAGATCCATTGGTAGAGAAAGAAGAAATGGCTATATAGGCAAAGAGGCAGTACTGTGACATACGAATCACAAAAAGACATAGTGATAAGAAGAGAATGGAAGAATCGGAGAAGGAGTTGCATGAGCTGAGGTAGCAACTCCTAAAGGAAACTGAGATGCACAAATAGAAGAGGGAAGTGCAACAACAATAGATACAGTAGGGGGTGCAACATGTGAAAATAAATGAAGTAGTGCCCGTACAAGGAGTTGATTCATCATAAAAGTTGGCATCAGGCGAACAGGGTGAACCATTGTAGGAGCAAGACTTTGCTCATGAGATAGAACAAGCACTTCAATAGTTGGATGTAGACATGGAGCAAAAAGAGTTGGAATAGGACACTGACCTCATGCCTAACCAGAAAGAGGTCGATTCACTAGCTTCGATGCATCCAGATGATGAGAAAGTCTCAAATGACCAAGGAGGCATTGAAATACTTGATGATCAGCGAGAAGGACAGATGCGCAACATCTCATTTAAAGAATCTCATCATAGAGATGTGAAGTCTCGTAGGGTATCAACTCCGGAGGATCATAAATATCTTGCACAAGTTGAGGAATGAGTGATCGTGACCGATGTGCGCAAACATCCAGCTACCTTGGCCGATGCAACCAAAATGTATGCCAAAGCCACTAGCTCAAGTGTACACTTTCTGATAGTTGAGAATGGGTTAATTACAAATGAACTACAGATGGCCAAGCAAGGAGGAGACTTGGTGACAATGTCTGCCTGAGCTGAACTGAAGAAGGCAATGCTAGATGAATTATTGTCCCTTGATACAGTTATAAGAGCACCATACTCCAAGTTTGGTACCGTGCACAAAGCAGTCGTCCATCTCAATAGATGGGATCCCCAATTCACTTGCCTAAGATCATGAGGTCCAATGTGGTCGAGCTGAAACCACATATCCGAAGTCAGATCTGGAACTATGATGAGCTCCCGCAGCTCATCCCTAGCATATAGGTTTCCCATGCATGAGTATTCAAGTGTATGGATGTTGTGGTGCATACAAATGCGATCTCATCACTTGGGACTCTCACCCACACGAAGACAAAGAAATAGGTCCAACTAGAGCTTGACTTGTACTTCGACAAGTTGATGCACATCGCCACCAGCCCAAACTTGCCTATCAATGAAGACATCATGCAGACGTATGTTGTTGGTCTGGCCACATTCAAGACAATGATGCGCATGTTTTTAGACGAGTTGGACAGAGGAGCTTGAGTGGTGTACCCAGATGATATGGAGGCAAAAGTCAGGTTTCAGATGGATATCACCGCGGAGCATGTCGAGCTATAAAAAGGGTCTCTTTCACCTCTAATTACCTCACATTAGTTTGTCAATCTAGGAACGTTTTGTTATTTCAAAGAGTGTCTCAGTCTGAGGCTATCATTTGCCAGAGTAATGCTAGTAGTACAGTGCTCAAAAATACAAGAGTAAATGGATGCTTGTTTACAGTAACTACTTCAAAATATTAAACCACACATTCAGAAAACTAAGAAATTTATCAGTCAAGGCTTCAGTAGCAGTAACTCATCCCTTTGTAAACTGATGGAGCTAAAGGAAATCAGAGAACAGATTGTGGATCTAGGAGCCAAACAGTAAATGTCAATGCTCACTATAGCCTTAGATCGTTCTTCACACCAAAATAATAATTGACAGGAAATGGAATGACAGATAAGAAATGGAACAACAAATAAGAAATAGAACAACAAATCTGGAATGGAACAACAAACTGGAAACTGTAACAGCAATTAAGTCTAACAAGCAGGAACACCTTAATCTACAAGATCAAATGCACTAATCGTGACCTACAGGAATCAATTGGCAATCCTTCACTTTTAAGGACGAATTGAACAACACACAAAAATGGAACAACACTGTTTAATGCTAGACTATAGAACAATGCTTGAAAACCATATATGCACACGGCACACCTTAATAGTAACCTGATCTTGGTAAACCAGTTATCAATCTCAGTTATAAAGATTACGAATGTATTTCATAATGGAACAACAATGTCTATGGATTCAACAGTCGCAAAGAACATAATCACTAAGATGATTTCGGTAGTACCAATGAAATAAGTGTACAACATAGATACTTTGTAATTAAACAGCGACAGTATTCTGTAAAGACTGGTAGTATTATATCAATCACTTAAGAGAACAGTGATACATTGCAAATTTAATACAATAGTTCTATCTTTAGAAACCTCAGTAAATTAAACATAACAGAGAACGTGATGTAAACTAACAAAACACATCAGATTACCAAATAATGCTGATAATCAAACCATGCATAAACCAAACGTAATAGTACAGGAGCAAGTGTCCTCTAGGGTCGGGCCCTTAGCCTCTAGGGGTTCACTGCTTGAAGTTATTCCAGACTCAGAGATGAAATAACAACTGAGTTTATATTAATGCACAAGAAGGAATTACAGTTGATCAGTTCTCAACGAGACTCAATGATCAAAGTTTTAATATTAAGATAAATTACATAAAACATAACAGGTTCCACCCTTTGAGCTAACAGTGCTGCCCCTTTTATAATGGTGAAAGCGGAGATGTCTAGGTGCAAAAATAGTTAAAGCAGGGATCCCTGAGGATCAAAGGATCCTGAGGGATTCGCCGAACCATTAGTCCTCAGTTATCTCTTTTCTATCTTGCGCCAAGCCGATATCTCCACTTCCTTTCTAGGGCTGATTCGCTTTGATTTGTTTTGCCTTGTTTGCATACGGTTCCCCGTCAAAGGGACAACGGTTAACCCGTCCTTGTCCTTTCCTTTGGAATGGCAGTTTTTCGTTTTTCCTTCTTCCTGCATAAGAAAATGACAACTGTCAGTGTTTTCATTTTGCACATTAATCCCACAGGTTTTATTACAATTCCTTATCATTTTCTTAGTTCATGATGCAAAAGGTTTGTATGTTCTAATGAAAAGATGTTGAAATAATTGCCAAAAACATACCTTCTTTAGTACTCCACACCACCCCCTGCTTACCCTTTTTCATGCCCTCATGAAAACATTGTAGTTGACATGCAAGGCAGTGAGAGAGTAGGCTAGAGATGGAATCTCATGTGGAGGTCTACAGCCATGATGCATAACTAGGTGTTCAAAGAAATGGCCTGTCTGACCCTCAGGCATCTCATAGAGGGCTTGGTACCCAGGTGCAGCATGCCAAATAATTGGACTCTAGAACCTATATCCTAACCAAGATGGCCCTGCCCTCAAAATGACTTTGCCATAGAGGTGCAAGCGGTTGGCGGCTAACTTAAAATTTTCATACTTAAATGGTTCCCTGAGTTGGATATTTGGATTAGAGATCTGATATTGAAATTTAGCCACATCAATGGCAAGGTCTTTGATAGTGAAAAAGTATTCTATTCCCTACCGATTGATTGTTGTGTGAATGTGTCCTAATGCTTCAATTACACCTGGAGTCTTCATGAGGTTCCTATCTTCTCTCCACAACTGTACTGGATCCCTAGGCTCAGCTCTTACCCACAAATCTAATCTGTTTTCTTGCCTTTGGAAAGCATTATAGGCTTTAAGCCATTTAATTTGATTAACCCCAAATGAAATAAATGCCTGTAATTGGATATCTGCAACAAAAGGGCCAGGGTTCAGCTCGATCTCCTGGTCTAATACAAGGTTATGCAATTAAAACTCACACAGTAATATTTGAACTTTTACCCCGTAATGCTTACAACAGTTTATAAAAGCATCGATGGTATTAATTTGTATGGGAGCACCTGCTTTAATAGCCTTTATTTTCAATTGCAAATATCGTTCCATTAAAAACAGGGCATAATTCTTAGCAGGGGCTCTACATGCTAGGACGTCATTGTACAAAGAACATAAGGTATCCATCTGCTTGATAACTATATCTAACCTACGAGTTACCTTTGCGAATTTTTCTTCTTCCCTTCACCACCCTTCAAAAGCCTGGCTTTCGGATAGATTGACGTTCCTAAGCTGTTGTTGTATCTCTTCATACCTTTCTCGAAGGACCGTTTGCTGTATGAGCTTTTATGCTGCTTGCTGAGCTTGTGTCAAACCCTCTCGTAGGGTTACCATTCTCGGATCTCTCTCCCATGCGGCGGTGGAGACCTGGAGTTTTACCTGAATTTTCCTATTGCGTTGTCTTGCATTCATGGCCTGTATCACACCCGAGGGTGGTGCCTCTATCTGAATTTGTTTATCGTAGGTCAATATATCATCCGTTTGTATTTCAACATGGGTAACAGTCAAATGTTGTTCCTTTTGAATTGGAACAACATTCTGCTCCTCAATAACATTTGGAACAGCAGCCTGCCTTTCAACAGGGTTTTAAACAGCAGGGTGGACTCTGGTCCTCTGATCCTTTGTCTTGAGGGGTTTTGCCAAAGTGGTTGCATGTTTCCTTCCCGAAGTCCTTTTTACCCTTTTCCTTGCTTTCAAAATCCTGATCTGTTGTCGAAGCTAGACTATTACATTCAACAATCTTTATTGTTTTTTCTATAATTTCTTAATTTCCTCAATCTCCCTAGAAGGAACAACAGACTGTTCGCTATGGCCTAGACTATGACCTGGATTAATTTCTTGATTTCCTCTCTGGGGTGCTTCTTTGTTTCTCTTCTCTCGCTTCTTTGTGGCTAGAACCCTAGCTGGTTCTATTATTTCTTGGGTGACTTCCTTTTCTGTCCCCCCTTCTTCCGGAGTTTCTTCTGGTGTCGTCTAGCTAGGAACGGATTGTTCTTGTTCTGCATCACTTCTTTCTCCCATCGTACCTCCATCATGAACACGCTGACTCTCATTTTCTACCTCCTCTGCATGTAATTCTTCAGGTGCATTTCCGTCCTGAGCAGAGTGCTCTTTTGGTTCTTCTTCAGCATGGAGATCTGATGGGCTGGAAGATTGGCCATATTCGCCCATATTGGCCAAAACTTTGGCCAATTCATCTTCTCTCAATGGATCCTACAATGGGCTGCCTTCCAACTATTCTGTTTCCTCCTCCTCCTCAAATTTCTCGGTCTCTTCCTCTGTTTCTCCTTCCTCATTTTCCTGCATTCCTTTCTCATTGTCTTCCCCATCTAATTGTGGTGGTTGCTCATCCCTTGTATATTCTATCTCTACCGGTTAGCTGGTATCTCCTTGGGGATTCTCCAGCCTCCCTCATAGTCGTGCTAGTCGGACCGCTTTCCTTCGTTTTTCTAGAAGCTGAGGTGTACTGGTGGCATGTTTACATTTTGGGGATGGTGTGGTCAATCCTCCATCTATCATGGCAATTATCTCTTCCCAGCTGCTCTGCTGCTGAGTAAGGCTAAGGTTGATTATTAACCGTATCAACCCATGATGACTAACAACTAATTCTACATGTTGTGCCTTTTTCATGCTCTGTGCAACATCATGTAGTAATGAATTCAAAAATGCAGGTAAATTTACAGAGCATTTTTGCTTTCACACAGCTAAAAGTTTAAGGTTCCGTGGTCTTACCACGTCTTTTCTTCCTTCACAGGTGATGTAGCTTTGAATGGTCTTTGCTCATTCTACCCACGGCTCTCATAATGCAGCTCGTAGAACCCCCTTTCCTCTAATTGTCAGGCTCTAGCCTTCCTCCTGGAAGGTTTCTATGATCTTCTGCAATCTCTCCTTCTTAACCGTCCATACAGGTCCAGCGGCTGGCAGTCCCGAGACTTCTGCGATTATGTCATCGGTGACTGCTATGTGTCTCCCCCTCACTGTGGAGTGATCCTCTTACAAGTTCTACAAGAATTCAATTTCTAAGGTCTCATTGGATTCCTGTAGGCGCTTGAGATAAGTTAGCAACCCTGCTCTTGCCAGGATTTCCCGTGCAGCATCAGAGACTGTTAACACCTGCGATTCTCTCTGAATCGATCTTCCTCCCATGTTTATGGTTTCGCTGTAAAATCTCATAGTTTTGACAATGGAACGGCGGCTGTTCACGCTGTTAAAACACAGAGAGGCTGACAGACAGAAGGCTCGCTCAAAATCTAATGCCGCAGAGTATACAATGGAAATGGCTTAGGAACAACAAGTCATGCAAAAAATAAAAAATAGTATACCATTGAGCCGTGCTATTCCCAAGTACGCAGTTTCCCGAATAGTGGTCTGACACGTAATCCAAGGAATGATGAGGTTAATCTCCCCCCCCCGCAATGTGATAGGCCATCTCGGCCATCAAATAAAGGAGCGGCGTGTTGTTCTGTTTTGGGGCAGTCATAAAGGAACAGTGTATGGCAATATGCCAAGTTTACAAAAAATAGCAGATTACCAAAATCGAGGTGTAGAGTTGGATCGCTTAATACATAAGAAACTGTTATGATATGATGTGAGGCTGGGAGGATAGGACATCTATTGTGGATACAAAGTCTCATGCGGTCATTGTCAATTGTTCTATCATGATTGGTGATAATAGATTTACATGCGTTATATGGTTCGGGAAATAATATATATTCTTCTTATGTGATTAATTAATAAGGTATAAGAAACAAAAGGGTGCTAATAACTACCTATTGGTGTAAATAATGTGACTTCAATACCAGTAATAGTGCTCTGCTGCCGACAGATGTCCATAACCTTGGCAGAGTTGTTTATTTCACCAATGGAACCATGATCCCTTGTGTATGCTTAAGAAATGTTATGTGATGTCAAAATGTAGGCCATTATGCTGGCTTGGTGACCAGTTAGCCATAATGCCATTCATGAAGAAGGAGCGAAAGGTGGGCAGGCCAGCTCGTGATGAGACCTCGTTTTCCAAGGGTTCTTTATTTGATATACCTTTTGGACCATATCCCTGGTGTGGTGGCCATAGTGGGAATGCCACTTCACTTTCTTCCTCATGATCATGGTAGGCTGGCTCTTTGATGAGACCCCCTACCCTTCATTTGACAACTTATGTAAACAAGTCAATTTGCTCTTTTTTTCTTCTTTTTCATAAAGTACTTTCCCATTCATACACAAAGGGTGGTTCAACACTCCTTAAAAGTAGGAATGGTGGAAGAAGTCTTAACATCTCAATATGAAGATATAAACCCTTTGCTCCTATTCCTCAATAATAATCATAGAGGACTTAAAAGGAACCAACATGATAAATATAACCAATCAGAGCAGAGTTAGTGGAACAATGACAGCAAAAGATAATGGGTACGTGTGTCCTTCCCTCTGTCCTTTTGCCAATTCAGAGAAATTTCTTATAAAAATAACGATTTTATGATTCACCGATTTCAGTACGTTTTGATTTGGTATCCATTGCATAAGTGCATAGATGTATTCCAAAAGACTTGAAAGAATAGGAACAGTAAGCATCCTTAATTTATAACAGCAAGGGGAGTAAGCATAAGTAAAAGGAATACGAGGATGTTGCTATTTCAAAAAGGAAGAGCAAAAGAATACATGTGGTGTTCCTTTTGGGAAAAGGAACAACAAAGATCAAAAATGTTGATCCTTTGGACAAGGAACAACAGAAAACACACATGCCATTTCTTTGAAAAAGGAACAAAAAATCGAAAATGTTGCTCCTTTGGAAAAGGAACAGCACAACAGACAAGTGTCATTCCTTTGGAAAAGGAACAACAAAAATTGAAAATGTTGTTCCTTTGGAAAATGAACAGCAAAGCATACAAATGTCGTTCCTTTGGAAAATGAACAATAAAAATCGAAAATAATGTTCCTTTGGAAAAGGAACAACAAAACACGCAAATTCCGTTCCTTTGGAAAAGGAACAACAAAAATCAAAAACGTTATTCTTTTGGAAAAGGAACAATAAAACACACAAATGTCATTCTTTTGGAAAAGGAACAACAAAAATCGAAAATGTTGTTCCTTTGGAAAAGGAACAGCAAAACACACAAATGCCATTCCTTTCGAAAAGGAACAACAAAAATAGAAAATGTTGTTCCTTTGGAAAAGGAACAACAGAACACAGAAATGTTGTTCCTTTGGAAAAGGAACAGCAAAAAAATAGAAAACGTTGTTCCGTTGGAAAAGGAACAACAAAACATCGAAAATGTTGTTCCTTTGGAAAAGGAACAGCAGAAAGCAAAAGTAAAGAAAAAGAACAAAATCAAAGAAAAATGACGGCTGATCCAAAAGGTGTTGCTCTTTTGAAAAAGGAACAATAGAATGAAAATGTTGTCCCTTTGAGAAAAGGAACAGCAAAAATAATAACATTGCTACTGCTTCGAAAAGTAACAGCAAAGCGTTGATTCAAAAATATGTACAAAAACAAAACAAAAGAAATTATGTACAAACTGTGAAAAGAGATAAATTACTTAATGAATCAAAGGTGAGGAAGACTTCTCTCCCTCCCCCAAAATTTCCATATCAGAGTCTTGGCATAGCTGTTGGCAGAAGGACTCCCGAGTGAGTGGTCTATGATAAAGAGGAACTCGGTGGCCATTTGTCTTGAAGGCATATCCAGAACCGTCAATAGTGATTAGAGTAAGAGTACCATTGTCATGTACCTTCTGGATTTCGTATGGTCCCAATCAACGAGTCTTAAGCTTCCCGGGAAAGTCCTGAAACCTGGAATCGTACAAAAGTGCCCAGTCTCCTTCGTGGAAGAATTTATTTTTAATGAGAGCATCATGCCATTTAGCTTGCTGCTGTTGGATAAGTGCAGTGTTTTGGAGTGCAGAGAGCCTAATTTCATCGAGCTCATTGATCTGCTGTAATCGATTAATCTATGCCTCAATTAGATCTAAGTCAACTTCCTGTGTTATTCACAATGTTTGGATTTCAAATTCTATGGGAAAAATGGGCTGCTTTCCAAACACTAATTGATAAGGTGAGTAACCAGTGGTACTTCTCCGTGTTCTGTAAGCCCACAGTGCTTCTGGTAGTCTGGCAGCCCAATCACGTCTATGTAATGCAATTGTTTTTGTTAGGATTGCCTCTATTATTTTATTGTTGCTTTCTACCTGACCATTTGCATGTGGGTGGTATGGAGTAGTGATTTTATGCTGGACATGATAGTTTTTGAGTGTTGCAACTATTTTGTTCCCAGCAAACTGTGGTCCACCGTCTATAATTATATCTCTTGGAAGGACATAACGCACAAATATATGGACCGAGAACTGTATGACAGAATCTTCTGTAGCTCTTGGTAATGCCTCTGCTTCAACCCATTTGGTGACATATTTTGTTGCCACCAAAATATATGTTTTCTGGTTTGAGGGTGGGTTAGTTGGTCCAACGAAATCAAGGGCCCATTGTTCGAATGGTTCAATGACTAACTGTGGGTTCAAGGGCATCTCATCAGACTGACCTGGGCCTCCTGCTCTCTAGCAACTGTCACAAGCTTGGACGAATTTCTTTGCATCTTTGAAAATTGTAGGCCAATAATACCCTGTTTGGAGCACCTTATGTCCAGTTCTGCGATCGACAAAATGTCCGCCACATGGTCCGCCATGGCATGCTTTTAAAATGTCGAAGATTTCATCCTCTCGAACGCATCTTCTGATATGCATATCTACCCCTGTGTGGAACAGGTAGCCTCCAACCCACGAGAATCGAGCACTCCTCTGAACTATATGTTTCCGCTCATTAGGGGTTAGATGTTTCGGTAGTTTACCTACTGCTAGGTAATTGGCAACATCAGCATAACAGGGTGTTTGAACAGCCACAGCAAACAGATGCTCATCCGAAAATTGATCTTCAACTGCTGTTGCATCGATTGGCTTTGGCATTCTTGAGAGAAAATCAGCTACAGGATTTTCTTTTCCAGGTCGATCCTTTATTGTAATATCAAATTCCTGCAATAAAATCAGCCATCTAGTTATTCTGCCATTTGTGATAGGCTTGTTTGCTAAATATTTGATGGCAGAGTGATCTGTATACAAGATAACAGAATATCTAGTAATGTAATGTCTAAACTTATTGACAGCATGTATTATAGCTAGAAATTCTTTTCAGTAATAGTGTAATTTAATTTAGCAGGAGATAAATTTTTGCTGATATAATAAATTGCATATGGTTTTTTATCGTCTTCCTGCTGAAGGACTGCTCCAATGGCTGTATCTGAGGCATCAGATGATATCTGAAATGGCAAATCCCAATTTGGTCCCTGAAGGACTGGGGCTGTGGACACAAGCTTCTTCAGATCCTAGAAAGCATGTTCACATTTTTCTGTCCAAAGAAAATCAATGTTACCAGTTAGTGCACACAGAGGTGCAGCAATATGTGAAAAATGTTCTATAAACCTCCTATAATAACCGGAAAATCCAAGAAAACTGCGTACCTCTGTTTGAGTGGTAGGAGTGGGAATAAGAAAAATTATTTGGATTTTGGCTGGGTCTACCTGAATGCTAGCTGTTGAAATATAGTGTCTTAGAATAAGTCCTTCAGTCATCATCATATATCATTTTTCATGGCTTAAACAAAGTCTGGTAGCAATGCAGCATTGTAGGAATTTTTCCAGTGTATCCAATGCTGGATTGAAATCGTCTCCATACGGTGTAAAGTCATCCATGTATACTTCAAGTCCTTTATTTATTAAGTCTGCAAAAATGCTAACGATAGCCCTTTGGAATGTTGCAGGAGCATTGCATAAGCCAAAAGGTAGAACTCTGTAGGCAAATGTTCCCCAAGGACAAGTAAAAGTGGTTTTGTATTGGTCTTCAGAGGCAATCTTAATATGATTGTATCCACTGAATCCACCTAGGAAAAAAAAGAATTTCTTTCCTACCAAAGTGTCTAATACTTGGTCGATGAATGGGAGAGGGAAGTGGTCTTTTTGTGTTGCTTTATTTAGTTCTCTATAGTCCACACAAGTTCTCCATTTCCCATTCGTTTTTGGTACCACCACAAGCGGAGAGACCCATTTACTATTGGAGATAGGATAGATGAAATTGACATCTAAAAGTTTTTGAAGTTCAGCTTTGACCACATCTTTTAGATGAGGATTAAGTTTCCTCTGAGGCTGGTGAACACGTCTCACATATTTTTATATGTAAATGAGGTGTGTACATAATTGGGGGTCAATTCGTTTCAAATCAGGGTAGTCCCATGCAAATGATTCTTTATATTTCCTCAACAAATGGATGAGCTTCGTTTCTTGTTCATAGGTGAGGTTGGCATTAATGTTTAAGGTTTTTCCCGGTTCGATTTCCACAATTTTACTATTTGCAACAGAGGTAACAAGTATTGTTTGATCATGTGGATCTTTAAGAGGATCTTCTTCTAGTTCGTTATCGAATGCTGCCTCTATCATGTGACGCTGTGTGCGGGATCTAAGTTCAGTTTGACTAATAAATTTATGAATGGCATCGTCTTCTATCTGGTCTTTAAAATCAAGTGCCTCTTGTATAGTTAATGGAGATCTAATGTTGTCAGTAAGGTATGATACAGGGTGCTTATTAGTTTTGATCATTGTGACACTTGGCTGTGCTCGAGGATATAAGGCTAAGTTCTTGATATTGGCTCCCCTTGTTATGGTCATATTTCCTTGTCGGCAACCAATATAGGCATCGGCAATTGCAAGCCAAGGTCTACCTAAAATCAATGGGTGTCCATCAAGTCGGATTTTGGGATTTATTATCAGAAAATCGATCAGATATTCCCAGGAGTCAACAAATACCATGACATCATGTAGTGTGCCCTCTCGCCTAATCACTAATCAATCAGCTAGTTTTAGTAAGGTAGAAGTGGGTTCTACAGATGTAATGCCTAGCTTTTGGCAAGTAGTGGTTGTCAAGATGTTGATTGCAGCTCCTAGATCAACTAAGGCATTAGGGAAGGTTTGACAATAAATTTTTACAGTGACCATTGGATTTCCTGGGTATTCGTATTTAATGGGTGTTTCTTTTCCTGATAATAAGTCAGATAGATTGCCAACTACTTGGACTCTTGGATTGATTGTTGCATTCCTCCATGGTTTCTTTACACAAAATTCTTTGATAGTCTTTGCATATATCGGGATGTCCTGAATGGCTTGGAGGAATGGAATTTTTATGTATAAATTTTGTAATTCTCCCAGAATGTCAAAATCAGGATATTGTGTAGGTCGAGGTATGATTAATCGTTCTGGGAATGGGGGAGAGGATGTGGTTGGTTGGTTATGAGTTTGTTGTTTGTTCACATCTTCTTCTTGTGATAGCGGTTCTCTGGGTAACTGTTTTTCAACATGGGCTGTCTTATTTCCCTCAGTTTCAATAATACGCCCAGATCTTAGCTGAAGATCATTACACTCCCTCAGATTGGCGTCTATTTCTGATGTTTCTACTATTTGGACAGATTGGACCGGTCTATTATTTGGATTGCGGTTGGCTTGGGCTGGGAGTTGCGGTCTCAGATTAGACTGGGATTTTGTTGTAAGGCTGGCAGTATAGGTTGAGGGAGTGGAATGGTTCCTACTGGTTGATGCATCGGTCTTTGCCAGTTTGTTTGCAAGGCTGGACTTTGTGAAGTAGGGGGAGTCCATTGTGGTGGGTATGAATTATTTTTCCAATATGGTGGGGCATAGGGAAAATTCGGCCAACTAGATTGGCTTGCCTGATTTGGCCACGGAGTTGATGAAGGAAACAACTGTGGTGACTAGTTTGGAAATGGAGGTTGAGGTTGGTTTTTCCACATATTATATTGTTGAGCATTATACTGTGGAGACTAAAGGGAAGAGGTTGGGTCAGAAAACATACCAAATTGTCGTGGCTACCACTGACGATGCTAGTTGAGCAAATACACCAATTCTGGCTCTTCTTCTGCTTCCTTATATACTTCTTTTAATCTGGGAAGTGAGGGACAACTTTCCGTAAGGTGATCTTTTGTGCAAATGGCACATGTTTGGACTGCATCTAGTGGACACTCCTTATGGCTATGTTTCTTCCTGCATCGGGGACAGAAGATTGCCAAATTCTGTTCTGCTTCCATCTACTTCTGCTTGGCCTACATAACATCAAGTTGTGTAGTTAGTGTAGTTTTAAAATTTTCCAATAAATTTCCAATTTCTGCATGCGTTACTCCTTCTGTCGAAATTTTATTATTTCTTACAAACCGATCATGTTCTGTCGGTTTTAATCTTGTGCTGCCTCTCGAGCTCCTGATACATAAATCAATAATGTTAGCAAAATTTTCCTGATAAATATCTCATTTTCCCATAATCTTTAATGTTTCAATCCATTGTTCCTTCATGCCCCTAATTAATGCTATTTTTAACACATTATCAGGTAAAGGTAGCAATGCATAAGGAGATCTTTGAAGATTATACTGAAAACATTCCACATACTCCTCTAATGTTTGATTTGGTCTAGCTACCATCTGGAATATTTTGTCCTTCAGTTCTCTAGACCTGCAATAGTCCTGATATCTTTTTAGAAAATATTTTTTCGTTTGATCCCAGTTATTTATAACCTCGCCACCTAATCCCATAAACCATCTTAAGGCAGCCCCTTTTAATGTAGAGGGAAATAATTTTAGTTTCTGGGGGTTGGTGGTGTAATCGTATCCCCTACACAGGACATCGAACTCAAATAGAAATGCATCTGGATCTTCTGATGTAAGACCGTGGAATGTAGGGATATGTTGAAGAGGGATTGCTTTCATGGGTGCATTTGCTGCAGTATCCACTGTGGAGTATTGCAATGTAGAGGTTTGGGTGTTTGCCTGGTTTTGAGCCATTTGGTCAAATATATGCCAATAACCTTCTAGGATATCTAGGAGGGTATTCCTAGGTTGAGAGGGAATGACATTAATAGAAATGGTTTTGATAGCGCTTCCTTTATCTGGGATAATGAGAGTGCCTAATGTCTGAGGAAATTCAGTTTCTTCAAAAATGATTTGTGCAACACTTCCCTTGTTTGGGCTATTCAATGGCTGAGTTTTCCCAAGAGGAGACCTCGGTTCCTCAGTTTCCCCTATCTCTCCTCCTCCTTTACAAATATTGCTGGAATTCCCTTCTTGCAATAGTTCTGGAGTAGAATTTTCAATTTCTTGAAAGTCCTTCTCTTCAGTTTGAGTATGCACCTCAGCAAAGGCTACAGATGGTGATACTATGGCCTGAAGGGAACTAGTACGTTGTTTAGAAATAACTTTTCTGGGTCCTACTGAAGGCTGAGATTCTGCTTTCTTGAAGATTTCATCTATGAAGGTTGATCGGCCACGGGTCACCGGCCCCTTAGCTTTTTTTGGCATGGGTAGAGGTTTGGAATTCTTTTCTGGCTTTTTCTGGTTAGTCATGCACACAAATCAACTGCTATATTCTATCCAAACAAAACAACAACAAATCTATAGGAAAGTGGGCAGAGGAGTAGGGCTGTTACGTGCTCCACACGTAGGTTCTTACCTTCCGTTTTTAAAACCCAATTCTTCCCTAGCAGGTTCTTACACTACTCCGAAAAAGAACAAATGGCTACACTCTTTCCCCGGCAACGTCGCCAAAATGTCGAGATATAAAAAGGGTCTCTTTCACCTCTAATTACCTCACATTAGTTTTGAAATCCAGGAACGTTTTGTTATTTCAAAGGGTGTCTCAGTCTGAGGCTATCATTCACCAGAGTAATTCTAGTAGTACAGTGCTCAAAAATACAAGAGTAAATGGATGCTTGTTTATAGCAACTACTTCATAAGATTAAACCACACATTCAGAAAACTAAGAAGTTTATCAGTCAAGGGTTCAGTAGCAGTAACTCATCCCTTTGTAAACTGATGGAGCTAAAAGAAATCAGAGAAAAGATCGTGGATCTAGGAGCCAGACAGTAAATGTCAATGCTCACTACAGCCTTAGATCATTCTTCACACCAAAATAACAATTGACAGGAAATGGAACGACAGATAAGAAATGGAACATCAAATAAGAAATAGAACAGCAAAACTGAAATGGAACAACAAACTAGGAACTGTAACAGCAATTAAGTCTAACAAGAAGGAACACCTTAATCTACAAGATCAAATGCACTAATCGTGACCTACAGGAATCAATTGGCAATCCTTCACTTTTAAGGACGAATTGAACAACACACAAAAATGGAACAGCACTAATTAATGCTAGACTATAGAACAGCGCTTGAAAACCATATCTGCACACGAAACACCTTAATAGTAACTTGATCTTGGTAAACCAATTATCAATCTTAGTTATAAAGATTATGACTGTATTTCATAAGGAACAACAATGTCTATGGATTCAATAGTCGCAAAGAACATAATCGATAAGATGAGTTTGGTAGTACCAATGAAATAAGTGTACAACACAGATTCTCTGTAATTAAACAGCAACAATATTCTGTAAATACCGACAGTATTATATCAATCACTTAAAATAATAGTGATACGTTGCAAAGTTAATACAATAGTATTGTCTTTAGAAACCTTAGTAAATTAAACATAATAGAGCACGTGATGTAAACTAACAAAACACATTAGATTACCAAATAACGATGATAAGCAAACCACGCATAAACCAAACGTAATAGTACAGGAGCAAGTGTCCTCCAGGGCCGGGCCCTTAGCCTCCAAGGGTACACCACTTGAAGTTATTCCAGACTCAGCGATGAAATAGCAACCGAGTTTATATTAATGCATAAGAAGGAATTACAGTAGATTAGTTCTCAACGAGACTCGATGATCAAAGTTTTAATCTTAAGAGAAATTACATAAAACATAACAGGCTTGACCCTTCGAGGTAATAGTGCTGCCCCTTTTATAATGGTGAAGGCGAAGATGTCTAGGTGCAAAAATAGTTAAAGCAGCGATCCCTAAGGATCAAAGGATCCTGAGGGGTTTTCTGAACCATTAGTCCTCATTTATCTCTTTTTTGTCTTACGCCTAGCCGATATCTCCACTTCCTTTCCAGGGCTGATTCGCTTTGATTTGTTTTGCCTTGTTTGCATACGGTTCCCCATCAAAGGGATAGTGGTTAACCCGTCCTTGTCCTTTCCTTTGGAATGGTAGTTTTTTGTTTTTCCTTCTTCCTGCATAAGAAAATGACAACTGTCAGTGTTTTTGTTTCGCACATTAATCCCATAGGTTTTATTACAATTCCTTATAATTTTCTTAGTTCATGATGCAAAAGGTTTGTAAGTTCTAATGAAAAGATGCTGAAATAATTGCTAAAAACATACCTTCTTTAGTACTCCACAGAGCACATGGACACCATCAAGGACTACCGATCTTGGCATCATTATGTCACTGTTAATCAGCACGAAGATGTTGAGGAGTTGGAATTCCATGGTTTTCTAGGTCAGAGTAATGTCTAGCATGGCTTGCTAAATCCATTTTGTTTCACATGGGTACATGTGCATTGTAATGTAAAGTCATCTCAAGTGTAGGTCAAGTGTCAATAGTTGGATGTAACAGTCATAAAGTAAGTGAAGGATCATGAGGGTAGTTGAACTATCACAAAGGGGAATGTCAAGGATCACCCCACCCTTTTCTATAAATAGTTCCTCATAACTCATTGTATGGGCTTTTGGTCACCTAAGCTTCCGATAAGACTATCTTGGAGAGAGCTTGGACAATATTCTAGTGCACCTTGGCTTCTCCACTACACAGTGCTAATACATCTTTTTGGAGGAGCAAGGGGATGTGGCTATAACATTCCACTATTGGGGCTAGTGGTTGGAAATGGATGTATTGTATGACTAGAACTTACAGTTATTTATATAATAAGAGTCATCGCGTTTCATGCATATGTTGTATTGTATTTGAGCTATCTTGTTTACTCTAAATGGCATGTGTATTTTCTTTCTTACGCATTCATGTATGGACTATTTTGTATGAGTATGTATGAGTCTTTCTGAAATGTGTTGATTGGTTTAACCATCACTTTGGATTGCCAGCTAACTTGCTTTCCATCTTGTGATGTGTCTTCGCTCATTTGTTCCCTTCCCATCTGAGTACTATTACAGGTTGCCAAAGGGCGCCTACATCTCAACCCCCATGTGTTTGAACCTCACAAGCACCTTCCTTGACTCACTGCAGTGGTCACACCCTTGCTACCAACAAGGTTATCTTACTTGCCTCTGTGTGAAATCGTGGTCAAGGAATTACCATACGACCCACTACTGGGACTCCTACACTGAACGGTCTAAGGTCTAATTGGGACTTCTTACCAAGGAGATCCCCTAACATGTTGGCAAGTCCAGCACCGTGAACATTTATGGCTCTAGAAGGAGGGACAGATGACAAGTTGTGCCCTCGCATCTGGTTTTGAACCTTTGCATACCTTTCATGGATGCTTGCACTCTGCTCCCTCCGCGTTGCTTTTCGAATCATGAAGATGTCACCATGACGGGCAAGATTTTTAATCTCTTGTCCACTTACACGTATGATGGTGAAGGTGAAGTGGCCTGACATGAGTACTTACATGAATTTCTTTCCATGCTTCATGAGGAAGATGAGTGTTCTGACAAACATGCCAGTTTGTTACTTGGATACACACTTCACAAATCTCCACGTCAATGGTTGTGCAGCCTACTGGTTGATAGCATGCACTCACATGAGAACTTCTGTGATCTCATTGAAGACATTTTCTATCATTTTGATCTAGACCATCTTTACTGAAAAATGTTATAGCAATAGAAGGCTCCGCATGAATCGATCATGGATTTTTTGTAGCACTTTCGTGACTTGCAGTTTCAAGCTCCAAGGAGCCAGATGAAATTTTCCTATCTTTGGGCCCGATTCGAGTATTGTCTTAAGAAATCTGGCAGTCCAAAGAAGAAGCTTGAGATCAAGCCTCGGTCAACATTCTTCATTGATGGAGCTACGGAATATCATGTGGATGCAGTAATTTTCTCAACTGATTGTCCGCCTTCCCCTCATTCAAAAGCTCCACCAATGTCGAGTGATGTTGAAGATCATGCTCACACACTTGTTCAACTTTCACATCCTCCCAACATCACTTCACTCAATTTCACTTAGATTTGGTTGTGTTTCCTTTGAGTTCTCACATGCATTATGTTCTATGACCTTCGTCTTCACACTCGGGTGTTCCTCCAGATGATATTGTCTTGTGTTTGTCCATTCTGGACTCTTCACTTTTTGTGAACAAGAAACAAGCCATTAATAGATTTGGTGTTGCACAACCAACATGTGATGCCATTCATGAAGAGTATGAGTGGGAGCTTGAGCGTCAACACTCGGCGAAGGATGACTCCCCTCCATCCGAGCCCCTTCTGTTCTTTCCTAATATCTTTGGTGAACTTGCCATCCATGATTTTGCATGTGTGTCTTCATCCATGGATGCACCCATTTTTGATCACTTGCAGGACTTGCCAGATGTTGGTCCATCATTTAACAATGGAGAGGATAAGTTATCCATTGAAAATCCACTTGCTCTTTTGTCTGTCTTTTCTAGAAACATGGAGGATGAGTTTGTTCGTTTTTCATCTACCCATCTGCTCGATTCATTTGATCATGAGTATGTTGATGAAATCATTGATTCTTATGATCATGGTGGTCGTGATCCATTTGTTTCCATATTTGATCATGATCACGCCTCTACCACAGTTGATCTTTTGAAGCCACCAGTCTATGATGATCTATCTGATGATGAAGTTGAAACACCCAATACCGTCGAGGCACTTTAGCCAAAGCTCATGGTTATGTCAAGTCCTCGCTCTCTTGAGGTTAGTCTCACTTCTAATTAGGAAACAGTTTAATCACCCAAGGCTCCTCATCCCTCATCTATATGCATTGAAGATCCATCTCACATGTAGATCATACTTCCTCCACGATCCCATCGCTCATGCATTAGAGGAATCCTACATTGCAAGCACCCATTTGCGATGCATGTTATCTTTGTTTCTTTCATTTGCTTGCATGTCACGGTCAAGAGTGTGATTATGCTTCAAATTTGCATGCAGTGTCACAGAACACTATGATAAGTCCACAAACTACTCGTCATGCACTTGCACTCACTTATGTCATCTGGGCACATTCAAACATGAAGTGTGGTTGTCTTCATTTTTATATATTTCTTGCTTGCTAGTTCACAAAACTGGGTTGCTCGCAGACCAAGCCTTCACCAACATGGGTCAACCAATGTGCCGGTGGCTGCATTGGAAATATCACTTCATGTGATTAGGCCCATGCACTGTTAGTGTACAAGTAGGAGTAGTATTTTCTTACATTCAGTTTTCTTGTGTGCTTTTTCTTACATCCTTTATTTATTTGTTTGTTTTCTTTCGTGTTTACTTACTTTATTTTCTTTCACTCTCGCTTCTTCTCTTGATTTTCTTTGTTGTTTTTTTATCTCACTTGTTTCATTCGTATAGTTCACTTTTTTTGTTCATAGGCTAGTTTCACATGAAACCATGTATGACTCTTGAAACAAGCTAGGTGAAGTACAAGAAGGCTTGTAGAACTATCACTACCTGGTTATATGTCATCTTGCCTCTGTATTAAGAGCTTGTTACTTTTAGTCCATGATATGTCAAAGGAAAATATGTACTGTTTGAAGTGAACCTTGGTAACAATGTAAACTTTGAAACGGGAACTGATACTGTTACCCGTTTCGTAGAGATAGCAAAAAAATGACCCGATTTTCAAAAGTGGTGATGCAGAATACACATGTTTTTTTTAGAACATGGTTTTTGGAACTTTAATTTTTTTCATGTGCATTAAGTTTTAGAATGGTAGTGAATGGTAGTGATTTTCATGCTGATTTAAAAAAGTGGTTATTCTGCATCGCACCCTTTTTTTAAAAGACCTATTTTTTGACTTTAAATTTTTTTATTGTAAGGAATGTAAATAATTATTTTTTAAAATTAATAATTTTGGAAGTGGTCTGCTTCTTCATATTATCTTGTTTTTAATTTTTTTTTAAATTTTTTTTTTTTGTGAGGTTTTTATTGTTTTGCATATTTAAAGAAGAATGTGGATATTTTGCATTTTCGATATTCTACATATTTATACATTGTTAATTAAATTTTCAATCCAAATGAAATAATTGTCTGTAAAAAACAAATATAAAAAAAATATATAAAAAAAAAGAAAAATAAAAAATAAAAAATGTTAAAAAAAATTATCTCATAAACCCTAAAAGAATTTGGAAAAAATAAAAAAATAAATAAATATATATATATATATATATATATATATATATATATATATATATAAAATTAAGTAAAAATAGAGAAATTAAGAAAAAACATTAGCAAAACTAGGGAAAAAAATAAAAAAATTAAAAACAAACTAGTTTAAAAATAAAAATAAAAAATTAACGAAAAAATGAAAAAACTAGTAAAATTAATATTTAAAAAAACAAAAATAAAATCAAATTATAAAAAAAAACCCCAAAAAATATTAAAATGGCGGAAAATATATGTCTTTTCAAATAAAAAAATAAATAAAAAAGATAAAAAAAACATTTACAATTTATCAAAAAAATACCTATTTTTGATTTTTTTTTAAATTCAAATTATAAAAAAAAAAATCAAAAACAAAAATAAAATTAAAATTATTAAAAAAAAAAAACCCAAAAAAATGCACATTTTTTATTTTTTTATTTTTTAATAAGTTAATAATAATTATTTTTTTTAAAACTAACATTTTTATTTAAAAAAAATAAAAATAATTTTTTTTTTTTTTTTAAACAAACCTTTTTTTAATTAAAAAAATCATTATTTTTTTTTTTAATTAAAAAAATTATAAGTTTAAGCGGGGCTCACCCATTCACGTTGACATAACTATCTTACGGGACCATTGCCAAATTTCTCCCATTTGACGATGTTAGATTGATTGTTATTCTAAGTAAAGTATCTGATAACATTTTAAAAAATTATATCAATGTCAATTCACTTTAAACTTGAATAAGCATTTAGAGGATCAAATGTAGCCGGGCTTAAATTTGTTATCATTAATGTAGAATAATTAATAAATTTTAAATGATAAAAGAATTCCTCTGTTGGAGAGACTGTAAGTACTATGTTTTCAACAATAGCAAGCCTACGCTTTTACGAAAACCTGGATTGGTCATCATTTTAATTAGTCATCTAATAATTTTCTTATTGTGCAGACACCTACAAAACAACAACTTGATCAGTACAGTTCCAGGCTGGCTCTCTGGACTCAAAATCCTTAAAGAGTTGTACGCCTCTCTCCCATCCTTTTATTGTAAAATCGTACATCAATCTTCTCCTTCTTATCAGTTATATGGTCACATGTTTACAGAGAGCAATAATTTCACAGGTTTATAGAAAATAATAATTTCAGTGGTGAAAATAATAATTTCAGTGGTGTAAATAAAAAGGTTATGTTTAAAAAAAATTCCGTTAAAAAAAAAAAATTAAATTTTATTTTTTTTTTAATAATTTTTTTTTAATTTGAAATTAAAAAATTAAATTTTTTTTGAAAAAAAATTAAAATGTTTTTTATTATTTGTATTTTAAAATTAAAAAAAAAATGTTTAAAAAAAAAGATTGTTTAAAATAAAATTTGAATTTAATTTTTTTTTTTTTTCCTTTTTTAAAATAAAAATAGTAGGTTTAATAAAAAATAATTAGATTTTTTTTTTTTTTCTTAATAAAAAATATGCATTCTTTGGGTTTTTTTTTTTTTTTATTAATTTCACTAGTTTTTTAATTTCTTCTTCTTTTTTTTCCGAGTTTTTGCTAATGTTTTTTTTTTAATTTCTCTGTGTTTACTTACTTAATTATATATATATATATATATATATTTTTCTTTTTTTCCAAATTCTTTTACAATTTGTGAGATAATTTTTATTTTTATTTTTAACTTTTTTTATTTTTTATTTTTGTTAATTTTCTATTTTTTTAAATCTAGTTTTTTTTAATTTTTTTTGTTTTTTTCTTAATTTTTTTTTTTTCTATTTTTACCTACTTAATTCTTAGTTTTTTTTTAAATATTTTTTTGTTTCTTTTCCGTATTTTTTTTTTTCTTTTGCCAATTTTTTGATGGTTTTTTATTTTTTTTTTAATTTTTTTTTATTTTCACTATTTATTTGTTTATAATTTTTTTAGTTTTTAAATTTTTACCATTAATTTTTTTTTTTTTTTTTTACATTTTTATGATCGATATTTTTTTTTTTTTTTATATTTGATTTTTTTCAAGTTTTATATTTTTATTTTGTGTTTTGTTTTTATTATATATCTTAATTTATGTTTTGTTATATTTTTAAACTTTTTTTTTGTTGTGTTTTTTCATTGTTTTAATTTTTAATTTTTAATTTTATTTTATGTTTTCATTATTTTTTTAAAATTTAATGTTTTTCGGGGTCATGAAAAAATATTTTACGCCATTATTTCGAAATGTTGAAATTTTACATTCGAAAAAAAAAAGTGTTCTTCCAGAATTAAGACTATTCGTTTTGAGGGTGTTTTTTGGATAATTTTTGTGCAAAAAATTGGTTTTCACCACCATTTTTAAAACATGTGGAAAATTTACCCAAGAAAAAAATAGGTGTAAGCATCAACACTTTTCGTTTTTAGCACTGTTTTTGATGTTTTTTTGGGGTTTTTGGGCCAGAGTTCCCGTTTTGAGTTTATAGTTCCCGTTTCAAAGTTTACATTGTTTGGTGAAAACATGACGCTTGCACGCTAACTAGTGTCACCTTCTCTAGTTGATTTTTTTGGGTTAACCCTTGTTAGCTCAATCAAGTAGAGTAAGTGAGGGGGAAAATCTTAACAGGCACGTCAGAGATACAATAAACTACTTCTCTGCTGGAACAACCTCTTCTTCTCTCAATAAGACAGGATCCCTCTTCTACCTTTGAAATGAATAAGTGTTAGGCATAGTTGAAAAAGTAAAAAATGAAAAAATGAAATAGTAAAAAAATTCCAAATGAAAAATGAATAAGGCAAAAGAAGAGAAAGGTTTCCTTCGCAGGGATTTGATGCAAGTAACTCCACGGGGATACAGACTAGGCTTGCTAGCAGTAGAGGCATGCTTGTGTTCCTATGTCACTTCGCCGAGGTACTGTCCAGACCTGCTGGCAATGGATGAACACCAAATATGAAACTAAGACTCTGATGACTATACTTCTTGTGCACCTATACACCCCTCAACACCAATCGAAACAATTATGTTGCCTTGCCTTGGAATGTTTTTCAATCGACCAAGAACTTGGCAGATGCTACATCTTACAATCAAGCTAGTGTGAAAGCAAGATGATTTGAGAACTAAACAATACTTCTGGAGGTGCTAGACTTTGTTTTCATGAACAAGGTCCATTCAGAGAGCTGGAGTTCTACCAGTGTGTCACCAAGTCTTGTAGTGGCTACAACCACCCTGCAAAATTTTTCCCTAGCCTTGTTTTGGAGCCTCCCTACCAACCTCTCACAACATCATATCTTCCTTCATCAAGTACACAAGCTTAAGTGTTTTGCTTGCACAAAGGAAGCCTGTCAATCACAGCTTGATGTATTCCCTTCACAGTCTATTCAACGAGACTTGGTCTAGCTACAGGCTGAGCAGCTCCCACAAGAAATTGCACATTTCAAGAGGGAAACCATCCTTCCCTCCAAAAATTGTGTAAGGATGTCTGGCAACCTACTAGGCTCTAGAATCGCGCAATTCTACCAGTCAACACTCCTAGTGAAAATTGTGAAATTTTCCCCAACAACGTTGCTCAGCCAAAAAATTATGCAAATTTGGGTAGCAGTCAGCTGCTCTGCCTTGAAATTGTGCAAATCTCCTAGGTAGCCAGCCCAACTCCTAGCCATAAATGCACATTTTTCTCGAGTAGTTGAGCAGCTTCAGGCATGAGCAGTCCAATTGACCAGTTCCACTTGGGACCAAGGAAACTTGACTTGCATGCATGGCTTTCTTTTTCCCGAAATAGAAAAAGGCAACATGCAAAAGGGATCCCATGATTCAGGGAGATATTTTTAGTAGTTGTAGGTTACATGCAAATTTATTTTAAAAACTTTCCTCCAAGTGTCGCTTTTTCCTAGATTTGTAGCATGCATGTCATGAGCTCAAAACTTATTTATGCCACGCATCAGAGTTCATTATTTCACATTGATCTTGGAACTCTGACATCCCATAACACATTTTAGGACTCTTCGACACATGCGACTAAGCTATTCATGGGTAAGTGGCCTCAACTTGTCTTTTTCAACATTTCTATCAATTTTCATGTATTCACTTGTGTGAGTACTATTTGCTTGGTTTCATTGAGCACTTGCTATCTTTTACCTTTTTACTAGCTTTTTCTAGCTTTGTTTCATTTTTTGTTGTCATCTCACTCTTGTTGCATGCATGAAACTATTTTGCAAAAACAGTCGTTGATTCAGTGAATCGCTTCACCCACATGCATGTTGATCTATTTTTTGAATTTTTCATTCATGTTTGCATGCATTGTGAACCACTTATGCTTTCACTTAGTGTCACCATGCGTTCACTATCATATTTTCTTTCAGTTTCCCATCAGCGAGTCAGGCCAACCTTGGCCCAGACTTTGCCTTCACTGAGACAACATTGCACAATCTGGGGAAGGAAGGCTTTGTCTTCTTGTCCAGAAATGTACATTTCTACCTAGCACTGTCCCCTAGGACTATTTTGTACATTTTTGAGGGACAGTGATTGCTGGCCTAGAAAATTGTGCAATGCAGTCCCTGAGCCCGCAGTCACTCCTAGTCCGGAATTGCGCATTGCGCAATATCAACATCCAATAACCAGTATGGATTACGCATTGCACAAATTCAATAGCCAATCTTTCCTCCCAGACATCCCCTACTTCCTTTTGCATAGCTTAGGCAGCCATTCACCCAATCTCCCAGAAGAAATTGCGCAATCTTCCCTATCAATTCTTCAGGTATGTGCTGAGTCATTCCTCGAATTTGCTTTGGTTTTTGCTGATATCTTGTCTTTGGATATTTCAGGGGTTCATCAGCCTCTTAGAAGTATAGGATCAATGGGTTCCAAGAGAGAGGGATCATAAGACATTGACACAAATGCAGCTAGAGCAATAGTTGAGTGAGTGTCCTTTAGTCTACTGATCTATGAAGATACAAAATTGTTTCTAGACAGGGACATCAAAATGAAGTGGCAAGAGGTAAATGAATAATTCATAGACACTTTTGAGGTAGACCTCCAAAACCGTCAGGTGTATATGAACATTCACAAGTCCACCATGTACTGAATTGCATGCAGATACCCTGCATTCCCATGCGCGGACATGATACATTGGATCATCTCCCACACTGGTCCCAAGACGATGACCTTGAGAAGTGTTAGTGGGATGAATCTTGCAACATTCTGGGCACGATATTATGATGAGATGTATTAGATGTCAGATCCTTTCATTGTCATGAAGACTTGATTCAGCTTACCCAACAGTAGTGCTAACTCCAGAAACATCCTGAAGAACTAGGTAAAGGAGCCAGCTCGATTCATGTTAACACCCAATCAGATCAACAAGAAGAAGATACTGAGGAAGGTGTACCAATACTTGGTCATATTTTCATGTCGACTGTATGGCCAAGCAAGCACGGAAACCTTCCCATAGAGTTGGGTGGTTGCATTGAATCAACTGGCTAGAGAAATAAAACCATCTAACTGGTCTAACATATTGGCTCATCGGCTGAAGGAAAAGTAACAAAGACTCGACAGTCACCTAGAGGTATTCATGCAAAAATTTACATGTCTGCCTACATATTAGATGTAGTCTGTGCCTGACAGGAGTTCCTGGGTTTGGAGTGGGCATGGTCACTAGTAGAGACTGTTGTGAACACATATTTCAAGTTGTTGTCTGAATGCAGTGTCAGAGAAGTAATCACATAGTTGTCTGATCATTTTTTCACCCCAGTGTACAAAATGATATTCAAACAGGATCCACTGTGCATGTCAAAGGAAGCAATGGAGGAATTTAAGATTGGTATGCCTCACCGTCCGGCACTTTCATCAAAATGTTGAGTGTGGAGAAGCCTCCGCATGTTCTTTGGAAGTTTTCTTTGGACGTACTTGTCATGCAGGAAGTATCATATCACATCTCAGCAGGATTGACAACTAGACTACATCAGAAGAAGAAGGCACCTTGGCTCGCTCTTCCATTACGGATTGGGTTATATGAGATCCAAAGTATCAAGCAAGCAGATGTCAAAGTCGAACAGATGAAGAAGTACCGACTCAACCTCCAAAGCTACAATCTGTATGACCCACATTGCATTGTGAAGGATCACTTCACGAGAGTTCAATTCAACTGGATCCACTGGGAATTTCATTTGGCCGAGTAGGACCCATGGAGATATTGCTACAGTTTCTCTAGACCCAATCAATAGGTTGACTTCACTGTGAAGTGGTTAGCAAAGCAACATGGAGCAGCATCAGGGAGAGGACCACCAGCAGCAGTAGCAGAAGTTGTAGTAGAGGCAAGCATACTAGTGTGTGGCAAGGGCAAGAGGAAGTTTTTTGATCACATGGAGGAGGAGCAAAGATGTAAGTTTTGAGAAGATCCAATGGCAGAGAAAGCAAGAATGGCTATAGAGGAAAAGATGCACCAGCGCGACATGCGAATCATGCAAAGGTATAGGGATAACAAGAGAATGGAAGAAGGAGAGAAGGAGTTTCTTGAGTTGACGAAGCAACTCCAAAAGGAGCAAGAGCTGCACAAACATGAGAGGGAAGTGTAGCAGCAGTAGATACAACAGGGGGTGCAACATGTGCAAACAGATGAAGCAGCTCCTGTACAAGTAGTTGATTCATCAGAACAGCAGGAATGAGGAAAATAGGGTGAACCATCGTAGGAGCGAGACTTATCTCATGAGATAGAACAAGAACTTCAACAGTTGGATGCAGACATGGAGCAACGAGAGTTGGAACAAGACACCAACCTCATGCCCCAACAAAAAGAGGTCGACTCACCCACTTCAATGCATCCAGATGATGAGCAAGTCTCGAATGACCGAGGAGGCACATAGATCCTTGGTGATCATCTAGAAGGATAGATGCACAAAATCTCATTTAACGAATCTCATCATAGAGTTGTGCAGTCTCGCAAAGTATCAACTCCGAAGGATCGTACATCTCCTGCACAATTTGAGGAATGAGTGATCGTGACTCATGTGCACAAACATCCCGCTACCTTGCCCAATGCAACTAGAGTGTATGCCAAAGCCACTAGCTCAAGTGTTTGCTTTCTGATAGTTGAGAATGAGTGAATGGCAAAGGAACTACAGATGGCCAAGTAAGAAGGAGACTTGGTGACAATGTCTGCCCGAGCTAAAATGAAGAAGGAAATACTAGATGAAGTATTATCACTTGATATATTTATGCATGCATTGTACTCCATGTTTGGTACCAAGCACAAGGCAGTTTTCCATCACAACAGATGGCAGCAGTGATGTGATAGAAGAGCATGTATCTTGATGAATGTGCATGCTATTGTTGATCACATGCAAACATGGATGATGAAGTACAAGGGAGCCCCACTTCACTTGCTTAAGGTGATGAGGGTCAATGCAGTTGAGCTAAAAGCATGTATCCGGAGTTAGATCCAAAACTATGATGATCTCTCACAGCTCATCACTAGCATACACGCTTCCCATGCACGAGTATTCAAGAGTATGGATGTTGTGGTGTGCACACATGTGATCCCATCACTTGCAACTCTCACCTAGTTGAAGCCAAAGAAACATGCCTGACTAGAGCTTGACTTGTACTTCGACGAGTTAATGAACATCGCCACCAACCCAGACTTGCCTATCAGTGCAAACATCATGTACAAGTATGTTGTTGGTTTGGCCACATTGAAGACAATGATTCACATGTTTTCAGATGAGTTGGACAGAGGAGCCTGAGCAGTGTACCCAGATGCTATGGAGGATATAGTCAGGTTTTAGATGGATTTCACCGTGGAGCACACAGACACCATCAAGGACTAACGATCTTGGCATCAGTATGTTACTATTGATTAGCATGAATATTTTGAGGAGTTGGACTTCCATGGTTAGTCAGAGTGATGTCTAGCATGGCTTGCTCAAGCCATTTTGTTTCACATGGGTACATGTGCATTTTAATGTAAAGTCATTTCAAGTGTAATTCACGTGTCAATAGTTGGATGTAATAGTCATAGAGTAGGTGAAGAGTCATGAGAGTAGTTGAACTATCACAAAGGGGAATGTCAAGGGTCACCCCACCCTTTGCTATAAATAGTCCCTCATAACTCATTGTATGGGCTTTTGGTTAACCAAGCTTCTGATAAGATTATCTTGGAGAGATCTTGGACAATATTCTAACATGCCTTGGCTTCTCCACTGCACAAAGCTAGTACATCTCTTTGGAGGAGCAGGTAGATGTGGCTGTAACGTTCCACTATTGGGGCTAGTGGTTGGACATGGATGTATTGTATGACTGGAACATAGACTTATTTATATAATAAGAGCTAGCATGTTTCATGCATATGTTGTATTCTATTCTAGATATCTTATTTACTCTAAATGGCATATGTATTTTATTTCTTATGCATGCATGTATGGACTATTTTGTATGAGTATGTATGAATCTTTCTAAAATGTGTTGATTGGTTTAACCATCACTTTGGATTTCTAGCTAACTTGCTTTCCACCTTGTGATGTATCTTCACTCATGTGTTCCCTCCCCATCTGAGTACTATTACAGATCTCCAAGGGGCACCTTCCTTTACTCACTACAGCAGTCACACCCTTGCTACCAACATAGTTATCATACTTGCCTCTGTGCGAAATTGTGGTTAAGGCATTACCGTATGACCCATTGTTGGGACTCCTACACCAAACAGTCTGAGGTCTAATTGGGACTTCTAACAGGGGAGATCCCTAACATGTTTGCGGGTCCAACACCTTCAACATGTGAGAAGGTAATAGTTGAATTTCTTATATAACTAGCAACAGGGTAATGTTACAGTACATAGTAAGACTTGATTGCAATAAGGAAAAGGTAAAAGAAAGGAATTGGGTGAAAATTCCTTTCACTATGTTTGAACCGCAATTCCAAACGAATGAGTTCTTTCCATATAGGAAGTTTTTTTAACCATATATTTTCTCTGACATTATTGATGAGCACCAGTATTGTAGCAAGGATGCTGCAACTCTTGGGCTACCAACTTTACTGTTCATAAAAACTTGGCGGTGGCACTGCTATATGCACAAGTAAAAGTGAAGGTCCTTCCTATTGTCATTTTTCGTCCGGCAAGAGACCCTAGGGGTTCCAAGCCAGACTTCTATAGAGTCAGAAGAAGCTTGATTCTTTGATGGAAGAAGAGCAAATCTATTCTAAGAGAGCTACTCTATTGCAGTAATGAAGAAAACAACATGTAATGCCAAATCACACCATATCCTAATTAACCATTTAAACAACTATGTTAAGTAGAATTTCTAAATCAAAACTAACCTAATTATGCTATCTAAGCTACTGAAGTAAAGAGCATCAACCATACTAATGTGTAGTCAAGAAAAATAAACTAAATCTGTTTTCACTTTTCTTGGTTTTTTTAGGCAAAATCAAGTATGCAAATTAATTGTTCTTGAGGATGTGACAAGTGGATGGAAGGTGATTAAGGATGGTTAAAAGGCTTATGGAGTGGTTGGATGGTGTGGAAGGATCCTAGGAGGCTTTTTGTGACATTCTATAGGTTCCCCATCAATTCGGCCTCAAAAATGTCTATTTCAGGAAAACCTACAGGATGTACTAGAAACCTGCAGGATGATCCTGTAGCAATTACAGAAAACCTGCAGGATGCGACAAAGAGCTAATTTTGAGGTCTTGGAGGTGTTGGGAAGCCTGGAAAAGGTGTTTGATGAGTGGGATGTGGTGTTAGAAGGTCTAGGAATACTTACGAGTCAATATCTGAGATCAGAGATGGCTAGATTCACTCAATGTATCTAGGGGAACTTCAATGCAAAATGACAAAAACTAGTGATGGTAATGGTGGAATAAGAGATGGTTAGGGTGGATGAAGTGGAAGGTGGCTGCTGGTGATGAAGTTTGGGTCTCCTCCTGAAGTACCTGTTGTGCTTAAAACATATGTGGTTCCCAAGAACTATGCAACAAGATACTTTTCATAAACTAGAAAAGCATGAAACAATTGCTTATATTATGCATGAAGAGAGTACTAAAGGGAATGAAAGCAGGAGTGAGATCTTATTGCAGAAATGAAGTAATGGAAAAATATGAAAATGAAATGAACCAGATGCTGAATCAAGACAACAAACTCCAAAGCTCATTCATGAACTAGAAATTTTTGTTTTTGGGGCTGTTGAAGGGTCTCTTCCTCAAGTCATTTTCCTAGAGGGAGGAAGTGAGGCTGGGACACCTGCTGAAAACCTTATGGTGATCCCTTTTATCCTTGCTAACCTGTTAATCGAAATAAGGCACAAATGGAAGCAAACTAACATGCAACCAATCTAATCTACATTGTTGTAATGGGAATGCAGCTAAATAAGCAAATGAACAATTAAACTATGAATCTATGCTAACATGTAGGTACAATAAAGAGGAGCCTTGGCTGCTAGGGTTGGGCCCTAATCCATGAGCTTTATTCCTCTGAGTTAACTTAGTGCTATGTCAAAACAAAACTCATTCTTATTATCAAAACAATGGATTACATCAAAAACTATCACAAGTCTTGGAGGTCGAAAATGAAGTAGAGTTTTATAATAAAAAATCCAAATCGTACTGAGGTCCTAGGCCTCTCTACTTATACATCTAAAGTCTCCAATGGCTTCCCTAAAATTAGGGAGGCTCGGTTCCCAAACTTGACATAAACTGGTGCTTTGTCTTTCACTTGCTCGGCTGCTTTCTAGTCCTCATGATTTGGCTATTTGCACTTCGAGCTGATGGAGGAATATTCGAATGGAGGGGTAGTAAATGAGGAGGATTTACCTCCGATAATTCCTCTCCCTTGTCCCATTCAAGTTTTGACCAAGGAATTTTCCAAAATTCCTTGCTTTTGTCCTTTAATCCTACATTAAATGCACATTAGACCACAAAGCAAAATATCCAACTCTAACTCATCTCATAAACAAAATATAATCAAAAGTATGTAATAAGCTATGAGAATAGCTGGTTTGACTAAGCTAGGAGGTGAATTAAGGCCCATATAATTACCCAATGATGAGGTTCATCATCACCCCGATACTAAAAGTGTTGCTCATCCTCTGAGAAACTTCGTCAGTGTCCATGTCCTTCATGGCTCTGGTAGCCTCTCTGACATCCCATGCCTCTGTTGTGGTCTCTTCTTCTTCTACATAGAAGCCTACTTTCTTTTCTATCTCTTCCCACTTCCTCTTTTCTTCTTCTTCTTTCCTCCCTTCTAGCATACCTAGGAGTAGAGGTGTACTAAGTTTTAGGCCTATCCAATTGACCTTCAACGTTTGCGTTGATTGCTTCTATATAGGTGTCCTTTTGAGTACCTCTCTCAATCTTTGAGGGGAGTGATATTCTCTGATCTTTAAGATGTGTGGCAATGTGTTCCATCTTCTTAGGTAGGCATGTATACTATCATCTCCTAGCGGCCTAAACATATCCTCAAAATGTGAAATTTCTTGCTCTTGGGAAGCAAGATATCTAGATGCCAGCTGAGAATCATTTGCAATCAAATTATGGGTGCTGATTAGGGCCATGGGATTTGATTGTTCAGTTTTGATGAAAAGAGTTTCATTTTTCTCTCTGGCCAATATTATTTTCATCTCTGCAGCCCTTGATGCCTCATGATTCATACATGATGCCAAAGACATTAATTGTAGATGTCCTAGCTTCGCATTAGGATCCCAAACATTCGTGTATGTGAGGGCCATGTTGTGCAAATAAAACTCAACCATGTTGGCCCTGTCCTCTAGTGTACTTTAATCACAACGATCAGTAAACTGCATGTAGTCCTGAAATGGCATGGCAACCCCTTGTGCTAGTGTTTTAATCTAAAACTGCAACCATTGTTCTTTGAGGTAAAGAGCATAGGATTTAGGTAGCATCCTACATTGGATGGCCTCCAAGGAGAGGTTGACCATACATTCTAGTTGGTTCTCCCTTTCTTGCAGCTGTCCCCTCAGCCATGCATTTTCCCTCTCAAGTTGATCTCTCATTATTGCTTCTCTATCCCTTAAGCCACTTAGCTCTTTTCCCATTTATTTGAGCTTCTCTTCCATGTGCCCAATGTATTCCACCCATTTTGACTTTGAGATTTCCATCCATCGGTGGGTTCTGTCCCTTTCCTTCTCAAGTTCAAAAAATAATGGCATGGAAAATTTTTGAGGTATTACCCTACCTTCTTCAATAAACCGGTAATAGGAGTCCAGGTTAAGTTGGGGCTTGGTTCCTTTATCTCTGGGTCTTCTTCTTTTGTTTCTTACTACTCCCCTACCTTTCTTTCCAATTTCTGTGCTTCCTGTAGGTTCAGCATAGTATCCTGTAGGACTGTTTTTTCTTCCTGTAGGTTTTGTTGTTGATCCTATAGGATTGCCTTACCCTTTGAGGAAGTTGATTTAGTATTAGGCCTCCTTACATATGTGATTAGTGACTTAGGGGAAGGCATTCTGTCTCTTTGAGTAGGGGAATCTTCAATCTCAATAGGAATTTTTGTTGATATTTGTGGCTTCACTTGTTTGATTATTGTGCTCTTTTTTGTTCTAAAATGTAGGGGGGTTTGCCTCCTTCCTTTTCCTTTTTTCTTGACTAGGGTACTGAGAGCAGTGAGGACAGTTTTTGCCTCTCTCTCAATGGCCTCTAGGGACACCCTAGGTGACCCATCCAAGTTTTATTTCCCCTCTATTTCAATGCCTTCTTCCTCTCTATTTTTCCTTTCTTCTTCCTCTTGTGGTTCTTCCTCATCTCCATCATTTTCTTCCTTAGTTTCTTCCTTTGTTTCACCATAATCCTCCTTCTCTTCTCCCTCTTCTTCTTTTGCTTTATCATGTTCCTCTGTGTCAGCTCCTGTTTCATCCATTTCATCCTTATCTAGCTCTGTATCTTCTTCTTCCCATTTTTGCTCTTCCTCACTAATAGAAGGACTAGCATCATAAGTGAGGGTTTTGATGTCATCCTCTGCTAGAAAGTCTCTAAAGACTAATCATGTTATAGGGAATTTGAGGTTTTGGAGGTCATCCTCAATGAGGATCCTAATCAACCCATGGTGAGCCAAATGTTGGGAATTCCCTTCCTTTTCTCTGTTGATGGAGTCTATGAGTGATTGCATCAAGAAAGAGGGTATGTTGAGTCTTTGGTGAACTGGTGTTTCTACCCCAATTCTTAATTCTTCAAGGATCTTGAAATGGTAGCCATAAACATCAATATATCTACCCTCACATGAGATATATTTGATGAGTTGGTAGCCCACCTCACTGCATGGGTATGGAAAACTGTCCCTTCTTACTCCATTTTTATCCTCTGTGGGTTCTTCACCTTCTAAGAAGAATTTCCTCTTTGCCACCTAACTATCTCCTTTGTCTTCTTTTCTCTATGGAATTCCTAGGGGAAATGTGGTGACCCTACTAATGAGCTCTCAAGTGAGATCTATAGTGAGGCCTCTAACTAAAAAAATGGCATGGATTCTACCGTGTGGAGTGAGGGAGTGAGAAAACTCTTGAGACACCTCATCATCATACCCTGTGAATTTTTCGAAAAATCCCATCCAATTGTGTCTTGTAAAGATTTCAAGCACCTGGGGGTGTTGTTGTATCGTCACATTGTTTGTGGGCTCTCTCATATTAAACCCCCCTATCATCTTGCTTGTGAAGCTTGAGGAAAAAATGAGAGGGTTGACACAATTTTATTTTTTTTAAATGCAGGAGAAAATAGAGTTGACTGTGTATGGAATTTACCTCTCATAGTTGCTAAATTCACTAGATTTTAGAGTATTTTTGGTTCATTTGATTGTACATGGGGATCGAATTTTAGAGCCTACCTCTTTAGAATGGTGGCAGTGGAAAGTTCCCATGATATCCCTTCTTGAACTCTTCTCTGGCTATCCTATAGATTGCTTCTGTGTATCCTATAGACTATATCCTATAGGAATTCTTGTGCAGAATGATGGATCCTTCCTTCCGGTGGGTGGCCAGAGTTATGAGAGTGACTTGAGTGAGGGAGTTTCGAAGAGGTGGAATGCACTAATGCATGTGAATGATGTTTTATTTCCCTTTATGGTGTTTTGGGGTGAGGTGGTGTGCTGGAAGTAGAGGTATGTTTCCATTTTTGGAATTGGTCCCCACTACCACCTCATCATTTCCTGATCCTCCTCTATCTTTGAGTTGACTGCAACCACGTGTGAGAGGACACCTAGTTTTCATGTGCTGATTGAATGAAGGTTGCCAAGTTAACTGGCCACCTTTTCAATGATAAACCAAATATCTCGTAACCCTTACAAATTTTGATTAAATGATGCATATGAGTGAGCAAGCAGGATACTGACCTGTGGTTTCGATGCCATGTTGTAGTTGTCGAAGATCAGAGGTGTTGCATTGTTTATTTGTTGCATGCAATTCTTCTTCCTCCTCTTGCTATCTACTAATGGTTTCTTGGCTTTTGTAGGTGTCTGTGACTAAAGATCTGATGTTGCCACTGCTTTTGAGCTCCTGGATCATCCTAGTGAAGACTTGTAGCTCTTGATTGGAATTATGTGGGATAGGCTGCTACAGGATTTCCTATAGGATATCTTGTAGTTTCTTCTCCCTCAGAATTCTTTAATCATGTTGCTAGTTGGGGCTGTGAGGATGGTGCAATGAATGGATAGAGGGAGTAGGAGTGTGTGTAGAGAAAAGGACACTTAGGTAATGCTCTTACTCCTCTCTGTTTTTCTTTTTTTCTCTTTTTTCTATGACTGGCAGAAACTGTTGAAACTGATATTTTTTGTTTTGAATGGTGAGTGCAGGGATGATAATGGTGGACAAGGTGAGGTGTTAGATCATGCCTAGGATGAATTTTAGGGACCCAACAAACCTACCATGTGCCCTCGGATTGCTTCTTGTTGGTTTTCAGGCCACTGTAATTCCTACAAGATCATCCTGTAGGTTTTCAGGGGATCCTGTATGAATATAGGTGATCCTGTAGAAAACACAGTTTTCACCTAAATCAAAGCAATGGAGTGGAAAACCAATAGAAATTATGGAGGGATGCATGGTCGGGAGTGGAGGAGATGAATATGTGTGAGGCAAAGTTCCCTTTGGATCCTCTTTTTGCTCCTTGACTGTCTTTCTCGCCCACCTGCAAATAACAATTTTATCTTTTCTCTCTCTTTATTTATTTATTATTTATTTGTTTTGAAAAAAAAATAGGCTGCCTCAGAAAGGATCTCACCCTAGTTGTTGCCCTGGGCACCTCAAGGGAGGTTTTCACCTAGGGATCTTCTTGTTCTTTTTTCTATTATTTTTTTTGTTTTTCATCATTGGGTCGCTTCACGAGGTTTTCAACCCAAAGATGGGACTCAGGCACCTCATGGAGGTTTTAACCTGAGTCCTTATTCTTTTTTTTTTCAGTGATTTGATGAGGGAGGAGCTGGAACTTGCTCCACCATCATCAATGTTTTATTGATATTGTCAATGAACTCTTGTTTTGATAAGGGTCTCTTGTACATTTTCAATTGGTGCCCATTAACAAGCAATGGAATGGCTTCTTCATCTATAGTTCTGATTTGCACTGAACCATTATCATGGCATCTTTCCACAATGTAAGGTCTAAGCCATCTTGTCCTTAGCTTACCCCTCAAGTCTTTATACCTAGAATCATATAAAAATGCTTAATTGCCCTCCTGAAATTGCTTCTCCTTAATATGTTTATCATGCCAGATCTTCCTCTGAAGCTGAAATATCCCTGTATGTAGGAGGGCTTGCATTCTAAATTCATCCAATCCATTTAATTGGAATAATATCTCTTTCTGTACATGACTGAGGTCAAAATCTAGTTGGGCTGCCATCCTCAATGTGTTATATTCAAACTCAATGGACAACAAGGCCTTTTTCCCGTAGACCAGCTCATAGGGCGTAAATTGAGTGGTGGTCTTTCATGTGGTATTATAGGCCCAGGTGTCCTCAACTAGTCTCTCTGCCCAATCCTTCTTGTTGCTTCTCACTACCTTGGTTAAGATGACCTCCAGTGCCCTGTTGGTCACCTCCACTTAAACAATTAGCTTGTGGATGATAGGCAGTGGAGGTCATACGCTTGATTTTGTGATGGTTGAGTAGTTCTTCAATCATGTTGGAGGTAAATTGGTTGCCTTTGTCTATGAATAGCTCTCTAGGGTACCCAAATTTGTAGAATACATTCTCCCTTAGGAAGTCAGCCACCTTCTCTTCTATTTCTGCTTTGATTGCCTTGGTTTCTACCCACTTAATCAAATAATCAGTGCACACAATAATGTATTGTTTTTTCTTTGAAGGAGGGTTGATAGGCCCAATGAAGTCCATGCCCCACTTGTCAAATGGCTCAAAAGTCACTTGAGACTATAGGGGCATTTCATCTCTTGGAGTAGGCTTTCCCATCCTCTGGCATCGATCACAGTAACTAGTGTACTTTTTCACATCCTGATGGAGAGTGGGCCAATAATAGCCTGCTTGTAACACTTTGAATGTTGTCCTCCTTGCTGCAAAGTAACCTCCACAAGGCCCATCATGATAGGTTAGAATGATGTCAAAAACTTCCTCTTCCCTTACACACTTTCTCAAGTTTTGATCTAGGCCAAGTTTGAAAAAATTCCCCCCAATCTAGGTGAAGGGGGTGCTTTTCCTGACTATCTTGCTCTTTTCTTTGGAGGGCGAGTTTGGTGGGGACTGTGCTAATACCAAATAGTTTTCTATATCAGCAAACCATGGGGAGAGAACTAAAATAACAAACAAGTTCTCGTCTAGTAACTAGTCATCCACCATTCCTTCTTCACCTACAGGCAAATTCACCCTAGATAAAAAGTATGCAACAACATTTTCCTTATGAAGCTTATCAACAATGGTTAGATCAAACTGATGTAATAAAAGCAACCATCTTATAATTCGAGCATTCACATCTGGTTTTTCATTAAATATTTGATTGTAGCATGGTTAGTATGCATAAATGTTTGATAGCCTGTAATGTAATGCCTAAATTTGTTTAATGAATGCCCAACATCTAAGAGTTCCTTTTCGGTCACAATATAATTTAACTCAACCTTCAACCAGTTCTTATTGATAAAATAGATGGCATGAGGCAGTTTTTCCTCTACCTAACCTAAGGCTGCTCCTATTGCTTTGTGTGAGGCATCAGCATGAATATGAAAGGGAGGGGCCCAGTTTGGGCTTCGGAGAATTGGTGCAGTGGTTAACTTACCATTTATAATGCCTAAGGCCTCTTGACATATTTTTGACCATATAAACTCAGAATCCTTGGCCAACAACCCAAATAAAGGAGAGGCCAACTTGCTGAAGTCCTTTATGAACCTTCGGTAGTATCCAGCTAACCCCAAGAAACTCCTGACATCTCTCTGCTTTTGCAGAGGTGGGACCCTTTGGATGATGGAAATTTTGTTTGGGTCCACCTGTAGCCCTTGCTGAGATATTGAATGACCTAGCATGGTCCCTTTAGTCATTAATAATTCACATTTTTTAGGACTAAGAGACAAGTTCATTTCAATGCACTTGTGCAGTACTTTGCCTAGGTTATTCAGGGCTTCTTGAAAATCACAGCCATAAGGTGTAAAGTCATCCATATAAATTTTGTTAGGCCCCTATAATACTAGTGTAACCCCTTATTCTTATTAGTACAACCCACTTATTATATTGATGTGCCCATGTAGTGCCCATATTGTTACTATTGTGCCCCATAGAAGCCCACTATTGTTATTATTGTACCCTTACATTATTATTTTTATGTCAACTCTGATTATGTTATGACCCCTTAGACTCCTATATATAGAAAGGAGGTCTTTTCATTTGTATCATCTAATAATTTTTCATTTGTGTAATGTAAAGGAGGTTGCCCCATCGAAGAGATTGAATTGTAATGTGTTGATATCTCTTTTCTATCTTTTCGTGAGCTGGTTTCATAACATTTGGTATCAGAGCTTTGGATTCTAGGGTTTTGCTGCTCCAAATAGGTCATCGTGGAATTTTCGCTATAAATTCTTTTTGTGACTTTTTAGAAGCTAAAAAAAACCTGTTTTAGAAGAAATCGCAATGAACTTCAAGCCCAAATTTCAAAACTTTTCGCGCTATATTTGCGGAGATATGATTTGAGGAAGTTGGTCATTTTGGATACTCCTAAATTACATTCCAAACAGGTGACCTAGAGAAAATCGTCATAACTCTCTCTCTGAGCATCGGATTGAAATTTCGTAAGAAGGTATAGAAAGAGGATGGACTTTAGTTTCTTGTAGGTACTTTTTAGAGCCAAAGGTCGAAACAGTGACACGTGGCACTTTATACAAGTTTGCTCTTCTGGAAAGGTCTATAATCAGGTCATCTTGGGAGATTGTGCATAACTCTTTCTTGGAGAATCCAATTTGGATCAGATTGGTGGCGTTGGAAAGAGGACATAGAGGGAAACTACAGGTCGCAATTTCAGAACTTAAAGATCTAAAAGTACAGAGTTACAGTCGTTTTAAGGTTGAGCTCCTAAAATCAAGGAAAAGCAAGATGAGGAAGTTTGATGTCAAGGATCCGGTAAATTGGATACTTCAGATGGAGCAATATTTTGATCTACATGGTGTAGCACTGTTACAAAAGGTATGTATTGCATCTTCATATTTAGAACTAGATCAATTTTTGTGGTATGAAGGGATTTGTTCTCGTAAACAACTTGTTACGTGGTCAATTTTCATGGAGGAAATGATAGCACATTATGAGGATACAAAGAGCAACACCTTCTTTAGAGAAACACCACAACAATTGGAAAGAGTAAAAGGGCTTTGTGACATAGTGGAAAGCAAAATTATGGAAAACAGGAAGCATACCATTCACAACTATAAAGATGGAAGTGTTGTTGCCCATAGTCTTCCACAACCTACAAGGTTGACACCACAACAATTGGAAGAAAAAAGAGAAAAAGGGCTTTGTTACAATTGTGATAGCAAATGCACTAAAGGTCATAAGTGTGCTGAGAAGAAATTATTTAGAATATGAAGAGGAGGAAGAAAAGGATCAAGAAACATCAAAAGAAGAAGATATATGCCAAGACCCCACCCCAGAGAAAGAAGAAATGAATCAGACCATATCTTGTAAAGCATTGGCAAGAATTACCACTCAAACTCTCAAGATAGAAGGACATATCAAGAAGAAAAAGGTGCAAGAAGTGAAAGATCACATCAAGAAAGAAGAAATGAATCCAACCATATCTTGTAATTCATTGGTCGAAATTACCACTCCTCAAACTATCAAGATAGAAGGACATATTAAGAAGAAAAATGTTCAAGAAGTGAAAGATCACATCTAGCATCAAGAAATGAATCCGACCATATCTTGTAAAGGATTGGAATAAATTACCACTCCTTAAACTCTAGATATAGAAGGATATATCAAGAAGAAAAATTTTCAAGCAGTGAAAGATTACATTGAGCATCAACAACAACTTCTCCAAATTTTAAATGATAATGCCACTTTAGTGCAAAATAAAAGGAAACAACAAGTAGATCAACATCGTAGTGAAATTTTTTTTGATTGGGTATTTTCACTGCTGCATCTCAAGCAAGCTATTTATGAGAAGGAAATGTTGGCAATACTACATGGACTTAAAAAATGGTGACCTTACCAAATGGGAAGACTCTTCAAGGATGAGGATGTGGAAGCATTGTTTTGTGCCATTTCTATTATCCAACCAGATTGGATAAACGAAGCAAGGGATGAATGGAAGAAGGATGAAGAAGTATGGCCACTTATTCAAAAGTTGCAAAAGATCCCAATTCAAACAATATTGCCAGAAATTGAAGAGGAAGGAAAAATCATATTGGAACCTGGAGCAGTCACAGAAACAAGAACCCGACAGCTACAAAATCAATCAATTTTAGAGTATCTCATCAAGTGGAAGAACTTCCCCGCTGAATATTCCACATGGGAGGACAAGAATTTTATACAGAAGCATCAAGAACTACTCAAGCATTGAGGACAACGCTTTTTGAAGGAGAGGGGCATGTTAGGCTCATATACTACTAGTGTAACCCCTTATTGTTATTAGTACAACCCACTTATTATATTGATGTACCCATGTAGTGCTCATATTGTTACTATTGTGCCCCATAGAAGCCCACTATTGTTATTATTGTGCCCTTACATTATTATTGTTATGTCGGCTCTGATTATGTTATGACCCTTTAGAATCCTATATATAGAAAGGAGGTCTTTTCATTTGTATCATCCAAGAATTGTTCATTTGTGTAATGCAAAGGAAGCTGCCCCCTCGAAGAGGCTGAATTCTAAGGCATTTATCTCTCTTTTCTATCTTTTTGGGAGCTGTTTTCATAACAAATTTCCACCACATCATGTACTAATTGGGCAAAAATACTCAAGGCTGCTCTCTAGAAAATGGCAGGAGCATTGCATAGGCCAAAAGGAAGGACCATATACGAAAAATTACCCCAAGGATAGGCGAATATGGTCTTATCCTGGTCTTCTGGGCAGATTTTGATTTGGTTGTCCCCATTGAATCCATCTACCAAAGAAAAAAACTTTTTGCCTGTCAAGTTGTCTAGCACTTGGTCGATGAAGGGTAGGGGAAAATGATCCTTCTTTGTGGCTTTGTTCAACTCCATGTAATTGACACAAATCCTCCACTCACCATTTTTTGTGGGAACTAACACTAAAGGGGATACCTACTCACTGTTAGAGATAGGGTAAATGAATCCTGCATCTAGCAGTTTTTGCACTTCTTCTTTGACTATATCTTTAAGAGCTAGATTCATCCTCCTTTGTGGTTATCAGACTGGCTTGTAAAATTATTTAATGTATATGTGGTGAGTACACACTGAGGGGTGTACTCCCTTCACTTCCTTGTAACTCCAAGCGAAGGCTTCTATGTTTTCTTTTAACATGTTGCATAGCTTTTCCTCTTCGAGAGTAGAAAGTGATGGATTAATTTTCAATGTTTTCTCTGGGTTGAATTCTATGGTTTTGATATGGAGTGTGTTGGAATCTACCAAGAATAAGTTAATTGGATTATTGTTCTGGGTTTCCCTTACTTCTTCTTCTAATGGTAATGAACTAGGAGTTGGGCTTCAGAGCAGGTGTTCAATCAAGTCATCCTCATCTTGATGTCCTCCTCCTATGGTTGCTTCTAAAGCATAAAGTTAGGCTGAATAAACCTCATCTTCTTCCTCCTCCTCCAACCATAAAGGTAAATCATGCTCTAGAGAAGGTTGAGCAGGAGGGTATAGGACTAACTGCTTGGACATATGCCCATTCTTGATGGTCATATTCCCAGATTTACAGCTAATGTAAGAATTGGTTGTGGCCAACCATGGCCTCCCAAGGATGAGAGGGTAACCATTAACCTTAGCCTTAGGCTGGAGAACTAGAAAATCTGCAGGGTATTCCAAGGAGTCAATGGAGACCATCACATCCTCCACAATTCCCTCAAGGGTGACTGTGGAATGGTCTACAAGTTGCAGAACTCTTGTGGTCTTCCTTAATGGCCCTTGGAGGTTGAGCTTGAGCATGGTGTCCTTGGTCATCGCATTAATGGCAGCCCCAAGATCGATTAGAGTGTTTGGGACAATGGTACCATTGGTGTGCACATCTACTACAGGGCTTCCAGGGTCCAAATATTTCAGACATATTACCTGCCCCAACATTAATTCGAACAACTACCCAATGATATTAATGGTAGGATCATCCCTTTTTCTTTTTCCTTGATGCTTGAAGCATTTCTCCTTAATCAACTTATTGTAAATGGGAACATATTTTATTTCTTGGAGAAGGGACATCTTTACACATAGATTTTTCAATTCTCCTAGAATTTCAGTTTCTTCTCAGGTAGGCTGGAATGGTTGGGCTAATATCTCAAGAAAGGGTGGATTTAATTTTAAGGTTTCTTTCCTCTCTTTCTTGCTCAACCTCCCTATGTGGATGGGGAGGTTGGTTATCCAAGAGGACTCTCCCAGATCTTAGGTTAATCTCCTAGATTTCCACACCATAAGCCAGATATGATGTCTCTCCACTGTATACTTGCTAAGCCTGCCTATTGTTCAAGTTCAAATTTGGCTGGGCAGGCATCTAGGTTTGCTTGGGTGGAGCATAGTGTAGGATTTGTGGTTGGGGAGGTGGTGAAGGCAGTAGAGCTGGAGAATTGTTGTACTGGGGCCTCCACCCCTGGAGTGGTGTATTCCACTAAGTCTGTGGTGGAGTGTAAGGTTGAAATGGTTGGTCGGCCGGCTGGGAATGATACTGAAATGCATAGGACCAAGGAGGGGGTGTAGACTAGGAAGGATGAGCAGGGGTCCCCAAGAAGGTATAGTTGTGCTTTGGTTTGGGTTGTAATATGCATGGGATGACCCTTGCATGCCCTACTGGTATGGTCTAGGCCTAGGAGGACTCCTTTGGTTAATGTAGCAAAGCTTCTCAGTGACCTCTTAAGCTCCTTGATATACAAATTTGAATCTAGGTAATGAAGGGCACTTTTTTGTGGATTGGTTCTCTTCACAGATCGAGCAAATTTCAATACAGTTCAATGGACATTCATTTCTAGGATGTGTCCTAGTGCATCTAAGACAAAATATGGCCAAGGCTCTCTCTGCTTCCTCTTGCTTCCTTCTAATGTTCATGGTGTCCATTTGAAAGGCAAGGGTTTGCATCATCTCACTTTTGAAATCTTCCAGCATATTTCCAATTTCACCCTTGATCGATGAGTTGGAAGATGATGTACTGGCCATAGGTTGACTACCCCTACCCTTTTTCCTGTCTGCTCTAGAATGGTTTCTAAAGACAGTCTTTATATCCTCATAAGATAATTGGTAGATATCTCCTCCCGCTAACAAGTGTAAGGTATCCAGAAGGTCTTCTCTTACTCCCTTGAGAAGGACCAGCTTCAGTGACTCAGGGTCTTCTAAGGATTCATCCTGGCCTATGGTCATCCTGAAAATTTCTTCTTTAATATCCTTTGACCTATAGTAGTCCCGTTATTTCTTGTTAAAATCCTGTTGCATCTGAGCCTAGGTTGTGATGTTATCTCTAGGAAAGCCCATGAACTAGTGCAATGTTGCATCCTTGAGGCTAGATGGAAATAGTTTTAACTTTTGCTCATCAATCGTATAGTCATAGGTTCAATATATAATAGCAAACTAAAATAGGAAAGTGTCAGGGTCTTCTGTGGTCAGGCCATGGAAATGAGGTAGGGAAGAGGGGCTTATATTCTTCATCTTAGTATCCCCATTGGTTTCCCTGATGGGAAAGGCACCCTCTACTCTCTCTCCATTCCCTCTCTCATTTCGGTTTTCATCCATTGGTTCAGTATGAATGGGTTCCTCTTCTTCTTCTTCCCCTATAGGTTCTTCAAATATGTCAGGTTTCTCACCTAAAGGTTCCTCCAGTTCACAGCCACCAAATAAGAGAGAAGGCTGGATGTTTGATGCAGTTGGGGTGTTTGGAAATTTTTTTCCTAAATTGTCCCTATTCCTATGAGGCATGAAAGGAAATGTTTTTGGGTTGGTTTTTGTAAGTTTTTTAAGGATGGAAAGTACTTTGAAGAAATGAAATTGTTGATTGCATGAAAGTCACTGAAAAAATGAAAAAGCTACTTGCTGAATTGAAATTCTACTTGCAGAATGGAAAGGAAAGCAGGTAATGACAAATGAAAGAAAGGAAGCTACTAGATTTTTTTTGTAGAAATAAACTGATGGAAAAAAATTGAAGATGAGAAATAGAAGAAAAGAAATAAATAATCACATTCTACTCAGACACCTCCCCAACAACGGTGCCAAAAAGTGATGAGCGGCAGTATTGCAGCAAGGATGTTGCAACTCTTGGACTACCAACTCTACTTATCAACCTGGGGTTCGTACAAACTTGGAGGCAGTAGTGCTATATGCACAAGTAAAAGTGAAGGTCCTCCCTATTTTCACTATTCATCAAGTGAGAGACCCCAGGGGTTCCATGCCAGACTTCTATAGAGTTAGAAGAAGCTTGATTCTTTGATGGAAGAAGAGAAAATCTATTCTAAGAGAGCTACTCTACTGCAGTAATGAAGAAAACAACATGTAATTCTAAATCACACCATATCCTAATTAACCATTTAAACAAATATGCTAAGAAGAATTTATAAATCAACACTAACCTAATGATGTTGTCTAAGTTACTGAAGTAAAGAGAATCAACGATACTAATGTGTAAGCAAGAAAACTAAACTAAATCTGATTTCACTTTTTTTGGTTTTTTAGGCAAAATCAAGTATGCAAATTAATTGTTCTTATGGATGTGACAAGTGGATGGAATGTGATTGAGGATGGCTAAAAGGCTTATGGAGTGTTTGGATGGTGTGGAAGGGTCCTAGGAGGAATTTTGTGACTTCCTAGAGGTTCCCCATCAATTCAGCCTCAAAACAAGCTATTTCAAGAAAACCTACAGGATGTACTAGAAACCTGCAGGATGATCCTATAGCAATTATAGAAAACCTACAGGATACAAAAAAGAGCTAATTATGAGGTCTTGGAAGTGTTGGGAAGCCTGGAAAAGGTGTGTGATGAGTGGGATGTGGTGTTAGAAGGTCTAGGAATACTCAATAGTTAATATTCGAGATCAGAGATGGCTAGATTCACTCAATGTATCTAGGGGAACTTCAATGCAAAATGAGAAAAACTAGTGATGGTAATGGTGGAATAAGAGATGGTTAGGGCGGATGAAGTGGAAGGTGGCTGCTGGTGATGAAGTTTGGGTCTCCTCCTGAAGTACCTTCTGTGCTTAAAACATATGTGTTTCCCAAGAACTATTCAATAGGATACATTTTCATAAACTAGAAAAGCATGAATCAATTGCCTATATTATGCATGAAGAGAGTGCTAAAGGGAATGAAAGAATGATTGAGATCTTATTACAGAAATGGAGTAATGGAAAAAGATGACAATGAAATGAACCAGATGCTGAATCAAGACAACAAAATCCAAAGCTCATGCAAGAACTAGAAATATGTGTTTTTGGGGCTACTGAAGGGTCTCTTCCTCAAGTCATGGTCCTAGAGGGAGGAAGTGAGGCCAAAACACCTACTGACAACCTTTGGTGATCATTTTTCTCCTTTCTAACCTTCTAATTGAAAGAAGGAAAAAATGGAAGTAAACTAACATACAACCAATCTAATCTACACTGCTGTAATGGAAATGGAGCTACTTAAGCAAATGAGCAATTAAACTATGATTCTATGCTAACATACAGGTACAATAAAGAGGAGCCTTGGCTACTAGGGTTGGGCCCTAAACTAAGAGCTTCAACCCTCTGATTTAACTCAGCGCTGGCTCAAAAAAAAACTCATTCTTATCATCAAAACAATGGATTATATCACAAACTATCAAAGTCTTGCAGCTCGAAAATGCAGTAGAGTTTTACAATAAAAATTCTAAATCCTACTGAGGTCCTAGGCCTCTCTACTTATACATTTGAAGTCTCCAATGACTTCCTTAAAATTATGGAGGATCGGCTCCCAAACTCGAGATAAACTGGTTCTTTGTCTTTCACTTGCTCGACTGCCTTCTAGTCCTCATGATTTGGTTGTTTGCACTCCGAGCTAATGGAGAAATATTTGAATGGAGGGGTAGTAAATGAGGGGGATTTACCTCCTATAATTCCTCTCCCTTGTCCCGTTCAAGTTTTAAGCAAGGAATTTGCCAAAATTCCTTGCTTTTATCCTTTAATCCTACATTAAATGCACATTAGAGCACAAAGCAAAATATCCAACCCTAACTCATCTCATAAAAAAAATATAATCAAAAGTATGCAATCAGTTATGAGAATAGTAAGTTTGAATAAGCTAGGAGGTGAATAAAGGCCCATATAATTACCCAATTATGAGGCTCATCAATTGTGTAAATATATGTTGTATTCCTGAAACGATATTTGACTGGTACAACAACTAGTTTTTAGTTATAGCTGGATCCATAAAGGGAATTGGGGTCCCTTGAGAGGTGACATGGATGTGTTTATTTACAAGGTAGTGTGCTTGTCATGACAAGGTAAGGTGAATGGTATATTGATATATTTGTTTATACACTGACAATTAAGTTTTCATGGCAGTATGATACAAGGAATTTCATGGCAAAGAGACTGCCATGAAATATTGAAGAAGGCTCGGGTTGAGATTTTCCTTGGAAGCATTAGGAAAGATGGGGATTGAGTCATGGTGTTTGTTGCTAGCCTTGTGCATTTTATTTTTTTATTTTTTTATGCTTGATTTGTCGTCTTCATTGTGTCTAGTGCATGATCGTGCCACTTTTTTTGTCGTGTTGTATTGTATTAGTTTTCATGGTTTCTTCTTGTTTGTCCTTGTTCTTGCCTTTTATGTTTTGTGTGCCTTGGGAATTGTTTGGGAAAGAGGAAAGTTAATGGAGATTTGGGAGAGCTGTGTGAAACCTGATAGGTAATGTAACATTTTGATGAAGTGTGTGCATGAATAAAGGGAAATTGAAGGTAAGAATATGATAACCAATTGGATTGGTTGTGTCCATTGGGGTAAATGGATGGTAGCAGGACAGTCATGAGAAAGGTAAAGTAAAGGAATTTGAGGTGTCAGATGCATTGGATATGTTGGGGAATTTTGTTCCAAATGTTGTGCATGTGTTGCATGGATAAAGGGAATTCTCTTAACCTAGATGTTATGGTATCTAGTAATTATTTTGTGATCATGATTGTATTGATGTCTAGATATGTATACATGTATGTATGTATGTCATTGTTTAACACAGCCGTCATAAATCATAATTTTTTAATGCTAATATTTATATTTATATATGCATTTATGTATGTATATATATCACTGTCTGATAGGGTTCTCAGGGATCATTCTATGGAGGAATGATTTCTTATGCAGGTGAAGGGAATGAAGGAGGTTCTTGGTCTTATGGGGAATCAACTGGAAAGAGTAATGATGAAAGATATATGAGGTCAATATCATGTCGATATGAATTGATATTGTATGTTGTATTATGCTTATGTTTATGTTATGACACATAACTCTGAAGGATACATCAATTGAATGAAAACAATGAGATCTGTGGCATGCTAGGATAAGCATGGATGACAAAGAGACACTAGAAGAAAGGTTGCTTGGTAGAGACAGAGTGGTTTTGGATGTGTAGTGCTACTATTGTGTACATGTTGTGCATATTCTATATTCAGTGATTCCACCTATGGTGTTGAGTGTATGTTGTATATGTGGTGTTGTGTGCATATTGCATATGCAATGCTCGGTATAGATGGTGCTATGTACATGTTGGATATGCGATGTTGTGTCGATATCGTATGTAACAACTCTAGTGAAAATTCCAAGTAATAAAAGTTAATAAAGGAAAAATAATAACCACGATTGATAGGACACGTATTCCAACCTGAATGTTGAGCATAAGAATAGTGATGGGGATCACTTGTGATTGATTAATGGCTATGGCTTTGGAAAGATAAAGTGAAATTTTGGCACATTTATTTATGAAAATAATAGAAATTAGGAGAAAAGGGAGGTGAAAGGTCACAGTTTGCATGTGAGGTGGAAAATGAAGGAAAATAATTAGAAATGAAGAAAATAGAGCATCATTAATAAAAAGGCTTCTGAGGACCAGTTCACAAACTTTTGTTATTTTAGTTTTGGAGATCTCTCTCATACTCTTGGAAACTTAGAGTTTTCTTGGATAACTCTTGGAGGAGTGTGGCATACTTGTATTTTTGGATAAAGGAGGAAAAGGAAGAGTAGGAAAGTGCAAGTGGACATCATGATTAATAGCTATAACAGGTTTTTCTTCCAAGTACTGAGTTTCATGTATGTTTTCCTCACTAGTTTGGGCATGCATAGCACATGCATGTGGTTTATTAGTCATGATATTTGATTCACATGAAGGATTGCCTAGATTGACAATGAGTTTTTCTAGCCTTGCCATATTTTGGATAACCATGGAGTTGTGCCCGCAGGGAAAATTTTAAGGATGAAAATTTATCTTGAAGTTTACAAATCTTGGTGAATATTATAGTCCATCATATGCATTTTATAAAATGTTTGACAACATTTTCTTAAAGGAGCCTCTTTTCATGCAAAGAGTCAAAGATTGTTGGAGCCAGCTTGTCAAAGTTTCACCCTTCTTCATTTGGGAGGAAAAGCTCAGAAGGGTTAAAGGAGTCCTGAAACACTGGGCCAAAACCCTCTCCAATCCTGCAACAGAAAGGAAAGTCATCAAAGCCACTCTTTCCACTCATCAAATCCGCATGGAGAGCGCTACAATCACATAAGAGATGATAGATCAAGAAACTCAGCTTCAGCAGAGCTACCATAAGGCCTGCTTAGCTGAAGATGAATACTTGAGATTAAAATCTCAAAACCTGTGGCTCAAAGCAGGGGACAAGAACGCAAGTTTCTTTCATAAGCAAGCCCAGGCCAAGAAATGCTTTAATACTATTTCTGAGATCAAGGAAGACAATGACACGCACAAGGAATTTGTAGACAATAAGAAAGCAGCCTTCCTTCATTTCCAAAACTTGTACAATGATGAACAAGAGCCGCTCCATTACCAAGAGCTGCTAGACATCATCCCTCAAGCAATCTCTCCTCGTATGAATAGGATCCTAGAGGCCAAAATCACTAAAGTGGAAGTTAAAAAGGCTCTCTTTAACATGGATCTAGACAAGGCCCCGGTGCCAGATGGCTTCTCCGCCGGGTTTCTTCAAGTCAGTTGGCCGATTTTTGAAAAGGACCTACTCAAAATGATACAAAAGTCTCAAAATTCTCATAAAATAGGAGGCAACACAAACTCCACTTTCTTAGCTCTCATACCAAAGGAAAAAGGCGCCAACAAATTTAGTAGATTCCACCCTTATTTGCGGATGACACCCTTATTTAGTAGATTCCATGCCTTATTTGCGGATGACACCCTGTTGTTAGGCAGTGCCACCCTCTCCTCTGCCTCTAAGTTTAGAGCTACCCTGGATGTCTTCAACAAGGCCTCAGGAGACATTCTTAACAAGAATAAATGTCACATCTATAGCTGGAACACCTCGCCCAGGATTCTCTCTACCATCTCTAGATGTCTGGGCTTTGCAGCCTCTTCCTCCTTGACCTCATTTAAATATTTGGGTCTCCTTGTTTTCCATAAGAGACTTTCAATCAAAGACTGGCATCGTCAGCTTGAAAAATTCAAGTCTAGGATCCAAACCTGGGGCTACCGCTCGCTCAACGCTGCTGGCAAGTCTGTCCTTATAAAATCTGTGCTCTCTAGTCTCCCATTATTCCAATTTGTTGGCCTTCTCGCCTCGGTAACCATTCTAAACAAAATGGATGAGTTTATGCGCAGGTTTTTCTGGAAGGGCTGAAAACAGAATGAAAAGAAAATTCCTCTCATCAGTTAGGAAACTATTTCCAAGCCACTGTGGGAAGGTGGATTGAATTTCAAAAATATATTTCAGCAGAATGTGGCTATGGCAGCAAATACCATTTGGAGGATCATTGCGCCCAAACCTGGATGGGCCCAGCTGGCTCTATGGATAAAATATTTCAGAGGATCTCGTTTAAGCTGTCTAGAGAATGAGATCCAATTACAGAACTCACCATTCCTCAAGCTGTATGCAAAAGCAGGCCCTTTAATCAAAACGCACTCATTATGGATCCTTGGAAATGACAGAAAGATTAACATCTGGTCTGACAGAATAATGAATATGGAATCTATCGAAAACATAACTTCCATAGGAGAACTGCGCTCTTCGATGGATGGAAAAGGGTTGTGCACACTATGGGACATATCTCTATGGTGCGATTTGACTTGGGCAGGTTTGAAAAGCGTTGAAGTGCCGGACCAACTGCGCAGTGAATGGTCCATGCTGCTAGAGCACCTCCACAGCCTGGCACCAACGCAAATGAGGAAAAAGGATATGAAACGACGGGGATCAACTGACAGAGGTTACATTGTCTCCATGGGTTACATTAAGCTAAATGAGAGACCTCACGTTCCCCCTGATCTGGCACCTTGGAAAGGAGTTTGGTGCATTCCCTCATGGCCCAAGATCGATTTTTTGCTTGGCAACTCTGTCATGGAAGAATTCTAATGTATGATATTTTGCAAAGGAAGGTATTTCACGGGCCATCCACATGCTCATTGTGCAAATAAAATTCTGACACAGCTGCTCAGTTAATACTTGAATGCAAGTTCTCCAAGAAAATCTGGCTCTCCTTCACTCAGAAACTGAATCCCAACTTCTTGATGCCTTGTTCCACTGTGGAGTTGTTCTCCAATTGGGCAGCCAGATACCCAGGTCCACCACCTAAAAACTAGGTAATTAAAGCAGCATGGGCCACTCTTCCAAAGATTATTTGCTCGCAGATTTGGCTTGAACGCAATAGAAGAATTTTCAGAAGCACTAAACAGAACAACAAGGATTTAGAAATCAAAATTAAATGCCAAATCAAGGAATGCTTTACTGATATTAAAGACGATACTAATCTCAGCCAACAGGACATTATCTAGGGTTCCCTCCTTGAATTGCAATTCCAACCAGCAGTTAGAATCGCCCTCCCTATCAAAAACTGGTGGATAAGAAAACCTGAAGATGACTTTCAATATTGGCTCAAAATGCACTCAAGGCACTCTCTCTTCTTTGATGGGGCAGCAAAGGGAAATTCGAGCAAAGATGGTGCAGGAGGTGTCATTGTGAATCCATATGGGGAAAAAATCCATTCCTTTTCATGGGGGCTTGGACATACAACCAGTATTCAAGCTAAGGCTTTGGCCCTCTTTCAAGGCCTCAAGTTCGTCAAAGCCTTAAATATTGAAGAAGCTAATGTAATCGGTGACTCCCAAATTATTATAAATGCAATGATATCTAATTCCCTAGTGTTGGACCTCAAGCTAGCAAGACTGATATCTAGAATCAAGGGCCTTGGAAAAGGCTTCCAAAATCTAAACTACTTCTATGTGCTGAGAGCCCTTAACAAAGAGGCAGACAAAGAGGCCAATAAAGTTGCTCTCCTCTCAATATGGATCAAGCAGAAAGACGAAGAAGAATCATGGGACCCCATCCCTTAATCTGATTGCTGCCATGTTTTACTGTTTACTCTTAAAGCAATTTGTTTGTATCTCCAAGTGGGGGAAAATTTCAGAAATTGAAAATATAGACTCTATATCAAGGAAGAAGTCAACAAGTTTTAGAGGCATGCTCACTCACAGAAGTGAACTGCACCAAGACATAGAAGTCCTCTATGTAAACAGTTTTTTTGGATTTAGCCCAAGAGAAATATAAACACCCCATACCCGTTTCTGTCAAAAAAAAAATATTAACCCCTAAAATTTCCATGGTTGTGGGTTCATTTCTTTGTTTTTCTAGTTGGTTCTCATGTTTCCTTTAGCTTGGGTTGAGTTATTAGTTCTTAGAAGCCCTAGTTGGACAAATGCTCTCAAATCCCTATAACAGCTTAGCTTGTGTTGCTAGTCCAGGAAGCCTTGATTGGACAAACAATCTGGAATCCCTTAGTGGGTTGAGTTACTAGTCTTGGAGGTCTCGATTGGAAAAATGCTCTGGAATCCTAATGACAACTGTGGTTTCAGTTACTAGTCTAGGAATCTTTGGTTGGAACAAATGCTCTAGAGCCATGGAAGTAATGGGTAGAGACCAATATGGTGATGGTTTGTGATGTATGACTATGAGGTGGATTCATTGTTTGATGGGTTGAGGTGGTTTGGCCTCTAGAAGCCCTGGATGGTTTTGATTGATGTGTTTTATGATATCCCACATTCATGCTTGGAATATGGTACGAGGTTACTGGTTGGCCTTTGAATCATTAATATGAGTTTATTTCTCCTTGTTTTTTCATGAGCATTATATTGGTTTATATGTGGATGATATGGCTATATTTTCTTGGTATTTCTATTGCTATTATGTTGTTTATGAATATGTATTATGGTAGTTGCTATGCATGCCTCTCATCATGTTTCTGCGTGTAAATGAATGAACAATGTATCAATGGCCTAATGGATGAAATTGCAACTAATGTGTTGAGGCATCAATGCTTCTTAGTGATTTTCAGATGAGAATGAGACCCCTATGCTCAGATAAGGTTTTTAAAACTATAAATTACATAATTGTTACACGTTTAACGAAATGCCTTTCATGGATACTAGGGGTCTAGTCAATTCATTGTTCAAGTAATTACATTTGTTTCCTTATTCTATTGTTATCTTTTGGTTCTCAAAGTGCCACTGAGTTTTGGGAAGTGTCCTGGGCTCTAGGCTTGAAAAAGTGTCTCAAGTCCGAGAGACACAGGCACTACACTTGGAAAAAAAGTCCCTTGATGCATGCATACCCATGTTGTGGGAGCATCTAGAGCCTCCTAGATGCATTCTTTTCAATATCAGGGGAGCATATGGGGGTGTCGGGGAGAGTATGGGGGTGTGATGCATTCTTTTTCATATCTAATAAAGGACAGGGACTTCGATTTGAGGAGGAGAACAAGCATGCAGGCTAGAAGCCTATAGTGTGTTGGACTTGTGGAAAAGATCATCGCAAGAGATATTGTCCACAACATAAGAGTGGTTGACTGCAAATATATAGTGATCAAGAGGCACAACCAGTGGGATATGTTGGGAAGAGTATTGCTAGGATCTATGCAACACTAGATAACACACAGGAAGACCATCACGCATATATCACTGAGATGGACGGTAAGATTTGTGATATTTGTTTCTATTTTAATTGACCCTAAATCTAATTATAGTTATGTTAATAATGACCTGGTGGATAAGTGTGGTTTGAAGAAATAAGTGCATGAAAATCCTTGATTAGTGCAGTTGGCTACAGGTACCAAGAAGAGAGTTCATCATTGGGTAAGAGGTTGTACATTTGATTTGAATGGTATGCCTACATCAACACATTTGAATGTATTACTGTTGCGATCATACAGTATGTTGTTTGGAATGGATTGGTTGTACTTTCACATAACCAAGGTGGATTGTTCTGACAAGGCTATTGAGTGTTTGGATGATAATGGAGAACAAAAAGTCTTACGAGGTAAGAAGAAAGCAACATCAGTTATAATGGTGAAAACTACACAGGCCAAGCATAGTTGTAGGAAAGGGTGTGTCTTATTTGTAGTGCACATTTCTAGATATAAAGGTAAGGAAGTTGAGGATGCAAATGTTTTGAGAATGTACCCAGTTCTACAATAGTTTTAGGATGCATTTCCTATAGATATTTCAGAGATGCCACCTCACAGGTAAGTATAATTTTCTTTGGAGTTGGTGCCATGGGAAACTATAGCATCAAAGGCACCTTACATGATGAGTACACCTAAGTTGGTAGAGTTGAAGTTGCAGCTGAAGCAAATGTTGGAGAAGCCATACATTAGGCCAAGTGTATCTCCATGGGCTGATCCAGGTGGATATTGGTGGCCACCTGCCAAGTCCACCTGGACCCCCACCATTGTTTCTCTCAGCATTTTCAGTTTCCTTAATTGTAGCACAACTTACTATTTTTAGCAGTTTTTCAGGTCTTGAACTTCTGGAGCCGTTTTGCGGCCCTAAACGACGTTTTTTGGGGAATATGGGGGCAACATGGGTCCATGGACGGATGTTACCCTTCCCAAAGTGGTAGTTCTCGGATAGATCTTTCTAACGAGCTATTGTACGCGTCAAACGGAGATCGTATGCCAAAGTTACAACCCCGGGAAGTTGATGTACCAATTTACCCAAACGGGGCCCATAGTTTGGCGTTTCATCTCCTAGGGTTAGGTTTTGGAATGTTAAGGGTTTTCCATTGTTTCTCAACAATAAATAGGCCTTCGAGCCTCATTGTAACACAGTTCAGAGGCATGTAGCCACCACATCTCTTCTCAGAGATAAGCTACCATCGCCCTATCTAGTTTATTTCCATTTCTGGTTGTAAGCATATTTCAGTATTTTCCATTAATGAAATGAAGTATTATTTCCGCTGCATCTTTGTGTGTATGTTTATCTCTGTAATTTGTTGTGTTCCTGTTTAAATCCAGATCAGTGGTATTAGAGCGGTTTGCTTTTTCTCTGTTTTTCTTTGCATGTCCCCAACAAGGTCGGGATATAAGGAGTTAGGGCTTGAACTGGTTGAACCTTTGCAAGACCAGCCTTGCAAATCCCGACGGCCTCCCATGGCGGATGAGAAGAAAGATGAGGGGGCAGGGATCCCATCAAAATCTTGCTCGAAGAAGCCCTCGAGCGACAACGGAACGCGATGATGGACAGCTTTGCCTAGATCCTTCAGCGGCTACCCAGAAGTGACGCATCGGCTTCCAGCAGCTACTCTGGAAACGCCACGCCCTTTAAGGTATAAGTTAATTTTGAAATCCCCATATTCGAGGGTTAGATAGACGCAGATGTCGCAGATAAATGGTTAAATCTGCTAGAGGGTTATTTTTCTGTTCATGAATTTTCGAGTCGGGAAAAGATTGTTTTCTCGCTCTTCTCAAAGCAGCCCCCCACGTCAAGAACTGGTGGGAAACCTACTGCGAGCAGAAGGATGAAAGTACTGGCTCACTATTTTCAGCCGCACCCACCTGGAATTCATTCCGGGATGCCATCAAGGAGCAGTACTACCCTGTCGGAAGCTATGAGGATGAATACATAAAGTGGACCACGCTGCGGCAGGGAAGGGACCAAGACGTGCCGGAGTTCACCAATCTTTTCCGTACCCTTCGCACAAAGTTGGGTATCAAGGATTCGGAGCAACATTTGATACTCAAATACCGTGGCTGCCTACACAAGTACATCCAGGAAGAAATACAATTCCTGAACATCTCCTCGCTCAGCGCAGCATACCGATATGCCGTCAAGGTTGAGCAAAAGTTTAAACAAAAGAAGCGAGACTTTGGATCTGCGAATCCAAAGCAGGGGAAAGGTGCCCCTAAACCACAGAACAAAGGACAAAGCCAAGGCAGGACAGCCCAAGACAACCCGCTGAAGCTGCAAGCAAAGAACAGCGCCGCGAAGCGAAAAAAGGACACTGGAAAATGGTGTGAATTCCATAAGAGCTCCACTCACAACACAAGTGAGTGTCGGGCCAAGCAGTCACTGGTGGCTGAGCTAAAGGTTTCAGAATAAGATGAATGTTCCAACTCTGAGTCAGAACCCGATAAGGGGAATGAAAAAGGGAAGCAGATCATTGATGCAGATCCCAACGCCACTGTTGCTACTGCCAAAATCCAGAAAAATGAACCCGAAGATCCAGAGGAGGAGGAGCGTCTCTTCCACTCCCAGATGTGGGTAAAGGGCTCCCCGATACAGTTCATTGTTGATAGCGGGAGTCAAAAGAACCTCATTTCGGCAGAGGTCGTGAAGCGGTTGGGCTTACCGACCACAGCACATCCACAACCATACACCATTGGGTGGCTTCACCAAGGACGAGATCTTCGCGTGAGCCAGCAGTGTCACCTTCCATACAACATCAAGCCCTTCACGGATGAGGTATTGTGTGACATTGCTCCCCTTGAAGTTTATGATGTATTATTAGGACAACCATACTTGTGGAAGCATGCGGTGTATGAATCAAGGCCCTGTGCTGTTATTATTACATTGGGAAATAAGTTGTACAGGATACCAGAGGTAGCACCACCTACCTCCATCTCTTTGATTACTGCAAAACAATGCAGTAAGATCATTTCCAAAACCAGGAAATTTGTTTTCCTGATGATACGCCCTCAAGGAAAGAAGAAGACGGTGGCCGCGACCTCCAGACGGGGTCCCTCTGCACAACAACTACAGACGGACAAGGTTGTGGAGGAGTACGAGGACATCTTCACCTCCCCTGCAGGGGTTCCTCTGCACTGTCAGGTCAAGCACTCCATCGATCTGACCCCAGGTGCGCCGCTACCCAATGGACCAATTTATCGATGCTCCATTCTGGAGAACAATGAAATCAAGAGGCAGATTCAGGAGCTCCTACAGTAAGGTCACATCTGTCCGAGTTCATCGCCTTGTGGGAGCCCAATCGTGTTGGTACAGAAGAAGGATGGGACGTGGAGACTCTGTATTGACTATCGGGCGCTGAATAAGATCACTGTCTGAAATAGGTACTCGATCCCATGGATTGATGACCTCCTGGACCAACTAAAGGGGGCGAAATATTTCAGCAAGATCGATCTGAAGTCAGATATCACCAGGTACCAATCGAACCCTCTGATGTGTGGAACACTACCTTCAAATCCAAGGAGGGCCTTTTCGAATGGTTGGTTATGCCTTTCGGATTGACGAATGCTCCTGCAACCTTCATGAGGTTAATGGATGGCATCTTGCGGCCATTCACCAACTCCTTTGTAGTAGTGTACTTGGATGACATTCTGATCTTCAGCCAGAGTTCGGAAGAACACCTCCACCACATCCGACAGGTTCTCCAAACACTGCGACAACACAAGCTATGTGCCAATTTAGAGAAATGCAATTTTGGCATGACCCAGGTTCAGTATATGGGATACATCATTGATGAATAGGGGGTGCATGTTGATCCAGCCAAGATCCAAGTCATTCGGGATTGGCCATCTCCAACCACTCTAACAGAGCTCCGCAGCTTTCTAGGTCTTGCCAACTTCTACCGTAGGTTCGTGTTGGGGTTTTCTCATATTACTTAGCCCTTGAGTCAAGTCACCAAGGGAGGGGAGAAAGAAAAATTTTTTTGGTTTGAATCTCAACAGAAGGCATTCAGGGAGTTGAAGGATCGCCTCTGCACGGCACCAGTGCTCACGTTACCAGATTTACAACAACCATTTGAGGTCGAGACAGATGCCTCTGACTATGCTATTGGGGCAGTCCTTACTCAACATGGACATCTAGTGGAATATCACAGTGAAACACTTTCAGACACAGTCCGAAAGTACCCCACTTATGATAAAGAGATGTATTCCATTGTACAGGCCTGCCGACAATGGAAGCATTACATTTTGGGGAAGGAAACAATCATCCACACAGACCACCGACCCTTGCAGTTCATACAGACCCAAGGGAAATTGCAGAATGATCGCCATCAGAAGTGGTCTACATACCTGCAACAGTTCCACTTGAATATCAAATATAAGAAGGGCAGCACCAATAATGTTGCAGATTGCCTCAGTCGACCACCGATCATGGCGTTAACCACTGTTCTCAACTCTTGTGGGCACGAGACTTCTAATTGGCCACTTCTCTACAAAAGCAACCCAGAATTCAGCCACACATACCAGACACTCTTGGAGGGTCGGCATGTTCCAGATTTTCACCTCCAGGATGCCCTGTTATGCCACCTGGGTCACCTTTGTGTTCCTTCAAGCGAGCGTGCCAAGATGATTTGGGAAGCACACTACAGTCGGGCTGCCGGGCATTTCGGGGTCGAGAAAACAGTGGCAGTATTGCAAAATTATTTCTATTGGCCGAATCTTCGACAGGATGTTGGGAAGTACATCAGATCATGTACTACCTGTGCCATTGCCAAATCGACCATTAAGAAGCACGACCTCTATACCCCGTTTCCTACCCCTAGTCGACCTTGGGAATCCATCTCCATGGATTACATGTCAGGCCTTCCTTCCACTAAGCATGGAAATGACTGTGTTTTTGTGGTCGTCGACAGGTTCTCGAAGATGGCCATTATGGCGGCCTGCAAGAAGAATATCACAGCAGAAGCCACTGCTAAACTCTTCTTTGAACGAGTGTGGGTGCACTTTGGGATCCCACAGTTTATCATCTCAAATCGGGACAGTCGGTTTCTCAGCACATTTTGGTCCAGTCTCTGGTCAATGCTGGACACCAAACTCACAAAGTCCACAGCCTTCCATCCTCAAACTGATGGCCAGACAGAGGTTGTCAATAGGATGATTGTGCACATTCTGCGCATGTATAACTCAAAGCATCCACGCACATGGGACGAGAGCCTCCCCTATGTTCAGCATAGCTACAACCGAGCTCTTCACAGCTCCACTGGCCATAGCCCTTTTCAGGTGGGTTTGGGATTCTAGCCACTATGCCCCATCGATGTGGCCATGCCACTTGCAGCTACTCACATAAATTCAGCTCATGTCCAGTCCGAAACAGATAATGCCACCAGCTTCATTGAGCGCATCCAACATATTCGCCAGCAGGTCCATGACATTCTTGAGAAATCAAATGCCAAGTACAAGCAGCGACATGATCAACATCGGGTGCCACACAAGTTTCAGGTGGGCGACAAAGTCTGGTTGCATTTGCAAACGGAACGCTTTACTGGAGCCTATCGGAAATTGAGACCACTCCGATATGGTCCTTACACCATTACTAAGGCTACGGGAGACAATGCATTTGAGCTCAGCATTCCCCCATTCCTTGGCCTGCACCCAGTGTTCAATGTGGACCGCCTTCGGCCATACTTTCCACCATTGCTAGACACATCCGACATTGCAGAACAGCTCAAACCCATAGAATTAAATCCAGATTGCATGGAACAAGCTGCAACTGATTGGATAATGGACACACAGATCAAGAACACTCGCCAACAGAATATCCAACTGTATCGAGTTGTCAAAGCAGGCCAACTCCTTCAGTAGGGCAAGTGGCTCACCAGGGAACAAGTTCAGCAAAAGTTTCCTCATCTCATGGAGGAACTCAACGCAATGGGGACCATTGCTTCCTAAGGGGGGAGGAATGATCCAGGTGGATATTGGTGGCCACCTGCTAAGTCCACCTAGACCCCCACCATTGTTTCTCTCAGCATTTTCAGTTTCCTTAATTGTAGCACAACTTACTATTTTTAGCAGTTTTTCGGGTCCTGAACTTCTGGAGCCATTTTGAGGCCCTAAACGACGGTTTTTGGGAAATCTGGAGGCAACATGGGTCCATGGACCGATGTTGCCCTTCCCAAAGTGGTAGTGCTCGGATAAATCTTTCTAACAAGCTATTGTACGCGTCAAACGGAGATCATATGCCAAAGTTACGACCCCGGGAAGTTGATGTACCAATTTACCCAAACGGGGCCCACAGTTTGGCGTTGCATCTCCTAGGGTTAGGTTTTGGAATGTTAAGGGTTTTCCATTGTTTCTCAACAATAAATAGGCCTTCGAGCCTCATTGTAACACAGTTCAGAGGCATGTAGCCACCACATCTCTTCTCAGAGAAAAGCTACCATCGCCCTAGCTAGTTTATTTCCATTTCTGGTTGTAAGCATATTTCAGTATTTTCCATTAATGAAATGAAGTATTATTTCCGCTGCATATTTGTGTGTATGGTTATCTCTGTAATTTGTTGCGTTCCTGTTTAAATCTAGATCATGGGCACATTGGTAATATTTGTGAAGAAGGGTGGTACTCTCAGATTATGCATTGACTACAGATAGTTAAACAAAGTGACCATCAAGAGTAGGTATCTGTTACCAAGGATTGATGACTTATTCAATTAGTTGAAGGGAGAAACAATGTTCTCAAAGATTCATCTGAGATCTGGATATCATCAGGTATGCATTAAATAACATGAAATCTACAATATAACTTTCTAGACTATATATGGGCATTATGAGTTTATTGTACTTCCATTCGGTTTAACTAATGCTCCATCTACTTATATGTGCTTAATGAATGATGTTTGCATTTGTATTTGGACAAGTTTTTTGTTGTATTCATTGATGATATATTGGTATATTGAAAAAATGAATAAGATCACGCTGAACATTTAGTAGCAGTGTTGAGATTGTTGAGAGAGAATCAGTTGTATGCTAATATGAGCAAGTGAAATTTCTTTCAGGCTAAGGTACACTAGTTGGGACATGTGGTTTCCAAGGACGGCATAGCAATGGACCTAGAAAAGGTAAGAGTTATCATGGAGTGGGAAGCTCCCAGGAATGTGAATGAGGGAAGATATTTCATGGGGTTAGCAAGTTATTACAGGAGGTTTATTAAGAACTTCATGCATATTTCTTATCCTATCACTTCATTGCAAAGGAAAGGAAAGAGGTTTGGATGGACAAAGGAGTGTGCAACCATTTTTGAGAAGCTCAAGCAGTTGCCGACACATGATTGAGTGTTAAATATCATAGATACGAACAAAGAATTTGTAGTTTCTATAGATGCTTACAAGAGAAGACTTCATGGAGTCCTTATGCTGGAAGGACATGCAGTGTGATATGAGTCACAGAAATTGAATGAGAAGGAGTAGAACTCCCTGAAGCATGATCTTGAGTTGGTAGTGATCATACATGCGTTGAAGATGTGGAGGCACTATCTTCTTGGTAAGAGGTTTGTATTGATGAGTGATCAAAGTGGGTTGTAGTATCTATTTGACCAACTGAATCTGAATAGTAGGCAGGCTTGGTTGTTGCCCATGATTAGTGAGTTCGATTTTGAGATCATGTATATCAAAAGAAAAGAGAATAGGGTTGCAGATGCTCTTAACAGGCAGATACATGTAAATTACATAGTAGATATGGTCTCCTCTGGGAAAAATTTACAAGATAGGATCTTGCAGGTAGTTCAATAGGATGTCAGCTATATGGAGATTATGTACAAGTTGAAACATAATTTAGGTACAAATATCGATAGTGGTACAAGTACAGGTACAAGTAGTTGTATAGGTACATGTATAGGTACATGCAGTGGTGCAGGTATAGGTACATGTAGTGGTACAGGTAGTGGTATAGGTACAGATGTAGTTGCACAAGATGTGGACTATTGTCTCACGGTAGAGGGATTGGTCAGGTTTAGAGACAAGATATATGTGCCATATAGGAGTGAGCTAAAGATGCTTATCTTGAGGGAGTTTCATGCAAAACAATATTCAGGTCACCCAAGTTATCAGAAGACATTAACATTGGTGAAGAAATTGTATTATTGATTAAATTTGAACAGAGAGGTAGCAGAGTTTGTTGCTATGTGTTTGGATTGTCAGTAGGTGAAGGTAGAGTGTAAGTATCTAGGTGGACTTCTATAGGCGATTCTAATTTTAGAGTGGAAATTGGAGGTCATTTCCATGGACTTTATCACAAGATTTCTAAGGACAGTGAGACAACATGATTCCATCATGGTAGAGGTGGACATGTTAACAAAGGTAGCACACTTCATTCCAGTGAAGTCAACATTCTCAGTGAGTGATGTAGCACAGGTCTTCATTAGGGACATGGTTAGATTGCATGGATTTATGAAGAAGATTTTGTTAGACAGGGATGTGAAGTTCACTTCCAAGTTTTGGAAGGAGTTATCTATATTTCTGGGCAGAGAGTTGGCCTTCAGTACAACTTATCATCGACAGAGAGATGGATAGATTGAGAGGGTCAATAGGATATTGAAGTACATGTTGAGGATGTATGTGATGCATCACCAACAAAAGTGGGAAAAGTATCTTCCACTGGTAGAGTTCGCTTACAACAATCAATGTCAGGATTATTCGAAGATGTGTTCATTTGAGGCATTGTATGGGTTGAGTTGCAATACTCCAATAAGTTGTGGTGATATGATTAACATGATGTTGATTGGACCACACATGTTGGCAGAAATGGAAGATGAAATGTAGGTAATCAAGAAGAATTTGAAAGTAACATATGATAGGTAGAAAAGATATGTAGATCATAATAGGTTGTTCAAGGAGATCCATATTAGGTAATAGGTGTACTTGCACATCAAACTGAAGAAGAGTTCCTTATAGATTGGATCATGTGCCAAGATGGCATCCTGATTTTTTGGACCTTTCAGGGTTATTGAGAGGGTTACGCCAGTAGCCTATTGAATTTCACTGCCTCCGATGGTGAAATTCCATGATGTTTTTCATGTGTCATTTCTTTAGAAGTATGTTAAAGATGTTGATCATGTGATTAACTGGTCTGTATTATAGGTGGAGTGGGAATAAGATTTCAAACTGAAACTATAGTGCATTTTGCAAAGAAATATGCTCATGCCCCAAAATTGAGCAATCAAATAGGTTAAAGTGAAATGTAACTACTTTGGCCCCAATGAAGCTACATGGGAGATGGTGGTTCATATGTGGGCTATGTATCCTTCCTTATTCATTGGTTGAGCATATTTTTTGGTATATGTCTTTGGTATATGTGTTTAATACATGCTTTGGTGATGTTTGATATATGTAGATATGTATATGGATGTAAATACCACCATGAGATATGTTATAAAGCCCCAATAAGAGGTATGGGTGTCATGTAATTATGATGTTATACTTGTTATGTTGTCATGATGGTTTTCTTCTCAGCAAGATGATCATTATAAATATTCCAATGAGTTAAGTTATAAAGATCCATGGGCAATATGTTTTTGTTATAGCAACCTTATTGGTTGTAGGTGTTGTTGAGCACTGAGGATGGTGTTCCTCGAAGGGGGAGGGTTCTGTAATATCCCTAGCGAAAATTCCATGTAGTAAAAGTTAATAAAGGAAAAATAATAACCACGGTTGATGGGACACATATTCCAAGTTGAATTTTTCTCAAAATCGTAGTGATGGGGATCACTTGTGATTGATTAATGGCTAAGGAAATTGGCAAAGGCAATGGCCAAGGCTTTGGAAAGGAAAAGTGGAATTTTGGCACATTAATTTATGAATATAATGGAAATTAGGAGAAAAGAGAGGTGAAAGGTCACAGGTTTCATGTGAGGAGGAAAATAATGGAAAATAATGGAAATTGAAGAAAATAGAGGCCTCATTAATAAAAAGTTTTCTAAGGATTAGTTCACAATTTTTTTTCAATTCAGTTTTGGAGCTCTTTCTCTATTATCTCTCTCTCATACTCTTGAACACTTGGAGTTTTCTTGGAGTTCTCTTGGATGAGCATGGCATACTTGGATTTTTGGAGCAAGGAGACAAAGGAAGAGCAGGAGAGTGTAATAGGACATCAGGATCATGAGATACAATGGGTTATGCTCATAGGTACCAAGTTTCATGTATGTTTTCCTCACTATTTTTGGCATGCATGGCATATGCATGTGGTCTGTTAGTCGTGATCTATCATTGGCATGGAGGATTGCCTAGATCGACAATGGATTTTCCTAGCCTTACCATTTCCTACATAGCCATGGTGTTGTCGGTTCATTTCTTTGCTTTTCTGGTTGGTTCCAATGTTTCCTTTAGCTTGGGATGAGTTACTAGTTCATGGATTCCTTGGTTGGACAAATGCTCTGGAAGCCCTATAACAACTTGGGTTGAGTTACTAGTCTTGGAAAACATGGTTGGAAAAACACTTTAGAAGCCCTTGGTGGGTTTAGATACTAGTCCTAGAAGCCTTGGTTGGAAAAGTGTTCTGGAAGCCCGACGACATTTGTGGGTTGAGTTAGTAGTCCTGGAAGCCTTGGTTGGAACAATCGATCTAAAGCCCTGGAAGGCATGGATATAGACCAATATGACGATGGATTTTGATGTCTAACCATGAGGTGGAATCACTGTTTGATGGGTTTAGGTGGTTTGGACTCAAGAATCCCTAGATGTTTTTTATTTATGTGCTTTATGATATCCCACATTCATGCTTGGAATATGGCATGGGGGTGACTGGTTCAATAGAGAATTGGCTCAGCCATGTCTATGGTCAGGTGGTTCATGGAATTCCCACAACTATTTAACCTTTGCATCATTAATATGAGGTTATTTCTCCTTGTTATTTCATGAGTATTATACCGGTTTATTTGTGGATGATATGGATCATATTTCCTTTGTATTTTTGTTGCTATTATGTTGGTTATGAATATGTATCATGACTTTGGATATGTATGGCTCTCATCGCGTTTTTACTTGTAAATGGATGAATAATGTATCAATGGCCTAATGGATGAATCTACAACTAATGTGTTGAGGCGTCAATTCTTCTTAGCGATTTTCAGATGAGTATGAAACCCCTATGCTCAGATCTATTGCTTAAACCTATAGATTACATAATTATGCCATGTTGAACGAAATGCATATCATGGATAGTAGGGGTTGAGTCAATTCCTTGTTTAGGTAATTACACTTGTTTCCCTATCCTGTTGTTATATTTCGGTTCTAAAAGTGTCACTGAGTTTTGGGGAGTGACTTGGGCTCTAGGCCTAAAAAAGTGGTTCAAATCCCAGAGACACAAGAAAAACACTAGGCAAAAACGTCCCTGGACACATGCATACCCATGTTGTGGGAGTGTCTGGAGCATCTTAGGCGCGTGCTTGTACATATCAAGGGAGAATTGAGGGTTTTAATGGCATAAAAACTTAGTGGGACCTAGGGGCTAGTTACTTGAGTGGTTGGGATCATTCCTGGGAGTCTTGTTGCTAATGTGGAAGCTCTGTATTGTTTGTTTCCATTCATTCCATTTCCTTAAGATCAGGGAAAATTTTAAGGATCAAAATTTATCCTAAATTTTAGAAACCTTGGTGAATATCAACAGTCCAGAATATGAAATATATAAAATGATTGATGATACTCTTGTAAAAATATTCAGATGTCTAATAATTTTATATAGTGTCTTATAAATTTTTGGCAATTTTTAAGATAAAATAGTTTTATACTATAAAATTTGGGCAAATCATTTTTTAGGAAAAATGGAAATTAGCGAATCTCTTTTTGGAAAAGGCATGGAAAATTAACCCACTTGCAAATATTATCCCCTAAAATTTTCCATGCTTAAGATGACTTAGGAGGTTGAATCATATCATAGTAACTTCTCATCACATTTTTACCCTGGTTGACCAGTTACTTGCGTAGATGTGCGAGGGTGTTACATCATACTGTGTGCATGATGGATATGTAGTGTTGTGTGCATACAATGTTGTGGGCATGTTGGATATGTGGTATTATCTACATATGGTCCTATGTACATGTTGTATATGCAATGCTAGGTATATAAGGTGTTGTGCATGTTGTACATGTGGTGTTAAGTACATATGGTGTTTTGGGCATAAGGTGTCGTGTACATGTTGTACATGTGATGTTGTGGGTAGGTGGTGTTGTTTACATGTCATGCATGTGGCGATGTGTACATGTGGTGTCATGTACATGTCGTTCATGTGGTGTTGTGTGCATGTCGTATTGTGTACAAATTACATGAATGGTGTGGTGTACATGTGGCGTTGTTTCCACATTGTGTAGGTGGTGTTGTGCACATGTGATTTTGTGCACACGTTGTGCAAGTGGTGTTGTGTACAAGTGATACTATGTACATGTTTTACATATGGTACTGGTGTACATTTTGTATTCTGTGCATATCTCACATGCTGTGTTGCGGGCATGCAGTACTATGTATGTGCATTGTGTAATTGTGGTATCGTGACATGTGTATTCCTTGTCTTGTACTATGTGTACATACGTGTATTGTGTTTTAAACCGTATGTAGGAGTATGTATTGTGTCATGATATATATCGGCTATAGGTGTATGTATCATGATGTATATTAGGTGTAGGTGTATGTATGTGTTGTTTTTTACACTGGGTGTAGATGTATGTATTATGTTGTGTTGTACACCAGGTGCAGGTGTATCTCTCATGATGGATATAAGGTGTAGGTGTATGTATTGTGTACTATTGTACGTCGTGCATAGATGTACATGTTTTGATGTAAAGTATGTGTATGTATATGTATTTAAAGAGAAGCAGAGGATCTTGATACTTGATGCATGTGGCAACTGATTCAGTGTGTGTACAGAAAGAAGAAAGGAAAAAGTAAGGATCAATGAAGGATAAGTATCAGTATTCTATTTTAATTTTATTTTGCATTTGATCTACGATTTTGAATTATGATGGTTACATGTGATTTATGATTATGGTTTATGATGATTTTATGCAATTCATGATTTTAATTTGTGATGGTTTCATTTCGAGCTAACCAAGTGTGATATGTTTGTTCATGATGATTTGATCAAATAATTAGTTTTAATTGTTGTGACAAAAAGTAAACATAAGTGCAAGTGTACTTTATTGAAGGTCCACCAATGAGGTATGATTCAGATTTATTTCAATTCGTTTTGAATCTAATGGAAATTATGTGCTTAGTATAGGAAATCATGAAATGCGTAGTTTGGGATGGTTGAAATCAACCGCAAGAACTAGCAGCATCAGTAGAATGAATTGGAACGAGCAACAACATGTTGGTAACGCACATCACGAGAAGGGCCATTGTTGGACACTAGTACCCAACAGTGTCCATCGATTTCCATGAGCATGATATGACCAGTATGATGGCTTTGAGGTAGATATATTGCTTGGGTTTTGGACCTTCCGATCCGAGGAAACATTTCCAAGGGATGGACATCCCAGGATGGTGGTGAAAATGGAACTTGGAAGGTGTGTGACTGCATGGAAGGGGATGAACATATTGCATGAGGGACTATTTATCAGAGAAGGGAAGGCTAGGGATGTATTTTTATTGGTCATTAGCATTGCCAGATGGAATCATATGAACATTTTGAGTGTGCTGTGGAACAATGAGCCGATAACTGTTCACTGAGAGGACAAGTGGCACAAGATTGTAGCATTGGACATTGGATGCAACTTTGAATTTTCCAGTGGATTATAGACTTTATGGGAAGGAGGTGAATCCTGGTACTAATTTTGATGGTGGAGGTGTGTGCCTATAGATTCCCGTGGTGTGGATGTAGACATTGTATCCTTTTATTTACTGAGTGAGAAAATGTGCATATGTGTATATTATTGTAAATACTATATTGAGCTGGATTTATAAAGATCCATGAAAAATATTTTTATTTGTTGGTTGAATGAAGTGTGTATGAGTATGTATGTATGTATCATTGTAAATACTACAATGAGTTGGGCTATAATGCTCCATGGGAAGTATTCTTTGGTTTTTAGAAGTCTTGCTAGTTGTAGGTGTCATTGAACACTGAGGATGTTGTTCCCCCCGGGGGGGGGAGAGAGGGTTTCTATAACAACCATGGTAAAAAATCCATGTAAAGTTAAAAACGAAAAATAATACCTTGGTCATGAGAGACATATTCCAAGGTGAATGTTGGGAAAATCATCCTAGTAGGTGCCACTTCAGTTTATTAATGGCTAAGGAAATTGGAAAAGGCAATGGAAAATGTTTGGAAAGGTAAGATGCATTAATTGGTATTTTATTTATGAAAATAATCGAAAATAGGATAAAAGGAAGGTGAAAGGTCATAGGTTGCATTTGAGGAGAAATTGAAGGAAAATAACGGAAAATGAAGAGAATAGAGGCCTCTGTAAGAAAAGGCTTTTGAGGATTAGTTCATGGGAGCGACAGAGGATTTAACGCAACAAAACACCAGTTTTTCTCATGGGATGGTCACCTAGATGGGTTACATAGATCCTAGGGGTTCTGTTGCATGTATATAAGGCCAAGTTGGTTGTGTTCTGCTGATTCCACTTCCTTAACTGAATTTAGGGAGTTGAATCATATCATGGTAACTCTTCATTACATATTTACCCCAGTGGACTGGTAAGCTTGGGCAAGTGTGGGAGGAGGGTGTTTCAATTCTTTTCTCTTTATTATTTCTTTCTGTCATTTTTTATGTTTATCAAGAAAAATAACAAACAAACACGGACATAAGATGTAGGCACAAGGCCATGGAAAAACCCCTATGAAGAGGAAAAATGTAGTCAACTCTTTCTCTAGTATATTAGATAAATTTAAGACAAACTTGACCCTTTGACCACAGAGCCATTTCATCCACCAAGTCAACCCTTACTAAGTTCTTGATTCTTCATGCAACTACTATTCTTGTTTTCTATAACTTTCATTCTCTAGGATCCTTGACCCTCTACAATTGACGAAATAAATTATATTCGTCGTGATCTTTGTCAAGTAAATTTACTAAGTAAACTAACACAAGTGTTTTACTTGTCAATCTGGGTTTGTATACATGGAAGAATGTCCAAAGTATATGGATTTCAGGTAATATAAATTTCGGAAGGCAAGGCTCAAATTTTAAGGGAAATTCATATCAGAAATAAGTTTTAACTTTAAAGAAACGAAAAAATTATCTTTGATTCAAGATGCAGTAAATTAAGGAAGAGGCTTCTAACTTAAGAGGTCCTAGTTGTCCTTCCCCACAGTACTGTCCTCAAGAAGAGAAACTAAAGAGAAACAGTTTGTGATGTGTAGAAAGTAGGAGAAGAGGCTTCTAACTTAGGAGTTCTTGGTTGTCCTTCCTCACAGTTATACTCCAACAACATTACCATTGAATCAAATCATAAACTGGATTTCAAGAAGCAATTCATGAAATGATAAAATGATGATTTTTAGTTATGATTCATAATTTGATAGAAAGAGAATTTAAATTAAATCTTTGGTTGTCCTTTCATACGAAAATTATATTTTAAACCAAAATCATCCAAAAATCATATTTAAATCATAACACATCTAAGTAGCTAAATCATAAAACTAAAACAAGAAATATTGAATCAAAATTATGCTAACTTATACAAAATTTAACCAAAGTGTACTTACCTTGGTATGGGGGCCCTCCAACCTTGTCTTGTACCAATGAAGAAATCTGTAGCTACAACTAACTTAATAAAGCATCCACAACATGAATAGAAAATATAATAGTAGAAATGATTCTTCAAATTATCTCAAAAGTCTCCAATAATCTTAATACAAAATTACACCTTTTTGAATGGTCCATAAACTTTGTTTAAATAAGAAAACCATAAACAAACTTTCCTATAATGGATCTAACAACCTTATCAATCCTAATCCATCCATACAAGTGGAACTCGTCACTTATGGTTCACAAAATCAAGAATAATCCCACAAAATAATAAATCTTCTCCTTTTTACTAGGGATTCTTGAATGATATGTCAAGTTTGACAAGTGCTGACTAGGCATGTTTTTGCTCAATTTGACTGAACTAATGGGTGTTTATTCATCTATGGTTCCCAATATTTTCAAATATGTGATTAGATATCACCTAGATGTCCTGCACATATTACTTCCATGAAGCTATTACATGAATTTTTAATGCAGTCCAATTTTACTCTTAAAACCCAATTTTTACAAAAATTTCCAAAAATTGAAAAACATAATTTAGTTACCTGAATATGAAAAATAGGACTAAAATGAGGAATATATAGGTGAAATGGGATGGAACATGGTGGTAAATAAATGGATTTAGGATAGGAAAATATGACCGAAATTGAGGGCCAACATCTCCCCCTTGTTGATGTTCAAGCATGTTGGCCCTCAATTTTGGTCATATTTGAATCTCCATTTGAATCTCCTCAGTGATGATGCCTCCTCCATTTGAATCTCCTCAGTGATGATGCCCCTGTTGTTCCTGATCCTGTAGCTTCTTCCTATGCATGCTGAAGAAGAATGTCAATACCCTCATGTTTCTCTTCTTTCTAGATGGAAATCTTCAATTTTTGTTTCTAATTTTTGTATGGCCATAACTTTTTCTCCTTTAGCTATCTGTAGGCTTGTTTGAAGATGAGGATATTCTAAGTCTAAAGCTTTTTAATATTCTTGCCCAATTTCATGTTCTCCTTGATTATGTTGTTGTTATTTTATTTATACCTTTTGTTTTCCTTTTTCAAATGTATCTCCATGATCTTGTTGTCTTCCAGCTCACTTGTCAGCTCTTCTATTTTCTTAAGATATATTTCATTGTGTAGTTCTTTAGATTCTTCCCTGGTCTCTTCAGAATATGAATGAGATGAGGTGGCGCCTACCCAAGAATCCTCAAAGTAGGAGTCTTTCTCTACGAGTTGTTCTTGGACTTGCTCCTCCAATATCTGTATAATCTCATCAATCTGCTTTGATCTTTGTAGAGGCTTAGTTCCAATAATTTCAATTTCTGTATCTTTTCCTTTGTTGCTTGGTTCTTCTTGTGATTTTCTTCTAGGCCTCCTAGGAATGGACAGAAAGGATTTCTCTTTTTCAATCATAATATAATCTTGCTTCTTCTTCAATGTTGTCTTAGGATCGAAGGATAATGCATGATACTTCTTGTTACATGCAATTTCTCAAACTTATCTTCATTCCTTGTTGTTTGTTCTTCAAAATTATGTTTAGCCAAAAAATCCTCCCAAAGAAACCCCTTATTCCTTACCTGATACTCAACAAGTATCTTGATTAGCCCATGATGATAGATATTGGCTTCCTTGGCTTCTATTTTGTTCTTGACACTCTTTATCATTTTGGTAAGGCCTTTTGAAAATAAGTAGAGTAAGTTGATTTTATAATCTACCTTCATACGTAGAAGAAATCTGATATGATAGAGGTATACCAAATTGTAACGATTATCACAAGTGTAGTACTTCTAGATAATCAAAACCCACTCTGACCATGGCTCTCTGAACTAATCTCTTGGAATCCCTCTTGTCCTGTCAAAGGACCCCTTCATTTGTTTCTCTAGGAAAAAGGTCCATCCCTTCTCTTTCAAATGTAGACCTTAATGATACTCTTCTCCTATCAAAGGAAGGTCCAATGTGTTAGTGTCAGTCTTTCCAGCCTTCCTCTAGTGATCAAATATGCTCTTACAAAGTGGTCTCAGAGTGTCCAGGTCAAATTTTGTCATTTCAAAGAGTTTTCAAGCAAAATTTGGTCACTAGGCATTAGGTCTAGGGTTTGTTTTCACTCCTTCTAAAGTTGTCCAAATGTCGGTCCATGTCATCATTCAGCTGAGTCTATCATCATTCATAGGGTTGTCATTATCATCTCAGTGTTTAATGAGTCATTTTACACCTTGTTCATGCTTCAGTTGCGCCTAGGTAAGGTCATTTCCCTCTCCTAGGGTTTTGAAAGCTAATTTCTCTTGGACGGTTAAATCATTAGCAAAACTTGTATCCAGATGTTCATACACCTTCCCCTATCCTTCATGTACCTTATTAAACACTTTCTATCACTGAGATCCCCCAAAATCCTCATTTTTACACAAACCCTAGTTTCTAGCTACAACCTGGCAATTTTCTAGGTTGGGCCTGTGTTTTTCCCTTTTGGACCCCTTCCCCTCACTTGATCTCTATGATTCCACTTTCTCCTGCTTCCTAACATCCCTCCTTACTTCCAAAAATTTCCCCAAGAATTTAGAAGCCTCTTATCCCCTTCATTCCGCTCCATTTCGACGAAATTCCTTGTTTCACACATCGGGATTAGTTTCACTCAAAAGATGTTTCAGAGCAATCAAAGATGAATTTGGGAAAACTGAGAGAGGTTTTTGTCCAAAACATGCCAATGAAGAAAAACCTCCTTCACTTTTTGCACAGGTGCCATGGTTTTAGAGAAATGTCAAAATTACAATCGCCAGATCCAAGGAGGTTGGCCAAGGCACTAAAATGACGAAAAAGGCCCGATCCCCTTCACATCTTGGCTGAGGCTTCCTTGAAGGAGAATGGTATTAAATGACCTCACTACAGCACAAATTTCAAAAAAATTTGAGCATTTTTGGTCACTTATGAATTTTTGGGCAAAAAACAGGTTTTTCTCCTTGTTCGATGGGCAACTTCATTTTGGGAAAACTCAGCATTTCTGGATTTTTCATGCAAAAATACACCTGCTCAGCAATTACCAAGAGATTTCATCAAGTTTTGAGCCTCCAAAAGGTCAAAAAACATGGAAAAATTGACTTTCTGCCACCTTTTTGACAAACAGGGAGCAGTCTTGGGAGATTGCAATTTTGGAGGGGAAAATGGCCACCAAATTCAGAAATTCTAGTTGGTTTGGAAAGTCGACATCCATACCTTTCCAACAAGCCCACTTTTGCCTCATTTGGACACCTGGAAGTGCCTCAAATGGAGCTCCAAAGAAGCACGACCTATCAGGATTAGGGCGCGACCTATCACGGAATTTTCATAATTTTTCACCTACAGCTCAGGGATTCGCCCAGCTTTGGCCAGTTTTGAATTGGGATGGGATTTTTCACACTCTTTGATGTAATTAATGTATTTTCATGTTGATATGACACTTATTTACCTATTCTAGAAGATTCATTCATGAAATAGCAAACATTTAATGAATGAATTGGTTTCCTAGCTTATAGAGGCAAGTTGTTTTGACTGCCTAGATTTTAGTGCTCAGTTTAGAATTGGTTGAAACAACTCCTAGAAGGATGAGCTCGACCCCTAGAGGCAAGGAAAGATGTTAGATTGCCTATATTATGTACTTTCTTGGTCATTTTCATGGTTGGACTCTTGAGGGAGAAAGCTCTATTGTATTATTCATTGTATCTCAACAATTTTGGCAAAGGAAGAAAGACCAAGGTTTTGCAGTCCTTTTTGGGATTCCTATGGTTACATGTATTGATGGTGTGCTTCTCTTTGTACTTGTAAGTGTGTTATGTGAAATCATCCTCTTTATTTTTCTTCTGAAATTAGGCAAATGAAGTGTTAAAGTAGAATTCATGATTTCCATGCTCTGCTTTTAAATTTGCTTAATATCAATGTTTTCATCTGTTTAAGGAGAACTCAAGGTGATTACTTGCTCTCCTTAGCTCCTCACCGTTCATTCCTACCCATTCACTTAATTTAAAGGCATCAATACAGTCTCCTACCTTGCCCCAAAGAACCCCCTGCAAAAACTGTGTCCAATCCCCGCACCCAAAATTGCCTTTCCCCGATTTTCCACCAAAACCCTAAAAAATCCCAAAACAAACTCTTTTTATCAGTTTACTAGCCTAAAATCAGTGTTTCCTTATTGGTTATCTCACCCGTTGAATATCTTTACTGAGATAGATCAGAGAGAGCCCTCTCCTGCCCCGTAGGGCTAGCTACGAGGCTAAGTGGTTTGATGTTGCCTTGAAGTTTGCCTTTCTCTGCCTCGGGTGAAATTTCAAGCGCTAACATATTGGCGACCATACTGGGGAGAACAAACTTGTTTGTGGGTTGATGTGTTTGTCTCATAAGTCTTAGACGGAGCCTGAAGTTATGCCAGGTAGCCTTCGAAACGCTTTTGCTTTGCATTAGCAGAAGTAGATAAACACTGCTTCAGTCCATCTCCGTGAGCTTGTGAATACAGCAATTCATTTGCATTTCACCCCAGTACATGTATCAAGTTCAGATCTGATTGTTGATGGTGGACAACGATCAGACACTTGAAAGGCTGAAATCATTCACTTGGCGACTCTAAATCATTTTCGAGATTAGATCCAAAGACTCCACTGGAGGATGATCCCGACCAACAAAAACATGAAAGGACAACATGGACAGATCAGGTATTCAAGTTGGAATTTCATCCAAGACATTTTGTTCTTTGTTCTAAATTATTTCTTCTCTTTTCCCGAGAATGTAAAGAAGGCTTTGCAAAGTATATTGTATTTGAGAAAAGATCCCAGGCCTGCATTTGATTCCTTCCCTTTGAAGATTGTAAATGCCAAAGATTTGCATACCTTTGAGCTTGATCAAGACCTTTCTTCTAAATCTTGTGATGACCATCTTCAGATTGATGAACCTCAAAAGACCAAGACCGATTATATACCTGCTGTACATACCCATACACCTTGTAAAATTCCAGATCGGTATAAACCTCTTGTTTTACCTTTTGTTCTCCATGCTTTCCCTAAAAGCTATGATCTATACTTGCCAAGGTTTGATGGTGAAAGTAAGAATGTCAATGCTGAGCAAGATGTGCAGAATTTTGAGAATTTTCTAGATCTTTTTGAAGTTGATGAAGAAGATGTTAGTATTAGGCTTTTTGCTCTTTCTTTGCAAGCTAAAGTGAAGAGTTGGTTCAAAGCCCTGCCTGATGCGAGCATCTCAGATTTCCAGCAGTTCGTCAAAGTTTTTCTCGACAGGTGGATGATCGGACAAAACCTTTTCTTGATTGTAGAAGAGTATAACCAGCTGAAAAGATTGCTAGGGGAGACAGTACAACAGTTTTCAGCCAGATTTAACCAAGTTTATTATTCGATGCCAGTTGATATAAGGCCTCCTCCTAGATCTACTCTCTTGCACTATTCGTGTGCCTTTGATCCGGAGATGGAGTTTCAGCTGAGAGAAAGGGATATTGCAACGCTTCATGAGATGCAAAACAGTGCAGTAAATGTAGAGGCGCATCTGCTGATCCGACGGGCAAGGTTGAAGGAAGAAGAGATGAAAAACATAGATCCGGAAAAATCAACATCTCTAGAGGTGAAGCTTGACATTTTGGTAAGTGCAGTAGAAGAGATGATGCAGAAGGTCACCACAAGAAATGATTATGATGTTCAAGTCCATGGCTCGCTGATTGAAGAAGAACAAGTTGCTGATCCAAAACATTTTGTTTCTTATCCTAGTTGTCATAGATCTGATAATGATTGTTTTGTAGATCACCTTGGAGAAGAGAGATCTGTTGATATGACATGTATGCTTGATGATGTCTTTTATACTGATGATTTGCCTCAGTTTGATCAGTATGATGATGATTATGTTCTCCAAACAGAAGCTAATCTTGCAATCAAACAAGTAGCTAGTTTGTGGGAGGAAAAAGTTCATTTTCAGCAGCTTGAATACAATGTTCAGCCATCACATATCAGCTATGACATTGACGAGGAAAGTGCATCAAAGTTTGAAGTAAGTGAAGGATCTTTGCCTTTTTGTTTTGATTCGTTTCAGTTCATCAGAGATAACTACCATGCAATCAAAAATCAAATGTCAACAAGTCTTGATTTGAATCATATTGAGAGCAATGAAAATTTTGTTCAAGACTTCTCATATTCAGATTTGCAACCCCCGAAAGCCATTGATTGTCAAGTTGCAGCTGAAGACTTGGAAGTGCACACACATGATTTAATGATTCAAGGTGACTCCGTACCATTCTGTTTTGAATCATTTCAGTTTTTGAAGGGTAGATTGCATAGTAAATCTTCAAATGAACAGCCTATAACAAATCAGCTATCTCTCAGTGTTAATGTTGAGGATGAGACAGATAACAAAATTCTTGAGCAGCCTGTAGCATCAGATTTGCAGCCACCAAATGAAATTGAAGGGCAGATTATAGATGAAGTTGTGGAAGATGAAATACATGATTTGATGATGCAGGAAGATTCTATACCCTTTTGTTTCAAAGCATTTCAGTTTATAAGGCAGAATCTTTGTAAAATCTCTCAAGAAAAAGATGAACAGCTAGAAGGATGTCATACATTTTCAATGGATTCATTACAGTAGTCTTTTCAAGTTTTTCATGATCCAATAGCTGATATTTTGGATGAGGTTTGCAGTCAAAGTCTTTCTCCATTAACTACATGTGAGCTTGAAACATGTGCTGATATGAATTTGATCCGGTAGCCAGTCTCTTTGTCATTTTCAGCAGAGGTCTCGTCACAAGGCTCAGATCAAAGTGTGCATTCATGGTATGAGGAGAAGAGAAGTAATCCATTGGATGAGCTAAGTTCCAGTGTGCTTGAATTTCAAGATTCTTATGCAGTGTTTTTGGAGGCGGATAGAGAATTCATATCATTCAATGGAGTTGTTCCCAAGTTGTCATGGGAGTTGCCTTTCAGTAGTTCTCTCTTGTTGACGAGCGAGAACTTGTGGAGAATTCGAACAGTAGACGGGATACTTACTTGGTTGCATTGGTTGTTTCATTTCACTTGATCAGGTGATGAATGAAATTGTTAGAGTAGGTTTTGATGAATAAGCTCCACTTTGAGCATCATTTTCAGTTGGTTGATTGTGTTTAAGTATTGAGTCAGTTTTTAGTTGAGTAAGAGTCAATTTGTGTTGTCAAGTCATCAGTTTTCAGTCATGCCTTTCAGCTTGAGTTTTTGACTCCATTGCCCAATGGATGAAGGCACTGTCTGCTCTCCAAGAGGTCTAAGGTTCTTGGTACCTCCAAGGAGCTACCATCCCCATTGGAGCCAATGTTAGTGTCAGTCTTTCCAGCCTTCCTCTAGTGATCAAATATGCTCTTACAAAGTGGTCTCAGAGGGTCCAGGTCAAATTTTGTCATTTCAAAGAGTTTTCAAGCAAAATTTGGTCACTAGGCATTAGGTCTAGGGTTTGTTTTCACTCCTTCTAAAGTTGTCCAAATGTCTGTCCATGTCATCATTCAGCTGAGTCTATCATCATTCATAGGGTTGTCATTATCATCTCAGTGTTTAATGAGTCATTTTACACCTTGTTCATGCTTCAGTTGCGCCTAGGTAAGGTCATTTCCCTCTCCTAGGGTTTTGAAAGCTAATTTCTCTTGGACGGTTAAATCATTAGCAAAACTTGTATCCAGATGTTCATAAACCTTCCCCTATCCTTAATTTACCTTATTAAACACTTTCCATCACTGAGATCCCCCAAAATCCTCATTTTTACACAAACCCTAGTTTCTAGCTACAACCTGGCAATTTTCTAGGTTGGGCCTGTGTTTTTCCCTTTTGGACCCCTTCCCCTCACTCGATCTCTGCGATTCCACTTTCCCCTGATTCTAACATCCCTCCTTACTTCCAAAAATTTCCCCAAGAATTTAGAAGCCTCTTATCCCCTTCATTCCGCTCCATTTTGACGAAATTCCTTGTTTCACACATCGGAATTAGTTTCACTCAAAAGATGTTTCAGAGCAATCAAAGATGAATTTGGGAAAACTGAGAGATTTTTTTGTCCACAACATGCCAAAGAAGAAAAACCTCCTTCACGTTTTGCACAGGTGTCATGGTTTTAGAGAAATGTCAAAATTACAATCGTCGGATCCAAGGAGGTTGGCCAAGGCACTAAAACGACGAAAAAGGCCCGATCCCCTTCAGATCTTGGCTGAGGCTTCCTTGAAGGAGCATGATATTAAATGACCTCAGTACAGCAAAAATTTCAAAAAAATTTGAGCATTTTTGGTCACTTATGAATTTTTGGGCAAAAAACAGGTTTTCTCCTTGATAGGTCGCGCGCCGCGCGCGACCTATTCGATGGGCAACTTCATTTTGGGAAAACTTAGCATTTCTGGATTTTTCATGCAAAGATACACCTTCTCAGCAATTACCAAGAGATTTCATCAAGTTTTGAGCCTCCAGAAGGTCAAAAAACATGCAAAAATTGACTTTCTGCCACCTTTTTGACAAACAGGGAGCAGTCTTGGGAGATTGCAATTTTGGAGGGGCAAATGGCCACCAACTTCAGAAATTCCAGTTGGTTTGGAAAGTAGACATCCAGACCTTTCCAACAAGCCCACTTTTGCCTCATTTGGACACCTGGAAGTTCCTCAAATGGAGCTCCAAAAAAGCGCGACCTATCAGGATTAGGGCGCGACCTATCAAGGAATTTTCATAATTTTTCACCTACAGCTCAGGAATTCGCCCAGCTTTGGCCAGTTTTGAATTGCGATGGGATTTTTCACCCTCTTTGATGTAATTAATTTATTTTCATGTTGATATGACACTTATTTACCTATTCTAGAAGATTCATTCATGAAATAGCAAAATTTAATGAATGAATTGGTTTCCTAGCTTATAGAGGCAAGTTGTTTTGACTGCCTAGATTTTAGTGCTCAGTTTAGAATTGGTTGAAACAACTCCTAGAAGGATGAGCTCAACCCCTAGAGGCAAGGAAAGATGTTAGATTGCCTATATTATGTACTTTCTTGGTCATTTTCATGGTTGGACTCTTGAGGGAGAAAGCTCTATTGTATTATTCATTGTATCTCAGCAATTTTGGCAAAGGAAGAAAGACCAGGGTTTTGCAGTCCTTTTTGTGATTCCTGTGGTTACATGTATTGATGGTGTGCTTCTCTTTGTACTTTTAAGTGTGTTATGTGAAATCATCCTCTTTATTTTTCTTCTGAAATTAGGCAAATGAAGTGTTAAAGTAGAATTCATGATTTCCATGCTCTGCTTTTAAATTTGCTTAATATCATTGTTTTCATCTGTTTAAGGAGAACTCAAGGTGATTGCTTGCTCTCCTTAGCTCCTCACCGGTCATTCCTACCCATTCACTTAATTTAAAGGCATCAATACAGTCTCCTACCTTGCCCCAAAGAACCCCCTGCAAAAACTGTGTCCAATCCCCGCACCCAAAATTTCCTTTCCCCGATTTTCCACCAAAACCCTAAAAAATCCCAAAACAAACTCTTTTTATCAGTTTACTAGCCTAAAATCAGTGTTTCCTTATTGGTTATCTCGCTCGTTGAATATCTTTACCGAGATAGATCAGAGAGAGCCCTCTCCTGCCCCGTAGGGCTAGCTACGAGGCTAAGTTGTTTGATGTTGCCTTGAAGTTTGCCTTTCTCAGCCTGAGGTGAAATTTCAAGCGCTAACACAATGCTTGAGAAATAAAGGTTGGGTTCGATGGCATAGAAAGTTCACCAACTCTAGTTTGTCCATGTTCAAAATTCTCTATGAACTCCTATGTGATTTTATCATTGTGACCATTGAAATTTTTAAGAAATTCGAGTAGCCCGTCCTGGTATAGTTTCCCTACTGTATCCTTACTCCAGTTTTCTACTTGAAGTATTTAGGTTCAGTTTTGGTTTCCATTTGCATCTAATCCATGTAACAATTAATATGGCCTTGTCCAGTAAATAACCTCATCATGAATATAACAAGATATATATATATATATATATATATATATATATATATATATATATATATATATATATATATATATATATATATATATATATATATATATATTAACCTTCTTTGATTGCAAAATTTCATACAAAACAACTCACTGTGTATTCAAAAGGATGCTCCTTTTTTATGTGCAAAATTTGGCAAACTGTGTTTAAAAATGTATGAGGAAATCATTTTTGAAACGATACCTGAAATGCAAATGACTGTCGAAACCTTGTAGAGATTATCTTGTTAAGGTTTGTTTGCTCTTGTGTAAACATACAGTCCTAGTTAAAATCACTATCTCCAGTGATTTGAAAAACCATTGGTCTATAGGTGGCAGAGCCTTTTTAGGGTGACAGAGTATTGCTAATCTAGGACTAAAGTTGTTTTTCTCTCATTGTATGACACGTTTAAACAAAAACTTAAGTCGAACCCTTTTTGAGAGAATAATGTAGTCTTAGAAATATTTTAAGTGTTGTGAAGACCCTGAGATCTACTCTTCCCTGATCACTGCACAATTTATGGGTTTTGATGGAGAATATGTCTGCTCAGTGTAGAAGAAATCTCAGTTTTGCACTCTCCTATCTCTCCTCCTTTAAAAACAATTCTCCTCCTTATTTCTCCACTCAATTCCTTGTACTATCTCTACTGCACAGGGTTCTCCTCTTTGCACGCAGTTCTCTTTCAATCTCTGTGTATTTATCAGTCAAACAAGGTTTGTTTTGTTGTTTTTCCTTTAGGTTGTGGATAAACAATTAATATGCAATGTCCTTTGATTCTGAGATGGGTTATGATGAAACTTAGCTGTGATGATGAAGAAAAATGCACAGACAATGTTCAACTATGCGTGCAACCCTTTGAAACATATTTTGACCATTTGTTGCTGCGTTTTTTGGGTTTGACTAGTTGACTGTTCATCCTATCACTTGTACATTTGGATGCCACTTGTTTCACTTGATGCATCATGGTTTTATACTCTTATCACCACTTTATAACACGAGTGTTTTCCATTGTACATGTCTGGACACTTGTTTTGTTTCTTGTTAATGTTGCATCATAGCTCATAATTTCTTGTAGTTTAGAGCTTTCAATACTCATCACTATTAGGACTAGTCTATGACTTTTGCTTTGCATGCTTTCTTGATTTTTAATTATGCTTGTTCATTGTGCATTTTTAGATCCATTATACTTGCATTGCATGTTGCATATCCATTATTATGCCTTTATCATTCCATACTTTCCATTCCTTTTTTTTTGTCATCATTCACATATACTTATGTATTGATTTGTATCGAAATGACCATAATATTGGGTCATTTCAAATCAAACTATTTTTTAAATAAGATGTTAAGTATATATGTAATGATACTAACTCTTTTTGCTCTTTCTTTGTAGGCATATGAGACTAATCCTTCTTGTTTTGTAGGAAATTTTCCATGAGGCAAAAACGTTTTGGCGCAAAAAGGAGATGTGGCCAAAAGTTTTGTAAAAATTGCAAATGATTGTGGTTGAGTGAATGATGAATTGATGAATGTAAGATTATAATATAAGGTTAATGAATGAAATAAGGTGAATGAATAATGTAAGAGGTAAATGTATATAATGTAGGGTGATGTATGATATAAGGTAATGTAGGATGATATATACATGGATAGGGGTACTGCGTATTCACGTTTAAACTAGTTTATCAATCTTAGAAAAAATTTCAAAATCGAAGGCAATAAGAATACTTTAAACTTACATTACTTTCCTTTTGCTTGATAGCTCATTGTCAATGCTTTTCTTCTGTTGATGATGACTTTAGCACTTTCTTCAACACTTCACCTTTTTCTAATGATGATGATAGTTTGACCTCAGAATGAATTCTGTTGAATGATATTTCTAGATTGTAGATGCTTGTAGCTACTTCTTAGGTCCATTTGATGTTGATTTTAAGGTGAATAATTAGGTCCCTTCTACAATAACATATGACATTGATCTTGTTCAGGTCCCTTACTGATAAATATTGATTATGATGTCTCAGGTACCTTCTACAATACAACTGCTTGATATTAAACCAATTACATAGTTTGTTGGTTTATTATGAATCTTCCCCCTTGCTGATCTTGAGACTTGACCTCAAGTCTTTGAATTTTGGAGGATGATTCTGCAAAATGAAATTGGAAAACATAAAACAGAATTCATATTCGCCAAACAAGTTGCTTTTCCGATATGAATTCGAGTTTGTATTGTGCCAGTATCTTGGATTTTCACAACCAAACTCCTTTATTATTTTTTAACTTTTTTATTTTATTTTTTATTCTGGAAGTAGAGAAGGCATATCACTATGTTGTTCTAGTACTTCCATATTCATGGATTTGATACTTCTGCGATTTGCATTCTGTGTGGTTGTATCTTCCGGATCCATCGCATATGTTGTTTTAGTGCATCGACGTTTCGAACCAGCCTCTGTGGTTCATCATCAGGATGAGAATTATTGAAGAAGTCAGAGATGGGTGATGGTGAATAAATAAGAGAAGATAATGGAGAGTGAAGGACCGACAAGTTCCAGATATGAGGAGCGGTTTATTAATTAGTTTTAGGATGGGTTTTATTTTTATTCTAATAAAGATTTTATTATAATTTCATTTATCTTTTATTCATTTGTTTGTGTTTAAATTTGTTTGACCTAATCATGTTTTTGGCTATTAGTTCATTTGTATATAAATGTTTAGTATATTTCTTATGCTTTGATTTAATATATTCTGTTTTTGATTTAATTATATGAACGATTAGTTTAATTCTTTTTATACCTATATATATGTATAACGATAGATCTAATATATTAAGATGTGTATATATTGATATATTATATTATGATATATGTATATATTGATTTAATATATATTATGTTTTGATTTAATGTATATTGATTTAATATATACTGTGTTTTGGTTTAATATATACTATGTTATGTTTTAATGTATTATGATATATATATATATTGATTTAATATCTATTATGTTTTGATATAATTACAAGTGCATTGTTATGGATATGAATGCTTAGTATAATTCTTTTTATACCTATATATATGTATATTGATTGATTTAATATATTATGATATATATATATATATATATATATATATATATATATATATATATATATATATATATATATATATATATATATATATATATATATATATATATATATATATATAATTTAATATATTATATATATATATTTAATATATATAGAATTTTATTATGGATTTAAATTAATTAGATATGGTGAAGGGTTTATTGCATTATGAAGGTGAGGGAAATTAATCAGACAAATTGTTTTCTGTTGATACTCTCTTCATAATTCTTATTTATTGATAGGCTTATTATAAAATTTTAGTTTATGACCATTAATTATAAATGAAATGGCGGCTTCATCAATTGTATTGATCTTGAATGCTCCATTGTCAAATATTTCTTCTATCTAATATGGCTGAAGCCAATGAGTAGTAAACTTAGCTTTGAAATCTTTGTACTTGTAGTCGAAAATAAGTGTCCATTCTCCCTGATGAAAAAAATTGTTTTTGATAAATCTGTCATGCCATTTGATTCTTTGTTGTTGTACTAGTGATGTATGCTCAACTGCCTGTTGTCTGATTTCGTCTAGTTCATTCAACTGCATAATTCTCTATTGTTGGGCTTCTGATAGGTCCAATCCCAATTTTGCTACAGGTTTAAATTTATGAATTTGAAATTCGATTGGTAAGAGAACTTCTTTACCATATACCAGTTGATATGGGTTGAATTGAGTAGTATTTCTCCATGTAATTTTGTATGACCATAATGCATATTTTAATTTTTCTGACCAATATTTTTTGTTCATTTGCATTGTATTTATCATGATGTTTTCCAGAACCTTATTAGTAGATTCCACTTGTCCATTTGCATGAGGATGATACGAAGTAGACTTTATATGCTTGATTTTGTATTATTTCGTAAGATCTCAGACAAGTTTAGAAGTGAACTGTGATCCTTGGTGTGTAACAATATATCTTGAAACTCCAAATATGACAAATATTTGTTCAAAGAGGAATGAAACCACTATTTCTTCTATTGCTCGTGCCACTTTTTGCTTATTCCCATTTTGTAACATAGTATGTACACAATAAGATGTACTTCTTTTCATTTGAAGGTGGGTTAATAGGTTCCACAAAGTCACGATCCCATTGTTAAAATCGTTCTATAAGTACTTGTGGTTTCAACGACATCTCATATGATACTACATGTCTTCTAGTTCTTTGACATCTATCACATCTTTTGACATAGGCCTTTGTGTCCTTGAAAATTTCTGCGCAGTATTAGCCAAGTTTGAGCATCTTGTATGTTTTTTATTTATATGCAAAATGGCCACCACATGGTTCATCATGACATGGTCTTAGAATATCAAGAATTTCATATTCTCTTACACATTTTATTATCTAAAGATTAGGACCAGTATAGAAGACGTCACCATTGACCCAACTATATCTAGCACTTTCTCTAGTTATTTTTATTTTATGCTTGCTAGTAAATGAGATGGTAATATTCCAGATGATAAATAATTAGCTACATCTGCAAACCATGGGATTTTATCTGTGATAGAAAAGAGATTTTGATCAAGAAAGTTGTATGAAATAGGAATAATATCCCTAGGAGAATGAAGTCTCGACAGGAAATCTGCCACCTGATTATCTTTTCTTAGTTGATCTAGAAGAGTGAGTATGAATTCTTGCATTAGTAACAACCATCTAGTAATACTGCCATTGGTAATTTTTTTGTTCATTAAATATTTAATGGTTGGATGATCTGTATGAATAAACACTTGATAGCCTGTTATATAATGCCTAAATTTATTGACTGCATGCACAACTACTAGCATTTATTTTTCAGTTATTGTATAGTTTAATTCTTCTGGAGTTACATTTTTGTTAATGAAATACATGACATAGTTAAACTGATTTTCTTTTTTTCCTAGAGATGCTCCTATCGCTGTAGCTGATACATCAGTAGATATGTGGAATGGAAATGACCAGTTTGGTCCTCTGAGAATGGGTGCTATAGACAATTTTTCTTTCAGTTTTTCAAATGCATTTTTACAATCTATAGTCCATTGAAACTCAATGTCTATTACAAGTAATTTGAACAAGGGTAAATCTATTTTGCTAAAGTTTTCAATGAATCTTTTGTAATAGCATGCATATCCCAAGGAACTTCTTATTTCTTTCTGTGTTGTTGGTGGCATTAAGTTTACAATGACTTCTATCTTTGTTGGATCCACTTTTATTCCATATGATGAAAGATGGTGTCCCAACACTTTCCCTTCAATTAGCCTCATAAAACACTTTTCATTGCTAAGATATAGATTTTTGTCAATGCATATTTATAAAACCTTTTCCAAATTGTTTAAAAAATCATAAAATGTGTTCCCATAAAAATAAAATCATCCATGTATACTTCTACACAAATATGTACCTCATGGACAAGTAAATGTCATTTTATCTTGATCCTCTAATGCTATCTTGATTTGATTATAACCACTAAATCCATCAAGAAAGGAAAATAAATTTTTCCCTATCAATGAGTCTAGTACTTGATCAATGAATGGTAGTGGGAAATGATCGTTAAGTGTTGCCTTATTTAGTTTCCTACAGTCTACACAAATTCTCCATTTTCATTTTTTCTTAGGAACCACAAGGGAGAAACTCATTGACTATCAGAGATGGTGTAGATAAATTCTACGTATAATAGTCTATGCAATTCCTCTTTCACTATCTTTTTCATTGTTGGATTCATCCTTCCTTGTGTTTGTCTTACCGGTTTGATAGTTTCATTTGTGTAAATGTGATGGATACATGTTTTTGAATGGATTCCCTACATATATGTATACTCCCAAGAAAAATATTTTGAATATTTCTTTAATAGTACAATTACTTGTTCTTCCTGTCATGATTGTAGATTGATAAAAATGTTAATATTTCTTCTGAGGCTGATTTGGATCAGTTTACTTTGAGAATTTTTTATTGTGTTAATAGGAAAAATTTCTTCAAATAATGTTTGTAGTTAATTAATAGTGCAAGTTTCCTGAAAACATTGATTTAGCAATTGATATGTAGCTTCATGTTGATTTGTTCTTCACTGCTGTGAAATGTCAGGTTTTGAAATGAAAAGATCCACTAAGCCCTTATTATCCTCTTCTCTAAGATTGAAATCTTGATTGATAGTTAGAATTGGTTTAATTTCTTCTTTTTGTTCATCGGGTCAAGATAATAGAGAATGATATTGGGCAGGATAATAGAGTATTATATGCTCCCTCTCATTTCCATGTGATATTATCATACTTTTTTATCTACATCCAATAAAGGCATCAACTGTGGCTAACCATGGTCTGCTAAGAATTAAAGGATGGCCTCCTAAATTTGATTTTGGTTGTAGGACTAGGAAGTATATAGGATATCCCAAGAATCCAAGGAAACAATGATGTCTTTGAGTAATCCTTCTGGCATTATTTTGGGTCTGTCATCTAGCTCCAGAATTGTAGTGGTTGGTGAGATATTTGGAAATTTTCAATACTTCATAATTTCTGATGTCATGACATTTATAGTAGTTCCTAGATCAATTAAAGTTTTAGGAACAAAAAAATTATTGATTGAAATGGTAACCATAGGTATCCCGGGATCAATATACTTTTCAATTATTGTTTTGTAGACAAGGGAATAGCTAATTTGCCAATGACTTGGATTGTGGGTGGATCTCTTTTCTTTCTACTAGTTTTCTTAATACATAATTCATTTATTGTTTTTGTATAGATTGGAATATCTTTGATATCTTGCAACAAAGGAATTTTAACATAATAATTCTTTAACTCATCTAAGATATCAAATTCAGGAAAAGAAATTGAAGTTTTCTACCCTACTGACCTTTCTAGTAAAGGTAGTGTTTGAGTCATAATAGTTCTACTTTTCTGAATTTGATTACTCGGATAAGATTTTTCAGATTGTTCTCCTTCTTTAATCTTTTCTTCTATAATCATAGGAGAGCCTTTTTGTAAGATTTTTCCAGACCTCAAGTGGATGTTTTGAATAGGAATATTTGAATATGTTGTTCCTTCCTCAGTATTGTAGATTGGCCTCTCCACTTTGTTGCTTGGATTTGCTATCGGTTTGGTTGGTAGTTGAGTTTGTTTGGGTGGTGTTTGGTTAGAAGGAACCTGAAGCAGCTAAAGTTGAGTTAGTGCTGGCATTGACAGTTATGTGAGTGGATTTGATTGAGGGGATTGTTGGAATTGCTGATACAGAAATGGTTGTTGGGGATATGGCTGTTGAGGATAAGATTGATATTGTTGTTGATATGGTTGTTGAGGATAAAATTGTTGGGGAGGTTGGTCTCCATAAGCATATCCTCGTCAACTTTGTGAAAGTTGATTTTGGCTTTGGTAAGGAGGCGAAGCCTACCATGGCATAACAACATTCCATGAATTTTGGGCAAGGTATTGACTAAATTGATGAGGAATTTGTTGAGTAAATTGTTGAGGTAAATTTTGAGGCATACTTGTAAACTGTGGTTGCTCAAGTTTTCTTGGTGCCAAATAGTATAGAGAGTCAATTCCTTGACTTTCATATATTGGGTTTTCTTGTAACTCCTTTAGCTTTGGACAATTATCAGTTAGATGATTTTCAGTACAAAGTCCACAAACTTGAATACCATCTAAAGGACATTCCCTTAGTGGATGTTTCTTCCTACATTTAGGACAAAAAATTGATAGTGCTAGATCGTGTTCATCATGTTTTTTCTTAGCCTTAAGTACATCAACTTGTGTTCCCAATGTGCTCAAAATATCAGTTTTAAAATTCTCAAACAAATTCCCTAATTCAGCTCTTGTTATGCTTCCTGTTGCTCATTTACTAACTTTTGAATTTACATTCCTTTTTCCACTTTTTGCTTTACCTCTACAATACTTTTGACCCAATTTTGAAATTTCATCAAAGAGAAAATATGAGATGTCTCCTTTTCCCATCACATTAATAATATCAAGATACTCATATCATATTCCATTGAGAAAAATATATTATAATGGTATAAGGACTTAGAGAATGTTGTTTGGATTTCTGTAAGCTGTAAAGAAATTGTTCTTAGTATTCATCCAAACTCTCATCTTCTTGTTGAGACATCCCCAAAATATATTCTTTTGAATCTCTAGTCCTACAATACACTTGATACTTATTCAAAAAAAAATTCCTCATGTCTTCCCAAGAAGTTCTAGTGTGTTATCCTAATCCCATAAACCATTTTAATGCAGCTACTTTAAGAGTAGTAGGAAAAAGATGAAGCTTATGTGTATCATTAGTATAACCATAACTACGACATAAGATATAAAATTCAAAGATGAATGAATCAGGATCTTCAGAAGAAATTGCATAGAAATTTGGTAAAATCGAAGGTGCAATATTCTTCATTTTTACCTCCTCTCCAATAATTTCCCTAGAATCTAAAATTGGGAATCCAAAAGTAGCTTCTTCATCATTTTCTATTTCTACATCTTGTCTACTCGTATGAGCATATTCTCTTTTTTCATCTTCCTCTCTTTTCCTTTCTGCTTCTCTTATTGTCTCTTCCTCCTTTTTTCTTTACCATTCTTTTTGTTTCTTTTCATATTGTACCCTTTGTTCTGGAGTGAGTATTGGGATGTTATATCCTTTCCCTTCTTCTGCCATATCTTTTTTAGTAGTTTCAAATGTTTCAATAACAAATTGAGATTGGGCATTTTCAACTTGTTTCGTTTGTTTAGAAATAGTTTCAAAGATAGGCTAATCTATTTGTTCAAGAATAGGTTGATCAATTGGTTTTCTTATTTCTCTTTGTTTTCCTATGGAAGATATTACTTTTTGTTTTTGTTTTCTCTTTACTTCATAAGCTAACAAAGTTTGTCTTTCAATAAGTGTTAACCTTTGTCTTGAATGTCTTTTTTCCTCTAACACTTCCAAGGTTGGTTTTCCAGCAATTGGTGTAGTTAATTCGAATGTAGGTAGTCCTGCTTCTACCAATGGTTTAGTAGTTGGGGGTCTTTTTTTATTTATCTGCCAATTTCGTCTCTTTTTCTAGTGATACAGAATCATAATGGAAAAATCCTAACTACAATCTTTTATTTTTTGTTTTTTTAAAAACTTCCTATTTTGATTAAATCTGAATGTGCTTCCCCGGATATGGGGCCAAAAATGTCAGGTCATTTTACTAAGTAAACTAACACAAGTGTTTTAATTATCAATTCAGGTTTTTAGACATGGAAGCACGTCCAAAGTGTATTGACATCAGGTAAAGTCAATTTTGGAAGGCAAGGCTCAAAGGTTAAGGGAAATTAATATTACAAATAAGTTCTAAGTTTAAAGAAACTAAAAAAGAACTTTGATTCAAGATGCAGTAAGCGAAGGAAGAGGCTCCTAGCTTAGGAGGTCCTAGTTGTCCTTCCCCACAGTACTGTCCTCAAGAAGAGAAACTAAAAAGAAAAAGTTTGTGATGTGCAGAAATCAAGAGAGGATCCTAACTTAGGAGTTTTTGGTTTTCCTTCCTCACATTTCTTCTCCAACAACGTTATCAGTGCATCAAATGATAAACTGGAATTCAAGAAACAATTCAAGAAATGCAAAAAGAATTATTTTTAGTTGTGATTTATAATTTGATAGAAAGATAATGTAACTTAAATCCTTGGTGGTCCTTTCATACTCAAATTAGATTTTAAACCAAAATAATCCAAAAATCATACAAAAATCATAACACATCTAAGTAACTAAATCATAAAACTAAAACAAGAAATGTTGAATCAAAACTAAGACAATTTACACAAAATTTAACCAAATTATACTTAGCTTGGTATGGGGGCCCTCCAACCTTGCCTTGTACACATGAACATCTAACTTAACAAGGCATCTGCAACATGAACAAAAAGTAGAATAGTATAAATGTTTGTTCAAATTATCTCAAAAATCTCCAAGAATCTTAATACAAAATTACACTTTTTTGAAGGGTCCATAAACTCTGTTTAAATAAGAAAATAATAAACAAACTTTGCTATAATGGCTCTAACAGCCATATCAATCCTAATCCATGCATACAGGTCGAAATCATCAAGTGTGGTTCACAAAATTAAGAAAAATCCAACAAAATAATAAATCAACTCCTTTTTACTAGGGATTCCTGAATGACAGGTCAAGTTTGACCAGCATTCACTGGGTCAGTTTTTGCTTAATTTGACTGAACTAATAGGTATTTCTTCATCCATGGTTCCAAAGATTTCCAAATATGTGCTCTTAGATCACCCAGGTTTCCTACACATATGACTTCCATGAAGTTATTACGGGAATTTTTAATCGAGTCCAATTTTACTCTCAAAACCCAGTTTTTACAAAAAAAATCCAAAAATTAAAAAACTTAATTTAGTTACTTGAATATGAAAAATAGGACTAAAATTAGGCACATATAGGTGAAATAGGATGTAATATGGTGGTAAATAAATGGAATTTGGATAGGAAAATATGACCAAAATTGAGGGCCAACAATCTTCCTTTCTTGGAATTGCAATCCTCTTTATAGAACTTCACATGACTGCTTCCTGCTTTAAAAAGTTTGCATATCGAATGTTATCTTATCATATTGTAGATCCAAACACTCTGTCACATTACATATTTGAATTCTCTGTTGTATAATAGATCCAAACCCTCTATTGTATTATAAGTTCGAACCATCTATTCTATTACAAGTCTGATCTTTTTGTCCCTTCAAATTGGTCAAGATTCTTTTGCTATTTATGGTTGTTTGTCACTATAATTTGGGCCAACATGAACAATTGTCTTGAGACTGATTTGTATACTTGTTTGGAGGTTGATTTTGAATAATATGTCATATTATTTTATATAAGAAAAGGGATGAATTGGTGGAGGAGATCACTTTGACACAATTTTTTTTTTTTTATGACTTTTGATTTTGACTCAATAAAATAACCTAGAGCACACAATAGGTGCTATGAACTAATGACCATTGACATAAACCTGAAATCCATTATTGAATAAGCCAATCCCTTTACAAAAAACCAAATTTGTTTTCTTTTGAAAAACCATGACTCAAATACAATTATGAAGACCAACACTACTTACATTATTTAACACTTGGTCTTAGATTACCCACCTCCTCTCTCTCTGTCTTGAAGATTCAGAGACCTTCTCTTCATAATCATTAAAATAATAATTTGTAAAATATGCCCACACAGTCCAATACCTGAAGTGGAAACCATTTGACAAAAAATTCCTTGGTGATTTTTTGTCCTCTCGTGGGCTTTTATACCATGTTAATTTTAGTTAACATATTCTTAGCTTATAATAGTTACTTCAATTTTCCATATTAGCCCAATCACAATTGCAATTCATTTCCAATAGAAATCACATAAACCATTATCACATTGATAGTAACTGAAGAAAGAAAAATAAACATCAGTCACAGTCTACAATTTTTCCAGTCAACAAAAGTCAAACTCTTCCCTAACTAGAAAGTTAAAGGTTGGTCAAAGTCCTCCAAAATAACTTAGTGAAAGGAGAGAGAAACTCAACCTCTCTTAATAGTCAAACAACAACAAAATAGTCAACTTTGGAGTGGTCAAACATGGCCAAACAAAAGGTCAACCCTGCATTCAAACGTCCACCTCAGGCCTGCAGTCAACGCAGGTTAAACCTACCCATATTTCCTTGATTCTTTTGCCATTCAATGTGGCCTGGTAAAAGAGAGTGAACCCTCCAAAAATTGTAGTCAAAATAGGTCAAATGAACCTCAGTCAGATATGGTCAACGATGGATGAAACAAGAAGCCATTGTAGAGATAAAATGCCTAATCAAAATATCACATGTGTGAAGAGAATATCTGTCCTTAGAGATCAAACCAATCGGAAGAGGAGAGAGAAATATGTGTGATGTGAAGATGCCAAAATGGAGTTTCCTTAACCTTTATTTATAAAATTCAATGTGGGATCCTTAATAAAATATGCCATACATACCTCAATGTTACATGCCTTTTTATGGTGACCTACTATTCCGGAAGCAATGGTCATTTTATCGCTTTTCTTTAAGGTGTGCATCAACCCAAGATATTATTTACTGTATCTATATACTAACATCTTCTTGCTTCAGGATCAATATCATACTACTCTATTTTTGTCCCATTAGTGATGGATGGATCTAGAGAACTATCTACAATGATATCCCTTTTAACCAAGAATTTCTAGAAATGATTATCAAAAAAACTATCTTGTAATGATTCTTGTTATTATCGTTAGTTACTGATGCAACAAAAACTCCTTCCCATGATGGAACATAATTGATTATTTCTTGACATTTAGTGATAGGGTGACAAAAAAGAGAACCTTACTTCAAAGAGATAACTGTCACAATGAGCCTACGTACTTCCTCTAGACTACTATCTCTTCAAAATCAATAAATTGTTGGTTCTCTAGTTACAAATTTTTGATGCACAGGTCCCACAAAATTGACTGCTACAAGTGTAATAATATTCCTTATACTAGAAAATTTCTTCGAAATGTTTACTTCAATATTATAGTGAATAAACAAAAAAATTTCTTTCACTGAACGTTGTGACATTACCACTTCCTGTAGCTTGCCTCTTTCCAACATGACCAATTATGTTATTATACCCTTGAAATAGGGCTTTGAAATATATACCCTTATTCTTGTTGTCAACTTTATAGCGCTACACAGAAAACAATTCAAAAAATAATACCACTGTAAATTCACTAATAGATGTACCTTTCAATGAAGATCGACTCATTGATTTTCACAGGCTGGGGCTATGTATTTTTATGTTCCAATCTTGTTATAGAACCTACATAAATATTTTTATCTTCTTATGCCACTTACATAGGTCAACGAATCCTATCTTGATCAATGGTGACTATAGCTATGAAGATAAGGTGGATGCGACTTTAAGAGACTCAATCTAGGTATCTTTTGCTCGAAATTAGAATAGGCAACTAAAATCCCCTTTCAAGATGACTGGTATTTCAATTTATGTCCTTTTGAAGTGTTTTTATATCTCAAAGAGGAGATCTAGACTTGTTTCTTTATAAGACTGAGATTATTCCTTCTAGATTTCCAATTAGGTCGTTATCCCAGATTTGATTTGAGACCAATGAGAGAATTGATCCACACTCTCAATATGACAATCTAAATAAGGAACGCACTTAAAATTTCAATGTCTTAATGCATAGTTGTAGATTATGGATTTTGGAATTCTTTTAACAAAACTTAGTCTCAAAACGAGGTCATCAATACCCTCGATCTTCGATCTCTTTTAAGCACATGTGTATCCTCTTTCAATAGTTATTTTAGCTTCCTTTGAAAAGGTGACAATGGAAAACCTTTTAGGGCTTCCAAAAGAGACTCATGCACATGCCTTTCAACTTGAGGCCATGATCGCTAAAAACTTTTATAGAATTAAGGCTTGATAGATGAATTTAGGATCCTTTAATATGCAAGTGAAATTCATATGTATCGATCCACTTGTAACAATACTAATGCTTAATATTAAACTCAGTCTTGAATTTCTATGCATACGTATAGAGAGAGTATCTTAGTCCTCTTGAAATCAGAAAGGAAGAATTTCATCTAGGATTTAGAATAAAGGTTTATGCTCAAAATGTTTTAATAATACTCAGAACCTTTTTCACGAATATTTGACATCTTTCCAAGATGATAGATAATGAGAAGACCTTATGATATCTTTCCTTGACTACAGTAGCATGCAACTTTGAAGACTTTGGATCTTGTAAAATTACCTCATATTCATGCTTACTTTGTCAATATGCTTGGAATTTATTAATCTCCTCAAATAACCTTTTGGTTTGTCAAGATTAGATTCCTTAAGCTCTCGCTCTTCTTGATTGAGTTTGAGGTTATGTCACAGAGAATAGGGCTAGTATAATGATCCAAAGACTTTTATTTCTTATTTGATAGGTTCTGTCCAAGGAGAGAAGCTCTTCTACCTATTTGGTCAGGAAGAATAGTGATTATATCCCTCCAAAATATATTGCTCCTTTATTTGTATACTATCGAAGTTATCTATGAAATTAGACTCTAGAGCTAGTAATTATTCCTAGATTTTTGCTTATCTTGCCTTCACAAATTTAAACTAGGGAATTCGTTCTTCTTGAGATGAGATGGTGCCAAGTTGATCTTCTTTTCTGCCTCCATTTCAAAACCTAGCTCTGCTACCATCTTGATAAATCTAGGTCAGATAGTTAGTTTAAATATTAACTTTATTTCTATTTAATCTTTGACACTTTATTGAGATTTAGATCCTTCCATGGCTTTTGTTACAGATCAATGTGATGGGTTTATCATATATTTGATGTGATGGGTCAATCATAGAGGGTTTAGAATACCATATATTTGATCAATTCCTGGTATAAGACAATTAACTCCGTTAGGAACTGATTTGAATGGGAAAGTTAAGTTTATTGTGCTGAAATCCAATTTGAAATATAAACAAGTGATTGAGGATTATGAGGTAAATTGCAAGTTAACCATAAGTTTTTATGTGTTTTTATGTAAATTTCATGAGAAAATTAACATAATTAAAACAATTAACAATAACATATATCAAACATAAACATTACCATAAACAGTAACACAATAACACATGATGAAGGATTTCAACCCTCCTGGGCTACATCTCCTTGGTCCAGCTTCCAATGGCCTGACCCTCTTTCATTATGCTCAAATTTGTGAATACATACATTTACAGTCCCCAAGTGGATCTGAAACCTATTCCAATAGCTTCAGAAGACCCAAAAACACCTGTCTAGCCACTTCCTGCTCCAAAATTGGACAAAAAATACATTAGTTATGATTTCCCCAAGTTTTCCTACTAATCACACCTCAATTTCCTGAAAATCCAGCACCTAGCACATGATTTCTCCCACAATTCTGCTAACTGAGTGCCAAATTTGTGGGAATCCGGCTGAAATTGTTAGACCTCCAATTTATCCAATAAGGCCTTAATACCTAAAATTGTGGCCACATGGGGGGCGACGTGCCTGGGGGCCAAGGCTAACCACCCGCCCCCACCGACCAGTCCCCTTTTCGCTTCACCCATGGTCATGTTGCTACATATGACTAGGGGTTGTCCCTTCCCCAAACAGTGCACTACTCAACATTTAATTTGCATTTGTTTCACAATATTAAACAAGGAACATGTGTGGTATAATGGTTAGACTTGACCCTTGTGGAAATGAGGGTCAGTGGTCAAATTGTGGAGGGTCTTATTCAGACTTGATCCAAAATCTTAGTGGCCCCCATGCTACCATGTGGAGACCTCTGATTGGGCCACATGGGAGCCTGTGGTTGGCCACTCTAGAACTAATAAAAATTGCACATGTCTGCTGCCACTAGGCCTACCACATGTCAAGTTGTAATTTTTCAAAGGTCTAATCATCTTGCATAGTCATCATGCCACGTAATCATTCCAGTTAGCCCACCATGTCAGCAGTACAAACTGTTGACTGTGAAGTGTTGCACTTTTTTTTGCCAAAATTCGATTGTTTGAGAAAATGGATGGAAGGCATTTCTGGGAGCATACAGAGTCTGTTTCACACAAAATGAGTTTCCTCAGATTTAGAACAACGATCACTACACATTCATTTAGGTTCCACACCGATATGACAACTTTGAAGTTTGAGCAAATTTTTGAGCACCTAACCACTCCTCCCCCTGGAAGCTTTTGGACTAAAAAATATCACTTTCAATTGTTCAGAAGATGAGAGTACAACTCCCTCACCTTTCCAATCTCAATCCATTTGGCCTTTCTTGGATTGGTTCCTTTGAGCCCCGCACGAAGGTAATCCACATTCACTCATTTTGAAGACCTTGTTCTTCTATCAAGAATGGTGTCTTGCTATAGTTCATAAAGGTATTCAAGAGATAATAATTCAATCGAAGGAATTTGAACATTCTCTCCTTGATCTTCAATCAAAGGAGGCTCATACAACCTTAAATTTTCCACATTAACAACAACATAAATTTTCATATATGAAAGAAAATACAACCTGAAGGCATTGCCACCAATCTTTTACAAAATTATGAATGGGCCATATTGAATTGGTTTTAGGTTTTTACCTTCTCCTTGGAGCCTCTCTTTGATAATGTGAAGCCAAACTTCATCACTAATTTCGAACTTGTGTTCTACCCAATGCTTGTCGTGCCTTCACTTGTACTTGCCTTGACTCTTTTCTAGCTGTTCTTGAACTCTTTGGTGTGCCAATTGGATGTGTTCAATGAAACTTCTTGCTGTGCCTATGTTACTATGACCATAATTAGCAACATCCTTTCCAAAAATGAAATCCAAAGGATACTTAGGAAAATATCCCAAACATGCTTCAAATAGCGATGTTTGAGTTGGAGAGTGCTTGGCCCAGCTGTAAGCAAGCTAAATGTAGTGCCAATGTTCATCCCACAACTTAGGATGGTTGTTGCAATACCCATGAAGAACATGTATCATGGTCTTTTTCACCACCTCTTTTTGACCATCTATTTGCAAATAAAATGTTGTACTCTTTTTCAATTTGGTATCCATGAATCCCCACAAGCTTGACCAAAAGTTCCCAACAAAGCACGAAACTCGATCATTAACAATGGATGTGGAAAATCTAAAATGCACTCATACATTATAAAAGCATAAGTAGTTTGTTCAGTTATATTTTTCTTTTTACTTAGCATCAAAATAGAGATTTTGTTGAACCTATCAACAACTACATAAAGATAATCATGACCTATTTTTGACAATAGAAGACCTCCTACAAAATCCATAGAAACACTCTCCCATGGTCGTGAAGGTACCAGAAGTGATGTGTACAATCCTAACTTCCTTTTGCTAGGTTTACTCTGCACACAATGAACATCCTTTAATAAATTGTGAAGCACTTTCAAGCATATGAGGCCAATAACAATACCTCTGTAGATGTTCCACCATCTCACTTACACCAAAATGACCACCAATAAGAGAGGTATGTGGATCTCTTATGATGTTGACTCTTTCTCCCTATGGAAGACAAAGCTTACCAAGATGGTACAACGCGTTATCATGCAAACGATAATCCAATTCATCTACATGGTTACCTTGACTCAAGTTTGCATAAACATCCTAAAAGTCATTGTCTAGTGCATACTACTCAATATAGCTTTCATGCAAAGCATAATTATGCTTTAGTAAAGTAGCTGCACTAATAATAGGTCTAGAAAGAATATCAACAACCTTGTTATATATACCTTTCTTATACCTTATTACCAAGTGGAATTGTTGAAGAAAACCCATGCATCAGAAGTTCCTTTATTGTTGCAACTTATTTTGAGATTGCAAGTATTGCAATGACTGATGATCAGTGTGAATGATTGTTTCCTTACCCATTAAGTAGTGTTTCCACTTTTTCACCCTTTGCACCAATGCATACAATTCCTTGTCATATGTAGGATAATTAATCACTGCACCACTGAAAGTTTCTAAATGAAAACATATAGGCTTACCATGATGCATGACGATTGCCCCCATGGCATAGTCATTAGAATTAGTTTGGATCTCAAATGATTGTCTCAAGTCTGGAAGTGCAAATACTGGGGCTAAACTGATCTTTTCCTTCAATGCATCAAAGGCCTTTTGTTTTTTACCTCCCCACTAAAAAACCTTTTTCACACTAGTCAATGCATGCAAAGGAGATGTAATAGAAGAAACGTTAGCAATGAATTTCGTCCAATGTTGGGCTTCTCCCCAAAAAATTCTTACTTCAGTAACTATCTTGGGCCTTGGCCAATTCAAAATGACATCAACCTTGGAGGGATCTATTTTCAACTCACCTCCTCTAACAATATGACCCAAGTAAACTAAATAAGTTTTTCCAAACTCACACTTTGACATCCTAAAATACAATTGTTCTTTCTTTAAGACATCGAGTACTTTTGTCACATGAATGACATGCTCATCACAAGATTTAATTAAAATTAAGATGTAATCTAAGTATACTATAACAAACACATCAAGAAATGGTCTCAATGCACCATTCATCACATGCATGAAGGTAGAAAGAGCATTACATAAACCAAAAGGCATAACTAGCCATTCAAACAAACCTTGTTTTGTCTTGAATGTTGAGTTCCAAATGTCTCCTTCAACAATTCTAATTTGATGGTAGCCACTCCTTAAGTACAAATTAGTAAAATAATTTTCATCTTTCAATTGATCAAGTAAATAATTTATTCTAGGCATTGGGTAGTGGTTCTTTGCCATAATCTTGTTCAATGCACGTAATTCCACACACATGTGCCATGTTCCATCCTTCTTTTGCACCAAAATAATAGGTTATCCACATGGTGAAGAACTTGGCCTGATGATCCCTTTGTCCAACAACTCTTGAATTTTCTCTTTAATTTCTTCACTTTCCGTCATTCACATCCTAGATATGCCAATATTAGGAAGAGGACAATCTTGCTGCAACTGTGTTTCATGTTGGATTCCTCTCTTGGGAGGAATTCCTTTTGGTTCGTGAAACATCTCATCATATTGGTTAACAACATCAACCAATTCAAATTTCAATCTTGAGCCACAACCTTGAAAAACTTCATTATCAACATCATTCTTGGGTTTGATCATTATAAGCACACAATTCTTACTAGAATTCACTGGTCTTTTCATCTACCCCACATTTACAAGTGAAAGACTTAGTTTCTTACTACGGGCTCTTACAATGTATTCTATTCCATCTTTGAAAAAATGGTATTATTTTTCATGTCTATGGAGTATAGCTTTTATTTCATAGAGATATGGGCTGCCAAAACCTATACCACATATGTCTAATGGCACAACATCAAGTTCCACTTTATCTATGATATTTGTAGTAATGGTGAATTTTAGTCTATGCTTTCTAGTTACCTGCAATTGTGCATTGTCACACACCCATCCTAATGGATATGGATTATGATGTGGAATGGTTTCCAAGTTTAAAGTTTTGACAATGTTTTCAAAGATGATATTGGCTTGAGAGCCTCTATAAAAAAGAGTATCAATTTTGCTATGTTTTGAGATTACCTTTATGTGGAAAAGTTCTATACTCTTCTTTTCATTCGGAGTTTCATTGTGTAAATTTGAAGTACTAGTGATAGCAATGGAGTCCTTACCTATTATCCCCATGGATGTGATTTTAGTTTCATCACTTGAATCGGATCCCAAATCTTTTTGAATGGTTGCACTTGTAATTTTCTTTCCCTTGTTGTTTAATTTCTTTGGTTTCATCTCAGGATGATGCTTCCAACAACAAGCTTCATCATGAACCTCTTTGGAACAATGTTTGCATGTTAGTTTCTCTCTTTCTTTCTTAATGGCTACATTTTTCTTTCCTTTCCCTTTGAAATTATTTCCTTTGTCTCCACCTTTCAAAGGCTTCTTTCTGCCCTCTTGTGGAATGTTTTTCCTTCTTGATTCAAGATGTGTGTCCTGCGCACAAACCTCATCTAAACTGGTAGGATTAAACATAAGGATAACATGCCTCAAGTAGTTGTGTAAACTCCCAATATACTTCAATAAAGTGTATTGTGACTAAAAATCCACACCTAATATCAAATACCTTCTAAAATATTCGATGTAACTTTGCACACTTTAACCCTTTAGTTGTCCAAAATTCAGCTAGTCTATTATGGTTTTTTGCATGTGTAAAATTGTCTTTTAATTGCAGCAATAAAATTAGACTAAGAGGTTGAAATCTTACCATGTTTTTCCATCTCGTCTTGTTTCTTGGCTTCCCACCATATTAATGCTTCACCCTCCAGTCTCAAGGAAGCTAGATGAATCTTTGTGTCATCGTCTTGAAGTTTTTGAATCCTATAGTAGACCTCAAGTTGACAAACCCAATTGTCAAGATTTTCTGCATTCACTTCACCATTATACATTGACAATTCAAATTTTACATCTAGTTTCAATAAGGGAGTTTTACCATGTCCCTTTGAGGTATGTGCATGAGTTTGAGTAAGGGTTGTAGTAATGGAAGAGGATGAAGATGAAGGTGAAGATGGTGGTGAGGTTGATGGTGGTTTATCACAATTTCCATTACCTTCTCCTCCTGAATAACCTTCTCCTTTTGGAGGTTTGGAGATTTCACCCTGCAACCTTTTATTCCTCTCTTCATAGAGGACATTTACCATTTTTTTCATGTCAAAGAAAGCCCTCATAAAAAAATTCTCATCCTATTACATATTTGTAGGCTCTCCCTCATGTGACATGCTTGTTGAAGCTTCAAATGCAATTTGAGGTAAAACTGGTGCTGGAGATTGTGGAAATATTTCTCTCCTTATCCTTGCCCCAACTTGAGGACCTACAACCACAAGCTTTCATTCTCCTCTCTCGAGCTTCAACATTTTAAGCATCTCATTCACTTGCAAACAGTTAAATCCTCCTTGCACAAAGAAAACCAAGAGCTTTGATACCAAAATTAATTTGAATGGGAAAGTTAAGTTTGTTGTGCTTAAATCTAATTCAAAATATAAACAAGTGTTTGAGGATTATGAGGTAAATTGCAAGTTAACCGTGATTTTTTATGTGTTTTCATGTAAATTTCATGATCAAATTAATATAAGTAAAACATTGAACAACAACATATATCATACATAAACATCACCGTAAATAGTAAAAAAATAACACATGATGAACGAGTTCACCCCTCCTGGGCTACGTCTCTTTGGTCTAGCTTCCAATGTCTTGGCCCTATTTCATTATGCTCAAATTTGTGAATACATAGATTTACATTGATCCAATGGACCTAAAACCTATTCCAATGGCCTCAGAAGCCCCAAAAATTCATGTCTAACCTCTTCCTACTCCAAAATTGGATAAAAACTACATTACTTATGATTTCCCTAAGTTTTCATGCTAATCGCACCTCAATTTCCCCAAAATCCGCCACCTAACCCACCATTTTGCCTCCCATTCTGCTAACCAAGCGCCAAATTTGCAGGAATCTAGCCGAAATAGTTGGACTGTCGATTTAGCAACTAAGGCCTTAATGCCAAAAATTGTGACCGCGTGGGGGGCCACATGCCCGGGGAACAAGGCTAACCACCTTTCCTCACTGGTCGGGCCCCTTTCTTCTCCACCCACGGTTGTGTTGCTGCATATGACTAGGGGCTAGCCCCCTTTCTAAACAATGTGCTAGTCAATGTTTAATTTACATTTGTTTCAAAATATTAAACAAGGAACATGTGTGGTCTAATGGTTAAATCTGACGCTTGTGGAAATGAGGTTTAGTGGTTGAATCCTGTAGGGTCTTATTCAGACTTGATAAAAAATTTAGTGACCCCTATGCTACCACATGGCCGCCTCTGGTTGGGCTATGTGGTAGCTTGTGGTTGGCCACTATACAACTAATAAAAGTTGCCCTTGTTAGTTAATACTAGGCCTGCCACGTGTCAAGTTATAATCTTTCAGAGGTCGAGTGAGCCTACACATTCACCCTGCCACATAGGCATCCTAGTCAACCTTCCATGTCAGCAGTACGAACTATTGAATGTGCAGTGCTGCTTTTTTTTACCAAAATTGTCTGTTTGAGAAAATAGACAGAACACATTTCTAGGAGCATACGGAGTCTATTTCATGTGAAACGGGTTTCTCCCAATTCATAATGATGAACACAATGCGGTTGTTCAGGTTTCACATCGATTCGACAACTTTGAATTTTGAGCAAATTTTTGAGCACCTAATCAGGAACACCAAGAGCCTATAATCATATTCTCATGTTAAACAAAAACATTATACAATTTGTGCCCATGGTAAGTCAACCATCTACTACACTTTATCCCTATCCTACTCTGCCATACACTACCACACTCCTAATTTAGCTGCTAGTTACTCCTACTTCAATGCCTAATCATAACATTTTTGATTATGATGACAATAAAAGTACATGTGTGTAGTTTCCATGATGGTATGTATGATTTTTCATCCCCACATTGTCTGTAAATGATTATAACCTTGAATGGACTAGCATTGATCTAACTCATCATCTCAAAATAACTTGGCATATGAAAATTTACAATTTTTTTCATCATTACTTCACACTATCTCATAGATGACCCTAACTACATATTATATGCATGAATTTATGTAATTTCATCCACTCTACCTATCCTATGATTTATTGTGACATAAGGTGAATAAATGACAATTGATGGATCTTTGTTGACAAGATTTCCTACCTATAAATTGTCCTTTATTCACCTATTGTCACAATCAATAATAGACTAGGTAGAGAGGATGGCCTACCAGAAATTCATGCATATAATCTATAGAAGGGGTCATCTATGAGACAACATGAAGTGATGATGACAGACATGGTAATTTTTCATCTTCCATATCACTTTGAGATGATGATGATAGACCAATGCTAGCCCATTCAATATTATAGTTATCGATGGGAAACATGGGGAGGACAATTCATACATACCATCATGGACATTACACTCATATGTAGTTAAATTTTCATCATAATCACAAATTGTTGTGAATTGACAACTAATATATGTTAGAATTTTGTTAAACTAATACATATATGTTGTTGGGAAAAGTATCCAATTCGGAATGCCCCTATCCCACTCTAAGGTGTGATAGTGCCTTAGCAAGAAACAAGGAAAACTATCTGAGTGTTCTTCTTTATGAGATGTAAATAGAGAAAGAAGGATGTAACTAACCGGTGTCTTCCGCTAGTTTGTCGATCCAATCGCTCTCTCCTTCGTTCGCTTCCCGCTGCTTGCTCTCTCACTGGTTCAGCTTCACTAAGTTCCTGCAAGATCACAAGAGAGGAAAACTACACAAAAGACATGGATTTACATTCATAACTAGTTTAGGATCAGATATAAACTAAATATGCAAATATAACAAAGCATCATTGACATACAAGCATATAGGAGAAACTCAAATAGCTTTATTGATATGATAACAAAGTTCAAGAGGAGATACAACCAAGTGAGTCCCGATCCAGCATCTACCTCCCAGCAAAGGAATCCCTTCCTCTCCTCCAACAAAGCATAAATCACCCAATGTACTAATCTCAATCTCAAACCAACAGCAATTCTCTGCAAAGTACAAAATTCCAGCCTCCTGAACCTCTGGGTGAGAGATCCATATATAGATCTAAGCAGAGAAGATGAGTCATCTTATGTTTTGACTTGTGGCTTCTCTCTGTCAGTTCTTGCTTCCACTTGGAGGTTGAGAACTTCTTACTCATCACTAGTCGAATTCATTGAGGCAAGTGTCATTGGAGAAGATTCTGGAAGCTTCCATGGTCTTTCCACCTCGTTGAATGAGCTTGCCATTTGTCACTTCCCGCTCAGCACACCCCGGTAGTGCTTCCACCTGCATTGCAGTGCACCTAGCCAGTGTAGCATCTGCATTTCAATGCAGGGAGCTAGTGGAGCCTCTGAATTGATCCTGAATTGAGTGTTTCTGAGTGGTTTTTGGTGGAGAACTTCTGGGAGAAGCTGTCATTGGTTGACCTTGTTCCTTTAGGGGCAGGAACAACTCTTTTAGGGACTTTGGATCCCTTGGATTATGGACATTTCATGCTCAATGTTGTAAGGCACAAAAATGTTTATAATAGTTGCCCCCTAAAGTATGAGGCCGTTTATCGGGTGAAATGCTTTATTAGGAGGATCCGAAGTTCTTCCAATGCTAGGAGGAGACCTGTAATAAGATACAATACAATACATTATTTTTCATACTGCTTTCATGATCTAGCTGAGGCAGGTATTTCCATGCTCAGCTTTATAAATTCATTTTGATGTACATAGGACAGACAATCGTCTGATGGTAGACTGATGATCTTGATGAAATCATCATCCTTTTGGTAGGATGATTATCTGTGCTGTAATGCTGTACATGTCAATGTCTTTATTTTTCCTGAATATATATCGCAGCCCGGATGGATGAAACTAGATCTGGGGTCTTCAATCTCGTTCGATCTTCACTCTAAGTACAAGTCGATCCATGTGAGAAATGTTCTGAAGTCGAACATGGAAAGACATCGCTTGATTACCAGTCAATGATGTAAACTGTTAACAAGCGCGAGAGGAATCACCGATAATGATAATGACCCTCAAGGTACTGCAGTACAATTCACGTGGTGTGAATAAAGGACTTGGCGTCGAACACCACGCAAAATCTTTCGGTCGAAGGTCATTGATGTATACCTGTCGCCGGAAGTGAGAAACTTGCCATTGAGGCATGCAAGCTTCAAAGTACTGAAGGGGGTGTTCCTAGATCAACTTCTTGGATAGTGAGCTGATGTCGACAAGAAGTGATCCATCAAAGGAGGGCCTTAATGTATCCCACATCAATGACACGGAACGGAGCAAATGATTTTGATGGAGGTGAAAACGATCTGATGATATATGGTTCAGGGTGGCGGTCATGAAAGGATGAAGGATAATGTATGGTAGTGGATGGGACACGGTTGACTTCTCTGGATGACTTCTCTTGAACATATCGGCGACACTTGTGTGATGGATCGGTAGCATTTACCCCAAATGTGGATGGTATGGCGAGACCATGGTGATGTGACCGGTGAATGAAACAACCCAACCCGACTCAGGCACAGAGTGGAAGTGTCATGTTCAAGAGCGACTTGCTACCAATAAAAGTTCTTTGAGTTTCTTCCCAATTTTTCCCCAGTCATTGCTGACCAGTACCTCTTTATTTTTGTCAAGCTTGAGGAGGATAACATATGCTTGTTCTATAATTTTCCCTTCGGGCAAACCCATCACTATGTTTTAACGAGCCTAGCGATAGTGAAACTTGTTCTCGTCTAAAGACAAGTTTGTCGCTGTTAATGTTTTTTAACGAGTCTAACGATAAAGATAACTCGATCCTTTTCATTTTTAGAGAGTCTGAAAAGGTACGTAAAGATAACTCCAAAGTTCCTTTTTCATCATCTAATCCCTTAAGTCCGAAAAAGTATAAAACAATACAAAAGGGATGAATTTCCGATAGTTTTAACGAGCCGAACAAAACAAGCGCTTGATCTTTTTGTGCAATAATCCCTCAGGTCCAAAAAGATTAAAATCTAGAGGAGGGATAGCACTTCCGGTCGCTTTAACGAGCTGGAAGGCCAAAACTCGACAATCTTTTCATATTTTATGAGTCAGATGAAAAGAGCCTAAAGAATACTCGTCTTTTGAGGAACGAGTGATAAAACGGGTAGCAGCTGATTCCAGGTAAGGGTTGGAATTTTCCAATCACGGCAGTGTCACAAGGATGGCTAGTGAAATCACTCTTCGCAGCTGTTCCTCAAAATGGGTAAACAATCAAATGGAGGTGAATGATCGGCCAATGGAAAAGTGGAGGTGACGGTGCAAACACGACCAAGGCTTTAATGGCTGATAATGCTACATTCACGGTGGTTATTTACCAGAGGGTAGTTCATTTTTTAACGAGCTTAAACGCGGAAAAACACTGCTCGGTCTTATGTTTATTTTTTAACGAGCATGAACTATGTGCTAAAACTGCTCGATCTTATGTTTATTTTTTAACGAGCATGAACTATGTGCTAAAACTGCTCGATGATAAGCTTGCATGCCCCCAGCATAATAACGCAAATCGAGGTGCATGCCCCCCAAGCTTCATTGCATTCAACTCAGTGGTTGGAATGAAGGTTTACCTTTGAGATTTGAATAGGGGATTCGTTTCATTTTTTTTAATGAGGTCGACACAGTAAAAGAACTATCCTCATGACTCCTTGTTTCATTTTTTAACGAGGTTGACACGAGATAAGAACCGTCCTCGAAGTCCAAATCCATTAGATATAGAAGGTTTCATATTCCACTGTGGCCACTTCCGCCAGACTACTCGGAGGTGGTAGGGCAAAAGTACCCATTAAGGCAGGGTCTTTTAGGAGACCTACTCCGATATTTTGGAGCGAATGATTGCTTCCATGGATCATTGGAATGCTTCCCGTAACTTGTGAACTGTTGGGGAGAAATGTTTGTTGGTCGACGATTGTAATTCCTCCTTGGAAGGGAAATGCAATCTTCCTGAAGTAGGTCGACACAACTGCGGCCATGGCATATATCCAGGGTCTTCCCAATAGGATGTTGTAATCAAGGTTTCCGTCGATTACTTCAACATCAATTTCTACTGTTTTCCCTCCTAGTTCTACTTTCAAGTTACTTAGGATACCATATGGGGTATATGTCCTTCCGTCGAATGCTTTTAATGTCATCGAAGATCGCGACAAGGTTGGAGATCCTAAATTTTTTCAGCAACTCATCGACATAATGCATGTAGATGCCCCCTCATCAATAATTGTTCGATGAACAGTTTTGTTGAGGGCTTTCACTTGAATAAGGAAAGCTAGTTGAGCTGGTAACTGAGGGTCATATCCTTTATGATCAAAGGCCACAAGATTGGAATCCATTGGGTCAATCCCACCTATTTCTGATAATAAAGCTTGCTCTTGGGAGAGGCAATTTTGCGGTACCTCAAGTGTCGACATAGAGGACGGCGATTGGGCCAGGTCCTCTATTATATTATAATTCTGTGCTATTTTTGCACGAGGATTAAATGTTGATTTGTGTACTACTCTCTTTGGCAACTTTATGATTTGTTCAGGAATGATGGGTGGCACAATTTTGGTCAAAGTTGTTGTTGAACTACTAGGTTGTTCATTAGCCTTGTTCTTCGACACCTGTGGATTCCCGTAGTCTTTATTCCTTGCCAAAGCATCATTTTGCTGCTTTGATATAGACAACATAAGCACTTGGGATCGGGAAGAATTTTGATTAGCAACCAGTTTGGTTCCCGGGTTTGGAAACGGATCAGTCAATACTGCTGAGGTTTTTGAACTCTTAAAGAATCTCTTAAGCTCAGCTTTGTATGGACATTCTTTTGTCCAATGATCCTCATCGCATATATGACACCCCGCAGGGGGTTTCCTTTTTCTCCCTTTCTTTTTCTTCTTGCCCCCTGGTTGCTTCAGTTGTTTGCCCTTGTCAGTCGACATGGCATTTACCTCCGAGGCAAGAAGTTCCTCATTTGCATTTTGACTAGAAATCTTACAGGCCTTTTTAGATGTAGCCTTTGTCGATTTCGTGTCTGTCGCGCCAATCACGCCATCGATGGCATGAGAGTCATTGTTTGATTTAGGAGGAGGAGGAACTAAGAATTCTGGTCTAGGGGCGTCAGGTATTTTATCGTAGAGCGTGTCGGACTGAGTGTAAATCAAGTCCAGATATTGTGCACGAGCGATAACTTTCTCTTCTGTTACAATTCCCCCCTTCGCCACATCTTCCGTGATGGATGGCAGTAAGGACTTGATAAACCATTCAGCTAATAGCTGATCGGGAACGTACGTTTTTACCATCCTACGACGATGTCGCCACTCATGTATATGATCAGATATGTGAATGGCCGTTGTCTGTTTGAAGTTGGTGAGGAGTTCTGTTCCCGTCTCATACCTTATCGGTAATTGAAAATGGGTTAAAAAAGTCATGGCTAAGGTACTGAAGTTGTCGAACGAAGCTCTAGGCAATTCAATATACCATTTTGCCGCTGGACCCGTTAACGTCCTCTGAAAAAGGCGAAGCCTTATCGAATCATCGTTTAGGGTGTTTGATGAACACCATAGATGAAATGTCATCACGTGATTTGATGGATCTTCACCCGGATTTCCATTAAATTTAGGAATATCTGATGGAAGTTTATGCGGAATCGCTGGCCACCAAGGGGCATAAGCAATTGGATCATTCGTCAGCCGGTTTAGATCTGGTAATTCTAGAGTTGCTACAAAGGGCAACTGTTGATTCAGGTTAGGCGAAGCATACCCAGGATAAGATGGAATCACCTGAGCAGTGGGTCTTTGCATACCAGCATAATGTATTTGATGCTGGCAACTTTGACAAGGTTGATGGGCATAACCATTATAATATGGTTGTTGATAACCGCTTTGTAAATGCGATTTCCCATTACTTACAAAGACTTGTTGCTCAGGTCCTCGATATGATTACTGGAATGGGGGTTGTTGAGTTTGAACCAACTCTGGTTGTTGGACCATTTGCTGTTGTCCAATACTGGATGATTGACCAAGATGAGGAGTCACAGTACTTGTTTGAGCCTGAGTCGCTCCAGATAAGGAGGCACTAACCGGAGGTTGTGATTGAGTTGTCGAGACAAGAGGATGTTGTATGGCAACCTGAGAAACTTGGGGTTGACATACAATAGGTAACGCTTGTACTTGCGACGCAATCACCATACCAGGTATAGTGGCAACATTCGACACAGGGTGGACTGGTTGCATTGAATATGCAACCCTTGGTTGCTGAGGCTGTATTGGTACCCATCCGCTGGATGTAATTCCAGTTTGACCTGAACTTTGTTGTAAACTCCCATATGGTTGTTCTCCGAGGGGGAACAATGAAAAGGCATACTGTCCTCCATATGGTGGCAATCCAGTACTTAAAGGGTAGATTGGCCTTTGAAGACACATTGGATCAATTTGTTGAGTTTCAACATAAGAAATACCAGATGATAATCCGGATGAAGAAATAGGAACTAACCATGTCGTCGAAACAGTCTCTGATTGGACTCTAGCTTGTTGTTGACAATTTGCCGGGACAGATGGTATACCAGCGAACATCGTTGGAGTAGCAGCAGGAGGCTCTGCCGCTGCTGCATCGGATGACACAGTCCTAGATGTCGACGGTTGTTCAGACATATTTAGTCTATCCAAAAGATTTCCTAGCGATTCTACAAGAACTTGCGATGAAGGGAGACTAACTTCGAAGATCAACGAGGGAAAGGTGATGATTATTCCGTTTAAAATAAATTTTAGACGCTTTGACACAACTTGCTTTTTCAATTTTAAAGAGTCGAGAAAAAGCTAAAGATGACTCTAGTCTCCTTCAATTTTTAATGAGCCTGAAGTGACAAGTGCTCAGATAGACCTTTTCCATTAAGGAGTCTGAAAAGGAACGAAAGGGACTGCTTTGGAGTTCTAGGTAGAGGGTGTGCCAAACTTTTCGCAAAACAGCAGAATACTTTTTAAGGTACGGGCGGTCAATCTTCCCGAATGTTGTGCTCAGTGCATTGCGATCAGTAGGGCGGATGACACGGTTTCCTATGGATAAAGGTTTTATGCCTATAGGGGTCTCCGAATATATACTCGACAGTACGTGGGAGCACAATCTGTACTGGCACTTATCGTCTCTCAGGAGGAATCACCCAACCATCAGTGAGGCGACCAGTGACCAGGCTTTATGACGCTGGAACACGTCTCTAGCCTAGACCTCTATGTTGTGCGTTAAGTTACAAAGTGTTGTTAAGTTCATTCAATTTATTTTAGGTTGATCTTTCTTAGAAGTTTACCTTTTTGGATCACCACGAGATGTATGATACAATTCCTAAATGCAGTCTAAAGATGATAAGCAAGCTTTTATATCTTTTCAACAATGAAAATCCTAGCTACAAGGGGAAAAGAAAGACAAAATCTTTTCTCAAAGAGCATAGAGCACACTGTAAATGCACTTTTTCCTAAATCAACATACAAACTGTCAAAATGCAAATGCACATATGCATGTATTTGTTTTCACTTTCTTAATATTGATGCCTAAAAAGAAAGCTGTTGTACGAATTTGAATTCGATTTCAAGTGAAAAACACAAACAAGCCTCTTTCGAAATCAAAAGACGATTACGACACTTATGATTTTGAAGTAAACACTTGTTTCGACACTAGAAATGCATAAATTCAAACCAAAAGACAAAAGTAAAATTGCAATCAACTGTGAACAACAAACAAACTCACTCCTAAGATCAAAACGACACTTACGACAGGTCTAGATCTAAGGGCGACAGTATGACTAGTTTACTTTTGCGATGGGAAACTGCAAATGATGTAACAAATACACAAAGAACAAACACAGTTTCTTTATACAACTGAGGCGGAATTGAGGCAAAGAAAAGTGGTTTCAGATAGGTACACACACTGATAACAGGCTGCAAAAATCATAGATAAAATTGAGCAAAAGGAAGCAGGGAACCACAGCTGCACAAGGCAAAGGCTGATCAGCGCACCCCCAGCACAGAGAAACTAAACTTCAGTGCAGGTAGCCTTCACGGGACCTGTGTTGAAATGCAGAACCTCTTCACAGAGTCTACGCTGAAGCAGAAACGAGAGTTGTTTCTCGGTTCTGGGTCACGGTTTGCAGTTTAATCTACAGTTTTTGGCCAGATAAAAGCTATCAATTAGGTACAATTAGAGGGATGATTTAAAGGAGGACTAAGATCTATCACAAAGGGCTATTAGAGCACTTGTGGATCAGCTGTTCAGATCATAAACAGGCTCAGTGAATGGACTAGAGTAGCAAATCTCTACTTTGCATTTGAAAATGGCAAATGTAGTTCGATTCGGCACTCCTGAGTTTATGAGAAGAACAAGAATAGAAACACAAATAAACTAACAAGATACTCTCCCCAGCGGAGTCGCCAATTTGTTGTTGGGAAAAGTATCCAATTCGGAATGCCCCTATCCCACTCTAAGGTGTGATAGTGCCTTAGCAACAAACAAGGAAAACTATCTGAGTGTTCTTCTTTATGAGATGTAAATAGAGAAAGAAGGATGTAACTAACCGGTGTCTTCCGCTAGTTTGTCGATCCAATCGCTCTCTCCTTCGTTCGCTTCCTGCTGCTTGCTCTCTCACTGGTCCAGCTTCACTAAGTTCCTGCAATATCACAAGAGAGGAAAACTACACAAAAGACATGGATTTACATTCATAACTAGTTTAGGATCAAATATAAACTAAATATGGAAATATAACAAAGCATCATTGACATACACGCATATAGGAGAAACTCAAATAGCTTTATTGATATGATAACAAAGTTCAAGAGGAGATACAACCAAGTGAGTCCCGATCCAGCATCTACCTCCCAGCAAAGGAATCCCTTCCTCTCCTCCAACAAAGCATAAATCACCCAATGTACTAATCTCAATCTCAAACCAACAGCAATTCTCTGCAAAGTACAAAATTCCAGCATCCTGAACCTCTGGGTGAGAGATCCATATATAGATGTAAGCAGAGAGGATGAGTCAGCTTATGTTTTGACTTGTGGCTTCTCTCTGTCAGTTCTTGCTTCCACTTGGAGGTTGAGAACTTCTTACTCATCACTAGTCGAATTCATTGAGGCAAGTGTCATTGGAGAAGATTCTGGAAGCTTCCATGGTCTTTCCACCTCGTTGAATGAGCTTGCCATTTGTCACTTCCCGCTCAGCGCACCCTGGTAGTGCTTCCACCTGCATTGCAGTGCACCTAGCGAGTGTAGCCTCTGCATTTCAATGCAGGGAGCTAGTGGAGCCTCTGAATTGATCCTGAATTCACTGTTTCTGAGTGGTTTTTGGTGGAGAACTTCTGGGAGAAGCTGTCATTGGTTGACCTTGTTCCTTTAGGGGCAGGAACAACTCTTTTAGGGACTTTGGATCCCTTGGATTATGGACATTTCATGCTCAATGTTGTAAGGCACAAAAATGTCTATAACAATATCAGAAAATGCAACCAATATATAGATTAGATACAATAAATAGAGTAGAAAATATTGGATGTGTGAGCGTTGAAGCTGCCCATTGCACTAACTAGTCCAGCTCTAGTTATGTTCCTGAGCTTATTCAACATCAAAAAATGTGGAACAATTGTCTTCAAATTCTTCCTAACAACTTCCTTGGTGATGATAGCATCACACAACACTGATTTTCCACACCCTTCAATCTAGTTCACAGTTTTGGGTTTCTTTTTTGCACATATTTTACTAGAAACACTCATCAACATCCATGTCATGAAAATCATTTTGAAGGGAATACAAAGGATTCTTCACGCCCTTGGATATGATATTGAAATTTATATTGAAATTTAAATTTAACAATATAAATATTGCAATACTATATGTTATAAGCCTTTTTTTTTATGGACGGCTATTTATTTAATAGAATCCTATGTTATTAGACACCCACTCCCCCAGGTCTCCTAATCCCTCTTTACTAACAATTAAGTTTCATATATATGGTTGTTCAAAGTTACATTAGTTTTAGTAGCATTGTCGATGGTTTGATTAGATTGATATATTTTTAAACTTATAATTTAATGATAATGTTAGTTTTAATATCAATATTGTTAATAGTTTTTTATGTATATGTTGTGAGATGTTTTGGGGTTATGGTTAGTGTTTATGTGATGGTGCAACCTATCTTAACACAATATTATATTTTTTTTTTGAGTTATGGTCAATGTTTATGTGATGTTGCAAAATATCTTATCACAACAACATGTGACTAGCCATTCGGTGATATTGAATATTCAGGATTTACATATTGAAGGTTGTTTTGAGATAATGAAGCATACAAAAAAAGGTTTGTTAGTTTTAAATTGACCTTTTGGGTGCTGGGATTCTTTCCACATTAATAATCGCTACATCGAAAATTAATAATGTCCCCTATCCTAACTCTTTGATGGTATCATGCAATAAAGCATGATAGATTGTGGTTTGTTTTGGCCTAACAAAGCATACATAAAAAAACTTTGTCCAATTGAATTTCATTATATACTGTAGGTTTTCTTTAGCATGTAGGTATGTGAGTTATGTGATATTATATTCTCTCATTATAACATTAGCATGGCAATACTTATGCTTCTACTCACATTTATTAGGAAGCTATGTATTGATTATCGAAAGGCTAAAATGAGTCACTTCTCAAACACTTAAATATAAAAGGAAGAGAGTGTATTGTGGAAAAAAATCCGTCTTATTACAATGGTATATTACCTTTGCACCCACCAACCATTAAAAAAAACTCAAAACGTCCTATTTTACATTGAGAACTTCTCCTCATGGTATATTAATGCATCCATTGGACATGTAAATGACTTATGTGCCTTAGAGAAGGTGATAACTCTAGTTCCATAGAGAAAACTATGATGAATAGTACCAGAGAACATTACGTATGTAGATATCAAGGACAAAAATAAGAGTAATGAACTACATACCTAATTAAGAATTAGGATTGTATTGGAGAGGAAGGCTTCATAATTTTTGTTATAGAGGCCATTTCAACTCTTGGTTTTTAAGAAACTTTAGAAACCTAGAAAAAAGTTCTAAAATTTTCAATCTAGAGCATTACCAATCACTTGAAACTTTGAGTAATTTTTATTTATAGATTATTGATCATAGTGGTTAAATTATTGCATAGAGATGTTAGTCTTTCAGCTTTAAAATGAATATGATGGAGCCACATTGAATGAAAGAAAGCCTCATGTAAAGCCATCAAATTCTATTTTTTTTAATTCACAAAAACCTATTAGATATTCAAAGATACATGGGATCCATCACATATCTAACTCTTATATGGTGGGAAAATTGTCGAATATTTGATGAAATACCAATGGAAGAAAGCTTCGAACATTTGGCATTCTCATCGGACAAAATTGTTATCCTGTTGAATTTGACACCCAACCATTGGACTAGCTACTAAAAATTGACAGAACAACATGTGAGAGATATAAAAATCCCATTGAACTAATTTAATATAACATCAAATATTTAACAGTAAACCATCTCACTTTCCGCTCCATACTGACGCATGCAAGCATTAGAGAGATAAAACTCCCATCGTACAATCTAGGTCTACCATCAATTATCTGATGCCATAACGTCGGGCATTCCTATCAGACTAAATGCAGGTCTTGTCGGAAATTACACGCATGTGGATATATCTACCAATTTATGGATATCAACGTCGCAAAATTGACTCCAAAGCGTAATATTTTTAGCATCAATTCCGACTATTTTTTGTGTTGAATAATCGACGTCTATAACGATGAATATTCGATGTTTAATAGTTTTGACTATTCAACATAATGCCAGCGATGAGTTTCTCATCTTCAGTGTGTCAGATAACTGATGCCGATAAGTTGCATATCCAATGAATATCCATTGGATTTTGGCTCCATGTATACTAGTGGGTGAAAATTATTGCAGGAAGGATTATCCTTTGTATCAAAGTGGTGTAATGGAAGTATGACTCGCTTTAGATTTACAATTCTCATGAGGCACAAAAAATTGTTGATGTAGGTAAAATAATTCCTGGGATCTATGCAATAGTGTTAACAGGCCAGCAGATCATTGGGCATCCATTATCAATATGGAAGGTTGAACCAGTGGGGGAGTTCTAGTCAAAGATTTAATGCATCTTGTAGTGGAAAGAGATCATACTCCGAGACCAAGCAATAGATTAAGTTAAAATCAATTGAAGCACTTTGATGTTGAGGAAGCTATATGAAATATGGTTGATAGGATACAAGCATGATAGTTAGTTTCTAGTTATAGCTGAATTCGTCAAGGGAATCAAAATCCCTTTGATAGAGGATATGTATAGGTGTTCAGTTGTTGTGTAACATCATGGGTACAATAGGGAAAGGTAACTCGTAGATTTATATATTTATTTATTCACTGGAAGTTTTTTTTTAATGGAATTATGATGTAGGTAATTGCATGGCAAAAGGACCACTATGAAATCTTGAATAAGACATGGGTTGAGCTTTCCTTTGGAAGCACTAGGAACCCATGGGGCTTGAGTCATGGTGTTTGTTGAAAGTTTTTTTCTTTCAGTGTTTTGTGATTTGTTTTTTCTTGATTTGAAATTTTTTCTATGACTAGCACATGGCCATGCCTCTTTGTTTGTGGTGTTGTATTGTTGTTTGGTTTTCCTTGTTTTCTTTATCTTTCTTCTTATTCTTTCCTTTTATGTTTTGATGGTCTTGGTAATTGGTTGGGGAAAGTGGAAACCTAATGAGCTTAAGGAGAGATGATCAGAACCCAAAAATTAATATAAGACCCATATTAATCCTTGCACATGAATGAAGGGTAGTTGAAGGTAGGAATATGACAACTAGTTAAGCTAGTTGGGTCCATGGGGATGGATGGACAATAGTAGGACAATCGTGAGAAAGGTGATAGGAAAGTGAAATTAAATGGGTTTGAGGTAACAAATGCATTCATTAAGTTGGGAACTATTGTTCTCAATATTGTGCATATGTTGCACAGATAAAGGAAGTTCTCTTAACCTTGTTGATATGAACACTGGTAATTGTGTTGTGATCATGAATATGCTAATGCTTGTATATATACGTACGTATGTATGAATTTTACTTTCTAATAGGTTTGTTAGCGATAATTCTTGTGGAAGAATTATTGTTTTATGCAGGTTAATGGCATTAAAAGTTCTTTGTTTTATGAGGAATCAAGTGGGCAGAGTAGTCTTGAAGACCTATGAGGTTATTATCACAGAGATATGATTTTGATATTATGTGCTTATAACTATGTTTATGTTTATGTTATGGAAAGAAATGTTGAATATACATCAACATAATAAAAGTAGTGTGATATATGACATGATGGGACAAGCATGGATAGTGGAAAGAGCCACAAACCTAAGACTTGCATTCTCGATACACGCAGTAAGGTGTGGGAAAGATGCTAGAGGCAAGGTTTCCTGGTAGAGATAGTGTGGTCTCTGGGTGTGAAGTACTACTATGGTGCACATGTTGCATATGACGTGATGTGTAAATGTGGTACATGTTATGTTGTGTACATGTGGTACTATGTGATGTATATTGTGTAGTCATTGTATTGTGACTTGTGTATTCTTTGTGTTGTACACCATCTGTAGGTGTATATGTTGTGTTGTACATTATGTGTAGCTGTATGTGTTGTGTTGTACACTTTGTGTAGGTTTATGTGTTGTGTTGTACAATTTGTGTATTTTTATGTGTTGGGGATTGGTTCCTAGGATCCCTAGAGACTGTGGGTTGGAGCCTTGTAATAGCTTGGGTTTCTTGGAGGTTGTAGGTTGGAGCCCTATAGCAGCTTCGGTGCCCTAGAGGCTATGGGTTAAGATAGTAGTCACAGGAGCATTGGATAGCTTGGGAAGAGACCAATCTTGAGTGGTTGATATTGATGGTAGAGGCAGTATAGTCTTTGGGTGCCCTTAATTATTGATATTGAGAGAGGAGGTGGTATAATTTTCGTATTTCCTTGCTGCTTTGGTTGAGAAGAAAAGAGAAAGCACTAGGTGCGTACTAGGTTTTTCAACCAATTTAGCGTGTGTACATGGTCAAAGAGAAGAGAAGGTACAACATGTTTATTGGGTTTGGCAACCGATTCAGTGTGTGTACAGAAAGAACAAAAAACAAAGGAAGAAGAAAATAAATGTTTGAAAGAAAAGTATCCGTACTTTATTTTAATTTTTAACTATGTAGATAGTTTAGAATTTTGATTTATGATGGTTGAGTTTTGAGCTAACTAGATGTGATGTGCTTATATAGATGATGATTTGATCAAAGAGCTAATTGGCTTGTTCTAATAGGAAGTAAACATAACTGTAAGTGCCACGTTATTGATGAGCTACCAATGAGGTATGATTTTGATTTATTACAATTCCTTTTGATTCTAATGGAAATTATGTGCATGGTAGACGAAAAGAATGGAAATTTTCCAATTTGGGTGGATGGAACTCGCTGCAAGAGTGTTAATAACAACAGCGAAAGGAATTGGAACATGGAACAATATGTTGGTAAAGCACTTCAAGAGCAAGGCCTTTGTGGGACACTAGTACCCAATAGTGTCCATTGATTTCTATAAGCATGCTCTAACTGATATGATGGTTTTGAGGTAGGAACATGCCTTCGTTTTTGGACCTTTCGATGGAAGGACACCTTTTCAAGGGATGGATTGCCTGAGGCACTAGAAAATAGAGAAGGGGATGTCGGGGAACTTGGAATGTGAATGACTGAATGGAAGGGGGCGACTAGATTTATTAATGGATTAGAAATAATAAAAGGGAAGGCTGGCAGATACATTTGTTTGGTCAATAACATTACTGATTGGAACCGAAAGAAAATTGGAAGTGCGCCTAGAAACAATGAGCCAGACAGCTCACTCAGAGAACAAGTAGCACAAGGATTTTAGTGTTAGACATTGTAGGAAAGAGGAAAATCCTTGATACTACTTTTGAGAGTGGAGGTGTTAGCCTATGGATTCCTTTGTCATTGATGCAGGAATCATGTCCTTTTATTTGCTGGTTAAATAAAATGTGCATAATTCTATATGTATTTGTCATTGTAAATAATTCATCCACCTCGGTTTATAAACCTCCATAACATTATGGTTTTCATGTTTTTAGAAATTGGTCATTGTAACTACTGCAACAAGTTGTGTTATAAAGCTCCAAAAGAAGTATGTTTTAATGGACATAGGTTTCATAGAACATTGAGGATGGTGTTACCCTAAGAGGGAGCGCTTTGTAATAGCCCCGTGTAAAAGTTTCACGTAATAAATGATAATAAATGCAAAAAAATATAAGACCAAGGTCATCGGAAACATATTCCAAGTTGAATGGTAGGCAAACACTATAGTGGCCACCATTTCTGGTTTATTAATGGCTATAGAAATTGGTAAAGGGAAGGAGGAAAAAATTTGCATTTAATTATTAGAAGGAAAATAGGAGAAAAGGAAGGTGAAGAGACACAAATATGCATGCAAGGGAAATGATAGGGAAAATCAAAGAAAATGAAAGAAGAAATAAAAAGGAAAGGAAAAGACAAGACATCAATGATAGAAGGGTACCTGAGAAATAGTCGATGTCTTTTTCTCATCTTTCGATCTGTATCAACAAAGGAGAGAGGATAAGCAAGGGAGAAAGAAAGGAATGGAAAATAAAGGAGCACAAGAGGATGTTTAGGAAACAACAAGTAAGGGAAAAAATAAGCGTGGATTGCAGTTAACAGTGTGCATGTGTGATTTAGCATGCTATGATCATGTAAAATTTGAAGGATGGAAAATTATCTTAAAGTTAAAAAAAATTGGTGAATCTCACTAGTCCCTTATATGAAAACTATAAATATTTTATTAATGTATTTGTAAAATTATTCAAATTTATAATGATATTATATATACTCTTTATATAATGTTGGCAATTTTTAAGGTAAAATAATTTTATATTGTAAAATTTGGGTGAATCATTTTTATAAAAAAATGGGAATTTATGAATCCTTTTTTTGGAAAAACCATGGAAAATTATCCCACCTATGAATATTAGCCCCTAAAATTTTCCATTGCTAGTGTTCGAATGCATAGTACATGCATGTGATTTCTTGCTTTATTTTTGTCCTTAGTATGGGTTTTCCCTAGATTTACAACCTTGCCTTTCCATTTCCTAGATAGTCGTGGCATGATGGGCTTAATTCTTGGTTGAGCTCTAGATTACCAGAAAATCTTGGATCTCGTTGAGTTGTTGTTAAGAGAATCCCAAGGGTTGGGGGTGGATATGCTTTTCTCTCGGAAACCCCTGAAAGGTGGGTGCAGAAAGGAAAATTCCTATGGATATGGTGAAGGAATTTTGAGGCATCCAAGCTTGTTTTGGTTTCATAATATTGAGACCAATTTGGATGAGATCACAGTTGCTTGAGGGTGATGGTTGTTTAAGCTTTTGAGTCCCTATTTGGTTGTGTCTTGGTTTATCCCATGAGATCCCACATTCATGATTCAAATATGGCATAGGGGCGATTGGGTGAAAGAGATGTTTGGTTCCAACTAATCTATGGTCGGGTGGTACATGAAAGTCCCTGACTTGGTTTGAAATTGCATTTATTAATATGAGCTATTTTCTATTGCGATTAATGAGCACACATACTGGTTATTATGTTAATCTTATGGTTTATTTGTCATGGCTTCTATTTTGGTTATATGCATGGTTCTATGATGTGCTCTAGCTATGGTTCTTGTTCATGATTTGATAAGTTATTGAGTAGTTGATGAATGCATGGGATAATAAGTGTTGTTGTAGCTAGTTTGAGTGGGCATAGAGCCTTCTTGGTGATTCTCAGATGACAATTAGAAGTTTATGATAAGATATGCATTCATGACCTGTAGCTTCTATGTTTACTATCTGTTTGGCGAATGTGTATCATGTATTAGGCATGTCTTGGTCAAGGTTTATCTTCGATTTTGATTGTTTAGACTTGTTATCATATTAGATATGTTTTTGGAAATTTCTGAGAACTTTTGGGAAGTGGCCTGAAGGTCATCCCTAAAAAAGTGGCATAAATCTCGCAATCGATGACACGAAACAAAGAAATTTCATTCATAACTGCATGGAGGTAGGGTTATGCGTGCAATTGGAGCTTCATAACCACATTCTTCTTGTGTTGTGGGCGCAGTTGGATGTTAAGTTTGTGAAAAAGAAGTTCCATCTTAGGATTTCATCATCAAAGGTTGTGGGTTGACTTCTAGGTCATTTGATATTTCATGGGAGATATCAGTAAGGTTACAGTTTATGGCCCCACTTCCATAACTAGAACTTGGAGATTGGGTCATGTCATAGTGACACTCAGCTCATGTTTACCCAAGAAATCTTATGCAATGAGTAAATGTAGAAAGATGTGTTTCATTCACAAATTTAATTTATTAACTTGTGGAGCTATTCTATATGATATATGTACTTTTCAATAAAACATGAAAAAAAAGAGTTAATGCAAAAGTGATTAATACAAAAGTTTAGCACATTATTCTTTTGTTTTTATACAAAGTTAATATAATTTTTGTCACAATATTCATTTTATTATAAAGATTGATAAAATTAATATATAGACTTACACAATTAATATAAAATATTGTCGACCAATTTCAAAACTTTCAATATGAAAATAATAATTCCTTTGCAATTTAATAGAGATCATAAGTTAACGAAATAATGTTTAAAATACCGACATTTACATCACGATGTAATTAATAAAGAATAAATTGTAAAGCAAGAATAATAAAAATAATAAAGTAACAAGAATAAAAGTAATAATCTAAGATAGAATAGAAGGATAAAAATGTATAATTTTTTTAGACCGGATATAAAACAGTAGAAGGTGTTAAAGAAATAATATTAAATAGTGAAGAGTAAAAAATCATAAATAAAGAAATAAAATATAAATGTGTAGAATGAGTGAAGAAAAGGATGGGAAAGAAGAGGGAAAAAATGTAAAAAAAAAATTGGAATAATGTAAATAATGGAATATATATTTACATGGAGTGGAATGAAGTACAAAATAAATTGGAATAATGTAAATAGTGGTATATACATTCACATAATTAAAAGGAAAAAAGAGATATTATAGTTTAATATATTAGTTAATATTTTATAATGTACCATTTTTGAGGAGAAAATAATAAAAATGATAAAATTAATTAAATTTTTTTAATAGATTTATTTTCGCATTTATTCACTTTATTTTACATATTAATTATGAAAAATAATGATTTTTTTTATCATTGGAAAAATATTTTAATTTAATGAGATCTATATTTTGGGTATTGTCAAAAACCCCATGTAAATACTATATATGTAACAAATAAATAAAGTTTTTTTTTTAGTTATTGAAAACCTAAAGAAAACCACTAATTATGCTTTAGCACTAAAGACCATTTCAATTATGTACAACACCATATATTTAATGTTAGTCTTATCATTTATTGCTGCTCGTTGATTACATATACAAATTAAGGCCTTAAATCAACTTGCCATGGTAATTTCTAGCTTAAGGAGCCCCCCGAAATTACTATTCTGGTGTGTTACACAAAAATATCGTCGCCATGATTATTTGCAATTAGTATGGGTCTATCATCACTTGTACTATCCTCCTAAGCAAGTCTCAGACCTCGACTCTTCAAATCAAGCTTGTGAAATGAGAGGAAGACATTAAAAATCAATGTAACTCTGGTTCCGCACTTTCTCTCACTGTCACCTGCGGTCCCGCACCTTCTGTGTACAAAAACTGCGGACCTGCCCGCTTTGTCCCTAACGGTGTAGGTGCGGACCCCTGTGAAAGTCAAAAGGCACAAGTTTTATCTTAAAAAACTCACTTTGGGTTAATTCTAGAGGTTTCTAGAAGGAATTTTGACGTGGATTGTTCGCTCTAGGAGGTTCATGCATCCCAAAAGAGAAGGAGCTAATCCCTTGATGAGAGGAGCTATCCCTTTGAAGGAGGGCTTTATCCCTTTGAAGGAGGACCTAGTAACCTCTCTCCATTGCACTATAAATACAGACATTGGGCTGGTTGCTAAGGAGGTTAGAAGCTGAACATTTTTTAGGGTAAATGCTGGTGAAATCAAGACTTCCTAGTTAAGCCTAAGAGGAGAGATCACATACCTTTTTGGTTTCATTGGGGAGTGAGTGAAACTTGTCAAAGTAGAGGAGACTTCTTGCTGGACCCTGGGAGGAGCTTGTACAGCATCAAGGCAAAGGTTGTAAAGTTCTTCTTCTTTTGAATTAATACAATCAAACTATTTTTTCTCAACAAGTATCTCATGTTATTTGTTTCATGGACTCCTTGACTTTCATGTTAAATATGTTTTATGAAATTGGCTTTTCAGGTGCTATTTAATTTGTTTGCCTTGTTTGTGTTTGGAGATTGGCGACAAAGGAGCTCATTTGGATTGAAGGAGCGAGGGCATCCACAAGCTTGCGTTGGACCTAAGGTAGGCCCTAAAAACACTTGTTTGCTATTGTAAATCAAAGCATATTTAGAGAAATATAGTGTCTGGTTGGTTTGCTTGTCATTAGGTCTTCTTTAGATTCTAGGAAGGTCTATCTTGTCCGCAAGTTCAACTTATTCTGTGTGACAAAATGGCGACTCCAGTGGGGACTTGATTGTTTTCCTTGTTTTTACTTTGACCTGAGAAACTGTGTTTTTGTTTCTGTTTTTGGCTTGTTGTGTGTAAAATTGCGTAGAGTTTGTAGATCCAAGGTTATTTTTTGTTTTTCATAGCTTTGGGAGAGGACCGCACCCTAGCCGTTTGACACAGTGCGTACCTACCCGCAGCTTGGCTTTTAGCATAGAGCGAGACCACACCTGTGTCAACTGTGGGCCTGCCGACCCTGTCAAAATTTTGAAAAACCCTAAGATTTCCTCTGTTAGTCAGCTTAGTGTTTGTTTATAAATTGTTATCCACTACCCAGACCTGCATATAACTTGTCAAAATCTTTCCTTAGATTGATTTTGTCAGTGTTAGGGTTTTAAGTGAAATTCCTAGGAGTTTTGCTTATTGGGTTGGTTTTTCATTTTGGTTGTGTAGAAGCTCTAAGCTTAGAAGCTGTAGGGACTTCAAATCACCTTAGTGTCTACCAACCTTCTTATGAGTCTCACCATTTATGAAATCTCCCCTTGTTTGAGGAATCCGCTTTGAGTTTTCTCTTTACAAAACTTCGAAAAGCTTATGTTTGAGAGTTTGGATTTTCATTTTCAAAAAGAAAACAAAATTGGTTGTTCTTGACTTATTTGTGATTCTGCATAAATTGGTCCTTAGCTTACATCTAGCTAAGTAAAACATCCTTAAAAAATACTTTTAGTAGGCTTTGACTTCAAATAGGTTTTTATAATTTGTAGATCTCAAAGTTAGTCATTTTCATAGTTTTGAGTGTTTTATTTAAAAAATATAAAAATCTCTTTTGGAAAAAGTTTGTTTTGTAGTGGTTGAGTGCTTTGAAACGAAAAAGGGAAATTTTTGTGAAATAACTAGTTGTCTCGTTTTGAGTGCTTTGGAAAGGAAAAAAATCTTCTTTTAATTTGTTGAATTGAGAAAGATTTGTGTTTACAAAGTATTTGCATTCTCAAACTCTTTCTTAGTTAGAAGTTCATCGAAGAGAAAAAGATTGTTTAGATCATCTTAGGTGCATTTTTAGTGATTTTGAGTCGAGTCTTCATACCATGAGTTTCATCTCCGCACCTTTGGACTTAAACAAAAACCACTAAAATTAACGCTTAAAGTAAAATTCACCTAGTAACATTTTTATTTCTAGGGCTCTGATACACCAACTTAGCTTAGGCTAGTGTCTTGGAGTAGGAGACTAATTAACTCTCCAAGACAGTAAAAAACAAACAAGTAGTTATATCTTGTGGTAGGGAAGAAATCCAATTGTTGCATTTATGCTCTAGGAAAGCTCCTCTTAAAGGAGAAGCACGAGATCGTGTCTGAACCAGTGTGGGAATCAATCCTTCCTCATTGGGAACGATGCTAGATATTCATGTATTAAAAATGGTAAACCTCGGATTAACCATTGTCGAGGAGCCTGGGGTAACTTGTTGGTAAACCTTGGATTATGTCAAGGAGCCTTCAAGGGGATTGAGCTTGCTACTTTGCCCTTGCATGCGTATCAGATCGTAGACTGTTCCCCCAGGTATATTTGTCTCAGTTGGTAACCTTAGTGGCCATATTCTTTAGGACTCTTCCTGAGGTGACAGTGTTGGGAAGATCCCACTGTACGTCGAGTAGACGTCGGCTAGACTCATGTCGATTTTCTGGGGGGTTCTCTTCACTCGAGATGGTTAAGTGGAGGAACTTGTGCTAGTCTATTCATTAAGCAGGTTGCTGGGGTAACTGTTCTAACCACCATTTCTGTATTGAACTCTGCGACGTTGGATTTCATCACCAACTAGTGTTTTCGGTACGGAAAGTTATTGTTTGTGTGTGTTTGATCTCCTAGATTCTTTAGGCGTGTGATTCAAATTTCTTTGGTTCTTTAGAGACTTTAGGTGCTTTTTATTGAGATTTTACTTTGCTTGCGTGTGAAGTAGTTAAAAGTTTTTAACTGTGGCTGAATTACCAAGACAGTCCTGTAGACTTCAGGGCTAGTCTCCTGAGTTTATAAACATGGCTGAGTTACTAAGGAAGTCCCGTAGACTTCGGGGCCAACCTCCTGAGGAAGTACCGAGCCAGCTCGAAGGCTTAAAAGTCCTTTTAACTCCTAGAGACAATAGAGTTGGGTCACCAGAGGAAGGAGAATATTCTTTGATAGTACATCCTGATTTTCAACCGTTAGTAGCAGAGTATAATCCATAGTCAGTGTCTGTTTCTGAAATTGCTGGTAGCTTTTCATCTACTAGTGATATAGGTGAAGAACCTGAAATATCCGAGCCTGAAAGTGAATTTGCTGCTACTCCGACATCGGGGTTTGTTTCTCCACCTTCTAGTGGTCCTGGTTCACCTAGGGTAGAAAGAGTACCCAAGATCTTCCTTCTGGACTTATTGCTATTGAAGAACATGCTCCGGAAGAAGAAGTAGGCATCCCTATCCCTAAAAATCAACCTGTTATTGAACTAAGGGAGCATGAATCAATTTTTTACATTCCACCTAGGAGTAGTTCTTGGTATCTCTCTTTGACTAATTTATTATAAAACTCAGGGTTAAGTTTTTCACCAGCTCGTGCTCCTTATCACCCAACACCTAGAGGTTTTTATACTCCCGTCAATATGGCAGGACAATCATCCATGTTTACTCAATCGCCTGAATCTTTTTTGTACAGCGGTCCTTCTATTCCCTCCCGGTATAAGTCACTTTCTGGTACTTTTTCGGGAACATCTCCTCAACCCATTGAGCAAGGGTTACTAACTGGAAACAATGGTACTAAGCCGTTGAGCGTAGAAGACATTCTTATGATGTCAGGTTCTATTCCAAATCCTCAACCTCAAGGTGGCATGTCACCTCGTGGGGGGAAACCTCAAGGTACACAATTTGCATCTGGGAGGCAACCTCAAGGACAATACATACCTATGGGACAGTACATTCCTCAAGGTCAACCCCAGACTCAATATGTACCCCAAGGTCAACCCCAGTATCAGTATGTGCCTCAAGGGTATGAACCCCAAGGTCAATACTTGAACCAAGGTTTCCAACCACCCTCCGGTCAAACGTATGTTCAAGGAATGGGAAATGTACCTTTCAATTATCAATCCTACCTTCAATCCGATTATGGTCCTCAGTATTCTCAACCAGTTATGGGTCAGTACCTCGGAATGAATATAGTGTGGGATCGATCGCAAGCTCAACAGGTATTGCAGCCAAGTGTACAGTTGTCATCTCAAACTGGACAACCCCTAGTTTCTGGTTCACCCCAGCAACCAGTGCAGTCTAACATTCAAACTTCTGTACCTTCAATAGTTTCTCAGCCTGGGCCTAGTAGACCTCGTACTCCGCCTCAAACGACTGCTACAACTGCCACAACATCTGTTCAATCTACCCCACCTACTTTATGAGTATCGACAGCTCCGGTTTCTACTATTCCTGTATCTACTCCTCAGACATCTTTACCACCCTCTGGATCTACGATTCAAACTTCGGTTCGGATACCTGTAGGACAACCTGGTTCAAGTATGGTTGTCAAAAGTCAACCACAATTCACTTATCAACCGTACCAGGGACAATACCAATTCGGTCCTGCTATGCAGCAGCCAGTCTATCAGTATCAACCGTACCCTGGGTACACTTATCAACAAGCTCAACAACCCCAGTACGGTTCGGTTAATCTTGGTTTTCTGGGAGGATACAATATCCCGAACGCGATTCCTATTCCTAGTTATCCTGGATATCCTCCTCCTAGGGCTGGTCTCATGACCAAAGTTTTAGGGATCCTAATCGGCAGTTACCGTTTATCGCAACTTTGGACTTACCTGACTTGTCGCGCCTAATGAATGATCCCATTAATTATCTTCCATTTTGGCCGCCAATGTCAAATAAGTTGCCCAATGACATTCCCAAGTTCGAAGGTAAATCAGGAGAGGACCCGTCAAACCATGTGATGACTTAACACCTCTGGTGTGCATCTAACTCCATTATAGATGATTCAATCCATCTTAGACTTTTCCAGCGCACTCTAATTGGTCTCATGGCCAAGTGGTACATTGAGTTACCACGAGGCACTTTTTATAATTTTAGTCAGTTAGCTACCTCGTTTTTAACTCATTTTCAGTTGCCAGTCTGATATGACAATGGAGCGAAATTATTAAATTCGTTAAAACAATCGACATCCACTTACATTTTGGATCATATTCATGAGTGGAGATGTCGACGGTGTTTAGTGAAGGTATTTATTCTGGATCAGATCTTGGCTGAGTGGTTTGTAAAATCTTTGTTGCCAAAGATCACTGAAGATGTTACTAAAGCCGGAGTTGTTATTGAGGAGCAAGTAATTGCTCAAGCACAGTACCTTGACTTGGTTTATACTCAGTCAGGTACGTTACACGAAAAAATCCCCAATCTTCCCAGGTAAAATCAAATCACTGCAGCTCCTTCGGGATCTCATGCCGCTGATGGTATGATTGGCACAGTTAACACTAAAAGTAAGAAGAAGTCTTCCAAGAATTCTTCCCCTATCATAACCTTGCCTGATTCCCCAACATGAGACTCTTTTGCAGAAATTTCCGCCGATATTCACGTTGTAGAGTCATCTACAGCCAAATCAAAATCCGGTGGGAAGAAGAAAGGAAAGAAGAAGAATAAAACTGACAAAATTTCAAAGGAGAAACCTGAAAAGGCGGAATCCAATGACGAAAAGCGCAAACCTCGTTATCCTTGTCTCATTTGTGACGATGAACATTTTACAAGAGACTGCCCTCATCGTGCAGAGGTTGCGAAGATTGTCAAGGGTTCCCAAACTCCTACTGTTTTGAAGGATCCTTTTTCGGCTCAAGACAGTAAGATGATAGGTTCATCCTCGAATGCCAATGAAGAACCCATACTAATGATGTCCCATGTTAGGATTATGACTCGATCGCAAGATTATGGTAGTAAAAGTCCTGTTGATGGTAAAGAAGTAGAATCTTCTCATTCTAATCCATCAACCTCAGCTCCCGGTTCCGATCCACTATAGATCGAAAAACCTAATCCAGACTTGGTAATCAAACCACCCGCCAAGGGTATACTTTGAAAGTCAGCTTTCAATCCACATCCGAGAGCAGCTCAGAATTATAACATTGTTGAGAATTTAGCTGTTTCACCCTCAGCAATGTCGGCTTTGGAAGTGATACAATCATGTCCAGCACAACGTAAATTACTTTTGTCGGCTATAGGAGTTGTTGATGTTCAGGACCCGAACCTAATAATCTTCGATCTAGAAAATAGTACACCGCGTTTGCCTCACCAAATGGCTTTCTAGATTCCAGTGATAGTCAAAAACAGGCCTATTCATCGGACTGTAATTGATGAGGGAGCCTCAATGTGTATTATGTCGATACAGTGTTGGAGATCGCTTGGTTCTCCTTCGCTAAATCAATCCCCAACGATTCTAAAGGCCTTTGATGGCTGTGGGTTTCATCCTTTTGGCATTCTATAGGATTTGCCTATAGGGGTTGAAGGAAAAACCATTAGTCTAGATGTGGAGGTGGTTGATGCCCCTCTAGATTACAACCTTCTCTTGGGTCGAAGTTGGTCTTACACTATGACAGCGGTCATTTCATCGGTCTTTCGAGTAATAAAGTTTCCATATAATGGAAAGATCGTAACAATAGATCAGCTGGCTTACTTTTCATCTGACCCAGCCTCTTCGGAGAGTATTCAGCGTGTTAGTAAAACGACTATCGCATATAAGGATGTTGGAGTAGGATTAGTTCAAGATGTCGGTTTACTGGGAACTTTTCCTATTCCTCCGATCAACGCATCATCTTCATTTGCAACCATTCATATGATTACATCAGCCACCATTGTTTATGATGATCCTTGGATCATTCCTTCTGAATCTGAGATAGACTCATTTGGTAATTCCATGCCTTTGAGTCCATATGAAATTGCCTATGAAGCCGTGCAGTCGTTTGCCGACCCGTGTTCAACCAAAAATGACTTAATGAATGTGGTCCGTGAGGAATCACTTTTCACATCAACCTCAGATTTAACCACGTTTTTTGAACTTGTTCACTCTGATGAGCAAATTCGTGAAATCCTATGTGTAGATGATTTACCATGGGAAGATCTCCATCACAGATATTCGTTTTTACTTGAGGATGATCGTTTTGAAAATGATTTCTCATCAATTTTTACAACTGAAAATGTCAAGGAACCTCAGAATCCAATGAAACATCCTGATTCAGAGTTAAATTTGGGAAACATCTCTCGAACTATTCCTGTTGACATTTCGGTTAAGCCCGGAATTGTTGAGAACATTCATATAGGTGCCTCGTGTACATATGACGAAATTCAGATATATAAGGCCCTATTTCAAGAATTTCGCGACGTGCTTGCCTAGTCCTATGAGGAAATGCCAGGAATTGATCCCGCAATTTTTGTTCATGAGATCAAGACTTACCCGGACGCTAAACCCGTCCGGCAACGTTTGCGTCAAATCCACCCATGAAAAGCTGCTGCAATTAAAGTAGAAGTTGAAAAATTATTGAAACCAGGTTTCATTTATCCGATCCCGTTAACGGATTGGGTATCGAATATTGTTCTAGTTAACAAAAAACAGGGAACAATAAGAATATGTATCGACTATAGGGACATTAATCGAGCCTATCCAAAGGACAATTACCCAACTCCCTATATCGATCAAATCATTGATGATTGTGCCGACAGTGAAATATTTTCCTTTATGGACGGTTTTTCCAGATACAATCAAATCAATATTCTACCTGCCGATCAACCAAAAACGACTTTCATTTGTCCATGGGGGACATTTGCTTATTGCAAGTTACCTTTTGGGATTAAGAATTCCGGAGCAACTTTTGAAAGGGCGATGTCTTATGCGTTTCATGACATCAAGCACATTGTGCAACCCTATCTCGATGACTTGCCTACTCATTCATTACATCGAGCTGATCACCTCATCCATTTACGAGCAGTCTTTATGAGGTGTAGGCATTATCGGATTTCGTTGAACACACACAAATGTGTCTTCTGTATAGAAACGGGTCGATTGCTGGGGTTTGTAGTTTCGAAAGCTGGCATTCGCGTTGATCCCTCAAAGGTCGAAGCTGTCATCAAATTGCCTCCTCCTTTGAGTCTTCACCAACTCCAAAGTTTGCAGGGTAAAGCAAACTTTTTACGACGATTCGTTCCAAACTACGCTGAGGTTACAAATGGTTTTACCCGGTTGTTGAAACAGAGTACTCCATTCTATTGCGACGAGATAGCTCAGAAATCTTTTGCTGCACTCAAACACGTGTTGACCCATGCACCATTGTTGCATCCTCCCAACTACAACCAGGATTACTTCTTGTATCTCGTCGCCTCTCATTCCACCATTGGAATGGTCTTAGTTCAGGAAGATGAATTCGGAACAGAACATGTGATATATTACCTTAGTCAAACTTTAAATCCAACTGAGCTAAAATACTCACATGTGGAGAAATTGGCATTGACAGCTGTTCAAGCTGTCCAACGTTTTCGTCACTACATTCTACTATGTAAAACTACGGTAATTTCGGATTGCAACCGTATGATCTACATTTTGACCAAGCAATTGCTAGGGGGCAAGTACTCTAAATGGATCATTATCCTACAGGAGTTTGACTTGGAATTTGAGAAATCTAAGTCTAAGGAATCTTTAGTTTTTGCGGAGTTAATGTGTGACTTCCCGCGTGCTGACACGGAAACTGTGGCGGAGGAGCCCATTGTCGACGAATCCTTGTTTCTAATCAACACTTTAGATCCATGGTTTGGGGATATCATCGTTTATCTCCATACCCAATCCTTTCGGCCAGAAATTTCACGGTCAGAACGTCGAAAGATTCATTTCCAGTCCCAACAATTCAGGATTATTGGAGATACTCTTTATCACCATGGGGCGGATTCTGTTTTTCAACATTTCTTAACTCACGAGAAAGCTGAAAGAGTTCTAAATGATTGTCACTCTGGAGCATGTGGCGGTCATATGTCTGGGTTTTCCATAGCCCAAAAGATATTGCGTGCTGGCTACTTCTGGCCATCTTTATTTAAAGATTGTATTACGGTGGTCAGAAAATGCCACAACTACCAAATTTTTGATCGTAAGATGCGCGCTCCACCTGCTCCTCTCCACCCTATAATTGTTGTTGGTCCTTTTGCGAAATGCGATATCGATTTTATTACATGTAACCCTCACTTAGCCAAGGGGCATGCGTATATCATCCTTGCGGTAGATTAATTTACTAAGTGGGCCAAGGTGATGCCTACATTTGAGGCAGACGGCAAGACAGTTGCAATTTTCGTGTTCAATCATAATTGCTAGGTTTGGTGTCCCACAAGCGATAATCACTGATCATGGGCGTCATTTTTGAAACGTTATGATGACCGAACTTACAGGCCAACTTGGTTTACGTCACGATAGTTCAACCCCTTATTATCCACAAGTAAATGGTCTAGTTGAATCCATCAACAAAGTCTTAGTTATCATGATCCAACGAATCATTGGGATTCATCGGTCGAATTGGCACAACATGCTATTTTCAGCACTTTGGGCATACCGAACTTTGGTAAAAACATCAACAGGGTTCACTCCTTTCCAACTAGTCTATGGTTTGGAAGCTGTGTTACCCATTGAATGCGAAATCCCGTCACTGCAAATGGCCATCGAGTTACTTCCAGCCACTTCCTAAGAGGAAAAGCATTTGTTATACTTGGCTCAATTAGATGAGAATCAACGTGATGCTGCATTGGCAATCGAGACTCACGCAAAACGAATGAAAGCTCAGTATGATCGAAACGTGACCCCTCGAAATTTTTCGGAAGGAGATCTAGTCTTAGTTTACGATCAAGCTAATGATAAATTAGGCGCTGGAAAATTCGTTCCTATGTGGCATGGTCCCTATGTTGTCAAGCGAAAGCTAGCCAAAGGGGCCTATGAATTGGTAGACTTTGACGGGGACTCTTTGGCTAAACCCAGAAATGGCCTTTACTTGAGGAGGTATTGTGCTTAAATGAATGGGTATGGAGATTTTTAGTTAGGATAGTTTTTCTTTCTAGCTGGTGTGTTTTAGTTTAAACAATGTGCTTAGCTTAGAGAGTGTTTTTCGTCATTATTCCTGCTTATCTTGGTTTTACTCTTGATATTGCAGATGTCGATGACTCTCCAAACATACATTGGTTTTGCTGATGCTGCTTGTCGTAATACACGGAACATCTCTTCCGCAGCTTGGGTTATCTATTCACCCTCTGACGAGTTAGTATCTATGCATGGGGTAAGCCTCGGTCAAACAACGAACAACATTGCCGAGTATAGTGCATTGATTGAGTTATTATCTGAATCTATTTCATTTGGGATTCGGAGTTTGATCATAAGGATAGATTCTGAACTCGTTGTATTACAGCTTAATAGAGTGTATGCCATTAGAAATCTAGTGTTATTACGATTATTGTTGAGAGTGTGTCTCTTGGAACGTGAATTTGATTATATTGAATATCAGCATATTCCAAGATCTTTAAATACATTAGCAGATGCAATTGCTTCTCAAATGTTAAATAGACATTTGCAATAATCATACATGTAAATTTAAAACCATTCCATAACATGATTTACAAGATAAGCCAGTAATAGTGATATATATATAGGAGTGTGTCAAAAATACATCGTCCTCGATCATAGGTTGAAAAACACATGATGATCAGCAAAAATGATAAGTACAAAAAATAAAAATGTCACATGTGCCCACAATAGGTGATCATCCTATCACTAGTGATGATCTCTATAAGAAACCATTGCATGGGCCACCTTGCAAAGGAACCTCCTAAAAGGTCTCGGGACCCCAATCACATAGCACTGAAGTCGACGAGGAATGTCGTCTATAGTGGTCTCAGGAATATCTCCTGTCAAGCGCTCGAGATGACCCTCCAACTCGGCCAAAACCTCTGCTGATTTGTCCTATGGGGCTGGCGCGGGTGCAGCTGGTTGCTTCCTCTCGTAAGGCCGGAGAGTGGCTGGTCGCTGTGGACCCACATCTGCATTTGAAATTTTTACTATCAGTTCTTAGAAAATGAAAAAATAACAAAAAATTAAAATAGGAAAAATGTTGAAAGGAATTTTACCTGACTCATCCCACTGCTCTCCTAGTGGAAGAACCATGTCTAGGTCACCACGAAAAGCTATCCCAGTGTAAGGGAAGTCCTGAATGGAAAAGACCTGGTTTTCCAGCCATTGGAAATACTCAGGTTTGAATCGAGCAACCTCTGTCCTCTCGTCCGGGTGACGGGGCATAACAGCGACCCATCGCATCAGTTTGGGCTCTCGAGGAAGCCCAGCTCCAATAGTAAGGTGTTGTGGGATCAACATAGGAACCCTCTCCAAGCCAAAACTCACAACCAAAGCCCCATAACCAAAGATCTTTAGTTGTCCGTTTTTGGCCCTGGTCAGTTGGCCTTTTAGATTGGCCAACACGGCATCGCACCAGTTGAAGATGGTGCCTCGAAAGCAATCAACTGCCATACACATCTGGGATCCGGTGGCAATATGTAATGCAGCAGCTCCGCAAAGTCTGGTGATAGTGAACGCAATCACCATGAGCTCAGGACGGGATATGGTCTTTATGTCTATCCCTTTGTCTCTAGCCTGGCTGTTGCAGTACTCTAGCCTGAGGCTATCGACAGACTGGCCACCTGGCCTAGCCCCAAACAGAGTCAAGTCTTCACCTATCTTAGGAAAACCAATCCAGAAATATATGTCCGCCGGCTCGATTTCAAGCTGGTGGCCACCAATGAAGAAGCACTGGTCCTGTATGCTCCATCTGTCAACCAACCACTGTAAGAAATCCACCTGAGCCCTCATGCCAAGAATGGCCCAGTATTTGTACAAACCGTAGGCCCTCAAAGCATCAAGTGAAGGCTGATGATTCCATGCGACAGCATCCACGTCCTCATGCTCTCGTTCACACCAATCTAGCATGATGTACTCCCTGCATCAAGTATAAAGACAAATTAAATTACTAGAAATTATTTTGTGTGGTCTATTTTTGAGAATTTTTGGGTTAAAAACCCTTGTGACAGGGACCGCACCCTCCGAGTTGGACACAATGCGTGGGACCGCACTTTGTCTACATGGAAGGTGCGGACCCCGAGCTTTTTCCCAATGGAGAAAAAGTCGGGGTCTGAGGCCCGCAATGGTAAACCTGCGGGCCCCCGCGCGCGGGTTTTATGCCTAAAAACCCTCCCAAAATGAAATAAATGACTATAACAAGAAATTAAATAGTTAAAAATGAAGAGTGGGATGATGTGGATTACTTGGAGAAGACAACGTTCGATTCCGACAGTTGGATTTTTCGCAATATTCACGGGAATTTTTCTAAGCAAAAGCACTATTTTCTCACCCAAACTCAAACGGTAAAAATGAATTGACAAAGACCCTTTTTATAAGTTTTTTGAGTAAAAAAATTGCAAACTTGTTTATGTTTCACTTTGAAAAGGTATTTTTGTGACATTTTTATCTATTTCAAACAGGTATGAGTAATGTTTGTGTTTTTGTGCAGAATAAAGGATTATTCAGGCGAAATCTATCATTTTTGACGAAAAAACATGTAGAGTCATCTTTAAGCTCTTTTTTGACTCCTAAAACATGAAAAGATTGTCGCGTGTTTCTTTTAAACTCATTAAAACAGAATTAAAAGACGGTCCACTTACATCTCTTTTTCGACCATAAAAAACATGAAAATATTGTCGGATTTTTGTCATTTCAAATTCGATATCGGTCATAAAACGACGTGTCGTTGATCGCTTTTTTACTTTTTCGAGTCAAAGGCACTAATGACGAAAAGTACTCCTTGGTCGTAAACGATCAAGCGGTTCTCTCAAGTATTATTTTATAATTTTTCGGGCTTGGGAGACACAAATTTATGAAAAAAGTCAACCGTGGAGTCTTCTTAAGTTTTTTCAGACTCTCTAAAACTGAAAAACGCCGAGTTTCTCCTATACTGGACTCGTTAAAATTTCACAATAAAGGACCTGTTCAATTACAAACAGGAACGAACCACTCCTTCTTAGGGTTCAAATGTAAACTAAGTTGGACTCATCCAAAGGATGAGCTTATAATCAAGCAAATGTTATCCTCCTCAAGCTTGTCAAAAATGAAGAGGTACTTGCCAGAAATGGTGGGGGAAAAGAGAGAAAAATGAGCCTGTTTGTCATACTTTGTAACCACTCTTGAACACGACACTTTTATTCACCTGGGTTGGGAAATCCTTTGCTTAACAGTTGATCAAACTACATTGAAAGTCTTCAGCCGGTTTCTGGGTATTAACTTTGGGTCAATTGTCACCAAGCCATCTGTCGTGTTGTTGTGTGTTCAAGAGGTCACTTCCAATAAGCCATTCATCTGCAAAATATCTGTCATCCATCTTGACCATCCGTGAGTCAGTCCTTACAACTAAATTTCTTCAACTTGATCTATGATTTCGTGTTGTGGGCTTGCCTATGACGGATCACTTTCTATCGACATCAGCTCATTATCTAGAAAGATGATCTAGGAATCGTCAGTACCTTGAGATCTGCATGCCTCAATGGTAGGTTTCTCGCCTTTGATGACAGTTTACATCATTGACTTTCGATCAAAGGATTCCATGACATGTTCGACATCAACACATTTATTCGCATCTCATGGATTGTACTGGTTACTTTGAGAGCCATTGACATCACTGGTGATTTCTATCACACTTGTTAATAGTTTAAATCATTGACTGGTAATCAAGTGGTTTCTACCATGTTCGACATCAACACATTCATTTGCATGGATAGAATTGTACTGTTTCGGGAAATAGAAATGAATACCCTAGATCTAGTTTCCACAATCCAGGCTGCGAGGAATTTTGTATTCATTATATAATGGACTATTCATAAACAGATGGCTGCGTCCATACTATGTCCACATGAGTCTATACTTGTTATGTTTTACAAGATCATTCCTGTATCAGAGCAGTAGTTAGTTTTTCTAGTCAGTTTTTATCTGAGTATGGGAATGCCTACCTCAGCGATGATACGATCTCATATATATATCTTGCATTTGAATGTTTTTACAGGTTCCAACCAGGCTCTCCAAAAGATGATCCTCAAAATGATAAAGTACTTCACTCTTCCTAAATGATAAGAAATCCTCATCTACTATAGACTTCACACTTTAGGGGGCAATCTATTACACAAAAATATCATCACCATGATTATTTGTAGTCAGTATGGGTCTATCATCACTTGTACTGTCCTCCTAAGCAAGTCTCAGACCTCAGCTCTTCAAATCAAACTTTGGAAATGAGAGAAAGACATTAAAAATCAATGTAACTCTGGTTCTGCACTTTCTCTTACTGTCACCTGCAGTCCCGCACCTTTTGTGTATAAAAACTGCGGACCTGCCCACTCTGTCCCTAACGGTGTAGGTGCAGACCCCTGTGAAAGTCAAAAGGCACAAGTTTTATCTTAAAAAACTCACTTTGGGTTAATTCTAGAGGTTTCTAGAAGGAATTTTGACGTGGATTGTTCGCTCTGAGGTGGTTCATGCATCCCAAAAGAGAAGGAGCTAATCCCTTGATGAGAGGAGCTATCCCTTTGAAGGAGGGCTTTATCCCTTTGAAGGAGGACCTAGTAACCTCCCTCCATTGCACTATAAATACAGGCATTTGGCTGGTTGCTAAGGAGGTTAGAAGCTGAACATTTTTGAGGGTAAATGCTGGTGAAATCAAGACTTCCTAGTTAAGCCTAAGAGGAGAGATCACATACCTTTTTGGTTTCATTGGGGAGTGAATGAAACTTGTCAAAGTAGAGGAGACTTCTTGCTGGACCCTGGGAGGAGCTTATACAGCGTCGAGGCAAAGGTTGTAAAGTTCTTCTTCTTTTGAATTAATACAATCAAACTCATTTTTCTCAACAAGTATCTCATGTTATTTGTTTCTTGGACTCCTTGACTTTCATGTTAAATATGTTTTATGCAATTGGCTTTTTAGGTGCTATTTAATTTGTTTTCCTTGTTTGTGTTTGCAGATTCGCGACAAAGGAGCTCATTTGGATCGAAGGAGTGAGGGCATCCACAAGCTTGCATTGGACCTAAGGTAGGCCCTAAAAACACTTGTTTGCTATTCTAAATCAAAGCATATTTAGAGAAAGATAGTGTTTGGTTGGTTTGCTTGTCATTAGGTCTTCTTTAGATTCTAGGAAGGTCTATCTTGTCCGCAAGATCGACTTATTCCATGTGACATGGTTACTATTTTCTCAGCATTTAATTGGACAGTGATGTGTCTGCCTAGATCCGGTGATGGAATGGATCTGGACTCTTCTGTTGGACTCCAGTTGGCCCTCTTGGCCTCGAAATCCATTCTCCATCTACCATGGCTATCACTGCCCTTCATCAGATGGATGAGATTCCTCGTTCTTCCCAATGCACTTGCTGAAGTCTATCCCTTAGCATTCTCTGCTACAGGGTATTGTTTTTCATATGCGGTAAGATTGTTTGTTCATATCTCATTTTTTTCCTTCTCCGTCATGATTGTTGAGGGTTTGGTTCTCTGTTTTACCTCTCTGGTCAGTGTGATAATTAATCATTAGGTCTGCCCCTGCAAACTAGGAATTCTCTACATGGTAAACAACTACTTGGAGGAAAACTCCAGCTCGATTTGAATCTCAGGTAAGATTTTCTCCTTAACTCATGTTGTGGGTTTTCCCCTTTCTATTACAAGGAGCATTTCTTTACTAAATTGCGATAATAAGTTCTAGTTTTTGGTATTTTATCTCTTGCTTACCAATTCTAACTCTTGCTTCCTTGTTCTCCTGCGAGGTAGAGGGCATGGCTTGCGATGGCAATAGGAATATGGGGTTTGTGTTCGGTGCATCTAGAGAAGAACCACGAATCTTATCCACCGGGAAGAATCTATAGCAGAGGCGTTTCTCTTATCCTGTAGCCTATAGGGTTTTCCATGACATTCCTAGATTAAATAAGGCAAACTTATTTTAAAAAATTGTAGTTATAATTTTCGAGGGTTATGAAAGATTCTGAGTTTAATGTAATATTATTTATGCCAACCCTTGTGGTTGGCTTGTTTAAGCTGGCTACGGGGTAGGCAGTGACTTATTCTGGTGCGAGCCATTACTCTCTTGTCTACTTGACTATTGTTGGACTGTAAGACAAGTTCTAGTCTTGAATCTTTTTATGAGAATATATTTATGTTTGAAGCAAGTTCTGTTGGTATATTCTTTACTTTGCTCTATAGTGTTTTTTTGAGGTTTCCGCATTTAAATGTTTTTATGCTTATTCTCGTTTTCCACACTTAAATGTTTTTATGCTTATTCTTCATTGCAATCTTCTGGTTATTAGTTGTATTCTTACCTTTGTAGAATGGATATTAGAATGGATATTTGTAGAAGGGTTTCTCTTCCTCATTTCTTGTGGAGTAGCATTCATCTTTATCAGCTAAATTTCTGCTTTCTACAGTTTCAGATATTTAAGATATCGGTTTTACTTCTTGGAACTGTATCTAAACCTGTAATTTGTTGGAAATTTCATTAGGGTAATTTCAGCAGCACCTTGAGTTCTCTGGGTTTAGTTTACGTTCTTTTATAATCCCATTTTTCCTTTCTGATGCGATGTTATCTCATTGTCTCTAATATTCTCATTTATTATATTTTCAATTATGCTAGTTACATTTCTTGGTATTTAGGGTTAGCGCTTGAGATTAAAAATCCGACTAAAACCCTGTGTAATGATTAAAAGATTTATCATGAGTTGGGTTTAGCTTGGAACCGATTCTGGAAACTATCATCAAGTTTCCTCGACATTCTGGGTTTATTATTTGGAGTAAACCCCTATTTCTCAATTATTAAAATGTCTTTGGAATAAAACCCTGTTTTCTCAAGTATTTATAACGTCTTCGTAGTAGCAGGTCTCAAGAAATTACCCTCCCTAACAGAGGGGGTTGTAAGTCTTGTTGCAACTCTACCTTTGCAATCACACCATCATCTATTGTTTACTTTTGCGACTATGATAGATTTTAATAATGTTAGTTATAACTTCTACTGATAACAAATGGAAATGAATATACTTTTCTAACATTTCTATGCTTTCCCTTTTCTGGGTAATCTCTATACTATGAAATATGTAATTTTACTTATTTGTATAAGGTTGATTTACCGACAAGGGTCTGCTACCATACCTTGACCTTTGTTTCTCTTTTTCCTCCCAACCGTGAGACTTCCTTGTAGAGTTGTCTCCCCCTGAGATGTTCCTTACACACAGGAACTATCTTGAGACTATAATTCTCATAAAACAACTATCTAGTCCAAACCAGACTTAGCTCTAGAACTCTACCTGACACTTCAACACAACTTCCTCTTTTCCTTTATTTTCTTGTCTCTTTCCTCCTTGATCTCAAATAAACCTATCCTCTTAATATTTCTTGAATAAATATTCAAGTAATTAGTTAGGGATAGGTAACTATCAATCCTAACCACTTGACATGTAAAAAAAAAATATTTGCTTATAATCATTATTTCACTCATGCATAACTTAATTTAGAATTTTTATTTTTTTTAATAAAATAATAATAATCATTTTGTTGAGTTCTGCAGTAATTAAATAATTACATTTGCTGGGGATATCACATCTCTCCCCCTAAGACAAAACATTGTCCCGATGTTTCTCTTCTGAAAACATATTTGGAATGACCTATTTCATGACCTACACATCTTCCCAGGTAGCCTCCTCTGGCCCATAGTGTTTCCAAAGCACTTTAACTTGGGTGATAACTCGTTTTCGTAACGTTACTTCTCTCCAATCGAGTATACCTAAGGGTTCGACCAAGAACTCACCTTTTGGTTCGACCTATACACAAGAAGACAAAAATTAGTCAATCCTCTTTATTATTAATCAGCCTGTTATAAGATGTCCTATCTTTAAGTAATCCTTCTAAATTACTTGGATGTCCTGCCAATTGATTATATGTTTAGGATCATATATGTATCTCTTAAGTACAGAAATGTGAAAAACATTATGCACATGAATATGGCTGGGTAGAGCAAGTTGGTAGGCCACTGGCTCGATTCGAGCCAAAATTTGAAAGGGACCACAGAATCAGGGTGCCAATTTAGCACACGTGGTCGATTGCAATGAACTCTTCTTGGCCCATACACATACATACACATGATATCCCACTTGAAATTCTCGAAAACTTCTCTTCAGATCGGCAAAATTCTTTTGCCAATCCTGAGAAAATTTTAGGTTGGAATGTACCTTCTTAACCATATCCTCCATTTCTTTTAACATGTCTGGTCCTAGCATTAATTTTTCTTCTGGACCACCCCAACTCAAGGGTGTCCTACACTTACATCCATATAATACTTCAAATGGAATCATCTGTAATGATGTGTGGTAGCCATTATTATATGCAAACTCCATGAAATGCAAGTAGTCCTCCCATTTGGATGGCTACTACATTATGTAAGTCTGCAGCATATCTTCTACCACCTGATTTACGCGCTCAGTTTATCCATCCGTTTGAGGATGGTAAGCAGTGTTGAAGTGAAATTGTGTGCCCAACCCTACAAATAAATCTTTCTAGAAAGTTGAGGTGAATTTCACATCTTGATCAGAAATTATCATTTTGGGCATCCCATGCAATCTAAAAATGTTTTTCATAAATATGTTAGCAATTTGCACGGCCTTGAAGGTTGACTGTACCATATGAAATGAGCATATTTTCTTAATTTGTCAACTACTACCATTATGGAGTCATTTTTCCTTTTTGACTTGGGCATCCCATAATAAAATTGATGGAAAAGGTTTCCCATTTCCATTCTAGAATAGGAAATGGGTGGAGTAATCCCGTTGGATTGAGGTGCTCCACTTTTGCTTGTTGGGATTCTAGATAGTGGGAAAAATACTCTGCCACCTCCTTCTTCATACCAGGCTAGAAAATTTTCTTCCTAAGTACATTATTTAACTTTTGGTAATCAGGATGGGCTACATACAGGCTCTTATTATAGTTGTCTATGATTAAATTTTTAAGATTTTTCTGATTAGGCACATATACTCATTTTTCTATAAATTAGTAAATTTGCTGAAATTACCTCATATCCCTATTGCTACCATAAATATTTATATTTTGAATCTTATGTTGTTGCCTCTTTAATTTTCGCATAAAAGGTAGTTTGTGATTCACTAAAAGTGATCTCATATAAATAGCTTACCTTTCAACTTAAGGTGTCCGTGACACGGTTCTCTGTTCCTTTCAAGTGCTTGATTTCAAAACCAAATTCACTTAGGAATTCCATCCAACAAGCTTTTCTAGCATTCAAGGTGGGCCATTTGAAATAATTAGTCAAACTATGATAATCAATCATTAGCAGAAATTTCTTACCCATTAAGTAGTGCCGCCACATCTTTAAAGCGTGAATGACTACTGTCGGTTCTAAATCATATGCTTAATATTTCTGCTCGTACTCCTTAAGCTTTCTAGACTCATAGGAAACCACCCTGCCTTCCTACATTAATACCCTAGCTACAAATTCCTTGTTGGCATCCGTACAAACCACATAATCATTGTTTGGATCAATGATGCTCAAAATGGGTGTGGTGGTAAGTAAATGTTTGAGCTGCTAAAACTTTCTTAACAGTTCATGGTCCATCTAGAATTTTTCCCTTTCTTCTGCAAGGAAGTGATGGGGTATGCCACCCTAGAAAAACCTTCGACAAAGCGCCTATAATATCTGGCTAGACCCATGAATGATCTTATATCAGCCACGTCCTTTAGTACCAACCATTCCATGATGGTTTTTATCTTTTCTAGGTCCACAACAATCCCATCCTTAGTAATGAAATGTCCTAAGTACTGAATTTGTTCTTTGAAGAAGTCACATTTACTCTACTTAGCGTACAATTGATGTTCTCTTAAAACTTGCAGAACGATTTGGAGGTGCTCCTTAAATTCTTCTATGTTCCGAGAGTAGATTAATATGTCATTGATAAAAATTAACACAATTTTATCCAAATATTGATGAAATATACCATTCATGAGGCACATGAAGGTTGCAGGAGCATTAGTCATCCCAAAGGGCAGCACAACAAACTCATAATGTCCGTAACAAGTTCTGAAGGAATTTTTTGCTATATGCTCTTCCTTTATCCTAATCTGATGATAACCAGAATGAAGGTCTATCTTTGAGAACATAGTCGCTCCCTTCACCTGGTCAAATAACTCATCTATATGAGGTAGGCGGTATTTATTTTTGATAGTTAGTTTATTTAAGTGATGGTAATCCATGCACATCCACAAGGTTCTATCCTTATTTTTAACAAAGAGCACTGGAGCTCCCCAAGGTGTTATACTTGGAAAAATATAATTTTAATGAAGAAACTCTTGTAGCTGCATTTTGAATTCTGTTAACTTTGGTATGCTCATTTAGTAAGGGGCTCAGGAGACCTGGGTAGATCCTAGAATCAACTCAATGGTGAAATCTACATCTCTTTTTGGAGGGAGTCCCAAAATTTCTCTAGAAAATACATCCAGAAAGTTATGTACCACCGGTATATTTTCTAAAGAGACAAATTTATCCTTTGCATTGGTATATCCTACTTGTATTGCATAAATTTGGCATCCTTTTCTGATACACTTAGCCAATTGGGAGGTTGTCACGAGTCTTAGTTTCATAGGTCTTAGTATGCCTTGAATTTCCTACCTCTCTCCTTCCTCATCCATGTAGTTAATAGTTTTGGTTTTACAGTTAATGAGGGACCAATGTTTTTCCAAGAAATCCATACCTATGAAGATATCGTAAGATCCCAGAGGTAACACGTTCATGTCTACCATAATAGTCTGACCTGCTAACTTAAGGGGGCAACTAATGACCTTGGCCACCACCCTTCTTTTTGCTCGTGCAACTAGTTGTACTAAGCAAGGATTTTTAAATTTAATAGCTTGCAAAAAACATTTTTCTACTATCTTGTGGCTAATATAACTCAGAGTAGCTCCCGAATCAATAAAAATAGATATAGTTCGATCAAAAACTTTACCTTCAAATTCTATCATGGTTGGTTGGTATGCTACCTAATGGTCCTCCAGAGAAACTTTAATATTAGGTATACCTCTTGCCACTTATCCCACAGTAGATGCTTCTTGAATCTGTGAAATCTAATCAGTTCCCTTATGGCATGGACAATTTTTGACATAATGTGGCCCTCCACATACCCAACACTGTACAGGAGGTCTAGCTGTTAATTCCACTTTAGTTCTTCCTAACTGTTCATTTGTTTTAGTCTCCCCTAGAAGCTTAAATATGGGTTGATTTCTGTTCAAATTTTTGTTTGTTTGACCCTTATAGGGTCCTTGGTTGGCTATAGCCTTATTTCCCTTGTGGTTGGAGGTAAATTTTATTCCCTTTTTTCCAACCCATCTCTTTCCCACATCTCCCTTTTTCTTTTTTTGCAGATAACATATTTGAGCTTTATGTATAACTTCGTCCATGGTTTTTGGGTTGTCAAACTCAAGGCGCTCTTTCATGAACAACAAAAAACTATTGATAAACCATTGTACTTTCACCTTTTCTTCTCGTATGTAAGGAACATACTGAAGCAAGGATGTGAATTTCACTATCAACTCATCCATAGACAGTTGACCCAATTGAAGATCATGAAACTCCTTTTAATTTTCATCATAAAATCTTTTGGTTAGATATTTTTCTTTAAAATACCTTTGAAATTTTTCCCAGGTTATGCTTTGCTCATTTACTCCCTGTGTCATTTTTACCTCTTCCCACCATAGGGTGGCTTTCCCTTGCAACTGAAAAATAGCCAGATGAGCCTTTAAGTTATGATCATATTCATACAACTAAAAATACTTATTCATATTGATGAGCCAGGCTTCCACTGCCTCCTCTTGTTTGCCATCAAAGAGGGGAGGTTTTATTTTTTGAAATTCCACTTGAAGTTTTATTTTCTGTCTTTTCTATGTCTTGTGTTCCGATACATGATCAGATTCCTCCTCATGATTTTCTTAGCCACCTTCCGCTTCCATGTTCGCAGTTCAATATTCTTGTTCTCCAGTCATATTTCCATGCTAAGGATTGGGGATTGGTGGTCGATGATTTTGCCTATCCGACGAAATCTTCATAATATTCTCCTGCTCTTGCATTATCCTCTCATTATCTGCCCGTAGCCGGACCATCTCATCATTCAGTTGTTGTACAATTTCCATGATTGTTGTATTGGTATTGCGTGGCTCTTCCCCCAATTGTGCCCATACTTCAGGGTTGGTTTCCAAAATGGATGTTGGCCTTGTTCCCATTACAGTTCCGTGTGATGTAATTCCAGTTCTCCTCATGTTGTCTGCTTTCCTTTCTTTCTTTGTACACATCACATATATTGTTATTTACTTATATTCCAGAGGTCTTAGTTTTGCAACCTAAGTGCTCTGATACCATACATCACAAACCCATGTAAATACTATACATGTAACAAATAAATAAAGAAAACATTTTTTTTTATTATTATTGAAAACTTAAAGAAAACAACTAATATTCTTTAGCGCTAAAGACCATTTCAATTATGTACAACACCATATAGTTAATGCCAATCTCTTCATTTATTGTTGTTGGCTGATTACATATATGGATTAAGGCCTTAAATAAACTTTCCATGGTAATTTCTGGCTTAGGGACCCCCGACGTAATTACTATTCTGGTGACTATTGGCTTAGCATTTAATTGGATGGCGATGTGTCTACCTAGATCCGATGATGGAATGGATCTGGACTCTTCTGTTGGACATGAGCTGGCCTTCCTAGCCTCGCAACTTGCTCTCCACCTACGGTGGCTATAGCTTCCCTTCATAGGACGGAGGAGATTTCTTGTTCTTTCCAATGCACTTGCTGAAGTCTATCCCTTGGCATTCTCTGCTACAAGGCATTGTTTTTCCTATGCAATAAGATTTTTGTTCATATCTCATTTTTTCCCTTCTCCATCATGGATGTTGAAGGTTTGATTCTCTGGTTCACCTCTCTAGTCAGCATGGTAATTGATCGTTGGGTCTGCCCCTATAGGCCGTTAATTCTCTACATGGTAAACATCTACTTAAAGGCAAACCCCAACCTGATTTTCATCTCAGGTAAGGCTTTCTCCCTAACTCATGCTGTGGGTTTTCCTCTTTCTGTTACAACGAGTATTCCTTTACTAAATTGTGATAATAAGTTCCAATTTTTGGTATTTTTCCTCTTGCTTACCGACTCTAACTCTTGCTTCCTTGTTCTCTTGTGAGGTAGAGGGCAGGGCTTGCAATGGGAGCATGAATCTATGGTTTGTGTTCAGTGCATCTAGAGAAGAACCGCCAATCTTATCCATTGGGTACAGTCTATAGTGGAGGTGGTTCTCTTATCCTGTACCTTGTAGGGGTTTTCATGACATTCCTAGATTAAATAAGGCAGACTTCTTTTAAAGCATTGTAGTTATAATTGTCCAAGGTTATGAAAGCTTCTGAGTTTAATGTAATATGATTTATGCTAACCCTCATGGCTGGCATGTTTAAGGTGCCTGTAGGTTAGGAAGTGACTCATTCCGGTGCGAGCCCTTACTCGCTTGTCTACTTGATTGTTACTAGACTGTAAGACAAGTTATGGTCTTAAATCTTTATATGAGAATATATTTATGTTTTAAGAAAATTATGTTGGTATATTCGTTACCTTGTTGCGTAGCATTTGGTTGAGGTTTTCACAATTTAAACATTTTTATGCTTATTCTCATTTTCCATACTTAAATGTTTTTATGCTTATTCTTTGTTGCAGTCATCTGGTTATTTGTTGTATTATTACCTTTGTAGAATGGATATTAGAATGGATATTTGTAGAAGGGTTTCACTTCCTCATTTCTTGTGGAGTAGCATTCATCTTTATCAGCTAAATTTATACTTTCTACGGTTTCAGATATTTAAGATATCGGTTTTACTTCTTGGAACTATATCTAAACTTATAATTTGTTGGAAATTCCATTATGGTAATTTCAACAACACCTTGAATTCTCTGGGTTCAGTTTATGTGATTTTAGAATCCAATTTTTCCTTTATGTTGCGATGCTATCTCATTGTCTACGAAATTGTCATTTATTACATTTTCAATTATACTAGTTACATTTCTTGGTATTTAGGGTTAGCGTTTGAGATTAAAATTGGCTAAAACCCAGCGTAACGATTAGAGGATTTCTCATGACCTGGGTTTAGCTTGGAACCAATTCTAGAAACTATCATCAAGTTTTCTCGACATTTTGGGTTTATTATTTGGAGTAAACCCCTATTTCTCAATTATTAAAATATCTTTGGAATAAATCCCCATTTTCTCAAGTATTTATAACACCTCTATAGTATCAAGTCTCAAGAAATTACCCTCTCTAACAGAGGGGGTTGTAAGTCTTGTTGTAACTCTACCTTTTCAAACACACCATCATCTATTGTTTACTTTTACGATTATGATAGCTTTTAATCATCTTAGTTATAACTTCTACTGATAACAAATAGAAATGAATCTACTTTGCTAACAATTCTATGCTTTCCCTTTTCTGGGTAATCTCTATACTATGCAATCTATAATTTTACTTATCTGTATAAGGCCAATTTCCTGACAAGGGTCTTGTTAAGGGATAAATTACCCTAGGGTCTTTGGGTTGATACCCTAGCATATCAGAGGTTATTTACAAAGAGAAACACACATTCCATACAGTCATGATGCTAATATAAACAATCTATATGAAAAAGGGGTGCACCTGAGGGTCCTTCATAGGCTCCAAGCGAAACCATCCTCCAGATTTCTCTAGTCTCAAGCCTTCAACAAACTTCTTCCATGACTTACTCCATGATCTCTCAAGTAGAAAGACATCATCACACAAGGAAACAAGGCTTTCCTGTAAATGGGGGAAGTGTTGGAAGCACAAGGATCTTCAGACGTGGTTAGGGAAAACCTCAGCAGAGTGATCTTTCTCTCTATTCTCTCCTCCCTTAGGCCTTCCCATTGAAGCCTTTTTATACTTCTCCCAAAGTAGGTTTTTAGTTGGGAATTCGTTGGGAACAGTTGGACCATGGGCACTAATAGGTAATCAACAGGTAAAACCCATGATCTCTGTCTGAAATTAAGGAGTTTTAATTTTTTTAAGTGTTTTAAGACATATACACGGGTTGGTTATACACAGACCCACGTACACACGCGTTTAGCTCAGGGCAATGTCACGTATAGGGAGTAAAACACTGTTCTTTGAATATTTGGACCATGTCTAGAAGGAGGGGTTTCCCTAGGCCATGAATGCAACATCACAAACATCAAGAGTGAGGTTTGGAGCTATAACAGATGCCCCCTAATTTATGAGGTCAGAAGGAGTACGTGATGGCTGAAATGTATTAAGCAAGTTCATGGAAAGGAAATTTGCCCAAAACTAAGAAGGACTTCACCAGAGTTCAGCCTGCCAAGCCACAAAAGGAGATCAGAAAGAAAAACTATCTGAGGCGGGCATACCCATGCTCAGAGAAAGTAAAGCATGTTCGCATATCAAGCACAAGCGGATCCACTAAGTATACAAGTATAAAGAACTGGAAAATACATAATGGATGATATGATCATGATCGAACAAGTATATGTCTGAATATCACATATAAGAATGTCAATGATGCTGAAGAATGAATTGGATCACTGATATGAAAGACTAATCACAAAACGTACCAAATGAACATGATGGAGTAGTATGGTACTACACTACAAACATAGGTGCCAGCATATAGAATGTCGCCATGAATGACTGCAACATATAAAGTAGAGTGGTATCAAGTAGCAGCAACATGAACAATTGTCAAGTGACCCAATGAATGCCAATGCAATCTGAGGTCTTCATCGACCGCCGTGGTACATTTCTAACACTATGGGAATAAATGATCTAGAGTCGACCATGTGAACAATCATTTGATTACCGGTCATTGATGTATACCGTTAACAATCGTTAGACTACTCACCGATAATGATAATGAGCATCAAGGTACCCAGTACAATCTAACAACTGTGAATAGATGAGCTAGAGTCGAACACCTGTAAGAATCTATCAATCAAGAGACAATGATGGTTTCCCACTGTCAATAGCGAAGGATCTACCACTACTGATTACAAACACCAAGGTACTGCCAAATGGACTCTAGATCTTTGCCCCAGAGCAATGAGTAATAGTCGATTGAGAAAGATCTGCTAGAAGGAAGGAATTAATCTAGCGCGAGGGTAACCCATAGGCCAATAATGTGGAAGCAATCAGACGAAAAAAAAATGTAGTAACCCAACCGAAGCACGCTTCTAGCATACACAAGATGTGGCTAGTGTACGACAGAAACCCTCTAAACCAACCAATAATAAAAGCTGAGACAGAGGCATGGTATCCACCAATAGGGTCAAATGGAAACCAAGGTACTGCACGAATCCTAATGTGTGATAATGTAAGTTGATGTCAAACACAAGGGAAACCACTCAGTCAAAGACCCATGATACTAATCGATGCTGAGCACAAGGTGACCTATCAATAATGAAATTAGGGCCAGGGTGTAGCTCTAGGCCTGTCCTAAGAGCAAGATGTCGTTGTCGATAAGGACAAGACCCACCAGCAAGAAGTCAATGGGGACCTTCTCAAACTGGCAGAAATAAAGAACCAATATAGTTGATGTGATGATAGACATGATACTGACAACCAGGGATGGCTGATTGAAATATGAGTCAAGAGACACCACAGAGAGGCCGACTCAAGCTAACTTCCCTTGAACAAAAGCACGACTCAATGTGACGATGTGGCAGCATATGATGACTCTATATAAGTTCATCATGCAGGAGGCACGAACGAACCCTCCATATGATTGGAAGAGATAACCAATTGGGGGAGAACTGACTCAATAACAAGGTTAAGGCGTGCCTAGGTCAAACTAAATCCCGCCCAAATGGAGGAGACTTTGCTTTGAGTGCTTTGTTCAAGGGCGACACGACTGACTCTAGTTGCCAACAATAAGTGGAAATATTGTCCTATTCCTGCTCTTTTTTTGGAATATATAATTTTTTTGTCTTTTTCTTTAAGCTGGAAAAAGAATAAAAGAATGCTATAGTATAGTGGAAAGAGCGAGTGTTGTTGAAACAGATGATCTACTTCCTGGGATTGGAACGTTCCTATGCTCAATGCAGGGAGGTTAAAACTGGTCAAAGGCACTCAAAGGTGTGTTCCTTCCATGGATCAATGTGTGTCAAGTTGCAGAAGGCAAAGGCATGCAAGTTTGTTTTCACAGTAGTCATGGTCAAAAGTTGGCTTAAACATGAGTCCAAGTGAAGCTGGCTTAAGGCAAAAAGGTTGAAAATGGTTAAAATGAAATGCAGTAGTACAACTCAACACAAAGGAGCCTCTAGGGTATAAGGCCAGAATGAAGTGAAGAAGCAAGGAGGAATGAGTCTTCATTGCATAAGTCATGGTGGGACTACAGAGGACTCCCGAGCCTACTCAGATAGGAGTAGCATGGGAAACAAATGTCATGTAGGTGCTAACTACGATGCCCATGAAAAGGATGGCTCTACCATTGTGTCATGATTAAAAACAATCGGCGAGTGAAAGTGGTTTACGAACCATAACACGATGGGATCGACCCTATGGCAAGCGTATCGACAAATGGAGGCTAGTGTGCATAATGCAACGGAAAAATGGCTTCCCTAAACTATATGCCAGTGAGAAAATGATACCTAACATGATGGGTCAGTAGTCATGGAACTGACTCAAAACTATCGAAAAACATCCAAAATGTCTTGAAAATCAAACCATTCTCGACATTCCAAGCTCCCAAGCTAAAAGTTACATGAGACCAAACAAAATCAAGTTTTGAAAAAAATTTGCATTTTCAAAACCTCTAAAATAGTTTTTGGCCTCACCATTTTCACCATTTGAGTTTGAGAGTAGAGGAGTGGAGCAAAAGAAGAAAACTTTTCCATACGCCAAATTCAACCATTCAGATCCTTCCAAAATCACTAGGTAACCTTTATACTTGTCTTTCATTCAATTGTGACTAGTTTTATAATTTTTAATTTGAGTTTTACCATTGAATTTTTTGTCAAAAATTTCACCATGTCATATACGCGGGTTGGATATATGAAACTCGCGTACACGCGGGCCCTACACATGACTGTGTGTAAATGGACCCACGTATATGCTGCGAACATTTCAAACAAGAAACCAACGGTCTAAAATCATTTTTTCTTCAGGATGTTAGTCACTTGGTGAAAAAGAGAGCATACCTCAGTGGATGATGAGGTTATGAATGATCCCAATTCTTTGGATGCCTTACGAGGATGTGGTTTGCTAAATTCTTCAAACTGCCAAATATGAAAGCAAACACATGCCTGCTTGAGATGCTCATTTGCTAATGGAGCATCAAGGATGATTCATTTATGATTGACCAGATGCCACTCAAGATAGAAGTGGAAGACATTTATTTCATCACAGGCCTTTCCCGAAGGGGAGAGGTAGTACATTCGAGGGGCAGGACACATGGCAGTTTCTCAATCAAGGACTACGTACATATATATTACCTGGGACATCCAGAGAAGGTTGGAAGTCAAATTCCAATCAAACATGTGGAGAGTCTATCACTGAGGATAATCTTGTTCACTATAGCTAGAGTGAACAGATCAGCTTCTTTGCAACAAGCATCACGCCCAGCCATGAGCTTGGCGGTAGATTGTCTCACCACCATATTTGACTGGTGTACTCCTCTTCTACCCAGCCTGAAAAGCCAACTTACTTCCATCAAGAGAGGGCAAACCAAAAAGTTCAGATATGGGACTATTTTGTCTTCTTTCTTTTTTGAGAGGGTCCCTGCACTTCGACCTAGAGTATCGGTTTCAATCACCACCCCACAAGATCCACGAATGGGCAGGTGGGTTGACTCGATGAAACGTCTAGGAGCTGGGGACGTCCCACGGACTGCATTTGATGATGACTTCTTCTCCTGGTGTGAGGAGAAGATCATTGCCATAGATGACTACCCTTATGCTGGGTTGGATTTCCGAAGAGATCCCGATCTTGTATTACCATCGACCGCAGCATGGGGCAACATTGGTAAGTTTTTTTATTTTTTATGATTTTTTCAAATTAATGAATTTTGAAAAATATTTTTGAGAGGATTCAAATGATTAATGTGATGATCGCGTTCTAGATATTAGGCCAGTATGACCAAATGAGTTCCCATGGCATAGACGTCGTGGCCGAGGGACCGAGGAGGAAACTGTAGACACAGAGCAACTGCTACACATAGTTCAACGGCACTTGGTGAGACTCACTCACGGAGTACTGATGGCGGCAATAGAGGATCTTCTTGTAGATATGCAACATCATGTGGTTGGTATGCCATGTGACTGGGTTCACACTCTTAGGTGTGTGGCCAATGCGATAGTGACCTACTTAGCCGCTCATCCTAAGCTGAGGCATTAGATATACTGGACATGATTATGGGCATTTGAGTCCCAATTTTTGTATATTATTTTGGACACACTTATGTACACTCGAGATGTTTTATGATATATATATATATATATATATATATATATATATATATATATATATATATAGATACAATTCGAATTTTTGATGCTTGATTTTATTGTGATGAATGATTGATGTGCCAGTCTAATGCTTGATTAGCAATAGAATATATATAGAGGATCTTCTTGTAGATATGCAACATCATGTGGTTGGTATGCCATGTGACTGGGTTCACACTCTTAGGTGTGTGGCCAATGCGATAGTGACCTACTTAGCCGCTCATCCTAAGCTGAGGCATTAGATATACTGGACATGATTATGGGCATTTGAGTCCCAATTTTTGTATATTATTTTGGACACACTTATGTACACTCGAGATGTTTTATGATATATATATATATATATATATATATATATATATATATATATATATATATATATATATATATATATATATATATATATATATATATATATATATATATATAGATACAATTCGAATTTTTGATGCTTGATTTTATTGTGATGAATGATTGATGTGCCAGTCTAATGCTTGATTAGCAATAGAATCAGCTAACCAATTATGAGATCTTGGAATGTGAAAATAATTAATGTAGGTAAATGATCTTTGCAGCAACCTCACCCTTAAGTACTGGCGATATAAGCATGGATCCCTCTCCTAATAAATGTTATTCAATTGGGACACTATCAATTGTGAATCAAGATAGACTACCAACGAATCAATTTCATAAGAAATGGCTTCGGATAGTAAATTGATGACGGCAGTATACTCAGCCATATTATTTGAAGCGGGACCAATGCATACTCCCCTTGACACCATCAATTAACCAGTTGGATAGTAGAGTACCCAAGCTGCAGAAGTGAGGTTCCGAGTGTGCTGACTAGCACCATCAGCGAATCCAAAATAGACCAAGTCATCCATCAACACCTGCCACAACAGACCAAAAGTGTTGACATCAAAAACTCTCGATGAGATATGTACAAATATACAAAATGTACAAAGAATCCATTGCCTAGTTACTATTTAAGCAAAGTACTTCTTGAGGTAGAGCCCATTACAGGGCTCTGCCAACTTGTTTCCTTCAAAATCAATTAACTCATACACCCCCTTTTCTAAAACTCGTTTAATAATGAAGGGACTACACCACATAGGCTTGAACTTGCCTACTCCCAAGGTGTCCTTATCTTGGTGGTAGACGAAGACGAGGTCACCTTCAGAAAAGACTCGAGGATGGACAACTTTATCATACTGCGTTTTAACCCTTTTCTTATGAGCGTAATTGATTGTGGCGGCATCTCGACACTGCTCATCAAGATGTTCCAAATGAAGGAGGCGCTCTTCAAGACTAGAAGTCTCTGGAAGGAGCTCAACAGCTATCTTAAGAGATGGAATTTCACATTCGATAGGATAGATAGATTCCATCCAATAAACTAGCTAAAAAGGTGTAAAACTAGTAGCAGTCTTTACGGAGGTTCGGTATGCCCAAAGAGCCGGATACAACATAAGATGCCAATTGGACCGATTTTTGTCGATTTTCCTTTGAAGGATCGTCTTAAGAGTTTTGTTGACTGCCTCAACCTGTCCATTGGCTTGAGGATAATAAGGGAACAAATGTTCCTGGCGGAAACCCAATTTAAGAGCCAATTCAGACATTAGTTGATTCTGGAAATGATTGCCATGGTCAGTGACAATCTCTCTCAAGATACTGAATCTTGAGATAATCTGATTAAAAAGGAACAATGCTGCCTTTTCACTATCATTTTCATAAGTGGGCATGGCCTCGGCCCACTTCGTAAAGTAGTCTATAGCCACGATAATGTACTTGTGATTTGCCGCTGAAGGCGGATTACAAGTTGTAAAATCAATACCCCACTTAGTAAAAGGACCGACAGTGACAACGGAAAAAGAGGAGTTGGATGTGTGCGCATCTTCCGAGTATAGATTTGACAGGGGTAACATCATTTGATTGCTTCAACACAATCCTTGAAGAGTGAAGGCCAAAGTAGCCAACATGTAAGATACGCTAGGCTGTAGCAAGCCCTGAAAGATGACCACCACAAGCTCCACTGTGGTAGTCATTGGGCACTGACTCTGCTTCCTCTAGGGTTAAACAACGCTGAGGATTGAATCAACCCCTCGATCGTATAATGCATCACCTATGATAAGATAGTTCCTAGCCAGGTGACGTAATTTCCGGCGTTCATCCTTAGAGAAAGTAGACGTAAACTTCGAAGGCTGGAGATAGACAATGATATCTCCATACCAAGGGTCGAGTGAAGAGATGAGGAATAAATGTTTGTCGGGAAAACTTTCCTCATAAATAGTATCCTCTCCACAAGGCAGCTCGGAAATTAGCTCGGTGAAAACCATGGATTTCTTAGACTTGGCGGACAAGAACTCGAGATCAAATTCTTGTAAAATGACTATCCATCGATATATTTGCCCCCAATCACTCGCCTACTGAGGACAAATTGAAATGGATTGACTGCCACTAAGACAAAAGTTTTGCGTAGCAAGATATAATGATGGAGCCGTTGGACAGCATGGACAGCTACCAAAGCCAACATCTCAACTAGAGAATAGAGAAGTTCAGGGCCTATCAAGCCTTGGCTCAAATAATAAATCACATGCTCCGAGAGAGCATCGTCTTCCTGAATGAGAACCATACCAATGGTTGATTTTGCTGCAGCGAGATATAAAAGTAAGTCCATACCATAATTTGGTGGACTCAAAAGTGGGGTAGAGACTAATGCCTTTTACAAAGCATCGAACGACTACTGCGCAAAGTTGTCCCACATGAATGGAACTCCTTTGCGTAGCAAACGCATAAACCCTTTAGTGATCTCAGCATAATTCGCTATAAACTATCTTAAGAAATTAGCCTTCCCTTGAAGACTTTGAATTTGTCGTATTGAGGATAGGGGAGGCAACTAAACTATTGCCTCAACCTCGAAGGGATCAACTCGAATCCCTTCATTTGACACGATGAACCCTAATAACCGACCAGATGTAACCGCGAAAACACACTTATTGGGATTCAACCGGATCTTATAAAAATGACTTCGCTCAAAAACCAATCAAATGTGACTAGGATGATCAGTTCTCTTTCGAGGACGAGCAGCTAGATCATCCAAGTATGCTTCGATGATATGTTTAATGTTGTGGAAATCATATGACATGGCCCGCTGAAAAGTAGCTCCAGCATTTTTAGGACCGAAAGGCATCTTTCTGTATGCAAAGGTACCCCAGGGACATATAAAAGTTGTCTTATGTTGATCTTCAGGCCAGATAGAGATTTGATTATAACCAAAAAAACCATCCATGAAGGAACAAATCTCATTACCTGCACACTCGTCAATAATATGATCAATAAATGGTGTGGGGTAATTATCTTTGGGACAAGCTTTATTTAGGTCCCTAAAGTCAATGCAGACTTGGATTGTTCCTTGCTTTTTATCTATAGGGACTAGATTAGAAACCCAATCGGTAAGAGGAACAGGGTATATAAAACCTGCCTTGAGTAGCTTTTCTACTTCAGCTTTAATGGTTGTTGCTTTCCTAGGATTAACCGTCCAAAGCCTTTGATGAACTAGTTTGGCGTTTTCATACATCTTGATCTCATGTTGAACTATAGATGGATCAATGCCAGGCATTTCTTCATAAGACCAAGCGAATACATCTTGAAATTCCTTGAAAAGGTCGGTGTAAACTTGAATTTCTTCAGGGGAACATTCGACTCCGATGAAGAGATTCTTGATCATGTTAGGGTTCGTAGAGATGTTTATAGATATCGTTTTTGAAATCACCGACATATTACCTTCGGCACGAAAATGTGCTGGAGTCAAAGGATTTGATACCGTACAAACATCACTAGTAAAGAGCTCGGAGAACCTAGATTTTACTTCTTGCAATGGAGGAAGAAAATATGAACGATGGTGTAAGTCTTCCCAAGGTCGATCTACACCCATCATTACTTCTAGGATTGATTCTTCCGATGGTAAAACCGTATCTAAGCAGCCCATAGCAGACGTAGAATTAAGGGTCCAGGCCGGGGCCACATCACCATCTAGCTCCTCTTCAGAAAAAGGAGTAGAGTGGTCATCTGCAGAGTTAATGATAGCCTGGTATCTAAGCTCAGCTGCAGACATAGGGAATGCAATTCCATTAACTTGTCCTTCAACTAATGTGGTCATAGGTGAAGGCAAGGTCCAAGGGTCCGAAAAATAATGAGTTCAGAAGAGCTCTTTTCGAGGAGACTCCTTATATGATGAAACGACATTGATTCTAGAGATAGGAGAGGGAATATTAAAGGTACCCATCAATGAAGAATACATCCCAACTCCTAGATTCTTAGTAGGCGGACGAGGGTTATCCACTAAAGGAACAGTAGAGTCAAAAGTTGCTTGAGGATCGACTGGACAATAATTCAATTGATCAACCTTAATGATTTTCCCTTCATGAGGAAAGCAAATGACATGAAACATAGTCAAAACAATGGCGTCCATTTCGTATACCCAGTTCCTTCCTAAGAGGAGATTGTAGTCTAGGTTAGCATCAATGACTTCCACTTCAATATTAATGACCTTCCCCCCAACACATATGGGAAGGGTTGGGATAATCCCATGTGGCCTATGAGAATGTCCATCAAATGCAGTCAGGAGGGTAGGTGAAGGAATAGCCAAAGGCGATCCAATAGCCTTCCAGTATGACATCAACATGACGCACGTGGAAGCTCCTTCATCAATAATGGTACGAAAAATGTTAATTTTCCAGTATGTAGACTTTATTTGGAAATCCATATGATGAGGGAGTTGCTTTATGACATTTAACATGTCGAAAGTGAGCACTAAGGAGTTAGTTGGATCAACTGCCCCAATCGCCGAAAGTAAAGCACTTCGATGAGCTGGACACGACTGGAGAACCTCTAAAGTGGACATGGTGCATGGAATCTGAGCCAGATCCTCAACAACGGAGTAATTTTGGGTGGCCCTAGCACTAGGATTAATAGTCATGCGTTTAGCAAAAACTTTCAGTATCCATGGTATAGTCTTGACAAGGGGTCACTCAATATGAAGGTAGGTATTTTCGGGAGAAGTTTTGTCCTTGGAAGTTTCTAATTTGCCATAATCACATCATCGAGTGGCCACATGGACATTGGAACCCATCATGAAGACATTTGATGAGTTTTCCCCTTCCTGGTTGCCCCCTGTGGAGGTACCAGGGTTCGAACTCGCACCAGCAAGAAGTTGTTGCCCTTGTGGAAAAGGGTTGGTTAACACAGCTTGAGAGTTAGAAGTCCCTTACTGCCCTAACAAGCACTGAGTATCTTGAATCTTGGGGCAGAGATGATTTAAATGGTCTCCACTGCATAACTTGCATGTAAACATGAATTTCTTTTTAGACTCATTTCTACCACCACCAGCATTATTGTTGTATTTATTTGCGTTAGTCTTCTCATCTTGACTCTTTTTCTTACCTCATCCTTTCTTCTTCCCATTAGAATTTTGATTTCCTTTGGGGTTGGCAGATTGGACAGCATTAACTGACAAGGGTTGGGAAGACGAAGGGTTAGACGATGTGACCTGGTTGATAGAAGCATTTTGTAAAGACAACTACTGTAGTTGACTCAACAGGTTCACCACATTTGTGTCTACCGATCCAACGATACCATCTATGTGGGGACTTGGCTTCGACTTGGCTATATCAACCTTAGTCCCAAGAGCATCGGGCAAGATTTTTTGTAGAATCTCAGACTGAGAATAAATCAAATCTAATTGTTGGGCTCTAAAAATAGCTTCCTCCTTAGAATAGACTCCAGACAAGGAGACATCCTTAGAGATTTCAGGTTCTAAAGATTTCAAAAAGCATTTGAGATGGTATTATGGGGGAATTTCAGCTTTAATAAGCCTCTTTCTCTGTCTCCATTCCTGAATGTGGTCAGAAATGTGAGTTGCCGTGTCCTGACAGAAATTGGCTAGCAGTTCAGTTCCAGCATCATAACGGATGGGCAACTGGAAATGATTTAAGAAAATATTAGCTAAGTCGACAAAAGATGTAAGGCTGCCCCCTTTCAACTCTATATACCACTTGGCCGGATTACTAGTCAAGGTGCTTTGAAAAAGTCTCAACCTAATCGAGTCATCAATAAGGGAGTTTGATGAGCACCACAAATGGAATGTGGTTACATGGTCACCTGTGTCTTCACCGCCCTTCCCCTCAAACTTTGGAATTTTCAAAGGGAGTTTGGTTGGGACCAGAGGCCAGTCCGAATTGTATTTGATTGGATCATTTGTTAATTTTGTGAGATCTGGAAAATTCAATGTTGCTAGAAAAGGAAGCCTATGGGGACCTTGGGGATTCCACCCAGATTGGGTGGAGTTCCCAAAGTCTTGCAAAGATTGGATTGGATTTTGGAAGGCACCAGGCTGGTTGAAGTAACCTGCAGAACTAGCTGAACCAAAAGGCAGACCTTGTGATCCAGTAAAACTTGGAGTTGGATGAACTCCAGCCAAAAAACCTCCATAACTGATGAAGCTCCCTCCTAAAGGATTATAAGGAGTTGATAACCCCTGATAAGGATTCAAAGCAGAAGCTAAGGGAGGAATACTTCGAAATGAACTAACTGTGGAGTATGGCCTATTCCCTTGTTGGCCGAAAAATGGATTCCTAGTTCCCATGCCACTAACCATAGGGTTAGTCCAACCTTGAAAGGGATTACTGCTTTGTCCTGTAGCGGAAAAAGGCATAGATCCTATCATCGGGTTGGAATGTGGTATATGACCACTTCCAAAAGGAAAACCCTGAAATGAAGCTGATCCACCCATCATGGATGTGGAGGCCCTAAATGGAACTGACAGAATACCCTACGAATGGGTGCAAAACGGGAAGAATCCAACACTAAAAGCATTGGCTTGGGAATTTCCACTCGTAGAAGGAATGGAGGTAGACCCAACTAAGGATGTGCTAGCAAAAGACCCAAATAAAGATGTAGAGGGGATGGAGATAGTTCCTCCCCCTTGTACTGATGTTGGAGTTTGCGTAGCTGTAGCACTTCTGGTCGAGGCCATGCTTCCAATAGTAGCCATCGATGGTAAGTGCGTAATATGACCTGGAATTGACAGTCTATGCGTTGGAGACCCAACATATTGTAATACTTCTGGATAACTAGAAGCTAAGGGAGAATTCAGAGCCGCTAATGACTCTTGAAATTCTTCTACTTCTATGTTATATTCTGATTGAAAGAGAACCCAAGAAAGAACTAGAGTGTTTCTCTCTTGTTCCGCAGAAGTACCAGGCCTGTTTTGAACATTAATGTCCCTGTGAGGAGGATCAATTCCCAATGCGTCAGCTACCACGAGACGAAACCCACCAGCAGTATTACCTCTGCCTTCTAGGATAAGGCTCTAAACTTGGTGGTGAAAGACCACGAAGTCTTCGAGACCGTCTAGGTGATCGGTCAGCAACTTTGAATTTTTTATTAAGTTCTAACTAAAGACTGAAGAAAAAATGAAAGCTAGGCCAACTAAGAGCACATAGCACACACTAAAAATTCCCTAAAAGATATCAGCTAGTCAAACAACTTTCGAGTATTTCCACTCCGGGTGATGAGGACTGGACACCAAAATACAAGAAAGTGCAGTAAGGGGCCTTGCAAAGATAGTCTGGGATAATGACGGCCCAGTCCTACCAGCGAAGGTAACAAAGGAAGTTACGCTGACCTCCTAACAATAGCCTGCACTGGTGCAAGCCCCCAATCTTTGCAAGGGTGCCCTCCAATATTACCGTTGAGAGTGATACAACGTCGACCTCAGGTGCCATGGGATTCCCCTCCGTAGCCACCTATGTAGATCCCTAGGAGTAGCAACTAAGGTTACCAACTCTTATCAGAAGCCAGGCAGAATAGTCTTGAGGTTAGATCCGACAAGTAGGAGAGGGGGTATCTCTCTTCCTTATCTTCAAAAACCCTCATGCTTAACTCCCAGATCCGGAGCTTTCCTGGTCTCCCTAATGCTATTGGGTTTTCACTCACTATTCAGACTCCTATGTTTAACAGTTTAAATGGACTTGGAGAGTTTTCTCTCTGCTCACCTAATCCAAGGCCCTAAAATATCCTAAAACTTGTTGCTGTGTCTAACTTGACAATTATGAAAAGTTCTAGTATATTTTAATTAGCGCTTGTTCTTAAATGGGTTCTTCTTAAGTCAAGGGATAAGTGGAAATGAAACTTGTGGTGTTTTTACACAAAAGAAATTAATAAAAACCAAACTATATGAAAATGCACTCGTTTTGTTCTTCGATGAAAGAAATTTCTACTAGGTTCAGAGGAACTTCAAAGAAAGAAACAAATTTTTCTTTTCTTTTCTTTTACTCAAGCTTCACACTCACAAAAGTTAAAAAAACTATGAATGTACTAAAAAGATGTGCAAACTTATCCTAATGCAATGAGTACATGCTGATGCAAGACTTAAGACTACTCTAAATCAAGAAATGAAAGTAACTTGTTTATCATGATGATTTGCCACTTAAAATGTTTAGATGGAATATGAGTTGCTAATGCTCATTTTCATCTCTACACTAAAAGCAAGTTTTAAGACAAACAAAAATGCACTTTCATTCACTAAAAGAAACTAAATCAAAATGAAGTTCAAGAAAGAAAAACCAAGTTTTTCAAAAAGTTTTCTTCAAAAGCAAAAGCAAAAATGTCTTTTCAAAAGTGCTCTCAACAAGACTAAAACTTTACGATTGAAAAATCGGCAACAAAAGACTTTGCAAGTTGACAACACAAAATGGATGAAAACTCAACAAAAAAATGTGTTTCGAGATGCTCTTAACAATCAAAAGTAGCAATAAGAGCTTGGCAACAAAGACCAAAAGATCAAAAAGACAACTTTCAAGAAAATGTCAATCAACAACTTTCGGAAAACAAGAAAAGTAGATGGTCACAAAAATGTAGTTTCGACAAGCAAACAAAAAGGCCACCAAAACAATATTTGACACAAAGATTGAGATCAATCTTCCTGCCCTGAGGAATCAGAGCAACCAAGATTCCCATCAAGAAATCTTGTGTGCTTAAACAAAAATGATAATGCTTGCGAAAACAAATAAGACCAACACATTCCATAATCCGAGAGAATTTGAAATTAGATACTTGTTGTAAAACTAAAGATTGTCATAGAAAAGTAACTATTTAGGACTCAATCAAACCAGCAGACAGACCATTAGAAACAAAAATATTTGAAAAATCTTGAAAATTACAAGATATACGTGGCTGTGTTAGTGCACAGCTACGTGTATACACAACTCAGCCTAAGGAAACATGCGTATATGTAGGTTTGCTTAACGAAATGTGCGTATATACGCTTCTGTAAACTAGAAAAATAATGTATATAAAATTTTTGAAGAAAAACAAAAAAACAGTATGAAGAAACCGATCAAACTTACAATTCAAGTTCCTATAGGAACATACTACATAGTAACAACAAGAAAACAGATAGTTGAGCCCTGATTGGCTTGAATAAACCCAAACTAGGAACAACATTACTATTGTCCCCAGTGGAGTCACCAATTCCATTAAGGGATAAATTCCCCTAGGGTCTTTGGGTTGATACCCTAGCAGATCAAACGTTATTTACAAATATAAACACACATTCCATACAGCCATGATGCTAATATAAACAAACTATATGAAAAAGGGGTGCACCTAAGGGTCCTTCGTAGGCTCCAAGTGAAACCATCCTCCGGATTCGTCCAGTCTCAAGCCTTCAACAAACTCCTTCGATGACTTACTCCATGATCTCTCAAGTAGAAAGACATCATCACACAAGGAAACAAGGGTTTCCTGTAAATGGGGGAAGTGCTGGAAGCACAAGGATCTTCAAACCTGGTCAGGGAAAATCTTAGTAGAGTGACCTTTCTTTGTACTCTCTCCTCCCTTAGGCCTTCCCATTGAAGCCTTTTTATACTTCTCCCAAAGTAGTTTTTTAGTTGGGAATTCGTTGGGAACAGTTGGGCCGCGGGCACTAATAGGTAATCAGCAAGTAAAACCCGCGATCTCCACCCGAAATTAAGGAGATTTATTTTTTTTAAGTGTTTTAAGACATATACATGGGTTGGGTATACACAGACCCACGTACACACGCGTTTAGATCAAGGCAATGTCGCGTATAGGGCTCATAAAACACTGTCTTTTGAATATTTGGACCAGGTCTGGAAGGAGGGGTTGCCCTAGGCCATAAGTGCAGCATCACAAACATCAAGAGTGATGTTTGGAGCTATAACAGGTCTACTATGATACCTTGACATTTGTTTCTCTTTTTCCTCCTAACCATGAGATTGCCTTGTAGAGTTGTCCCCCAAGAGATATTCCTTACACACAGGAGCTATCTTGAGACTATAATTCTCATAAAACAATTATCTGGTCCAAGCTAGACTTAGCTCTGGAACTCTTTCTAACACTTCAGTGCAACATCCTCTTTTCCTTTCTTTTCCTCTCACTTTCTTCCTTGATCTCAGATACCCTATCCAGTTGATCTTTCTTGATTAAATATTCAAGAAATTAGTTAGGGACATGTAAGTGTCAATCCTAACCACTTAACATGTTAAAAAAAACAATATTTACATATAACTGTTATTTCATTCTTGCATAACTTAATTTAGCAAAATAGGTTTTTTTATATAAAATAAAAATAATCAATTTGTTGAGTTTTATAGTAATTAAATAATTACATTTGCTGGAAATAGCACGGATACATAATGATCTAAATATTATAATATTAATTATAAAGAATAAAATCAATAAGATAAAATATAAAATGAGTGAAATATGAAGAATAATCATAATAAGGTAAAATAGAAAGTAATAAATATAATAAAATAACATAGAAAGTATTGGCAATAAGAATAATGTATAAGTTTAATATAGAAAAATGTAAAAAAGATAAGTAATAGTATAAACAAAGGAGGAATGATAATAAAACATAGAATTATAATAAATCATATAAAAATTAAAATAAAATAAAATTAGAGAATGTGTAAAAGGCATAGAATTATAATAAATCATATAAAAATTAAAATAAAATAAAATTAGAGAATGAGTAAAAGGCAAAATTAATATGTTAATAGAAAAAAATAAAGAATAAAGTTATAGAATAAGTTTTAAAAATGAGTGAAAATATAGGAAAATGGGTAAAAAATGACATTTAAAATTAAGTATGAACAAAAATATTTTATTAAAATAACAAACACGAAAAAAATAATAATATATAAATTTAGCATTTACGATTTTTATTTTATCATATTAATATGTTAGCTACAATAATTATTAGGATGGAACAAATTAATTTAGTTGAAATTAATGCTTAGATTTACGCAATTAATTTTAATATAAATAGTAAAATTTAGAGGAATAAAATTAATAAGAATAGAAAATAATAAAAGAGATAAAATAATAAAATATAAAAGAAAATAATAATAATAATTAAAATAATAAATAGTAAAAGGATAAAAGTAAATGTAGTAAATGAATGAAAAGTAAAAAAATAAAGATAAAATAAAATAAAAGGTAAGAGTGTGTAAATCATTTTTTTTGGAATTTATAAATTAGTTGAATTTCATTTGTTTTTTGTTTGAAGTTGTTGACCTTGGCCATTTTGGGAGTCATGGATTTGTCGATTAGGGATTCATGGAGCTACTATTGATGCCTATGAAGTGTAGAATAAGAAGATGGGCACTGTTGGAAATTGGAATATTTTCCAAGATGGTTAATCGCCTTGCAAAGACATACCTGAATGAGGCCAACAAATTGAATGGATCCAATTGTGTTAACTAGAAATTCAAGTTGCAAACACTACTGCAAGGTTATGGATCTTCGACCATCACAAATGAAGAAGAAGAAAAACCTATTGCAAGCTCAACGACTGCATCGATTCAAGATAGGGAGAAGTGGGAGAACACAGAAAAGGTATTATTAAGAATCTCCTTGAAATATAATATAATTCCTTATATGTGTGATTGTCAGACTTCTAATGCAACCTGGAATACATTGAAGAAGTTGTATGAAGCTAAAAATATAAATCGAGTACTCCTTTTGAGGAGTAATCTCCTGTATATTAAAATGGAAGAGAATGAATCTATTAGTATCTTTCTTTCCAGAATTAAATATTTGAAATACAAGTTGGGAGATATAGGAAAATCAATACCCACTATGGATCTTGTGAAAATCACCTGAAATGGAATGTCATAGGACTATCAAATGTTTATTATAGGTCTTGCAACAAGGGAGAAAGCACTAAACTTTGAGGACTTGATGAGTATACTAATGTACGAGGAAGATATGCATAATAATTTAAAGCATTAGAATCCATATTTAACATTGTTGGAAAAAAGTTCTTCAAAGAGAAACAAGGAGGAGGAACTAAAGGTGGAATTCTTTCTCAGAATAGGAAAAATAAGGGTATGTCATATGTCAGAAATGATTATGAAATAAAATATTTCTATTGTGGTAGAAGTGGGCATCTTGAAAAATATTGCTATGAATAAAAGTGATGAATCTAGGCATAAAAAACACAAGACATTCAAGACACTTTGTAGGAGAAGGCCTGCATTCTGATCTTCAAAATCTTTATTTTTTTATGTCTAATGTTACATCGTTTGCTGAAACAGATGATGTTAATGTTTGGTGTGTGGACTCTAGGGCTTCGATTCACATGACATGTAATAAGGACTGGTGCAAAATCTTCAAGGAAATAAGAAATGGTTGAAACGTCTATCTTGGAGATGATAGTGCACATCAGATCATGGGAGATGGAGGTATTCTAGTGACTTTACCACATGGCAGTGTCAGGTGCATCCAAAACATTATGTATGTTCTCTAGATCAAGAAAAACTAGATCCCTATGTCCATAATCACATATCACAACCTAAAGGTTGAATTCTTCAAAACATATTACATATTAAAGGACTTATTAGATCACTGTAAACTAGTTTTGTTAGAGTTAGGGTTGGAAGATTGTACAAACTTGATGTCACCAAAAAAAGTCATCAAGCATTGACTTCTAAAGCAATGTCGATTGAAAGTGTTTCGCACTAGAGGTATGGTCATATCAATTATCATGATTTATTATTGTTGAAGAAACAAAGAATGATTGAAGGACTCCCTATGTTAAAGAATGAGTATGTTTCTTGTGAAGGTTGTGCATTAGGAAAAATTCATAGAGTTGAATACCCCTCTAATTTTGATAGGAGAAGAAGAGATGTATTAGAACTTTTGCATTCTCATGTTTGTGGACCTACATAGACTAGGTCCCTATGAGGTTCTTATTACTTTCTATTTTTTTACTGACGATTGCACAAGGTACACTTGGGAGTACATCCTTAGGAAAAATAGTTATGTCTTCGAGTATTTCAAAGAACTCAAAAAAAGGGGAGAGAAGAAAACAATGATGTTCATAAATATACCCTGTTTAGATCAAAGGGGAGAATAGAGGTTAGGGAACTTCGTCAAGTACTACAAGGATCGTGGAATAATGCAATAATCTACAGTGCCCTACACTCCAGACCATAATGATGTTGTAAAAAGGAAAAAATAATCTTGGTGGGGTGTACGCATAGTATGATCAAAGGTAAGAACCTCTCAAATGAATTTTGGGTAGAGGCCATCAATATTGTTGTTTATTTAAAGAATGAAAGTCCAATAAGGTATCTTGATCTCAAGAGGCCATTTGAAGCCTTGTATGGTTTTAAACCAACAATTCATCATTTGAGGGTATTTGGGTGTGACGCCTTTGCACATATTCCGAAGGAGAAAAAAAGGAAACTTGATGTTAAAGGTATTAAATGTATTTTTGTAGGACACTCTTTAGAATTTAAGGCATATAAAAATTTTGGTTCATCTACTCACAAATTATTTGTGAATAGATATGTAATTTTCCATGAAAAAACATATGAAGGCAAAATGGACAACAACTATGAAAGGTGGAACATACTTCCTGAAGATGAAGACAATAAAGTAGAAGCAAAAGAAGAAGATAGTGAGCAATAAAAACATGTGGAAGAATTCAGTGACATACACACCACCAGTAGTCAAAGCCCACATAGAGGTGGAGAAGTACCTTTAGAGAACATGGGGAATATAATGAAGTACGAAGGAGGTCTAATTGGCAAAATAGCCTACCTAAAAGGTATAAGGAAAATGCCATGATGGTTAGTGTTGTGAATGCCATAGAACCCACTACTTTTAATGAAGCTAATGAACATGAAGAGTGGAGAAAAGAAATGGAGCAAGAATATGAATCTATAATTAAAAATAAAACCTAGGAATTGACTGAATTGCCTAAAGAAAAAGAGCCCATAGGATGTAAGTGGATGTACAAACCCAAGTTTAAAGTAGATGGAAATATAGATCAATATAAAGCTATATTGGTGGCAAAAGGGTGCTCACAAAAGGAGGGCATTGATTATGCACAAACATTTTCACTTGTAGCTAAATTAAATACTATTAGACTGCTAATTTCATTAGCTACAAAGTACCATTAGAATTTGCACCAATTAGATGTAAAATATTCCTTTTTGAATGGTGATTAAAAGAAGGAGGTGTACTTGACACAACCTGAAGGTTTTTTGAAAAATGAGCAGGAACATTTAGTTTGTAGTCTAAAATCTTTGTATGGGTTGAAGTAGGCACCTAGGTCATGGTATGAAAAGATAGATTCCTTATTTCTTTAGCATGGTTTTATGATGAGTCAAAGCAATCCAAATCTGTATACCAAGTTTGATGCAAAGGGGCATCTAGTATTGATTTCTTTGTATGTTGATGACCTAATTATTACAAGAAATTCATTCAAACTAATTGATGGAATTAAGGTGAAAATATCACAAGTACTTGAGATGAAATATCTTGGTGGGTTACATTACTGTCTAGGTCTTGAAGTGTGGAGAGATGATGGCCAAAATTTTGTTTCTCAGGGCAAGTATGTCAAAGAAGTGCTTGATTTTTTTTCAAAATGGATCAGTGTAAATTTTCTTTTGTTTTAATGGAACATAATGTGAAACTTCATTTTGATAATGAATCAAAGAAGGTAGATGGTACATTGTATAGACAACTGGTGGGAAGCTTGAATTATCTTAATACAACTATACCTGATTTAGAATACTCTATTAGTATGTGAATCCAATTTATGTAAAGACCTCTAGAAAGCCATTGGAGAGCAATGAAAGATGTACTTAGGTATATTAAAGGAATGATTGGTTTTGGTATTAAGTATATTGATTCATTTGATGTTGAGCTGAAAGGTTACTGAGATTCAAATTGGGATGGTAATTTAGATGATAGGAGATCCACTACAAGGTGTGCATTCAGTATTGGATCGAGGATTGTTTCATGGAGCAACCAGAAGTATCCTACTATATATTTTTCATCCACAAAGATAGAGTATCAAGCTCTCTGTGCAACAACTTGTGAAGATTTTTGGCCGAGGAAAGTCATTCAAGATGTTGGAGAAGAAAAAAAGAAGGCAACAATGATCAAATGTGGCAACCAGAGCTCAACCAAGTTGGGAAATAATCCAATCTTTCATGCAACCACAAAGCATGATGACACTTAGTTTAATTTTATTACAGAGAAGAAATAGGCTAAATAATTTTTTCTTGAATATTGTAACACTTGTGAAAATGTTGTTGATACTTTCATAAATCCCATTGGGAAGGTGAAATTTGAGTTGTTTAGGGAGATATTAGGTGTGCAAATAAATCCTTTCTCCATTAAGGGTGAAACTTGAAAATAATGAAGAATGGATTTGTTAGGTAGTTTTTATTTTGTTTGTATTTAGGAGTTAGATCCTATTTTTTGGCAATTTGTTTGATCTCCCTGATTAAATTGACTCCTATAATATCTATATCTTTTGATTCTTTATTCAATGAATGTTTAGCATGGTTGCTTGGGCAACCTCTAGGTGTAGCTCAACTAACCTATTAGTTGTGTGGTTCATGCCTAAATTTTGTCTTCCATATTTTTGAGTTACTATAAAGATGAGTAAGTTTCATTTATTTAAGGAAACCATGTGATTAATTCTAAATATGGAAGAAAGGAATTAAAATAAAAAGATGTCATTTTCAATTCACTAGAATGCACATACTAATTATAGTGCAATAGACACATAGAAAGAGTGAAAAGGAATAAAAACATCATTTGAAATCACAATCCTATCAAAGCCCATGAATACTAGTTAGTCTATTAATATCTAAGATTATCATTTATTTCCCTTTAAAAATGAAAGATAGACAGAGAAATACAAGTCAACAAACCATTATGATTCTTAAAAAAAATTATTTTAGTAATACATGCATTGATTTTAGTGTACATTTTTTATCATTTCAATATGAATTTGTTCGAAAATTAAGATGCATATTGAAATCAACGAGTTCAAATAAAAATGGAAATTTAAATATAAATAGAAGGTAACATGTACACTGAAATCAACAATTGTGTATATATATACATAATTGAAATAGAAATTGACATGTACATTGAAATCAATGCATTGATTTATGTGCGAAAGCATTGATTTCAATTTATATTTTTCATATTTTAACATTGTTACTTTATTTCTATTCAACTTATTCCTCATGTAATTATTTAAATATAGTTATGAATAATAATATCTATGTTCTTTATGCGTGCTAATATCAATGTACATTTTTCATCATTTAATATTGTTATTTTATTTCTATTCAACTTACACCTCGTGTAATTCTTGAAATATACTTCAAAATCATACTATCCATGTTATGAACAAATTGAAGAAATAATGTAAATTTAAAATGATCATATCCAACTCAAACATATACATATTTTTTATCATTTTAAGAATGTATTAGGATACTAAAAATTGAAGATAGATTGACATTGATGTTTCTCCACTGGATTAAGAAGGATTCAATATATTAATCATTTCATTTTGTTATTAGTCAACATCTTCAGCATAGAACATTATTTTTTATTTGGTATTATTTGAATAAATGATGATGTAAATTTCAAAGGATCAAGTTCATCTCAAACATATACATATACATATACATATACATATACATATACATAATGATGACTATCTAAAAGTTTTGTGATGTTCCTTACAATTGGAACTAGCATAAATCCATATTCACTCAAATTCATCACGATGCAAACCTTTCATTAAATTTTGTACTCTAAAGGGAGGTTTGCACACTAAGGAACTTGACCACCCTTAGCACATGATAGGTCACAAAGTTAAGATGATTATATTTTGGTTATAGTTCACAATATATGAGTTTCATAGTCATGTATATTATTGCCACTATAAGTGTCCTTATGCTAGTAGTAAGTTTGATTTTTAGATTCATGCAAAGTCCAAGTAACATCCATTTAGGAGAAACAAAATAATTTGGAGGTATCTCGATGGAACACACAATTTTGGTACTTAGTACTCCTTTGGGTTAGTTGGCTATATATATAGTGATTGGATTAGATTCTTTATAGAAAAAATACTTCAACTTTTGCTTTTAGCCTGGGATAAACTGGAGTATCATGGTCTTCAAAGAAACAACCAACTATTTGATTATCTTCTACAGAGCAAGAGTACATTGTAGTAGACTGACCAACATGTGAAGTGATTTGGTTGAAGGGAATATTAACAAATTTGAAGCAATAATAAAAAGATGCCATAATAATCTATTGTGATAACACATCTACAATTACCTTAAGTAAAAACTAAGTGTTTCATAGTTTCACCAAATATACTCATATCAAATATCATTTCATAAAGGATCATGTGGCAAAAGAAATAAATGAAATGAATTGTTGTAAGAAAAAAGATCAACTTATTTATATATTCACCAATGAACAGAGAACTTCCATTGTATGAGAAAGATTTTTGGAATCACTTCATTAGCTATTTTGGAGAGTGTCCAATATAATGCTCACGATGTATTTTTTTTACAAATTTCCAATATACATTGATAATCTCCAACTAAATAGAGATATACCAGACTAAATGGAAGTTATATACTAGCATTTATGACGTCATTTTCATCAAATATGCTATAAAATATCTAAACAAACTCACGTTTCCACCTTGTAGGAGATCGAGTATGTGCTTAAGGAAAAATGAATTGAAGCAAATATGTCATAAAACATCAAGCCAAACTCATGTTTTCACCTTCTAGGAGATCAAGAGATTTGGTGCATGCTCTAAGAAAGAAATAAATTCAAATAATTGGTATGGACATTTTTGACATTTTATTTATTTTACATCAATAAAATCAATAGACTTGCAGCTTGTTGTAAGAAAGCCTAGAATAGAATTTGGGAGACTGACTTATATTTCTAAGGCAAATCCCACCCACAAATATTTCTAGATCCATTAACCAAATTTAATTAGCAAGCACATTGAATGCGCGAAGTTCACCACTCCAACTAGTGCGATGAATTTATTTTTTATTGGGCTTGAATTGGTCACCAGACCCATTAATAAAATTTCAAACATTGTGAAAACTATTGTTAATCAGCAAGCACATTCAATGCGGGAAGTCCAACACTCCACCCAACACAACGGAATTGTTTTTATTGGGCTTGAATTGGTTAGCCTACCCATTAACTAAATTTCAAACATTGTGAAAAACAATATTGAAGGACAAGCACATTCAATGGTGAAAGTATGGCTTGAATTGGGCATTTTGTTGAGTCGAAAGGTTCATTTTACAGTCCCTAGTATGAGAGAATGTGTAATTTTTTTTTTTCATGCTCCTTTAAAATAAAAATAAAAAATAAAAAATATGTTTTAAATAGGAAAATAATGTCGGCTATAATTTAAAAAAAAAAGAATATGCTCTAAAATAATTAGAAGTAAAAAAATGTGTTAATCATATATTTAAATTTTATACTTTTCAAAAATATTTCAAACTGAAATTTAAATAAACTATCTGAAAATCTGTGTTAACTAATTTACATCTATATCAACTTCATATATATCTAAAAAAAAAATTATGTTTTTATGGTTAAAATTTTTATTTGGTCGTATATATATTTTATTTAGCATTCAGAAATATAATTTAAATAATGAAAAATAACACATTGTATTTTGCATCTTTAAAAAAAATTGCAAGTAAACAAATTTATATTAAAAAAAAAATTATGGTTAAAATTATTATTTGATCTTATATAAATTTTATATAACCTTTGCCATTTCAAAAAAATTACAAATAAAAAAATTCATATTAAATCCGTACTTCAAATAAAATAAATTGATACAAGTAAGTTTATAACAATGAAATAAAACCTAACAAAACGGTAGCTTTATTTGTTTGAAGCACTGGAAAAACAAATTACTTAATGAAGGGATACGGAAATAAAGGCACGCTGCCCATTCTAGCCGATGTGATGCCACAACAGCCTAGGGAGGTGGGCGCAGAAATGCATATATGAAGTTGAATATTGAACAACTAGCGCTAGGAAATAAAAACATGTTGAATATTGAAGTTGAATATTGAAAAAGTAGTGCTAGGAAATAAAAACATGTTGATCGATGTGGCTTGTTGAATAGCATTGTTCGGGCTTCCTCGAAATTGATAATTGAAGTAACATCTAGTTAACAAAATATTTTTTTGGTGCCACGTGTCACTGATTGATATTGGTTGACATGGTACAAAATATGCGTTTGCTTCCACGTCTGACTGATAGATATTGGTTGACATGGTACAAAAGATACGTTTGCTGCCACGTCTGACGGATAGATATTGGTTGACATGGTACCACGTTGCAGAGGTATGCATTTACTCAACATCCTCTATGGATTGGTGTTTTGGTTTACATATCTACATCTAGAATATTTCGGACCAACTTTTTCTTTATAATATTTAGGAGTAGTCTACCTGGGCAGAGGAATTGCCCGGTTTCCGTCGCCGCCCGGAAAATTGTCCGGCGCCGGCCGCCGGCAATCCCTCGCCCTCCGCCACTCTCCCCTGGCTCCGCCACCCCTTCCTCCGCTCGGCATTCACTCCCTGATTTTTCCACGCACCCCCTTCCTCCGCTCCGCATTCACTCCCTGATTTTTCGACGCAGATCGGATCCGAGCTGGCATCCTGAAATTTCACTGACAGATTGCCCGATTCGAAATGGAGGAAGGTCCCGATCGCGATCTGCTCACTCACCTTCCTCCTCGACTAGGCGCCTCCGGCTCTGGGCTTCCTCCGCTCTGCTGCTCTCCACCAACACACCAGGTTTGTTCCGCTGTTTATTTTAAAATTGTTATAACCTTGCTCAGTTCAGTAGAATGATTCCCTGAGAGTCTGAGTCTGCCCGAATAGGTACATTAGGGACCAGGCTACAAGACTAATGTCCCAGCTTAGCTCTCCTTCACAGAGCTCTTCTCACATACTGATGAGGATATGCGGTAGACAAAAGAATTTCTTTGTTCCCAAACGCAAGTTGGATCTCTGAGCATCAGATTCCTGTGACCTCCTTTTACATATTCCTTACGGATATTCTCAATGTGGACTACTCCCAGGTAGATCCAAAACGAAAACCTCAGCGCAAGTTTTGCGATTGTTTCCCACAACGGCTGTAAATTGCTACAAGAATCGTTACTATTCGATCACTGATTTCGCGCCACTCATAGTACCTTCACATTCTCCATTTGAGGAGGCGACATCCTTTAGACGATGGTTACATTAAATTGCAAGGGGCTCTGCTCTAGATTAGAAGAGCTGCTCGCAGGCCTTCTTGAAACAGTTGGGCAACTCTATTCGCCAATCGTACAAAAACCTCAAAATGAACAAAATCCCATCTACTTGAACTCCCTGAGCATCGTCAATAGAGGCGTTCAATTGGTGAAAATGTGCGAGAAAACCAGCCCTCTTAATACTTTCCAGAACCTCAGATATGCTTCTGAAATCCACCAGCTGGAAAAGGAGATCCGTGACTTCGTCCAATACCAGATGCCTGACCAACTATCTCTTGAGTTGAAGAATATCATATCAGAGTTCAAGGGTCTTCGCCATCTGTACGAGTTAGAGGCAGTGGATGAGAGAAACGTCAATGAAACAATCGTTCCCAGGCTCACCAATGATCCCGATGAGAATGCCACGATGTTACAACAAATGGGTCCACATGGTATGTTTGATGGAGCTTTTGACGAAGCTTCCACTTCTGATCGTAGTGGTTCAGTGAAATCTGATTTTGTAGTGGGACTGGAGAAAACTATTCTTAATGTTAAGAAGATTCTACTCCAGAGAGAGGTGTCCGTCGTTGCGGTGCAAGGTATTGGGGGCGTTGGCAAAACAACTATGGCATTGTCCCTCTGCAATGATCAAGAAATTAAAGGTGATTGGGGATTTTATTTATTCAAACCATTTTCATCTCCTGAAAGGCTATCTTTTTTCATTTAATTTAGATTTCTGTTCAATTTATGGAATTTCCATCCTAACAAATTGCTCTTTATGTATGGCAGGTGCTTTCCAAAACAATATCATTTTCATCACGGTCTCACAATCCCCGAACCTGAAGGAAATTTTAGAAACCATGTGGGAGAAGATTGTTCCGAGGAAGAAACCTGATTTTCAGAATATAGAGGATGCACATAGACAGCTGCAGCAGCAGCTGCTTAGGCGAGGCAAGCGAACTCTTGTGGTGTTAGATGATGTCTGGTCTATGGAAATTCTGGAAAAATTGTTATTTCAAGGTGAAGGTTATAAGACCCTTGTGACAACCCGAGATCGTTCTATCATCCGCACAACAACCTCTACCAGGCTGTATGATTTGCCATTGCTGGATGATGCTGATGCTCTGCCTCTTTTCTGCTTTTGGGCTTTTGGACAGAAATCAATTCCAAGTAATGCGGACGAGCAGCTAGTCAAGCAGGTATGTCTCTTAAAGTAATGGAATGCTATTTATATGCAATATATTATTTTAGTAAGTTTGGTTCAATTTAATGTTTGTGACACAGTGTTCTCCTAAATGCCCCTAATTACAAGCAATTACTACAGTGGCATATCATATCAGGATATCCTTATAGTTTCACATAATTCCATATTAATACTTACTCTGCTGTTAACAATGGTATCGGCAATCCATTAAAAAAGATTCTAGCCATAAACTCAATAATATATTCATCTTCATAAACAATCAAACAAAAACCTGTGAATGAACTTTAAGCTTATCAGGCAAAATATCAACGACTTTTGTTTTTGGTATTTGATTGGTTTCCACCTATGGAATTTTGACTTAGTGTTGCTGATGTATGAATCACAGGTCCAAGCGGAATGTAAAGGCCTGCCACTTGCTCTGAAGGTGATCGGAAGCTCTTTGTATGGTCAGCCTCATCCGGCGTGGGAGGGTGCCAAGAACAAGCTCTTAAATGGGGAATCAATATCAGATTATCACAAAGAAGGGCTTCTTAGATGCTTGGAGACCAGCATTGATGCCCTGGACGAGGAAGCACGAGAGTGCTTCTTAGACTTGGGGTCATTTCCAGAGGATAAAAAAATCTCAGTGGATGCATTATTGGATATTTGGGTTTATGTGCGAAAGATGGAGTGGCAAGATGCTTTTGTCATCTTGTTAGAACTTGCAAGCAGAAATCTGTTAAATTTAACAAACAGCAATCTCAGGTAAGCGCCTTCATTTCTAATTGTTGTGTGGTCAAAGCTAATTTGATCTTGGCTTCCTCTGTCTTATACATTGTGTTGTTGTCTTGGTAATTGGATGTATTAGGAGCCAAGCAATCAATTATGGCAGTGCCTCTGAGCTGTACTTTTCTCAACATGATGTAATGCGGGATTTGGCCTTATATTTGGCATCCCGAGGCAGCATAGCTCGTAGGAAGAGGTTGCTTATGCCCAAAAAGGAAGATAGTTTGCCAGCAAAATGGGAGTTGCTCAAGGATCAAGCGTTTGATGCTCAAATTGTTTCCATTCACACAGGTGGGTGATTTTAACAACATTTTTTGAAGCATACATAATTTTTTCTGAACATTGGAATCAAAAGAATTGTCACATGCCAACCTTATCCTACATCACATAGGCTGTCACTCTGTGATCTGCATGAAAATACATGTAATGATATATAGGTGTTGATCATTGATTCAAAAGTTGTTAGAAAAGATATGTAATGATTTCATAGTGTGTGTAATGACCTATAATGTTTTAATCTAACTTTGCATCTGTGGTTCACCTATGTAGGTGCAATGGAAGACGATCAGTGGTGTGAGATGCATTTTTCTCAAGCAGAGGCTTTGGTTTTAGTCTTTTCTGCAGGTAAATACTTTCTTCCGTCATTTTTGAGTTCTATGAGGAACCTGAAAGTCCTCATAGTGTTTAATTATGGTAACAAGAAAGCCACAGTCAACGGTCTACCAGCCTTATCTTCACTTACTCAGGTTCAGGCTATTCACTTGGAGAAGTTGAATGTGCCCCCACTTCAAGAGCACAGTAAAGTATTGCAGAACTTGAAGAAGATATCTCTGAGATTATGTGAAGGGCTTGGAAATATGTCCAGGTTCAACAACTCCCAGTCAAGCCTAAAGCTTCCCATAATGCAAGATTTTAACTTGGACCACTGCTGTGATTTAGAGGAGTTACCCCCTGGTATCTGTGACACATCTTCAGTTGAGAAGTGGTCTATCACTAGCTGCCACCTTCTGCAAAAGTTGCCTGATGACTTGGGGAAGCTCAGCTCTTTAAGAATGTTAAGCGTATCTGCATGTCTAGGTTTGAAAGAGCTTCCAGCATCTATTGGAAAACTTGGGAAGCTGGAATATCTGGACATTTCGCTATGTGAATGCCTAAAAGAACTTCCCGAAGAGATAGGACAACTGAAGAAACTCGAGGAGCTTGACATGAGAGAGTGCTCCCGATTGAGGAAGCTGCCTAAATCAGTTGGAAGGCTGAAATATCTAAAGCATGTTATCTGTGATGAGAAGATTGGACAGCAATGGATGCGTTTCAAGAGCTCTGCCATTCCAGAGCTTAGAGTTGAAGTGGTAGATGCACACTTCAGCTTGGATTGGCTGGATGCTTGATATCCTACTTAGACAGCAAGGAGTTAAATAAGGGGTTTCGTTTTGCACATTGATCTCAATGGAAAGCGTTAGCCATGATATTGAATAATGTAATTTCATAAGGCACCAAGAATACTAACCACCCATAGTATTTATCCATTTATCCATGATATTGAATATTGTAATTCAATAAGGCGCCAAGAATAATGGGCCTCACCTTGCAATTTGCAAAGACAGGCCCTCCAGAATGTAGTTGTAAAAAAAGTCTTTTTCTCAATTAATAAAATTATCTGTTTTATTTAGTGTGAGTATTTTTCTCTTTTCAATGTTTTAGGATTCTTTTCAATGTTTCTAGGATTCCTTGCTGAGCAGAGGTGATGTTGCTTATAGTTTCTCATATTTTTTATTTTTAAATCAATGTCATAAACTCCATAAACAGACATTTTTCCATAAATTTTGTAACTAACTATTTTTTTTTGTTAACAAACTCTCTAGCTTTCCACCTTATCACTGCGTCATTCCAACTACTTACTTGCCTTTGCTCAGTTTAAAGCATAGTTACCGATTGTGCGCCATTCCAACTACCTGCGTGCCTCTTCTCAGTTCAAATCATAGTTACAAAGTTCGAATTTGAATTCCGTGTCATATGAAAAATATTGAGTGAAAAATTTACCAACATTTAGCAAAATTATTTGCCAAAATAATAACATTAATGCCAAATCCAAGAAACATCCCTGCAAGTCCATGGATGCAAATGTAAATGGCAACTTCTCTTACAAGGCTTTTTTTTGTTTTTTTAATCCATTTATCTATCAATAATCTTAAAGTGAAGTCCATGAATGGCAATGTAAATGGCCACTTCTCTTCTCTAGAACAAGGGTCTTTGTAATGTTTTGCTTTATGTAATGTTTTTTTATTTATTTTATGACAACAATAGACATGTTATTCATGTCCCATTAAAATCTAATTATCCACATCTTTAAAGGGTGTCTGTAAATTCCTTGGAGTCTTTTCACTGGGCTCTCTGCAACAGTGTTACTTAAATTGATTGCAGGTTTGATAAATTCCTATTGGCATTACATTTAAAGTTCACATTCTGAACTAAATTTGCTTTTGTGTTCCCATATTTATGCATACTGTTGGGATACCGTGACTCGACTTTATCACAAGATTTATTTATTTGTAATACTACTGGACTGTTATCACAGGGTTTATGAACTTGAGAGTCCAGTTTTTATTCCTTGTTGGCTGTCTCCCCCATTACAAATTCCGATGTGATATGTGTATATATATTTTGTGTTCTTGTTATCTATTAGAGTAGGCATTTAATCTGCAATTTTTATCTATTTTGAAAGAATGTTTGCGTCCTGCAAAATTTTAGAAGTTCATATATATTTTTTAAGTGAAACTCCAAATTTAATCTTTATAGAAAATTAAACATATTAAAGATTTTGAGAGAAAAATACTAAACAGAGATTATCACCATTCATTGAGAAAACTTAGACTCAACTTTTACCCTTTGATGTCAGATTAAGAGGAAATGAGAACTCAATGGCAGAAGATGCAATCTTATGAAATCAGGGATAGGTGTTTGAGATTTCTTCTTTAGGAAACGAGCTATTGGAAGATCTTCCCAGTTATAGTGGGAACTTGGGTTTATGTTGGGGTGAAATTCCGATCATTGAACTCTAAGTCAATAGAATAATCTAATGTATAGTTATCAAATTTGAATTCAAATTAGATTTGATAATTAAAAAAAAATCCTTGTATATAAAATTTGAGAGTATATATTTCATAAAGATTACCATGTTATTATTTTTTAAAAATTTAAAAAAATTGAAATAAATCTTTTCTGAGGAAGATATTTATTTACTTATTTCTAAGTTTAATTTTTTTTTTGTTTATTTAGGATGATCCAAAAATAATGAAATATAAAAAGCATCAATTTTATTAGTATTGAAAAACATGTTAATAAAATTTAGTAATATGAATAACAAAAACTCAAAAATAAAGTGTAATCTAAAAAAATAGATATTAAATATTAAAAAGAGACTTCAAGTTATCTCTCAATACAAAGAAATTTATAGCTCAATCATTATTCTTTTACATATCTATATATATATATATATATAGTTGCTTCTTGATCTGAGTTCAAATTTTTACAAATCATCACTTTTTGAGTGAATAGAAATAACCACTGCGACAGTAAAAGAGGCACACCAGAGGCTAGAGAACATAATAGCTCAAAGAAAGGAGTAGCAAATCCAATACAGTGCATAAGTCAACAGCTTTAAAAGTTTCCTCGGCTCAAATCTGTCCACTTCAATCAACAAAAATCTGTGTCCCTTCCATTGTCTCTTCAAAGAGCATTCAAGCACCTTCAGGGCTTTTGCTATTTAGTCATCTCTTAGCTCTCTTGCAGAGTGCATGTTTCCATTTGTCTTTTCCCTTTCTGGAAGGAGTTCATATGCCTGCAAAATTCAGGATCACAAATAAGGAGTAGTCTACAAGACAGTTAACACTTTATCACAAGCATAAAAGGACAAAACATCATTCAGTGAACATCAACAAATCATGAAGAGGGCATGTTTAAAATAACATAACAATCTACTACGCTATCATATACTATTCCATGGAGGCAAAATCAGCTTGATGAAGTCATGAAAATCCAATGAGATCTTTGATTAGAGGCAAGGAATTAAAAATCCAACAACAAAAAACGCAATGATAAGGTCCAAACCTCGTTGGCCTTTGATCATCTAACCAGAACTTTATAAAGATGTAAAATATAAAGATCTATAAATCTAATAAACATCGAACCATGAACATAGGTATGAGAACATAGTAACTACATGTTTAAGTATAAAAATCAAACATGTTGCATGAACATAAATAAGTAAAGAGATTCTATTTGACAGCGAGCAAATTTTTCAGTGACCATGAACAGATTATGAAAAAGGCATTTTCATAACAACATAACAATGGGAAAACATAAATATACTTATCATATGATAAAGGGCCACCCAAAGACGCCATGATAACCTAGCTTATCTATTCTTTATGCATACCTCATTGATTCCCACTAGAGTTGAAGTCCTTCCATAGATGATCAGTCATGGTAGAAGATGATGCTTCTCCACTTATTCTATAGTTACCTAGAAAAATGTCAAACGTTATCACAAAGAAATTTTATAGAGCATCAAGGTATATATGCACACACAATGAAAGAGTGTCAAATGTACCTGGCATGGCAGGTAAGGTTGGATGGTCTTGTATCTCTCTTTGGTCTTGGGTTATCGCCATGGTTGGGGATTGTTGCATCGCTGTAAAAATAAACATACCACATGTTAGAGAATAGTGATGATTAAATACTTAAATCTAAAACCATGACTATTCAACACATGAAACTAACCTGGAACCATAGACACGACATTATTTGGCCGATGACGTCCTCGCTTATTGAGGTATCGAAACTCAAATGGTTCATATTCTGATGGATCAACATTTAAATCAATTTCCAAACCACTGTTTTTTCTGCTGCTTCTTCTTTTCTTTGTGGGGCTAAGGAAACTCTTCTTCCTCTTCAAAGATGGATCAAGAGAACCCAATCCAGGTGTGAAGTCAAAATCAGTAACATGCAAGTTATTGGCTTCATCCAACATTTTTTTAAGCATACCAGTCAACTGGATTGTCTTTGCCAAAGTAGTAGGAGGGTTATCGAAAATGAGATGTGTATAGCTAAACAACTCCTCCCTTGCCAAATGAAGTGCCTCGGCATCTGCATCAACAACATTTGTGGCCATAAGAGTAGCATCGACATCTGCATCATGGTTTTGAGGCTCTATATTGATCTCAGGTGGGTCATTGCATATGTTATCCTCTGCAGGCTGATGAAGCAATGGATTTGAAGTATCCGAGTGGAAATACAACCAATTAACCTTTATGGCATGCTTGCAAATGTTTCCACGGATAGACCATGGACATTCACACGTTATAAAATCCTTACGATACCAGGTGACAAGGTATTTTTTACCTTGATCTGTCTGACTTCTCACCCAATAAGCACGGGTTATGTTCTCATGAGGACAACAATCAGTGTCCAAAATTTGTCTTGCTCGTTCCACTGATGATTCTAGCTGCTTTTCTCTTTTGTAGTTGTTTAGAAATCCTTCTTCTTTTAAGATTTCCTTGAACCGATAACAAGGTTCAACTGTTGTTAGTAACATATGCAATAACCAATCCATCCTCCGGGCACATTTTTTCCTTCTATCAGATAGAAATGTTGTTTTTAGGTAACAATGGTATGACTCAACAGCATTATTGGTCTCTTGATTTGCATGAGGAAACTCCCGACAACCTTTAACCCACATACCTAATTGCAAATAGAACGATGTCAGTCTCACTATATCACCTTTATAAAATAAAAAAATGCATATAATACAAAAAAAAAATTTACTTACGAATCTTATCTCCAGTGACCCAATTTTTGTTGAAATAGTCTAAGAACTTCTCTTCATCTGCAAACTTGATAAAAAATTGATTGATTGCATCTTCCACTTCATAATTGAGAGTGTGTTTCATGATGAAACCTAACTCACTGAACATCTCCTTGGCTTTTATGGAACTAGTGGCCAACCGATTGACATTTTTCAACCAAGCCCTCCATACATGCCAAATGCATAAGATCACATCACAACCTGTGATCCTCCTGCCATATTCAATGCATTTTAGTGTGGGACTTTTAGAAAAAATGCAAGTTTGGTTATATCATGACAATGTTAAAGTTACCTCAAGGCACTGATTTCAGCCAGTGCATCATCAACCATGAAAGCATTGACTTTCCAATCAGGACGAATTTGGAAACACTTGCGCATGAGCTGCTCCAGCCATATTGCAATATCATCTGATGTGTTTCGTGATGCCACGACCCATGCAACAGGCACCCCGCTTTGTTGTTCATCAAATGCCATGAGTGTATACAACTGATACTGTCATTTTCAACATTACATAAATTCAAATACAAGTTATTAATCATTTTGAATGTATACAACTTAAATAAATATATTCGATAAGTCATTGGCATCTGAGTTACCCCGTATTTATTGGTGTTAAATGTTGAATCCATGGCTATTAAGCTATTGTGCGATAGCTTGACCATTGTCTCCAACATCCACTTTGTTTGAATCCCTATTATAAAAGGGACCTCCACACCATTGGGCTTTTGGTAAAAGAAAAAATCTTCTTGATGCTTTTGATACCAAAGGTTTACACTCATTTCATCCTTTTTGTGAAGTTGATAATTTCCCTTTGCCAACCTATTATAGATGTTTACAATATCTTTCCTGCATAAGAAAAAATCTCTATCTCGAGCTGCCACATCGATGTCAACATGTCTCTTAATGTGGGTTCTATACACTACATCAATAGGCACTCCCAAAAAGAAACAACTCTCTACATATGCAACAATGTCCCTTGAAAGCTTTGGCCTATGCAAGGCCCTGGTCTCACCTGAAGTGTCACATTGACCATGACAAGCCCAACCTTCTCCATCTTCATGTTCATACATATTGAAAGTTAATATTGCTCTATCAGGAATTTCATGCATAACTTTCATAATAAAGTGGCATTGGCAACCCCTCTTCTGCACAAATGAGGTCCTTCGTTTAGCTGAAAGATTTCCTCTTTTGTCCTCTGGGCCAAATGAACAATGATAACTACACCAAAAATTTAAATTGTTAGTACATACAAAGAAAGATAACCTTGGTTTGAAAAGATTTAAACAATATATATTTTAAATACTCACATATCATATTGCAATGCAGCGGTAGCTCTTTCTTTTGGTTTTTTTTTTGTTTTTCGTATGAATTTACATGGAGCAATAGGATTTTCTTCCTCTCCTTTGATAAAGTCAACAACTCGTCATAATGGGATTACAGCAATTCGATCAATACTATTGTTTTTTTTATTTATTTCCGTCCAAACCAAGTCTTTACTAGAGAACGTCATTTTGCCTTTGAGGTCTTGCACCTCAAGATCCATGATATATTGCCATTTGCTTTGCTTGCCCATTTTGAACTGATCTGGTCAAACAATATGCAAGGACATCAAAATCGAAATTTCAATCTTAGCAAGTTATCCAACATATATATATATATATATATATATATATATATATATATATATATACCTCTTTTATGCTTTTTTTGAAGTCTAAAATATAAATCACTCAATAATGACAAAAATAAACAGCACAAAAGGATGCAAAAAATTTGGGATGCAAGCATTTCCTTTAAGATGTTGCTTCTTGCCTCATTCACTTTGAACCAGGCATTCCTTAAAGGAAAGATTCCTTTGACAACATGAACAGATGCAATCCAATGAATGTTGGCCATGTTTTTTTAGGGTGACCATTTGCTAAGCAGGACTAGACTTGAATTAAAGGGTTTTCTACAATGTATGTTTACATCAAAACTCTACTAGTAGTCTGTCCTCAAAGATTCTCGGTGCTGCCATAATATATGTGAAATTTATAGCAAGCAATCATTACACTCACATTCCACTACCCGTGGCAAAAGAGATGTGTTAGAACAAAGAAAAGGCCCTATTGTGCCTTGTGGCATTCATGTTTAAAGTAGCTCTCCACTAGAGCCAACCCATTAACCATCAGATTTACTTAGGTATAATATAATCATCAAGAAGAACCACTATGTTAGTTTCACTCTTTAAACATCTAACAAAGGCATAATCAAAACCAATGAAAACCACTGCATTCCAACTACCACCATTCACAGAGTACTGATAGAGCTTCAAGAAAATTAAAAGACCATTGTCACATGCTTCTTACCAAGATATCAATTTTCTTTATAAAGTAAAAAAATCCCACCTTTCATTTCTCACAGGTTTCATAGAATCTCCCTACCCCATATATCAACTTGTTTTAGAAGGGGAACAAAATCCCACTTATAAATTTTCTCATGTTAAATAGAAATTCCTGAGGATTCTCCAATGCTATTGAGGTAATAAAGCTCTCCCCTACTTAGAGAAATAAGAGGGTTGGAGTATATAGAATAATGAAAAGGTTGGACCATTTTCTTATATCAGACCTCTTTTTAGATGAAGCTATCAGATCCAAATTCAGCCTTATGTGGAGGGGATTCTGACCACAACCTTGTAATACTAGAATTGGCTCCTATAAAGAAAAGACCCCTCATCACTTCAACCTAAATCCTGAATGGTTAAGGAGGAAAAATATGTCAAGAAACTAAAGGATGCATGGATTCTCTCAGGGATCAGCTTCCGTACAATTTGAGGAGAACCTCAAAAGGACTAAACAGGTCCACTGATTTGGCAATTTACAAAATACATAAGAAGGAGAGATTACTTAAGGAAGTGGAGGAAAAACTAGAATCCCTGTACAAAAGTGATGTTTTTGGTTTCTTAATTAAGCCACAAAATTATAGGTGAATGAGTTGTAAGCAAAGAAGAGGGCACTAGTTTTGGATAAAGAAAATTCCTAGAGTCTAAAAAGAAGGGCATTATGATGGAGATTCAAAGAGGAATCCTATACAGGCTACATTTTGATGGAGATTCAAAGAGGAATCCTAGAAAGGCCAAGACACAAAAATTGAACAAACAGTCAAAAATCAAGCCACAAACATGAATCTGGGTTCATGGCCTTCAAGATGTACTTAAGCTCAAACCTGAGGATAACAGGAAAAGAAATCGAGAGTGATTGATGCTAAAAGTTAACATGGCCATTAAATTCAAAAAGTGTTTTTTGATATGCCCCCAAAACATGAAACCGGTCCAACAAGAAATGGTCTTAGTCTGCCTTATAGGACAATTCAATTTAATGGAGCAGTCCAGGATAAGTAAAGATACCAAAGTTTTACAATCTCCAAGGAGATTCTTACTTAGTGTTAGCGCTTTTGGATTTGATATAGCACCCGCTGCTCCTTCCTCAAGATTTATGGAGACAAACATAAGTCCTGAATTATATGCAGCGAGGAATTCCAGTATCAAAAGGAGATGATTACAATGATTTGCTCCTTGCCATAGAGGTTCTGCTCGGGGATATTCCACCACAGATAGAATACACGGAAACAACATTTGTCTTAATGTTTTGTCAAACTTTAACACTCAGTGTTTCAAAGCAAGTGTCACAATCGAGCTTGGAATATCCTTAATTCACTTCAGAAATTGATATACAGAATACAGTGAAACAACCTTTGTCGAAGAGAAATCAAGCTATGAGAAGAAAGCAAACCATGAGGCACAAAAGATAGTTGCTAAATGGCATTTTACCTTTAATTCAGCCAAAAATACATAACTGCCAGAAAAGCACATGACCATCAGATGCGAAGGGTCACAACGTTTTCCTTGGTAAGGTTTGAGAGAAAATGGTCATTGACAAAGAAAACAGATCATGCTATGTATCATTACAAGACTTAGTAAATTGTTTCTTACCATTTAGTTCCTGAAAAATTACATCAGTGTTAAATGAGGCAGAATGTTCTAGAGGAGAAGAGAGTAGAGTCACTATAAGAGCACGGAGAAATTCCCAACTCTATTTCAGTTCTAGGATTGAACTGGCTTGAAATTTAGAATCCTTCAGGGGGATATCGTGAAAGAAAAACAGAGGCCTATGGGACAAAGGAAAAATCAAGTAGCACAACTGAAGCTTGGAACGAGTCTGACGATTCAGAAGCATTATCAAAATCTTCAAGCTTGGCAGCATAAAAATAGAGGTACGTTGTGATTCATCGAGTAATGATCAAGTTGTGTCGATGTATTTGAGGACAGTTGCAAAATTTGAAAGAATCTCCCGTATAAAGTGCTGCTGGTCAAGAAAAGGAGGTAAAAGCCCAAGACAAGCAAAGGAATAACTTGATAGGGTAAAGTCTCAGACATGGAAAGACTCAAAACCGAAAAAGAAGATTTAGGCATTGAGGGGTTAAATATGTATAAAGATACATCCTCCACAACATGAAGAGCGTGCATTCCATTCCTAACAATAGAAATACATTGAGGACAAAGGAAATACAAATGACAATTAAGGGGGTCCTCGGAACAGGGGGTACCTCTAACAGAGGTTACGCGATGATCATTCTTTCTTTGAATGCAAAACAAGATTGTGTGACGAAACAAAGCTAGCGAGAGATTATTTTCCAATTATAATCCTGACATAATTTTGATTCAAGAAACAATGTGTAAAGGTACAGTGGCAATTTTGTGTTCATGATCCATATGGGAAGTCTGGTGACATCAAAACTTGCTGAAACAATACACCGGAACTCGGTAGTTCAACATGTCTTATGCAGCTGTCTAGAGAGTTTTGAATTCCACCAAAAACAGGAAAGCTGTCATAAATTACTAATCATTATGGTCTTTACGGAGTCCAAAATCCCTTTTGGTATGACTCCAATGCACTAAGGCGTGTTAAAGATGTAAATACTGCTCTAGGTGGAAATTTAAATCTCACAATCAAGGTGGAAGAAATATGGGGAGTAAGTAGCAAGGCACGATTCATTGGCCAACAATTTTGCTCAGATATTGAAAAATCTGAAACCATGTGACATGTAGGCCTCTGAATCTGGCTCCAACTTGCAGAAATTACAGAGGTGGTAAAGAGAGCATTTCTGAGCAGCAAAGAAAATTTATGGTCATTGGTAATGTAAAAGTCAAATCAGAAACCATCTAGACCTAAAGTCTAATCATTCCTAACTAGAAGAAGATGGCATCAGAACCTCGTTTACTTAAAAAGGATTGCGATAAAGCAGGCAAAATCAAAAATCTGGCAAGAATAAACATGGCATATTTTCAGAAGAAAAAGTAGGCTAAAAGAGCCTAAAGAAACTAAAAGGAAGCTATCGGAAGAAAGTTTCAAATGAAGGAGTTAAGCATTGAAGCACCTTAGTATGCATCTATGTGCCCTAAAGAGAGGACATGCTCTACCGATACTGACATTGGTTCATTGATATTGCCATCATATGGTTTAAGTGTTTTGTTTGGTGTCTAGACCACTTGGAAAACTTGCTTGTTTGGTAAGATGTCAAATTGAATAGTCAGTACTATGCATATGAAATTGATCCCTAGGAAGTTGATTGCATGAATAGCAAATGAAATTAGAAATTGTCAAGTCTTGCTCAAGGGAAAAGCAGGTTTGTTCTCAAGGAATGATACATTTCAGCAAATTAAACAGTAGCTCGAGTTAGCTAGTTATGTGTATAATGAAAAAGCTAACTCCTTCATTTGAAACTTTCTTTAAAAGTTGGAAACCTTGCACTGATCAGATTTCTCATCTCCTATATGGTGTATTTTTCATTGGTTTAATACAGTTCTGAAAGAATTTAATATTTTTAGTGCTCTATGTTAACCTTAGTTTGCATCTATGTGCCCTAAAGAGAGGACATGCTCTACCGATACTGACATTGGTTCATTGATATTGCCATCATATGGTTTAAGTGTTTTGTTTGGTGTCTAGACCACTTGGAAAACTTGCTTGTTTGGTAAGATGTCAAATTGAATAGTCAGTACTATGCATATGAAATTGATCCCTAGGAAGTTGATTGCATGAATAGCAAATGAAATTAGAAATTGTCAAGTCTTGCTCAAGGGCAAAGCAGGTTTGTTCTCAAGGAATGATACATTTCAGCAAATCTGTCAACAGGGGTGCCATACCACTTGAAGATAGGCATTACTACTTTATTGCACTATAGACCTCCCATTTGGGAAAGACACTTTGTCATCTGGTTTTTCACATCTGGTTTAGTAAGATGAAGGTTTCCTTGGATGCTAGCAAAAGCCTGGTCCTGTATAGCTAGTAAGTGAAGGCACTCTTAGCAGAGAGGATCAATATCTGCACATATGAAAACTTTGTGGCAAGATCATCAATCTACCACATACAGGATGCTCCACAAAATCATAATTGCCTTCTAGGGTTATCATTACTCTCTGCAAGTGGCCATAATCCTGCTACTCAGACGCTTTACAGCTTCACTAAAAATTGGAACCTGTGTCTTGAGTTTAAGATTTCTTAACTAGTTATGTGTATAATGAAAAAGCTAACTCGAGCTACTGTTTAATTCCACTCCCTCTCCCTATTAAACTAACTTGTGCTCTTTCCTTTGAAGGGACCTTCAACTAAAAAGGCCAAAGAAAGTGAATAATCTGTTTCTACTTCCTTCATATGGTTGGTCATTGACCTTCTTTAGACACTCTAGAGTCTGTTCCTACTAGTACTATACATGGATTTGATCGCAACCTCAATTACCTATTCTTTGTCAATGACTAAAAGAAGGAATTTTTTCTGGTTCGTTGTGAATGCTATTTCCAGAAAGTGTCTCTCACTCAAATCCTTGCAAGCATATTCTCATAAAAAACTGATCTGCATGTAAATTTTTGGCAAGGTTACAAATGGCAGTACTCCTGGCAGGTGTAGTATGGGTGTCTGTGAGGAAGCGTTAGTAAACTCCCTATATAAAATATGATGCTATGATATGCATGGATTCTCGTGCTGACTGTAAATTCTCCTATTCCAATACCGAATAGGAGAAGCAGAAGTTTGACAGGGAGGTGGAGCAGATGGTAGGAAAAATTGCGGCAAATTCATCTTACAAAATGTGCAGAGGTTTCTCTTAGTTTATAATTTTTAAACACTTCAGACGACTCTGAAAATGGCCGGTAACGAATTGCCAGAGGTTTGATTGAACAGTTTGAAACACCGTGAGAATACTATGAGTGGCGCGAAATCAGTGATCGAATAGTAATGATTCTTGCAGCAATTTACAGCCGTTGCCTCTCTCTGGAGTAGAATCTTCTTAACATTAAGAATAGTTTTCTCCAGTCCCACTACAAAATCAGATTTCACTGAACCACTACAATCAGAAGTGGAAGCTTCATCAAAAGCTCCATCAAACATACCATGTGGACCCATTTGTTGTAACATCGTGGCATTCTGATCGGGATCATTGGTGAGCCTGGGAACGATTGTTTCATTGACGTTTCTCTCATCCACTGCCTATAACTCGTACAGATGGCGAAGACCCTTGAACTATGATATGATATTCTTCAACTCAAGAGATAGTTGGTTAGGCATCTGGTATTGGACGAAGTCACGGATCTCCTTTTCCAGCTGGTGGATTTCAGAAGCATATCTGAGGTTCTGGAAAGTATTAACAGGGCTGGTTTTCTCGCACATTTTCACCAATTGAACGGCTCTATTGATGATGCTCAGGGAGTTCAAGTAGATGGGATTTTGTTCATTTTGAGGTTTTTGTACGATTGGCGAATAGAGTTGCCCAACTGTTTCAAGAAGGCCTGCGAGCAGCTCTTCTAATCTAGAGTAGAGCCCCTTGCAATTTAATGTAACCATCGTCTAAAGGATGTCGCCTCCTCAAATGGAGAATGTGAAGGTACTATGAGTGGCGCGAAATCAGTGATCGAATAGTAACGATTCTTGCAGCAATTTACAGCCGTTGTGGGAAACAATCGCAAAACTTGTGCTGAGGTTTTCGATTTGGATCTACCTGGGAGTAGTCCACATTGAGAATATCCGTAAGGAATATGTAAAAGGAGGTCGCAGGAATCTGATTCTCAGAGATCCAACTTGGGTTTGGGAACAAAGCAATTCTTTTATCTACCGCGTATCCTCATCAGTATGTGAGAAGAGCTCTGTGAAGGAGAGCTAAGCTGGGACATTAGTCTTGTAGCCTGGTCCCCAATGTACCTATTCGGGCAGACTCAGACTCTCAGGGAATCATTCTACTGAACTGAGCAAGGTTATAACAATTTTAAAATAAACAGCGGAACAAACCTGGTGTGTTGGTGGCGAGCAGCAGAGCGGAGGAAGCCCAGAGCCGGAGGCGCCTAGTCGAGGAGGAAGGTGAGTGAGCAGATCGCGATCGGGACCTTCCTCCATTTCGAATCGGGCAATCTGTCAGCGAAATTTCAGGATGCCAGCTCGGATCCGATCTGCGTCGAAAAATCAGGGAGTGAATGCGGAGCGGAGGAAGGGGGTGCGTGGAAAAATCAGGGAGTGAATGCGGAGCGGAGGAAGGGGGTGCGTGGAAAAATCAGGGAGTGAATGCCGAGCGGAGGAAGGGGTGGCGGAGCCAGGGGAGAGTGGCAGAGGGCGAGGGATTGCCGGCGGCCGGCGCCGGACAATTTTCCGAGCGGCGACGGAAATCGGGCAATTCCTCCGCCCAGGTAGACTACTCCTAATATTTATCTTCGGGAATAAAAACATAATAAAAAGGGATGGAAGAATGGTTCGTATTCTTATTGTTGGTTTGTTTGTTTTTCTAAAGTATAGAGAGAAGTTGATGGGATATTATTTTGTACTTAATTAATAAAAATATTAATATCTATTATGAATAAAATATTTAATTTCAAATACTTCTATTTGAATTATAAATACAGATAAATAAAAATAAAGATAAAATTATATTTTTAATTTAATTTATAATTGATTTCTACGTCTCACTATGATAGTGATTGAAAATTTTTTATATATTTTTTTACATTTTAAAAGAAAATATTAATCACAACAATATTTTAAATAAAATATTTTAATGTTACTTTAAGAAAATTATTTCAATATTAATTTTATAGAAATATATGGAGTTGATATATAAAATTTAAAAAACTATTAATGGTAACAAAATACCTTAAATAAAATATTTCAATGTAAATTTAAGAAAAATATTTTAATATTAATAATATAGTAATAAATATAACTTTTGGAAATATTTTTTTTCTTCTGTTTTTTAAATTCTTAATAAAATATGTAAATCGTAAATGTTAAAATTTGTAATTTTATTAGCAAAATGAAATTAACACAACACTGTCCGTGATGTGGAATAGACAAGAGGGGATTATTGAGAGGTGATTTTCGATTCGACACCGGTAGAAAACAAGCAGAGCTAGGGTTTGCAGCAGAAGCTCAGTGTTGGGCACCATGGAGAGGTGAGGGGGGGGGAGTTCCACTCCCTCCTATAGTCATGCAGTCTCTGATCGTTTCAAGAAACCTCTAGAGGTTGAAACCAAAGTTTTAGGAGGAGGGAAACAGGAAAACAAAAGCTCACAAGGGCAGGGAAAATACACAGGAAGAAGTTAGAAGAGAAAATTGAATAGAAGGAGAAAATCAGAATGTTGACACCAAAAATCGGACTAGACCTTGTAAGCCTAGGGCAGCCATCATACGCAGAGTGGTGTTAAGTGATCCAGTGCTACTGGTGCATAAGGAACACATGGAAACTTATGCAATCATTTGTAAATTCATGGGGTTATGGCCAATGGAGAGGGCTTTATAAGCATGGATAAAGAATCATTGGAAACCTAAGGAGGATATAGATCTGCACCTTGGATCCAAGGGTTTCTTCCCTATAGTTTTTACAAGCATAGAGGATAAAGACAAGGTGTTTGAAGGAGGGCCCTAATTCTATGTTGCAGCAGGCCTCTATATGTGGCCTTGCATGATGAATTTTGTCTTGGCGGGTGAGACATTCACTTCGGTCCCAGTTTGGGTATGGCTTTATTCCCTACCTCTGAATTATTGACAGCCAGAATCACTAAAAGCAATAGGAAATAAACTAGGGAATTTTGTAAAAATATCAGAGGCCACTATGAAAGGAAAGTATACCTCCTTTGCCCGTATATGTGTAGAGATGGACCTCTCTGGAGCTCTACCGGATGAATTAATTCTAGAAGTTTTTGATGAAGAATGGGTGCAAGCGGTGGACTATGAGCATGTTCCTTTCAGATGCCACAAATGCCATGAACATGGACATCTATTCAGAGATTTCCCCTTAAACAAAATGGAAAGCAAAACTAAAGCGACCTCAGGGAAAGAAACTGGAAGCTTTAACAGAGTGAGGAACAGAGGTAAAGGAGGGAGAAAGTACGAAAATAAAAACAACGAGGAAAAGTGTCTAAGTCAGAATAGGTACAAGGATTAGAAGAAGAAGAGGAGCAAGATAAAGCATACCAGACAATGGCGGACAACCCAAGAGAGAAGGAAAAGGAAAAGACCATGGAGGTTGCATATGAAAAAAACCAACAAAAGGAGGATCTGTTGAACACTATGGAACTTTATAGGGACCAAGAGATGACCCTGAGCGAGGTGGGAATAGAGGATCATGAACCGCAGGATATTCTTGATAGGGAGCATCTAGATCTGGAAAAGTTCCTAGAGCAGGGAACAACCAAAGGAATGGATTCCCTACCACAAGAGGAGTTTAATAGAGTGCAACAACTATTCCTATGGAGAACTCAAGCAAAAGGTTCGGAGTCAAAAGAAACCATGATAGTCAGGACAACAAAGGGGTGAAAATAATGAAGGCTACATTAGGACTAGCTCCTATGAACCCAGGTAGGAAAAGGGGTACGAAAAAGCATAATGAGCTGTTGATAAAGTGTGGAAAACTCATGATCAATTCAGGTGAGATGAAAGACCTGACTAGTTACTTATTTACAAATCTTTCTTAATGAAGCTCACAATATGGAATATTAGGGGCCTGGGAAGTAAAAGGAAACAAAGGAATCTTAGCAATAGAATGAAAGTAGAAAAATTAGATATGATTTTCATCCAGGAAACAAAATGTTCAATAGAAAAAATAAGAGAGATACATAGAAAATGTCTTATCAAATATGAGTATCTAGAAGTTAAAGCAGACAAAGAAGCAGGAGGGATTCTCATAGTCTGGAACCCTCAGAAACTTGGTATCCTAGGTGCTGAAGCATCCAAGAACTATTTATCAGTGGTCATCCAGCCTTTGGCAGACAAGGAATTATATTTGCTCACTAATGTTTATGGTCCACAAAAGCAGGAAGATAAACTCAAACTTCTAACCTCATTGGAGGAGTTAAGAGGAAGACATCTAAGTATCCCCTGGATTCTGGGAGGGGATTTCAATATGATCAGATCTCTAACAGAAAAAAAAAATTGGGGGAACCAGATCACTAGGAAGAGATTCTATAGAATTTTAGAATTTCATAAATAACATGAATCTTGTAGATACTGAAACAAGTAATGGCATCTTTACCTAGAATAATAAGAGGGGAGGAGAATCTAATATGGCCTCTAAACTTGATAGACTCATTATCTCGGAAGACCTAATCCTCATAGGCCATAACTTAGCAGCAATGATACTTCCTTTTGGAGGCTTGGACCACTGGCCTATTCAACTTGAAGCATCCTTTATAGGAGCTCCAAGAAACAAACCTTTCAGGTTTGAAAACATTTGGCTTACCCATCCTAAGTTCAGTAAAAATATTGGAAGATGGTGGACACATGATATCCAAATTCAGGGTACTAAAATGTTCCTTCCACATTAGAGATTGAAACATGTCAAAAAAAGGCTAAAAGATTGGAATAAGAATGAATTTGGCAACATATTCGAAGCAAAAAAAGTAGTAGAATGGAAACTACAGGAAATTAACCAAACTCTCATCACAGAAGGCTTCACTGAGGAGAGAAAGGAAAAAGTTGATTATGATCAACAAGAATGGGAAGGATTATGCAAGAAAGAGGAGATTTTCTGGAAACAGAAATGGAGGGTTCAATGGTTAAAAGAAGGCGAAATAAATACAAGGTTTTTTCACAAATCTACCATAGATTGTAGGTCGCAAAGTAGGATTTCAAAGATCAAAGATAATCACTAAAATTAGCGCACTACACACCAAGAAACAGAAACTGTTCTGGTTCAACATTTCCAAGGCATTGTCGAGGAGCCCATCATAGACAGATCTCAATTTATCAAGGACTTCACAAAGCACATTCCTAAGCTAGTGACTAGAGAAGACAATTATAATCTTAACAGGCCAATGAATGAAGAGGAAACTAGCGCAGTCATCAATGAAATGCAAAATGGGAAAGCTCCAGGTCCAGATGGCTTCAACATTGACTTCTTCAAAGCATGCTAGGAAATAGTCAAGCAAGATATCCTCGATGTGGTGGAGGACTCAAGGAAAAACAAAACTGTTCTGAAGGCGCTCAACTCCTCTTTCATAGCCCTGATTCCAAAGAAAGAGAATGCTATCACACCTAACTAATTTAGACCCATAGCATTATGCAATGCAGTGTATAAAATTATTTCAAAAGTAATTGCGAATAGACTTAAGCCCCTACTCCCAACTCTTATGTCTGAGGAGAAAACTGGATATGTGGAAGGCAATAAAATTCTTAATAACATCATCCAAGCTCATGAGGTGGTTCACTCACTTTAAAGTAATAAGAAGGCAGGTATGATCATTCAGCTTGACCTAGAAAAAACTTATGGTAAGCTGAGCTGGGCTTACATCAACGAAATACTGAAAGCGTATGGCTTTGACCATAACTGGATAAGATGGGTAATGGCCCTTGTAACCACCCCAAGTTTTTCAATCCTGCTAAATGGCTCACCATCAAAGACCTTTAAGCCCTCGAGAGGACTTAGGCAAGGTGATCTGCTCTCTCCCTTCCTCTTTATTCTCATGATGGAAGGGCTAAGCAATGTGATTAAATATGCCAAAGGAGAAGGCAGAATCCAGGTTCTCAAATTCACTTTAAATGGGGATGCCTTGACCCATCAACAATTTGTGGACAACACCATGCTGCAGGGTATACCCACAATCAAGGAAGCTCAAGCCTTCAAAGAAATCCTGAATGACTTTGCTATGGCTGCGGGGATAGAGGTAAGCTTAAGAAAATCAAAGTTTTTTTTTTTAATACTGACATTGCTATTCAAAGAAACCTCACCAGAATTCTAGGCTTCCATAGAGATATGCTACCCTCCAAATATTTGGGAGTACCTCTAACTAACAAACCTCTTAGCAAGGTAGTTTGGGCACAGGTTACTAATAAACCTCAGGACAAAATCAGGAAATGGACTATCAGATCTCTAAATATAGTAGGATGGCCAGTGCTTACAAAATCTATCCTACAAACTATCCCCATCTTCATGCTCTCAGTCCTTCCAGCTCCTAAAGGAGTAATGCAACACATCAGAAATATCCAAAGGGATTTTATTTGGGGCAAAGGGGAAGAGAAAAAGAAATGGGCTTTGGTAGCCTGGGATAAAATATGTAAGCCTAAGACACATGGAGGATTGGGATTTGATGACCTTGACACACTAAACAAGGTCATAGGGGTGAAACTTTGGTGGAGATGGCTAAAAGAATTAGTCTCCCCCTAGGCCAAAGTATGGAAACAGAAATATGCAAACAATTGGCAAGAAATGGATTACATTAGGATGGCGGGACTCATCAAAGGCTCCCACATTTGGAGCAAAGCTTGGGAAAAGAGAGCTATAGTCCAGAAACATAGTTTCTAGGAAATCAGAGATGGAAACCTCGCTTGGTTTTTTGAGCATAATTGGCAATAGGAACCTAGACTGCTAAAAGAAGAATTTATAAATCTCAAGAATGAAACTGATAATAAAGGGTTACTCAAAGTAAATGACTTTTGGGATCAAGAAAGATGTTATGAAACCAGCTCAAGAAAAGATAGAAAAGATAGATCAACACCTTAGAATTCAGCCTCTTCGAGGGGGCAACCTCCTTTACATTACATAAATGAAAAATTCTTGGATGATTCAAATGAAAAGACCTCCTTTCTATATATAGGAGTCTAAGGAGTCACAATATAATCCAGCTAACCTAACAATAATAATATAAAGCCACAAAAATAACAATAGAGGGATTCTATGGGGCACAGAAATAACAATATGGGGGTAATAGGGGCACAACAATATAAATAAGGGGTATAACTACAATAGTAATGGGGTAATCACTAGTATTATAGGGACCCAACATGCCCCTCTCCTTCAAAAAAGTGTTGTCCTCAATGCTTGAGTAGTTCTGGATACTTCTACATAAAATTCTCATCCTCCCACGTGGAATCTTCAGCGGATAAGTTCTTCCACTTGATAAGATACTCTGAAATTGATCGATTTCGTAGCTGTCGAGTTCTTGTTTCTGTGATTGCTTCCGGTTCCAATATAATTTTTCCTTCCACATCAAGTTCTGGCAATATTGTATGAATCGGGAGCTCGTTGCCTATAACCTTCTTTAAACATGAAACATGGAAAACTGGGTGCAATCGAGAAGCTGCAGGAAGCTCCAATTTGTATGCCATAGTACCAATATTTTGCAACACCTTGTACGGACTATAATACTTTGGTGATAATTTATTATCCTTCTTAGCTTGCTTTAGGGACATTTTCTTATATGGTTGTAGCCGTAGGAATACCCAATCACCTACATCAAAACTTCTTTCACTGCGATGTTGATATGCCCGTTGTTTCATTCTATTTTGTGCCAACACGAGGTTATCCTTTAAGAGTTGGAGGACTTGTTGTTGATGTTCGATGTGATGTTCCACTGCCTGAACCTTATAATTTTCTCTTAAATATGATGTGATGGATGGTGGTTGATACCCATAAAGTGCCATAAATGGGGTCATTTTTGTTGCTGTATGGAAGGAAGTGTTATACCACCATTTAGCCAGAGGCAACTATTTGACCCATTGTGTCTGTTAATCAGATACAAAGCAACAAAGATATCCTTCCAAACATTTGTTTACTATCTCAGTTTGCCCATCAGATTGAGGATGATAAGATGAGCTATGAGCTAACTAAGTACCAAGATAAGAAAATAATTCTGTCCAAAAATTTCCAGTGAAAATGGGATCTCTGTCACTTACAATAATCTTTGGGTTTCCATGTAGCTTTTGAACTATTTCCATAAATGCAATAGAAACTGTACTGGCTTTAAATGGATGTGATAATGCACAAAAGTGTGCATACTTGGTAAGTATGTCAACTACCACCATGATGACACTCTTTCCCTCAGACTTGGGTAAACCTGTGATAAAATCCATTGAAACCTCCTCCCAACGTTGGCTTGGAATGGATAAAGGTTGTAATAGACCCGATGTCTTAATTGTTTCAACTTTATTTTGTTGGAAAACCAAACATTCTGCCACAAACTTTTGAATATTTGATTTAAGGCCATCCCAAAAAAATTCCTTCTTAACCCTGTGGTAAGTTTTTAAAAATCCTGAGTGCCCTCCTAAGGGAGAAGTGTGCAATTCCATAAGAATCTTTTGTTTTAGCTGGGAGTTCTTACAGAGGTATAAGCGATCTTTGTACCATAACGAATCATTTTTCCAGCTAAATGTATCAGAAGTACTGGAATCTTGTTGTATCTTTCGAATAAGTGCCCACACTTCTTCTTCATTCTTCCATTCCTCCCTTGCTTTGTTTATCCAATCTGGCTGGATAATAGAAATGGCACACAACAATGCTTCCACATCCACATCCTTTCTTGAGAGTGCATCTGCCAACACATTTTGCTTCCATTTTTTGTAGATGATTTCAAAGTCATAGCCCAACATCTTTGTGACCCACTTTTGTTGCTCTTCAGAGGATAATCTTTGTTCTAAAAAGTATTTAAGGCTATCATGATCCGTTTTTACCTTGAAGTGTCTTCCCATTAGGTAGGGTCGCCATTTCTTAAGTGCATGGAGTATTGCCAACATTTCCTTCTCATAAATAGCTTTTCTTAAAAACTTTCCCTTGATTGGACGACTTTCAAAAGCAATGGGTCTTTCATCTTGCATTAGAGCAACACCAATTCCATTTCCTAAAGCATCACATTCCACAATAAATGTTTTTGTGAATTCCGGTGTAGCTAAGACCGGTGCTTGGCACATTGCCTCTTTAAGATGTTCAAAGGCCTTTGTTGCTTCGAGAGTCCATGAAAATGAATCTTTCTTCAATAATTTTGTTAGAGGTGCTGCTATTCTCCCATAATTCTTAACAAACTTGCGATAATACCCTGTCAACCCAAGAAATCCTCACAGATGCTTTATGGATGTGGGAATTTTCCATTCCTTAATGGCTTTAATTTTGCCAGGGTCTACCTTAACTCCTTTATGAGATACAATATGACCCAAATATTCCACCTCCTGGACTCCAAAGAAACATTTGGATCTTTTTGCATATAATTGTTTCTCCTCCAATAGTTGTAGCACCCTGTCAACATGTTCAACATGATCCTTCCAAGACTTGCTGTAGATTAGTATATCATCAAAAAATACCAACACAAATTTTCTAAGGAATGGTTTGAAAATTGAATTCATCAAACCTTGAAATGTTGAAGGTGCATTGATAAGGCCAAAAGGCATGACCAACAATTCATAACAACCCTCATGAGTTCTAAATGCCGTTTCTGGAATGTCTTCAATCTTCATTCTGATTTGATGATATCCCGAACGAAGATCCAACTTGGTGAAGTAAATTGATCCATGCAATTCATCCAGTAATTCATCAATGACAGGAATGGGGAGCTTATGTTTAATAGTGAGCTTGTTGAGCTCCCTATAATTCGGACACATGCGCCATGATCCATCCTTCTTGTGCACCAATACTACTGGAGCTGAGAAAGAACCTTGACTCGGTTGAATTATACCAGCCTCTAGCATTTCTGCAACCATACGTTCAATTTTACTTTTTTGGACATAGGGATATTTTTACGGCCTGATGTTTGGAGGAACACTTCCTGGAGTCAGATTAATAGCATGATCATGATCACGCATAGGTGGGAGACCTTTGGGAGTCTCAAATACCTTGGAATGCTTGTCCAGGAATTTTTGGAGATCTGGAGAAATAGATGATTCCAATGTGGAAACATCTAGCGAACATAATTGTGGAATTACACCTCTTTGCTCCTTTTTTTCTTCCTCTTCACAATCTATGTAGAATAATTTCTTCTCAGCACACTTATGACCTTTTGTGTATTTGCTATCACAATTGTAACAAAGCCCTTTTGCTCTTTTTTCTTCCAATTGTTGTGGTGTCAACCTTGTAGGTTGTGGAAGACTAGGGGCAACAACACTTCCATCTTTATAGTTGTGAGTGGTATGCTTCCTAGTTGCCATAATTTTGCTTTCCATTTTTCTTGCTAACATGAATGCCCTCTCTAGTGAATTAGGTTCCCAAAGGCGAACATCATGTTGAATATTATCCTTTAAAGACCCTATGAACACATCAATCCTATGCTCCTCTGGAATATCTTTTACCCTTATGTTCAATTTTTGGAACTCCTCAATGTGCTCCATTATTGAACCCTTTTGTTTGAGACTTATCAATTGGCTAAAAAAAGTGTTGCTTTTTGTATCCTCATAATGTGCTATCAATTCTTCCATAAAAATTGCCCAAGTGATAAATTGTTTACGAGAACAAAGCCATTGATACCATACAAACCGATTTGGTTCCAAATATACAGTTGCCATACGTACCTTTTGTGCATTTTGCACATTATTGAGATCAAAGAATTGCTCCATTTGTAATATCCATGTGGCGGGATCCTTGCCATCAAACTTCCTCATATCAATTTTTGGAATATGGTGATTCTTCGATCCAACATTAGTGTCTATGGAATCATGATTAACATTTCTTTTGTTCTCATCATGAGTTTCCTTTACTACCTTTTCACCATTAGTAAGTATTTCTTGTAGAAAATTTGTCAAATCTGTCTTCATATCTGTCATGCTTGTCTTCAAGTTTGTGTTCAAATATATCTTCAATTCTTCCATGCCTGTCTTCAAATCTTTCCTCTAATCATCCACCTTAGCTTCCACGCCCTTTATCTTAGATTCAATGCCATTTATCTTAGCATCTGTTAGCTTTTGTGAGCATGACATTTGTTGCACTTGTTCTTGTAATTTTGATATATCATGTAGCATTTCTTCCTCTTCTTCATGATTCATGCTAGAGATTTCAGGTCCCTTACTAGGTGTTTGCATTTTCTTTCCTCGGGGCATCAGTTACCGATAATAATTCTTTACTATGCCCTTTGAATTCCTTCAAACCCTACTTACACAAAAATTAAAAAAAAAAACTACACACCTTTTTTCACTTTGTAGAAGCCTGATATTGAATTTGATGTATATCTGAAATTCCAGATCCTCCAATTCTAAAATTGCAACCTGTAGTAGCCTTCTGCGTCCTCTTTCCAATGCCACAAGTCTGACCCAAATTGGATTCTCCAAGGAAGAGTTATGCAAAATCTCCCACAGTGACTTGATTATAGACTAGTTCAGTAGAGCGAACTTGTATGACGTGCCACGAGTCAATTTTTCAACCTATGGATCTGAAAAATGCATACAAGAAACTACATTCCGTCCCCTTTCTGTACCTTCTAACGAAATGTTAATCCGATCCCCATAGAGAAAGTTATGACGATTTTCCCCAAGTCACCCGTTTTGAATGTAATTCAGGAGTCTTCAAAAAGACCAACTTTCTAAGATCATATCTCCACAAATATCGTGCAAAAAGCTCTGAAATTGGGATCCAATGTTCAGCGCGATTTCTTCTCAAATGGGTTTTTTTTGCGACTTCTGAAACATCACAGAAAAAAAGTTATAGTGAAAATTACATGATGACCTGTTTGGAGCAGCGAAACCCTAGAATCCAAAGCTCTGATACCAAATGTTATGAAACCAGCTCAAGAAAATATAGAAAAGATAAATAAATGCCTTAGAATTCAGCCTCTTCAAGGGGGCAACCTCCTTTACATTACATAAATGAACAATTCTTGGATGATTCAAATGACAAGACCTCCTTTCTATATATAGGAGTCTAAGGAGTCACAATATAATCCAGTCGACCTAACAATAATAATATAAAGCCACAAAAATAACAATAGAGGGATTCTATAGGGCACAGAAATAAAAATATGGGGGTAATAGGGGCACAACAATATAAATAAGGGGTATAACTACAATAGTAATGGGGTAATCACTAGTATTATAGGGACCCAACAAAAGAAGTGATGCAAAATGGAGAAAATGGAAGAACCTAGTTTACAGAGATGACTCCCCATTGAAAGCATAGGCAGAAGCTCCCACAATAATTTTGGAATAGAGAAAGATTCTAATATCAAAATCTCTAGATCAAATAAGGTGGGGTAAAAACAATGAAGGCAACTTTAACCTTAAAGAGGCCAAGCGAATAGCCCTGGGGCTAGACTTCCCAAACACAGATAAGGTATGGAAGGACCTATGGTAGAACCAAAACTGGATGAAAATTAAGCTATTCATGTGGCTAGTGCAACATAAAAGAATTTTGACTTGGGAAAATCTAAGGAAAAGAGGGGTAGCTGGACAACCCAGTTGCTATTTATGTGAATTACAGGAAGAAACAATGGATCACCTTCTCAACTTATGCCCTTTCACCTCCACCTTATGGAATTGGGTGGCTTCAATATTTAAACAAACAGACAAGGACATCAGCACCATCACCAGGACTTTAAAGAATTGGAGGAAAAATTTCTCAGTAAATGAAATAGTCAACAAAGCGTGGGCTTTGGTTCCAGGATTCATAATCTGGGATGTATGGAAAGAGAACAACAACAGAATCTCCAAGAACAATATTGGGTCACGACAAAGCATCATGACTGAAATCAGAAGACAGCTCAAAGAGACTATAGGAACCCTTTTAAGAAATCTTCCTAATAACCAACCTCAAGATCAGGATGAGCAGATACTTCTAAATTTGGGAGTGCAGGGGCTTACCCCCAAGGGCAACAACAAGACAATGAGTAATATAACAGCTGATAAGGAATTTTGGCAACCTCCACCTCAGTGTTTTATGAAATGCAATATAGATGGAGCCTCAAAAGGAAACCCAAGATCGACTAGGTATGGAAGAGTCATAAGAGATGAAAGACGCTTCATAAAAACCATCTCACACTGTCATTTTGGGAAGGCCACCAAGAATATGGTAGAGATCATGGCCATGGAACATTGCCTAGAAATCCTAAGGGACTCAAATCTACATAACAACATAATTGAAGCTGATTCCAAATTGATAATTAGTTCGGTCAAGAAAATTGGTAATGGATCAGCACCAGACAAAGTGTCGAGACATTGGAGGTTACTGCAAGTTTATCAATGCATTTAATCCCACTTACAAAACATGAGAACCATTAGTTTTATCCATGTGCAGAGAACAACCAATAAATTAACAGATATCTTGGCAAACGAAGGCGTGCCCTGTTCAAAATCCAATGTAAGATATGACTGGGCAGGGACTCCCCAAGGACATTTGAGCGAATAATGTTCCAGATAGGTGAACTTAGATAGAGAGCTCTATCAGAGGAAGGTGTATAAGTAGGATGAAGATTGTGGGAGACAAATAAATTTGGTCCACAGGGAAAATTAGTTTATGGAAAAGCGTGCGAAGAAGGATAAGTGTCCATTGGGCCTTTGGGCGGGAAATATATATTAATGGTGCTCAGGACGGAGAATACAAACAAGATTAGGTGGGCCAGAGATATACTTATGGACCCTACTCACATCAAGATTAGAACTCGGACCTTGTCTCTTTGGGACACAGATGCAAATAAAAGTGAAGCAGGTCGACGAAATTGCAGCAATCCAATGCATTTCGCGTGGAGATCAGCAAGAAGGATAACGAGGAAAGTAAACCTGAAATTATATGGGCATGAGCTTAATCGAGCTTTGAGTCTGAATCAAAGCTTAAATTCCATGCTAGTTGCACGACCTCATCAGGATCGCATGCAAATGGTGGATTTCAGGCAGATAAAGTGCTCGAAGGTTAGAGCCCCAAACGGACCCGATATACTTATTAAATATGGTTCATTGGGCTCATCGAGTCCAAATTGATGGTTAAAGGGTGTGCTTGTTAGTCACCCGAAATGAGTCTCGGCTGCTAGATCTATTGAGTAGGATCGAACAGTCTTAGGTGGACTTTGTGTTTTGTGTTGTGGGCCCTCGGCCTGTTGTTTGAGATTATGGCTCGGGAACAAGGCTTTGGTTGGCCTATCTTATTGGTGGGTCATACCTCCTTGGTCTTTGTGTATATTTTGTTTCTTTTTGTAAATGAATGAATAGAAGGTTCCGCTCTTGCTTAAGCAAAAAAGAAATTAACGCAACAGTAACATAAAATATTTTATTTTCCAATAAATAAATATATATATATATATATATATATATATATATATATATATATATATATATATATAGATATATATAATAAAAACAAATCCTCTCTATTATCACACATGCTTAACTATTTATGATGAAATCCCATAATATTATTTTAAAAATAAACAATCGAACAATGTAGGATATTTATGGTTGCCTTTTTGATGCTCTCATAGGATTTCTATGCATAGTTCAAATTCTCAAATTCTCAATAAATTAAGAGCATTGTTGATTTGATTCTCCCCAGTTCCTCATGTAATTTCTATTCAGGTCCTTTCTATCTCTCGTATGGATCAGCAACGTTGAATTCATATCCATAACCATTAATGTTTATGAAGAGTTTCAATGTTGAAGGCAGACCTTAGCTAGCAGGCTGAAGAAAGGACATGGGAAATCTTGCCCCCACATGCTTTCAAATTTAATTGTAGTATAGCCAATTGAAGATTTTGAGATGAGGATATTTTTTTGCAATCAACATATCAACATTTGTTTATATGATGTATTTGGAAATAATCTAAATGGTTTGAAATAAGTATTTTATGGAAATACTATCCTCATGATTTTGAATATTATATTTTTTATTAATTATAATTTGTATTCAATTAACAAGACTCATATTTATATGTTTTTTTTTTATTATAACTTTTTAATATTTTTTTGATATAAATTTATATGAATTTTAAATTTCTAGTTTGAGTTTGAAATGAGGTTAATTCATACATATAAATAAATAAGGCATGTTTATTTGTATTTTAAAATTTATTATTTGTAAAGAGAAATTGAGTTTCTCTAAAATAAAAACATTTTTAAATTATAAAAAAATATTTGAGATTTGACCACTCTTTATATATAATAGATTTTGAGTTAACATGAAATACATATTTAAAAAATTATATTAACTTTATGTTTATTTGAAGATAATTTAATTTTATTTAAAAATATTTGAATCTATAATATATTTTTAAAATTTTATATAAAATTTTAATATATAAATTTATTTATTTAATAAATTCAAAAATATTATTTAAACTTCCAACAATTGAGTTCTTAAGTTTTAATTTTTCACCTATAATATAATACAACATTACATATATGTTATCTGTAACATTCCTTGTTATGTGTTTTGCTAATAAATTTAATAAATGATTAAAACTATATAATTTAATCTATTTTCTATCTTTTCTTTTCATTAAACAATGTAATGCCATATAAACATTATTGTAAAATTACTTTATTTTAAAAATAAATATAAAAATAATTTTTTATTTATATTCTCTTTATCTACACTTCAATTATTAAATTATTAAAAGAGTTGTTTTTCTATATATCACATATATAAATGTTACCTTTATACGTAAACAATAATTAATAGATATTAGAAATGTGTAAAAGTATTTACACACACAAATGTTTATTGATTCTTTATTAACTCAATGTATTATTGTATAAATTATTTTGATTACACACAATATTGAGCTAAGTGAAAATTTTAGCATTGCACTAATGTAAGACCCTAATTAGTTGTAGAATATAATACATGAATGTAGAAAGCTAATTAGTTGGAAAATATCACTCAAATGAAATTGAGTAGATCTAACCACCTCCTAAATACTATGAATATACTCCTGTGATGTAGATGAATTATGCATGATAATGACCAATAATCTCAGCCATCGACAAACACGGTCAAAGAGTTAATTTTTTATTTTTTTGGGAGTTTATTTTTTATATGTATGAGAAAGATTTTTGGAATCACTTCATTAGCCATTTTGGGGGAGTGTTAAAGATAATGCTTAAGATGTAATTTTTAATAATTTTCCTTATGAACAATGATAACTTCCAACTAGATAGAGATATACCAATTAAATGAAAGTTAGATGATAACGTCTAACTAGATAAAGATATACAAGACTAAATGGAAACTAGATACTACTCTTTATAATGCCATCTTCATCAAACATACTATAAAACATCTAAACAAACTCATGTTTCCACCTTTTAAGAGATCTAGTATGTGCTTTACGAAAAGATGAACTAAAAAAATATGCAGTAAAACATCCCACCAAACTCATGTTTTCACTTTCTAAGAGATCATGGACATACCCTGCATGTTTCTAAGAGATCATGGAGATACTCTGCATGCTTAAAAAAGGATAAACTCACATTTTTGACCCTTTTTTCATCAATAAAATCAATAAACTTACCATTGGTCATCAAATAAGCCGTCTGGAATAGTATCTCGGAGACTGAGTTATGTTTCTAAGGCAAACCCCACCCGTAAATCATGCTACGTTGGGGATTTTTCTGGTAAAATCCCAAAAACAAAAAAAACTAAACACACAGAGGCAATGCTCTGTTTCCTTCTCTCCACAGGATCCTTTGCACAGGGAAGCTTTAAAAATTTTTCTTGAGAACAGAGTATTACATACCCAGAAAAAGATTTCTATTCATTAAAACAAAATGCCTGATACAAATTATTCCTCTTTTACTAAGAGGGATTTACCAAAAATACATTCAACAAAACTCTGTCTCCACCTGAGAATTTACACTACTGGTGTGTAAAAACCCATTTACATTTACTGCTGTGAAAAGATTTTACATAAACTGCTGTAAAAACCCTTTTTCACTTACTGGTGTAAAAGTCTTCTTTTACATACTGCTGTAAAAATAATTTACATATGCAGCTCCAAAAGAAATTATATGCTCATACTCCCCGCACTGCTGTGCATATCCTCCCTTCAAAAAAAAACAACACATATAAAAACTTTCTACAAAAAACATATGGGCTTCCCTCTGTTCTTTTCTTCATGCACTGCTGCGCAATTTCTCTCACAATGGACTGTGGTAATATTTGTTTTTCGCACACACTGTGCGTTTCATGCCTTTTTTTGTTACATACAAAAATGGATAAGAAACATTACATATATCAATAAACAAAAAAAAACTTATCAGTACGTTGACTTGCCCATACTTTGGTATAGATAAAAAAAACATTAAAATTTAAAACTCTTACCAATACTTCTACGAGCACATTTAATTCATTAAATTATTTTACCGGCGGTCAACCAAATTTGATTTTACTCCACGCAAGTATTTAATGTTGGCTCGTATGCAGGTTGAAACAATCAACGGCGGAGAACGATGAAGCGGATCGGACGGCGGTGGAGGATTTCGGGAGGCATTTTTATGCTAAACTTTAGGCTCCGAAATGTCAGTTCTACTGACGTATATAGAGGACCATGTGGCTGAGGATAGTTGGATTGGGCTCGATTATACGGAAACTGCTTTCTGATCGAAAGCGGTCCGAAATTGATAGGTGGTTTTGCTGAGCGGTTTTGGGTGCATTAACTACTGCTTTATGGGTCAACTCAGGCGCAGTACATACGCTGTTGAAATTACGTTTTCAACACTCCCCTTTAATTTCAACTGCTGGGCATTCGGTCATACCCAGACACTTCCTCAAAAATTCAAAGCTTTTCTGATCCAATGGCTTTGTCAAAATGTCTGCTACCTGTTCTTGAGTCCTGCAATGTTCTAGGACAATTTCTCCATTGTTCACCAATTCTCTGATGTGGTGAAACTTTGTATCAATGTGTTTCGTTCTCTTATGAAACACTGAATTATTTAACAATGCAATAGCTGAGCTATTGTCACAAAAAATCACTGTCGCTTTTGCCTGCTCTTGGCCTAAGCTCCTCAACATTCTTCTCATCCAAACTGCTTGACACGCTGCTGCTGTAGCTGCCACATATTCAGCCTTTGCTGTAGACAATGCTACAATGGACTGCTTCTTAGAAGCCCATGAAATGGCTCCTGAACCCATATGAAAAACATAACCAGAAGTGCTTTTTCGATCATCTACACTTCCAGCCCAATCACTATCAGTGTATCCAATTAAATCTAAATGTTCTGAGAAGTATATAAAATTCCAAACATTTTGGTACCTTTGACATACCTCAGAATTCTTTTTGCTGCCTGCCAATGTGCCTCCTTTGGCCTCTCCATGAATCTGGAAATTAAACTAACAGCAAACATAATGTCAGGCCTAGTAGCTGTTAAATACATAAGGTTGCCAACAATAATTTTGTACAAACTAGGATCAAAATCCTTGCTGTTGTCCTCTCTGCTGAGTTTTAATCCCATTACTGTGGGAGTGATTGCTGCCTTGCATTCTTGCATATTAAATCTGCTCAATATTTCATTTACATATTTTGTTTGTGAGATAAAAATTCCTTTTTCATTTTGATCTACTTCTATGCCTAAGAAGTATCTCAAGAAACCCATGTCATTCATTTCAAATTCCTCTTTCATGACTGATTTAAAATTCTCAATGAGCTGATCATCATTACCTGTGAAAATAACATCATCAACATATAAGACAACAATTAAAATTTTACCATCTTTTTCTTTGATGTAGACGGTGGGTTCTCCTTCACACTTGTCAAATTCATTATCCAATAGATAGGAATCTATCCTGCTGTACCATGCTCTTGGCACTTTCTTCAGCCCATAAAGAGCTTTCTTCAATTTGCACACTTTGTGCTCTTCACCTTTCTTCTCATAGCCTAGAGGTTGTTCAATGTAAACCTCTTCCATTAACACTCCATTTAGGAATGCTGACTTCACGTCCATTTGGTAAACTTTCCACTTGTTTTGAGCTGCTATAGACAGCACTACTCTCACGGTTTCCATTCTTGCAACCGGTGCGAAAGTTTCCTCATAATCTCTCCCATATTGTTGCTTGTACCCTTTGACAACCAGCCTTGCCTTGTGTCTTTCTATTTTACCTTCAGCATTACTCTTGGTCTTGTAAACCCATTTCACTCCAATGACTTCTTTTCCTTTTGGTAGCTCAACCAAATCCCATGTTTTGTTTCTCTCTATAGCATTCAAACAATGTAAACTTTGAAACTGGAACTGATACTATTACCCGTTTCGTAGAGATAGCAAAAAAATGACCCGATTTTTGAAAGTGGTGATGCAGAATACACATGTTTTTTTAGAACATGGTTTTTGGAACTTTAATTTTTTTCATGTGCATTAAGTTTTAGAATGGTAGTGATTTTCATGCTGATTTTAAAAAGTGAGTATTCTGCATCACACCATTTTTTTAAAAGACCTATTTTTTGACTTTTAATTTTCTAGTGTGTGAAATGTAAAAAATTATTTTCTAAATTTGATAGTTTTTGAAGTGGTCATTTTATTCATATTTTCTTGTTCTCTATCTTAATTTTTTTTTTTTTTTTAATGGGGTTTTTATTGTTTTGCGTTTTTAAATTAGAAAGTCAATAGTTTGAATTTTAGATAATCTACATATTTATACATCCTTAATTAATTTTTCAATCCACATGAAATAATTGTTTCTAAAAAACAACATTTTTTAACAATGGACATAAATATAACAAAAAAATTAAACGTTTTGATAATTTTTTGCTAGAATTAACATGTCAAAATCACAATTTTTATACAAAAATATTAACCAAAAATGGTCAAATAATAGTTTTTTTTATGAATTTCATGTCAAAAAAATAATAATAACAACTTTTTTTTCAAAAAATAATAATTAACTTAAAAATCAATGCGAAAATCACAAATTACAAATATTGAACACATAACAACTTTAATTCATTGATTATTCTTTTCATGAAATGTCAGAGTCAAAACATTGCAAAGCTTGATTTCCAGGTATAACTTAAATTTAATCAACAATGTCACGTAATCCAAACTCTTCGTCCTCTAGAGTTTCATGATTGTCATCTTCCACAATATTTCCTGCTTCCTTTTGCGCAATTTCCTCTTCTAATGGTTCTTTGATGTCTGCAAATCTCCCAATATATGTCTTTCCAAACATTCCATGTAATGGTGGTTGGGGTTCCTTTGCCTTTTTTGCCACACATGATTCAATAAAGTCCCCTTTCCTCAACCCAATTTCTTGCATTTCATTCGGAAGAAATTGAAGAGCATTAATTCTTTGCTGAATGAAATTGCATTGTAATGGATCTTTCTCAATTGCAATGCAATTTCTTCCTTTTTGAAGGCAGCATGCTAGTGTTGTACCTAATTATCAAGCACAACAAAATAATGAAGTAAATTAGTACAATGACATATTAATTAAAAAAAAGAACATATTGAAATTCAATTCCATGTGGCAAAACCTACCTGAGCCAGAAAATAAATCCAGAACCCAATCTCCTTCATTTGAACATATGTCTATAAGATAGTAAATCAATAATTGTGGTTTCTGATAAATGTTAACTATCTCTCCTTTCGTTTCTTTGTCTTCATATGTTAGTTTTCTCACAACAGCATCATAAGTCAGTATTTGGCTATGACTCTTTCTCTCCACCCGATTAAAAATCATAGACATATGGCTATCATCTTTTGCCCAACTATCAATATGAATGAACTCACAGTCATTTATAAATTGTTGATCTTCATTGTTAAGAAGATTTGACTTTTGCCTGTAACATAAAATAGTAAAAGTTCAATTAACTTGTACATAAATGAATTTTTCAACATTAATCAAATATACCTTTAAACATCTTACCATGTAAGCTGCATCCTTGAATTTGTTTTCCCCTTGAAGCTTGACAATACCATTGCCAATTGTGTGTCTAAATGAAATGTCACAAATCTCCATAATGGTGATGATGTCACTTCCATAAATCCCGCCACCACTTTATTAAAAGCTTGATAAGTATAAGGGTCACTATCATAGTAAATGTTTGGAATATTGTTATGCTCTTAACCTGCAAAATAATACCCAAATACAGAATATGCGAAGAAAAAGATACCCAGAACACAGAATAGCAATGATTTTATTATTCAGAGAGCAATGTTCACATGCCTCTTTGAGGGGGCAACCTCCAATAGAGCAGAGCTCGATTACAGAAATAAGACACAATGCCCCTCGCAGGGAGTCTCTATCCTTTATATATGACTCATACATGCAATACCACGGGCCAATACCGTGGGTTTTATTAATACCATCTATCTAATACTAGGCCCATTTGCAATTAACTGTGGTCCCATCATTAATTGCGGGTTAACCACTTACAAATATTAATATGGGCTTTATTGACTCTTGACTATGACGTGATCCCATGACATAAATAAGGGGGTTAGGGTGGGACCCTAACATGCACTCCCCCTTAAGACTAGCCTTGTCCTCAAGGCTGAAGCTGCGGAAACTGCTGAAGAATAGTGGCTGGTTCCCAAGTTGCATCTTTCGGAGAGGTGTCTTTCCATTTGACGAGGACTTCCTTAATCATGCGGCCGCGTAGGTGCTTGTCTCATGTATCTAGAACCTGTTCGGGTTGAAGCCAGATTGACCCTTCTTCGTCCAATTCAGGTAAACTGGTTTGAACTCGGCAATTGTTCCCAATCACTTTCTTGAGGCACGATACATGGAAAACTGGATGGATTTTTGCCGTAGGTGGCAAAGCCAACTTGTAAGCCACTTCTCCAATGCACTGAATTACTTGGAATGGTCCGTAGAATTTTGGAGAGAGCTTTTGACAACCCTTGTCTTTGAGTGATGTTTGCTTATATGATTGCAGCCTTAAAAAGACCTGATCCCCTTCTTGAAATTAGCGCTCTGAGCGATGTTGGTCGGCCTGTTGCTTCATGCGGTTCTGAGCTTGATGAAGATTCTCTCTAAGATGGGCGAGCATGGTGGCACGGTGTTGTAGGAGTTGATCCACTGCTTGTACTTTGGAGCACCCCTTGAGATAAGAAGTAGGGGAAGGCAGAAGTTGACCATAGACTACTTCATAGCGAGTCATTTTGGTGGTGGCATGATAGTTGGTGTTATACCACCATTTAGCCAGAGGTAACCACTGTACCCAAATGTGTTTCTTTTCTGAAGTGAAACACCTAAGGTAGGTTTCTAGACATTTGTTAACAACTTCGGTTTGACCATCTGTTTGCGGATGATATGAAGTACTAAGTTTGAGTTGAGTACCTTGTATTCTGAAGAGTTCCTGCCAAAAATTACTGGTGAAGATCAGGTCGCGGTCGGACACAATAGAAGTGGGCATGCCATGCAATTTGAAGATCTGATCCATGAAAGATTGAGCAACCAAAGTTGGTGTAAACGGGTGGGGTAGTGCGCACAAATGAGCATACTTCGATAGTCGGTCCACAACCACCATGATGACTGACTTGTTCCCTGACTTTGGAAGACCTGTAATGAAATCCATAGAAACCTCCGTCCAAATTGATGCCGGAATGGGCAATGGTTGTAATGAGCCTGGTGTGTTGACTGTTTCCCCTTTGTGGCGTTGACAGACATCACATTCTACTACGAAAGTAAGGATGTCCTGTTTCATGCCTGTCCAAAAAAATGATCTTCTGGTGCGAGCATACGTCTTCTGAAAGCCCGAATGTCCTGCAATGGGAGATGAGTGCAATTCTGCCAAAATGCGACTTTTGAGGGTGGATGTTGGTGATATTACAACTCTGTCCTTGTAGCGAAGAATATCATTTTGCCACGAGTAGCCCTTGCTGGAATTAGGATCTACCTGCAATTGAGAAATGAGTTGGGAGAGCCCGAGGTGTGAAAACCATTCCCTGCGAGCCTCTTCAATCCAGTCTGGAATGGGGAGGGAAATTGCGAGCAGAGTACTTTCCTCCTCAAATTGGCGAGATAATGCATCTGCTACACTGTTGTCTTTCCCTTTCTTGTAAATGATCTCATAATCATATCCCAACATTTTGGCTAACCATTTATTTTGTTGTGGGGAGGATAGGCGTTGCTCCAAAAAATATTTAAGACTGTGATGATCTGTGCGGATTTGGAAACGTCACCCCAATAAGTAAGGTCGCCAGGTCTCGACTGCATGTAAGATGGCCATCATTTCCTTCTCGTAGGTAGATTGGCCCAGATTCCTCCCACTGAGTTGTTGGCTTGTGAAGGCCAATGGTCACCCTTCCTGCATTAAGACCGCCCCAATACCTGTACCCGAAGCATCACATTCAATGACAAAGGATTTGGTGAAGTCAGGTAGTGCTAAGACTGGAGTGGAACACATGGCGTTTTTGAGAGCGGTAAATGCCTGTTGTGCTTCCTCGTTCCAGAAGAAGGAATTTTTCTTTAGGAGTTGAGTGAGGGGCTTTGCTATGCAGCCATAGTTGCGGACAAATTTACAATAATAGCCTGTGAGACCCAAAAATCCTCTCAAGCTCTTCAAGGTCTTAGGTTGAGGCCATTCTTGCATTGCCTGGATCTTTTTGGGGTTCACCTTGACACCTTCACGCCCCACAATGTGGCCGAAATACTCAACTTCTTCCATGCCAAACGAACACTTAGACATCTTGACAAATAATTTATGCTTTCGAAGCAGTTGCAAGAGTAGATCTACATGCTGAAGATGTGCCGCCCAAGTGCCACTATAGATGAGGATGTCATCGAAGAAGACAAGGACAAATTTTCTGAGATATGGTTTGAGAATGTGATTCATAAGGCTCTGAAAAGTAGAGGGGGCATTACAGAGACCAAATTGCATGACCAGAAACTCATAATGGCCTTCATGAGTTCTAAAAGCCGTCTTGGGAATGTCGACTTCCTTCATGCGAATTTGGTGGTAGCCTGAGCGAAGATCCAACTTAGTGAAGAATTGAGCCCCATTGAGTTGGTCCAGCAAATCATCAACCACCGGGATGGGAAATTTATCTTTAACTATCAACTTATTGAGGGCCCTGAAGTCGGGACACATCCGCGACTCCCCATCTTTCTTGAGGACCATGACCACTGGGATGAATAAGGACTAATGCTGGGACGAATGACACCTGCTTCCAACAATTCCTTGATGATTTTTTCTATTTCATTCTTTTGGGTGAATGGATATCTGTATGGCCGCACATTTGGGGGTTGGGCCCCTGGAACCAAGGTGATTCTATGATCATGTTCCCCTCGCGAAGGTGGAAGCTCATGAGGCTTGTCAAAGACCGTTCGATGGTTATTTAAAATTTGTTTCATCTCAAGATGAATTGGCAGAGACAGGGTTTCGACTACCTAGATGGCATTAAATTGAGCGACCACTCCATGATGGCCCTTTTTTAACAATTCTTCCATCCTATGCAAGCTGATGATAGAGGGGGCTCCTGCCTGGAGTGCACGGAGGGTATGTGTGGAGTTGTTCTGCTTAAAACTCATATATAACTCCTGGAAATCCATTGTGATTGGCCCAAGAGTGAGGAGCCATTCAGCGCCTAGGACAATGTCGCAACCCCCCATGTGTATGGAAAACATGTGGGTTTTCAACTGATAATCCCCCATTTGAAGTTTGACATTTTCACAACGGCCTTCACATTTCATTGTGCCCCCATCTGCAATTTGGACTTGGAAGTTAGAGACTGCCCGTACAAAACAATGCACTGCTTCTATGATTTTTTGATGGATGAAATTATGGGTACTTCCACTATCAATCAAGACGACTACTGGGCGATGTTTAAGAAAACCCCTGATTTTGAGAGTTTGAGGGGAAGAAATTCCTGCCAATGCATTTAGCGAAATAACTGGTTCGTCAGATACAATCTCCTTTTGGTTGTCTTCTTCAATTGCCTCCAGTTCCTCAAGTGGTGGATCTTCCTCGGTGGAGCTGTAGTCAGTGGCATCTATTTGAAAAAACTTGGGCTCCTTGCATTTATGACCCGGGGAATATTTTTCATCACAGTAGTAACATAGTCCTTGCTTCCTTCTTTCGGCCATTTCCGCAGGTGACACCTTTTGAATCTTAAGTGTCTGAGTCATGTTGGGAGCCTGTGAGGGACGACCTTTAGCGGGGAAATTGGGGCGGATGTATTGGGCTGCTAATGCACGTTCCACCTTACGAGCTACCTGGCAAGCCTCTGTCCACATGGGAGGGTGGTGGAGTAGAACTTGAGCTTTGATGGCTTCTTTAAGACCGTTGATAAAACATTCCGTGTAGAACTCATCTGTGAGACCCTTAGTGCGGAAGGCTAAGGCTTCAAAAGCGGTAATATATTCATCCACTGTACCCGTCTGTCGGAGCTTAGTGAGACGCCCCAAAAAAGAGTCTTCCTGTTCAAAGCGATTTCGAAGAGCTTTGGTAAATTGGTCCCAATTCTGAAAAGGTCCATTGCAACGCTGATGCCATTCCCCCCATTGCCATCGTTCATTGTCCAAGTACATGGTCCCCACCATAAGCTTAGTCCAATCATCTAGGATATGATTCAATTTGAAATACTGCTCCATTTGTGCTAGCCATGCGGACGTGTGAGAACCGTCAAATTTAGGCATATCCAACTTGGGAGGTCACTGACTGGGTGGTGGATGGGTGTGCCAGACGTGAGGAGAGTGGCTCGACTCACCCTCATGGTATTCATGGCCCTTATACGCCTCCTCATGGGCTGGTTCCTTGCCCTTCGAGAGTGCTTCCTGTACCTGGAGACTTAGTCCGTTAATCTCACGTTGGAGGGAGCTCATGTTTGCTTCAAGTTTGTCCAACCTTTCATTGGCCATCGCTTGAGCTCTAGTTTCTACCATACACCAACTTGATGAAAAAACTGGGACCGCCTAAAAAAAATTTTTTTTTTTTTTTTACTAATAAATTGAATGGTACCACCTTGCTCAGCTCGTCGTCCTGATGCTGATGGGCTAGATCACCAACAAGCGCCTCGGAAGATCTCAGACCTTTTTTTTTTTTTTTTTTTCTGGAAAACTCCTAATGGAGTTTTACTCCTTCTTAATCAATACTGCAGTCGCCAAATCCGTAAAAATGTCAATGCTGCCAAAAGTCTTGCGAAAAGTATACCCCGGTATAGGAACCCTTCACAACAACTCCGATCTGGTGGATCTGAGAGATCTGAATGGTGGAAAAACTACTGCTGCGGGACTGATGTCTGCTACTGCGTCACGTCTTTTCACACACGGATCTGGAATAGATGATGTGTGATCCCCCTATAGAAAAGGGAACTATGGTCTAGAGGAGTGTCAGGTGCTACAGATCGCAATATACATAAGGGTCTGACAGTAGTACTCGGCCCAATGTTTCAGGGCTCTAACTAAGGAGGATCGACCGTACCCTTAGCCGTACAACCTGACTACCCTATCGTACGGGCGAGTAATCTCTCCGAGTGCTGTTCTCGGTGTACTGTAGCCACAAGGCGGCCGAAGGTTTATCTATGGCGAGGTTTCAAGGGAGCCTAGGGGGCTTCCTATATACCCAGAGGGTACGTGGAAGACAGTCTGTGCACGGTTCTGTCTAATGCGCTACTACTCGAAGGGGTACCCACAGGGGTTACAAGGGAGTCCAACAGATGTGACCACCTCTTGTATTTCCTGCGTGCATGCCTCCCCAAATCCGCAGGTTTATCCGCTTAACGACAGATCCCGTGGTTTAAAGACGCCGGAACACGTCTCTAGCCAAAAAAATTTTTGCTAAAAATTGGAGATCCCACCGAGCCCTGGAAAGTGCTCTGATACCACTTGTTATGCTCTTAACCTGCAAAATAATACCCAAATACAGAATATGCGAAGAAAAAGATACCCAGAACACAGAATAGCAATGATTTTATTATTCAGAGAGCAATGTTCACATGCCTCTTCGAGGGGGCAACCTCCAATAGAGCACAGCTTGATTACAGAAATAAGACACAATGCCCCTCACAGGGAGTCTCTATCCTTTATATATGACTCATACATGCAATACCACGGGCCAATACCGTGGGTTTTATTGATACCATCTATCTAATACTACGGCCCATTTGCAACTAACTGTGGTCCCGCCATTAATTGCGGGTTAACCACTTACAAATATTAATATGGGCTTATTGACTCTTGACTATGACGTGATCCCATGACATAAATAAGGGGGTTAGGGTGGGACCCTAACAAATATTGAAACCATGGGGAATATCTGCAATAACCAGGGCATAATCTCTTTTTGGTACGAGTTTAGCAATGTCTTCACTGTCGCCTTGTATTACTTGATATTGAATAGTGTCTAGCCCATTCCAAATGAAATGATTAAGAGTTGGATCAAGTTCAACATTCTTAATACGTTGCTTTCTCAGTCTTTCAATCTTTATTTTTTCAATAAAAGTCTTGAAACTGTCTGGTGCTCCATTATCTTCTTTCCTCATCTTTTACCAAACAAACAAATGTATGTGTAAGTTTTAAATTAAAAATAGTACACAGATGATTAAAACTGAATGTATAAATCAAGTTACCTTTTTAAATGCAAGATAAAAAGCTTTTAATGTTGATGTAGAACTTGAATCTGGATAGTTGCGTACAACATCATCCAAACTATCTTCATTCAATAGTTTAACCATTTGTTCCTGAATTTTCATGTAAACTTTGTGACTGCATAGATAAAGTAAGAAAAAGTTAATATAATGATATGTATAACAAATACTACCAATAACAACATGTTTTTTTTAAAAGATAACTATAATCCTGGAAATAAGTAAAAATAATTCAGCAAACTTACTTTTGAAATTCTTCAGACATTTCTTCCAATGATAATTCCCCTGACCTCACACGAGATAATATTGTTTTGACAATTTTTTCATCTTTCACTCCTTGCATCGCCCTCCAAGGCGTGATGGTCATATCGTCTGGAAGTTGCTTCAGTTCAGGAGCTGATTTATTGTTGCTACATATCAATGGCTTAAACTTTTTGACCCTCTGGTTTTTAATGCCAATGTCTTCCCACATGCTAAAAATGTCATCAATCAAATTCCAAATATCTCCAGTTCTAAATGCCAATTGGAAAATGTTATCAACACCTCTGAATAAATCGCTATATCTGCTGTCTTTTCCACCTTTTGAATTGGTTTTCTCTTCAATTTGATAGCCTATTTCCATACAACATTCCTTTCGGAAATCTGCAGTAATATTTATCTTATCCCCACCACATTTTTCTAGGAATTCACTATGAATAAATCTAACCTTTTAGATCAAAGTCATAGACATCCTATATTCATTACCTGAATTATGATCCAATGCCACTAACTTTGCTTCTGTTTCATTTAAACCAGCATAAATGATACATTTCATTGTTTCAAAACGTGGGTTATTAGGATATTCCTCCATCAATTGTCTTTGAGCTTCAACAGAATGGTTCCCCCCAAGCACATAATAATTGTATTCAAAACATTTTGACTTATCAAATGCTTCTTTGTCGGGAACTTGAAGTGGATCAACAAGAAGCACATAACTAACCACATGAGCATATGGATTGTACCTCATCAATGTCTTCAAGCTGTGAACATGCAGATGATGTGGCTTTCTGATTTGATATTACCATTGTCCTTCACTTGCCTTATAGGTTTGTCTGACATTTAACTGAAATGTACGACCACCATCAATTAAGTTTCTCTTTGTCAAATTCTGTCGAATGGCATTTTGTTTTGTTTTGATTATGCCATCATCTAAATCAGCTCCTGGTGTAATGATTTATCTGCTTTCTTTTGAAGTTTCACTAGGTCCTTGACTGCTGGTAATGACTACTTCAAGATCTTCAACTCTACTTTTTTTCGTCATAACATTCTCAAGAGATCTATTCTTGGGCATTGTTACTTTTGGTCTTTTACGACCTTCTTCAGTTCCAATGTCATCTTCAGTAATGGCAACATATGCTTCATTGTCAATTTCAACTTCATCGTCCTTAAAAGTAACTTGTTTACCCTTGCTAAATTTATCCACCAGAGGCCTTTTTTTCTGATTCTTTGGATGTAGTTTTGTAGCATCATCAATTACTACATTTTCCATGTTTTCCATACTTCTTCTGACACTGAGTAAAAATGGCTGACAACTTTCATGATATCATGCTCTATGAAATGAATGCCTCCCAACCTAATTGAACAGCTTTCAACAAAATTCTGCCAAACAAAATATCATATGTTAATATAAACAAAGTTAAAAAAATATAGCGAGACACTTTCAAAACGCAAAATAAAAATACAAATAACAATACTTACGATGTTTTGTGTCATCTCATTTACGATTTGTTTACACAACTTTGTAGATACCTCTCTCGTGTCATATAATGAATATGATAGTCGGCATTTAATCCTTTCATGTGACTTGGGAGCTTTTGTAAGTACGTAAACAACTTCAGTGTTTGGTACCGAACACATATCTATGACTCTTCCCATCACCTCCAAATTTTCATTATTTTGGGGTATATTCACAGTTGGGCTCTCTCTTTCTTTCACATACCAGACTCTTGATGGAAATTTCACCTCTTTTGAACTTTTCCAATCTGAGATTAGTTTCTTATCACTTGAAGCACTTGAAATATTTGTAGGCATGAGCTCAGGTGGAGTTCGTTCACCAATTTTTTTTGAAGATACACCTTTAAGACTCTTTGGTCTAGAACGATTCACAGAAATTTTCCTTGATGCCATTTTCCTAAAAAAAAACACATAAATTAGTAAATAAAAAAACATATTAACTTAAATTAATAACAAAAATATACCATAAATTTTTTATTTGTATAATCAGAATTGCCCAGCCACCTCTAACGGGCAGGCGGGTCGATGGGCGAGTGGGAGGTCAGGTGAGGGATAATGAGGATAAGTAGACATTTAGGCAAGTATCGGCGAGCCCCTACCCACGCGCCCCCCACAACCCCCTAAGCTTCCCCCCCTCCCTGCCCCCCCTCCCCTTCCCTCACCCTACCCCCTACCATCCCCCCACCCCCTTCCCTCACCCTACCCCCTTCCCTCACCCTACCCCCTAAGCTTTCCCCCCATCCCCCGCCCCCAAACCCCCTACACCCCCCAACACCTCCCCGCGGCCGCCCCTCCCCACTGCGCCCACCACTCCCCACACCACGCGGCCCCCTACCCCATCCCCCCCCCCCATCCCCACGCCCTACCCCTTACCCCACCAACCCCCCCCCCCCCCCCAACCCTTATCCCCCCCCCTACACCCTACTCGTGCCCTACCCTTGCCCTCCCCCCTTACCCCCCCTATTCCCCACCCGCGCCCTACCCCATCCCCCCCCCCCCTACACCCTACCCATGCCCTACCCTTGCCCTCCCCCCCTACCCCCCCTATTCCCCACCCGCGCCCTACCCCATTCCGCCCCCCCTACCCTACCCTACCCCCCTGCCCTACCCCTACCCCCCGCCGCCCCCTACCCTACCCCATTCCCCCCCCCCCCCCCCCACCCCCTATCCTACCCCCCCCATCCCCCCACCCGGCCCACCCCATCCCCATCCCCCTGCCCTACCCCTACCCCCCCCATTCCCCCCCCGCCCCCTACCCTACCCCCCCCCCCCTGCCCTACCCCTACCCCGCCCCGCCCCCTACCCTACCCCATTCCCCCACCCCCCCGCCCCCTATCCTACCCCATCCCCATCCCCCCACCCGGCTCACCCCATCCCAACCCGGCCCACCCCGCCCACCCAGCCCACCCGGCGCCCCGCCCCTACCCGGCCCACCCCGCCCACCCGGCCCACCCGGCCCACCTGCCCTACCCGGCCCACCCCACCCACCCGGCCCACCCCACCTCGCCCCTCCCCGGCCCCCTCCGCCGCCCCTCCGCCTCCCCCTCTGCCGCCCCTCCCCGGCCCCCTCCCCCGCTCCTCTGCCTCCCCCTCCCCCGCCCCTCCCCGGCCCCCTCCGCCGCCGCTCCGCCTCCCCCTCCCCCGCCCCTCCCCGGCCCCCTCCGCCGCCCCTCTACCTCCCCATCCGCCGCCCCTCCCCGACCCCCTCCACCGCCCCTCCCCCTCCCCCTCCCCGCCCCTCCTAGGCCCCCTCCACCCACACCTCCCACTCCTCTGCCCCCTCCGCGCGCGCAGCACCACCCCCGGGCCGCCCCGCCCCGCCCGACCGGCGGCGGGTCGATTCCAGGAATCGACCCACCACCGGTCGGGCGAGGCGGGGCAGCCCTGCGCGGGCGGAGGGGGCCGAGGAGGGGGCGGGGTGGGCGGAGGGGCCAGGGATGGGGCGGGGGAGGGGGAGGTAAGGGCGGGGTGGGCGGAGGGGGCCGGGGGGGGGGGGGCGGGGTGGGCGGAGGGGGCCGGGGGGGGGCGGGTGGGCGGAGGTGGCGGCGGAGGGGTGGGAGGAGGGGGCCGGGGAGGGGTGGGCGGAGGGGTCGGGGAGGGGGCGAGGGAGGGGGAGGGGTAGGGGAGAGGCCGGCCGGGGAGGGGTGGGCGGGGTCGGTCGGGTAGGGGGCGGGGGGGGTAGGGGGGTTAGGGTAGGGTAGGGCGAGGGGGGGGGGGGGGGTAGGGCGGGGGGTAGGGGGGTTAGGGTAGGGTAGGGCGGGGGGGAGGGGGGGGGTTAGGGTAGGGTAGGGCGGGGGTGGTAGGGGGGGTAGGGTAGGGGGCGGGGGGGGGGGGGTGTAGGTGGGGTAGGTTAGGGTAGGGGGCGGGGGGGTACGGGGTGTAGGGGTAGGGGTAGGGGGCGGGGGGGGGGGGGGTAGCGGGGTTAGGGTAGGGTAGGGTGGGGGGGGTAGGGTAGGGGGCGGGGGAAATGGCGGTGTAGGGGGATGGGGTAGGGTAGTGTAGGGTGGGGGGGTAGGGGGGTTAGGGGGGTTAGGGTAGGGTAGGGCGGGGGGGGTAGGGTAGGGTAGGGGGGGTGTGGGGGGGGTAGGGGGGTTAGGGTAGGGTAGGGGATGGGGTAGGGTAGGGTAGGGTAGGGTAGGGGGGGGTAGGGCTGGGGGCAGAAGGGGGGGGTAAGGGTAGGGGTTAGGGGGTAGGTGGGGGGTAGGGGTAGGGGCAGAAGGGGGTGGAGAGAGAGGGGGCACGGGGAAGGAGTTAGGGGATGGGCCCCATGGGGCCGGCTTTAAGGAAGGGGGGGATGAGTTGAGATTGGAGGGGAATGGGAGTTAGGGGGTGGGCTTATGGGGAGGAGAGTTGTGGGGTAGGGAAGGAAGAGTTGGGGAAAGGGTGCATGGGTGGGTGAGTTGGGGGTGGCAAGGGCTGGCGCATGGGTAGGGTAGAAGGGGGAAGAGGGCATGGGTGAATGGGAAAGATCGGTAATGGGTTGGGGGAAGGGGGCACGACGACGGCCTACCCACGGTTATTGGGTGATTGAGTTTGATTGGGCCCACCATGCTCACGATTGACATAATTGTTATTTTGGCTTGGAAAAATTATTAATTTAAAAAAAAAAAATCTTCTTCGACGTTAAATTAATTTAATATGAAAATTTTGAAAAAAAAAATTGAACTTACCTTTCAATTGCGATAATTCTTCATTGAATATGTTGTTGATAGCAATATAGCTGCTCCACAAATTCACGTCTTTCAACGAACTTCAGAAAACCTTGATGTGAGGTAAGTAATAGTGATAACGAAATTTAATCTATAAGTGAAATTACGAAGATGTTTTTCTGTACGATTAATGTGGGATAATTTGTTTTAAATTATTATAGAGCGAATATTGTAGAGTTATTTTACAATGGATTGAATGTGGGATTAATTTGTTTTAGAATATATTATAAAATTTAAAAAAAAAAATTAGTTGTTTAGTAAATATTATATACTTTAACTATTAGAATAATTAATATAGAAGTTGTAGTTTACTATTTGAATTTCAGTGATTGATTTCATAAAAAAATTTAGTTTATGTTTTTCAATGAATTGTAGAATAAAATAATAAAGGTAAATAAATCTAACAAACTTTTGGAGGGAAATATTTTCGCGAAAATTTTTGGAGGGAATATTTCATTCTTTAAGCTATATAATATTCTTAGGAGACTGCATTTATATCATTCAACATCTTCTATTTGAAAGGGATGGATTGTTCTGATGGTGAGGTTTTGATTTATACACCATCAACATCTTCATCACGTAACAACTCTATTCATATTGATGAATATAGCGGGAATTCTTCCACTATGAATAGAAAGTCAATTCTTCCACTTAGTCTCGATTCTAAGGACTATGAAAGCAGCGGTGATAAAGAGCATGATGGTGAAGTTCAAAAGAATGGAGTGTCACGATGTCCACTTAGTCCTAATTCTGAGGACTATGAGAGTAGCAGTTTTGAAGAGTGTGATGGTGAAGTTCAAAAGAATGGAGGGTCACGGTGTCCACTCAGTCCTAATTCTGAAGACTATGAGAGCAGCAGTTTTGACGTGCATGATGGCGAATTTCAAAATAATGGAGTGTCACGGTGTCCACTTAGTCCTAATTCTAAGGACTATGAGACCAGTAGTGATGAAAAGTGTGATAATGAATTTCAAAAAAATGGAGTGTCAAAGTGTCCACTTAGTCCTAATTCTAAGGACTATGAGAGTAGCAGTGATGATGAGTGTGATAATGAATTTCAAAAGAATGGAGTGTCAAAGTGTCCAGTTAGTCCTAATTCTAAGGACTATGAGAGCAGCAGTGATGAAGCGCGGGATGATGATTTTCAAAAGATTGGAGTATCACAATGTCCTCTTAGTCCTGATTCTAAGGACTATGAGAGCAGCAGTGATGAAGCACGGGATGATGATTTTCAAAAGATTGGAGTATCACAATGTCCTCTTAGTCCTGATTCTAAGGACTATGAGAGTAGCAGTGATGAAGCGCGGGATGATGATTTTCAAAAGATTGGAGTATCACAATGTCCTCTTAGTCCTGATTCTAAGGACTATGAGAGCAGCAGTGATGAAGCGCGGGATGATGATTTTCAAAAGATTGGAGTATCACAATGTCCTCTTAGTCCTGATTCTAAGGACTATGAGAGCAGCAGTGATGAAGCGCGGGATGATGATTTTCAAAAGATTGGAGTATCACAATGTCCTCTTAGTCCTGATTCTAAGGACTATGAGAGCAGCAGTGATGAAGCGCGGGATGATGATTTTCAAAAGACTGGAGTATCACAATATCCTCTTAGTCCTGATTCTAAGGACTATGAGAGCAGCAGTGATGAAGAACAGGATGAGAGCAGCGGTGATGATCCAATGATGGAGATGTTGCCAAGAAATATTGTATCGAGGAGTAGGAGCAGACCTTTTCGTATCAATGCAAACTATTCTAGTTATACAAGGGGTAGAGCAGAATATCTGACGAGAAGAAGTTCTATCAGCGCTCTCATTTCAAGTGAATGTTGCCAAAAAAATTGCTTGAAACGTATGGATTTCACATTTGCATTAGAAAGCAGGAAGAGATATTTGCCAATGAATAAAAGCATGCAAAACTCATATTTAGTTGGTTGCATGCAATCTACATTGTCAGGTTATGATTATCATATTAGGAATTTATTATTGTGTAGAAAAGCTTTCAAAATGTTTCATTCAATTGGGAATTTTCGTCTCTCGAGAATTCAAGAGAATTCAGAAGTACATTATAAAAGACAGTTTGGGCCATTATCAAATACTGCAATGTCATGGATGAAAGATTTCTTTTCAAAGCATGGAGAGTGTATGCCAAATAGAGAGACAATACATATTCCAGATAATTTTTCAAGACGAGAAATCTACAACTTATACAAAGAATATGCAGAAAGTGCTGAGGGACAGGACCAATTTATTACATATCAATATTTTGTGAAGATATGGAAGAAAGAATTCAATAATGTTCGTATTCCTAAGAAGACAAGGATGGGGATTTGCAGTACATGTGCTTCTCTTAAATCAAAAAGGGACAAATGTGAAGGCTTAGAAAGAGGTAAGTGTTCATAACTTTTACTTTCAAAATTGTATAGTCATCAACTATGAAAACATATTTCTTAATGAATTTCTTTTATGTTGTGTAGTTTAATTGTCAAAGAACTTCAAGAGCATCGCGAACAACAAACAAACGAAAGGAAGAAGTTGTACAAGCATCGAAAGAAGTGTTATGATAATCCAAATAAATATTTGGGTTTGATAATTGATGGTATGGACCAGAAGAAAACACTTTTACCACATTTTGTTCGCACACCCAAAAATCTACAAGAGGAAAATTTTATTCAGTTTCACTTGGTCGGTTGTATGGTCTTCAATGGGAAAATGTTGCCAAGGGTGTACTTCACTGCTCCAAATATTCATAATGATGCAAATTTGACCATAACCATAATTCATGATGTGATTTCTCATTGGTCTGGTAATCTTCTTGAAGTTTTGTATCTACAATTGGACAACACTTGCCGTGAAAACAAAAATCAGGTTGTTTTTGGGTATCTGAACATGCTTGTTGAATTGAGAATTTTTCAAAAGGTAAAGGTTCGTTTCCTTCTTGTTGGGCACACTCATGACCATATTGATCAGATGTTCAGTCGTTTTTCAGTCACATTGAGGAGGAAAGAAGTTGGGAGCTTGCCATCACTAATTGAATGTATTAAGAAATCATACATGCCAGAGCCTGCTTTTGAAGTGTTGGAAGAAACTGTTGACATGCGAAGGTTTATTCTAGGATCATATGGTGAGGGGAAATGCATTGAACAACTTAATGATATTAGCTTCCAACATCAATTTCGTATAAAAAAAATTGATGGGAAAACACTAATATGGGGCAAGAAGTTTTCAACTACTACAGAATGGGCACCATCATCAGGTTTGCAATTTTTGAAGTTCATTCCAGATCGTCCAATATTTGCATCAAAAATATTGTTATTACAATCAGTTGGTGAAGTTCAGAATGCACGTAGACAGAATAGACATATAAATTATTATGATTGCCTAGAAGAAATTAAAAAATGTATTAGATATACATATGAGTACTTTGACATTGCTGATTCAGTTTGGTGGGAGTTATTTTTCAATAATCAAAGTGATATCATTTCAACAACAACCAATGAAGATATACCTTTGAAAAATCCATTTATTTGGCCACAAAATGTGTCAAATGAACAAGAGGAAGTAAACATTGTTGAACAGCAACAAACTCAAGGTATTATTAATTCTTCACAGGCAATGGAAAGAGAGATGTATATTGGTTCTAGAAGATCTCGTGCACAACGTGAAGCCATGGAAGACCTTTATAGGGGTTCAGTACATGATATTAAGGAGGGTTTCATGATTGTAGTGCTAGCAGATGGAGATCCCAAAGGCTATCCATTTTGGGTTGCTAAAGTTATAAAGGTCTTTACAGAAAATGAGGATGTTACAAGTGTTGAAGTACATTGATATGCCACAAATACACACCCATTCAATGGTGTGTATAAGCCAGAGATGGTAGTTGACAAAAAAAATGGTGGAAAAAGAAAAAGAAAGGGTACAAATATAAATCGCCACTGCACAGACATATTACAATTGGAGGATGTTGACATACTTGTTTATGACTTCAATTTAACAAAGAGAGGAACTCTTTGCTTCAAGACGATAGAGATTCTGAAAAGGTTGTTACCAGAAGGAATAGTGTTGACATGGGAGTCTGCTGAAACCAGTCGTAGATCTAGAAGAATTTTGAAACCTGGAATGTTGGGCATGCATGTGGACTCAAATGGGGCACTAGTTGATGAAAGAGAAGAATATGGAACATCTTCGTCAGTATCCAGTCACTCATCTGAAGATGTGAATTATGATGGTGTGCAAGAAAATATGAGTGATTTTGAATAATTGTTTAAGACACATTATTTAACTGATGTATGAATCATATCTTCAAATAAAATTAATGTTTTCCATATGTTGTTAAATGAGAAGTTATGAAGCATTTTTATGTTGTTGGATTATGTCTTAAGTATGATAAATTTTATTGTTTAAATATCTACAATGCAATATCAAATTAGAGATATAATGTCTGTTTTATTCAATATACAAATAAAGACTTTTGATTTCATTCAGTGATATACTTTGTTCATAATGTCATGGTTTTTTAATTTTATAGTTGAAAAAATTTCAATTTCTTTTGTATCTAGCATGGTGTGGTTGAAAACATGTTAAATTTATACTTAGGAAAGAAAAATGATATTCTACCAGAAACATTAATGTGTTTTTTCCTTAAAAATTAACTTTGTTTGAAACATAAAAAATTGGTTTTATTAGCATTTTTTAAAAAGTTTGAAAATTGACCCTAAAAAAAAAACGTTATTCCAGTAGCATCACTTTCGTTTTGAAGCTATATTTTGCACGAAAATTTTGTAGTAAATTTCGTAGTCACCGCCATTTTTAAAACACGTTAAAAATTGACACCTAAAAAAAAAAACATCGTTCCAGTATACACACTTTTCGTTTTTAGCACTGTTTTTGATGGTTTTTTGGGGTTTTTTGGCCAGAGTTCCCGTTTTGAGTTTATAGTTCTCGTTTCAAAGTTTACATTTTTTTCATCTCCTCATCCATAGCTTCTATCCATTTCTTATCTTTAATTGCATCTTCGAAATGAATAGGATCATCAACATGACAATACAAGGCAAATAAGGAATTCATTCCTTCATCATAAATGTCACTTAGATTTCTAAACTTCTTACCTCTTTCATTTGGTGTGCAAGTGCTTGAAGATGCACTTGAATTTCCTCCTTGTGGTGTGCTTGGAGAAGCACTTTCATTTATCCTCAATGGTGTCCCTTGCTATCCTTGTGTTGGTGCTATTGTTTGGAGATGCATTTCAGCCACCTCCTCATCATCTTCATCATGAGACAAACAGTTTTTAACATTCACTGTTTTCTCTATGCTTCCATCCCAAGCTTCCTCCTCAATGAACTGAACATCTCTGCTAACAAAAAACTTCTTGGTAGATGGGATATACAACCTGTAGGTTTTGGATTCCTCACTGTATCTAATGAAAAGACATTTCTCCCCTTTGCTATCCAACTTCCTCCTTAGATGATCTGGAATGTGTGCATAGGCCACACATCCAAAACCTTTCAAGTGGGTGACACCTTGCTTTCTCCCACTCCATGCTTCTTCCGGCACTTTGTTCATCACTGCTTTTGTAGGACACCTGTTCAAAATATAAACTGCACAATTTACAGCTTCAACCCAATAATCATTTGGCAAATGCTTTGCCTTCAGCATGCTCCTCGCCATATCCATGATGGTCCTATTCTTCCTTTCAGCAACTCCATTTTGCTGTGGGGTGTACCTAGCTGTAAACTATTTGTGAATTCCATTTTCTCTACAAAATTGTAGGAACTCCTTGGAGATATACTCACCTCCTCTATCAGTTCTCAAAACTTTGATATGCAGCCCGCTTTGGTTCTCCACAACTGCTTTGAAATTTCGGAATTTTTCAAACACTTCACTTTTGTTTTTAAGAAAATATACCCAAGTTTTTCTAGTGAAATCATCAATGAATGTTAGAAAATATTGGCTGCCTGCTAGTGATGGAGTTTGCATTGGTCCACATAAATCTGAGTGGATAATTTCTAAGGGTGCCTTCGCCCTTATGCTTTTACCTGATGGAAAACTTTCTCTATGTTGTTTCCCCAAAATGCAACCTTCACAAAGGCTGTCCGATTTCTCTATCAATGGTAATCCTCTTACCATTCCTTTTCTGCTTAACAAGTTTAGACCTCCAAAATTGAGATGTCCAAATCTCAAGTGCCACAACCAATTTTCATCCTTTGGCACGCTTTGGAAAGCCTCTTGGGTGACTGCTGCAATTTCTCCTTTGTTTTTCAAATCTGCTCTTATTCTAAGAGGGAACATCCTGTTCCTTGTCATCTTCACTTCAACAATGCATCGTTTGCTGGGTGCTATATCCATGATGGTGCACACATCATTCACAAAGAAAACATTGTAACCCTTTTGAACAAGCTGTCCAATACTCAAGAGGTTACATCTCATTCCAGGGACATAGTAGACATCTGCTATGGTTTTCCTTTCTCCTTGCTTTGTAAATATTTTTACCTCTCCTTTTCCCATAACAGAAATTTTGCTATCAGTTCCTAGTGTGACTTCTGATTTCACATTTTGATCTAAAGCAGAAAAGAGGGCTATGTTTCCTGTCATATGGTTGCTGCAACCTGAGTCTAAAAACCATATGTCCTCATTGTTTGTTTCAGCCATGTTACAAGCTAACAACACATTATCTTGGCTGATGTTTTCTCTAGTAACATTTGCATTTTGTCTATTACTCATATCATGTTGCTTCTTCCTACATTCACTGGCATAATGCCCATATTTTTTACAATAATAACATTGGACATTGGATTTTTCATACCTTTGTCCTTGAGCATGATGTTGTCCTCTTTGTTGGTTGCTGCCTTGGCCTTGGTTTTGATTTGGGTTGCTGCCTCTTCCTTGAGCATTTGTTGGACTGTTCCTTCCACCTCTGTTCTGGCTTCTGCCTCTTCCTCTCTTGTTTCCTCTGCCTTGACCTCTTCCTCTTCCAAATGACATCTGGGTCTTGAAGGCTTTCTCTAGAGATGAGTTTTCATTTCTACTCAACCTCTGCTCATGTGTTATCAGTGATGCATGTAGCTCATCAACTGAAAAGTTTGAGAGATCCTTTGTCTCTTCTATGGTGGTGACAATCACATCAAACTTTGAGGGTAGGACCCTCAGCAGTTTCTCCACAATCCTCCTTTCTTCAAGGGTTTCTCCATGAGTCCTTATCTGTGTGACTAGACCAATTACATGTGTGAAAAATGAGTCAATGGTGTCTAACTCCTTCATGCTCAGATTTTCAAAATCTCTCCTCAGCAACTGTAGTTTTGCTGTCTTTACTTTCTCCATGCCTTGATAGGTCGTTTTGAGGGTTTTCCATGCTTCATTGGATGTCTTAGTTGCTGTTGTCCTTGGAAACACACTCTGGTCCAATGCTTGATACAACAATACAATGGCTTTTGCATCCTTCTTCCTATTGCTCTTTAGCAGATCTCTCTCTGCCTGAGTTAAGTTGTTAAATTGATTTTCATCTGCTGGTTCTTCAAACCCATATTCAACTAATTCCCATAAATCTTGAGAGATAAATAAAGCTCTCATGGTTATTGACCAGTAGTCATAGTTCTTCCCATTAAACTGTGGGAACTAGGTGTTAAACATACCCATGCTAGTGCTGGTGCTAGCCATTCCTTGCATCCTCAACTATGCTTTAAATTCTTGACTGCGTGTTCAAAAACACTGACTGTTTCTTCAACAGCTACACAAAAAAAACTTTAAGGAATACCTGAATCTTTTGCCTGAGACTTCACTTTGCTGGAGAAGATTTACTGCTGCAACAAAAGACTCCTCCCTTTAGCTTCTTGAACACCTTCAAAGAGCCTAAGCCTGCTCTGATACCACTGTTGGGGATTTTTCTGGTAAAATCCCCCAAAAAAAAAAACTAAACACACAGAGGCAATGCTCTGTTTCCTTTTCTCCACAGGATCCTTTGCATAGGGAAGCTTTAAAAAAATTTCTTGAGAACAGAGTATTACATACCCATAAAAAGATTTCTATTCATTAAAACAAAATGCCTGATACATATTCATCCTCTTTTACTGAGAGGGATTTACCAAAAATACATTCAACAAAACTCTGTCTCCACCTGAGAATTTACACTACTGGTGTGTAAAAACCCATTTACATTTACTGCTGTGAAAAGATTTTACATAAACTGCTGTAAAAACCCTTTTTCACTTACTGGTGTAAAAGTCTTCTTTTACATACTGCTGTAAAAATAATTTACATATGCAGCTCCAAAAGAAATTATATGCTCATACTCCCCACACTGCTGTGCATATCCTCCTTTCAAAAAAAAAACAACATATATAAAAACTTTCTACAAAAAACATATGGGCTTCCCTCTGTTCTTTTATTCATGCACTACTGTGCAATTCCTCTCACAATGGACTCTGGTAATATTTGTTTTTCGCACACGCTGTGCGTTTCATGCATTTTTTTGTTACATACAAAAATGGATAAGAAACATTACATATATCAATAAACAAAAAAAAACTTATGAGTACGTTGACTTGCCCATACTTTGGTATATATAAAAAAAAACATTAAAATTTAAAACTCTTACCAATACTTCTACGGGCACATTTAATTCATTAAATTATTTTACCGGCGGTCAACCAAATTTGATTTTACTCCACGCAAGTATTTAATGTTGGCTCGTATGCAGGTTGAAACAATCAACGGTGAAGAACAATGAAGTGGATCGGATGGCGGTGGAGGATTTCGGGAGGCATTTTTATGCTGAACTTTAGGCTCCGAAATGTCAGTTCTACTGATGTATATAGAGGACCACGTGGCTGAGGATAATTGGATCGGGCTCGATTATACGGAAACTGCTTTCTGATCGAAAGTGGTCCGAAATTGATAGGTGGTTTTGCTGAGCGGTTTTGGGTGCATTAACTACTGCTTTACGGGTCAACTCAGGCGCAGTACATATGCTGTTGAAATTAAGTTTTCAACATGCTAGACCCTTAAACCAAATTTGATGGACAAACACGTTCAATGGTGAAAGCCCACCACTCCACCTAGAGTGATGGACCTATTTTTTATGGGGCTTGAATTGGTCACCATACTCATTAACCAAATTTCAATCATTGTGAAAACCAATATTCATGGACAAGCACGTTCCATGGTGAAAGCCCAACAATTGACCTAGTGCGATGAACTTATTTTTTACTGGGCTTGAATTGGTCACCTTGTACGATTATAACAATAAAGAAACCATAACAAGATCATTTGACCGCAACGTTAGTTGTTTGAAGCATTGGCAAAACAAATAACGTAATGAAGGGAGACAGAAATAAAGGCACGCTGCCTGGTCTAGCCGACGTGATATCCCCCAAAAGGCATAAGGAGGTAGGCGCTAAAATGCATCTATGAAGTTGAATGTTGAAAAAATTAACGTAGGAAATAAAAATATTTTGTTAGAGATTTCTCGAATAATATTGTACAATGTATGTGATCAGTTCATTATACAATATTATTTCTTAAATTTTTAACCATATGAATAATTATAATAATATTTATTTTTCAGAATAAAAATAAAAAATAAAAATAAAAATATTTAATGAGAAAAAAATTAAAAAAACAAATAAAAATAATGGAATATATATAAAATTTGGAGTAATGTAAATAGTGACATATACATTTAATATATCTAAGAATTAATGGAAAAGGAAAAAAATAGTTTGGCTATTATCATAATTTAATATGTTGGACAATATTTTATAATGTATAATTTTTAGAAAAATATTTTTTCTATTAAAGAAATTGCAATTAAAAATGTAGGAATTTATAGGGTAAGTTCCTCAAATAGAACACCAAAGGACAACACTTACAAACAAATTACATATCAATTTGCTAGTATTCTTGACGTGGTTAAAACCATCAAAGAGAGACACAATCCACGGCTTGAGCTAACGTGACCAGTTCAGGGAATTTATTAATAAAATAATGAAAATCTACATAAGCTTCCCTCATGAACAGTTACCCTACAAATTGCCTTCCATGCTCTTTAAATAGAGATCATGGACCAATCAGGTGTTAAGCCATAGATCAAGTGTCGATAATACAGAGGAGAGAATGAACCATCGTATCACTTCATGTCTAGAACATATCGTGACCGTCGATTGTAAGTTACAAAGGTACATAGTGAAGAAACACACTTTACCTAACTCTACACTAGACCAAGTTATACTTAACTATTTCCTATGCATTGGAATATCCTAACATCCCCCCTTAAGAACAACTTGGGATAGGAGTGAAGGATGTACAAATATGACACAATAGGAGAAGGAAGGAGGCATTAGGGCCTATACCCCCTTAGTGACAACTTCCTGAACTCCAACCATAAATCGAAGTTTAGTAAACATCGCCTCTATGAGAGCCTTTGTAAAGATATCTGCAACTTCATCATTTGTTGAACAATATTGTAGTTCAAGAACATGGTCATGAATGAGCTTTCTAATGAAGTGCATGTGCAATTCAATGTGTTTGATGCGTTGATGTTGGACTGGATCTTTGCATAATTGAATGATACTTTGATTATCACAAGCATATTTGGACTAGGAAAGGGAAATACCTTCCTTAGATTGCAAGACTTGAAGACCAAGAAAATAATGCAAGTGTCCTAAATCTGTCATTTGAAACTTAAGGCTGGACTTCACATGGTCTATAAGGTTGGGATCACTACCAATAAGGATAAGATAATTAACATAAAGAACAAGAATGATAAGAGACTTTCCAACTTTTTTAGTGTAGACAATATTGTCATAATGACACCTAGAAAAGTCAGTTTCTAAAAGAAAGCTATCCATTTTGACATTCCAAGCCCGAGGGGATTGCTTGAGACCATAAAGTGATTTCTTAAGCTGCATACAAGGTTTTAGTTTGTTTGTATAAAGCCAATAGGTTGTTCCATATAGATTTATTCATGCAAGTCCCTATGCAAGAAGGTAGATTTAACATCCATCTGATGGACTTCCCATTTGAAAGAGACAACAAGGGAAAGAACAAGGTGGATAGAGTTCATTTTGGCAACAGGGGAGAAGGTTTCAAGATAGTCAATGTCTCCAACTTGTAAAAAACCTTTAGCAACAAGACGAGCTTTATGTTTATCAACTTTTCCTTCTAGTCCATACTTGGTTCTGTAAACCCATTTGCATCTAACAAGTTTTCGTCCCTTTGGAAGTGGAACAAGATCCCATGTATCATTTTCCAATAATGAATGATATTCTTCATTCATAGCTACGCCCCAATCTAGACGGCCTGAAGCTTCTACAAAGGTGTCAGGATCATAATTCGCTGAAGCTTGAGCTAGTAAAGAAGAGTCTCTATCGAACTAAGAACGTGTACATCACTGATCTGTAGGATCACCGGCAAGAGCACTTGCTACATCCCGAGTAGCACAAACTCATTTTGGAAACTGAGGAGCTGAAGGAGGACCCTGAGAAGGTGGAGGAGGATTGTCATCCTCACTGTCATCATCTTAAGAAGAAATATTTTCAGAAGTATAAGGGATAGAGAGAGGTGGAACATCCGCCGAACTAGGCTCATAGGCCGATATATTTTCAGCAAACTTTATATCTCTTCTAATGATAACATTTTTGGACTTAAGTGCAATAAGTCTATATCGTTTGACATCTTCAAAATATCCAACCAAAATACATTTTTCACTCTTAGGTTCTAAATCTTTATGTTTCTTATCTAGAATATGGTCCCATGCTTCACTTCCAAAAACACGAAAGTAACTTACATCTGGTTTAATTGAGCTTCATGCTTCTTCTAGAGTGATATTCTTTAAAACATTAGTAGGAGTGCAATTTGCTATGTAATTTGCAATGTGAATTGCTTCTGCCCAAAAATCAAGACTAATTCCTTTAGATTGGAGCATACAATTAGCCATTTCCTTTAAGGTGCAAGTCTTCCTTTCTGCTACACCATTTTGTTGTGGAGTTTATGGAACAATATGTTGCATTTGAATTCCATTCTGAGTGCAAAAGTTGATTAATTTGTTGTTAACATATTCTCCACCATTATCAGATCTTAGCTTAAGAATTTGATATCCAAATTGTTTTTCAACAAAGGCTTTAAAGGCCAAGAACATGTTAAATACCTCACTCTTGAGTTTTAAGAAGTATACCCAAGCGCGTCTGGAGAAATCATCAATGAAAGTTAAGAAATACTTGTAGCCAGAGAATGAAACAACTGTAAGTGGACCACATAAATCAATATGCACAAGGGGATTGTTGGAAATAATACTGAGAGGGGGGGTGAATCAGTATTATCTCATTCTTTTAATAAATATTCCTTATTTGTTCTTTGAATTATTTTTGCATGTCAGTACCATAAAATAATGAGCATGAACAAAGAAAACAGATAGTCACACCAAAGAACACAAGATGTAAGGTGGAAACCCAATGTGGGTGAAAACCACCTGCTGCAATATGTCTCTATCTTCTTTCAAATTAGAAACTCCTTTTACAATGGTTTTGTACTAGTGCAGTCCTTTACCAGTACGCAGGCTGCAACCTGCAGAGAGCTACAACTCTCTCTCTCGTTTTCCAGTCTCTCCTGGAAGGGAGCTGCAACCCCCTACTTCTTTTCTTACAAGGACCACTTTTCATAAATTTTCAAACTGGATCCATAAGCATCAAATGATCATCAAGTATAAGAAAAACACCCAGTCAACTGTAGTAACCAGATCAACAATAATAGAACCAGACCCAGAACACCTTATCAACAGAAAAATACAGCCAAACAAAATGTCTTAAGACAGATACGTAGTTCTTCTTTCTCTGGTCTGCGTGCGTACGCACTTCACCTTCTGCTCCCCTGCGTATACCCGCAGAGACCCTTCTGCCGCACTGCGTGTCCATGCGCTGTTTCTTCAACCGCGCTGCTTACTGTTACTGCAGGTACGCACCCAGAGACACTATTACGCCGCGTACTATTGCTGCAGGTACGCGCCCAGAGATACTATCGCGCCGCGTACAGTTACTGTGCGTACGCACCTGAACCTTCGTCGCTTTGCGTACCCACGCAGGCCTCCTATTTCTGCTCTGCGTACCCACGCAGATCTTCTGTTTCTGCTCTGTGTACCCACGCTGCTCTCATGTTAAACACTTGCGTACTCCTGATTAGGGCCCAATAGGCAGTCCACCAGAGTGGAACTGATGCTCAGATGCCCAGATCTGATTGTGCGCTCGAGAGATCACCCTTCACAGATTCACTTTCAACTTCATAAATATCAAGACTTTAAGACCATAACCCAATATATTTTAGATCTTAAGATATTCAATTGCAAAAGATGCTTAGCCAAGTGATCTCCTTTGCTTTATATAGGCAAGCTCCTCCTAAAATCATGGATCAATACCACGAGCCAAAACCATAGAAACACAAATACCGTCGGCTAGTTAAACATAAGAAACCCCACGTGTGCTTTTCTTTGCCTTGAAATGTGTGCACTGGGGTATGCACCTCCTGGACGGCTTATCTGCGTATCAGGTCGCGGTCCCTCCACGGTGTACCTGCGGGTACGCACTATCTGAACTGATCTCCTGCGTACTTCTTAATTTTCAACCTATTGAGAGCCTTGCCACGGGAGTTGCCATCAAGTACAACATCTGTAACATATAGCCATACCAGAAACATAATGCCAACAATCTCCCCCTTTGGACTTGATGGCAACCTCACAAGCTTCAGCTTCATTCTCCCCCTTTGACATCAAGGGCAAAGGGTTATGCTCCCCCTAAGAATATGTTCCCCCTGAATATGAACCAGATCTGCAGCGAAAAAAACCATAATCCACCATGAAAGAGATAGAGACATATTGCAGCTACTTCCAAGATCTCCTTCTACACATCCTCCATAATGCCAACAATGCATTATATGCTCCCCCTGAACCTGTACCATCAATTAGAAGAGGTTCAGCAATAAGATGATGCATCAACAAACCCCAGCTTTTGCCTGAGGTATTCAAAAGTGTTCGTGGGCAATGGTTTGGTGAGAATATCAGCAACTTGTTCCTTAGAAGGAACACACTCCAACTTGACCTTCTGTTCAAGCACTTGTTCCCGGAGAAAATGATACTTGATTGGTATGTGCTTGGTTTTTGAATGCATAACAGGATTCTTTGAGATGCTGATTGCACTTGTGTTATCACATAAGATGGGGATTGGTGGTGTACAAGTGATTTTAAAATCCTACAAAGTCTGCATCATCCAAAGGAGTTGAGTGCAACAAGATGCAGCAGCAACATATTCTGCTTCAGCTGTAGACAAGGCAATCGAACTCTGTTTCTTGCTGAACCAAGATACCAGTCTGGAACCCATAAAGAACGCACCACCACTTGTGCTTTTCCTGTCATCCACGCTTCCGGCCCAATCTGCATCTGTATAAGCATGAAGTGTAAGATCTGTATCTCTAGGATACCATAAGCCATAATTTTGAGTCCCTTGAAGATATTTGAAAATTCTCTTCACTGCCTGAAGATGCGTCTCCTTCGGATTTGCCTGAAATCTTCCAACTATTCCAACTGCATGCATGATGTCCGGTAGGGTACCTATCAAATAAAGTAAACTTCCAATCATAGATCTGTAGGTTGGTTGATGTACTGCTGCAGATTCATCATTTGCACTGAGGCTACATCCTGTGACCATGGGTGTACATACTGGTTTTGCATCTTCCATACCATATTTCTTCAAAATCTGTTTGAGATACTTGGTTTGAGATAAAAAGATTCCTCCTTCTTTTTGTTGGATTTGCAAACCAAGGAAATATGTCAGTTCTCCTAGCAAGGACATTTCAAATTCTTTCTGCATGACCAAGGCAAAGCTTTGACTCATAGCTTCTTCATTGCTACCAAAAATAATGTCATCTACATACACAACAAGTATTAGCAATTTGTCATTTTCAACTTTTATATAAAGATTGCTATCTGCTGATCCTTTTGAAAAGCCTTGTTGATGAAGATATTTGTTCAAACGGTAGTACCAAGCCCTTGGAGCTTGTTTGAGACCATAGAGAGCCTTTTTCAATCTGCATACAAGATTTGGATCATTTCCAAGAATGAACCCATCTGGCTGTTCAATGTATACTTCTTCTTCTAAGTCTCCATTCAGAAAGGCTGATTTCACGTCCATTTGAAATACTTTGAAGTTTTGAAAACTTGAGAGAGCAAGGAACATTCGGATGGCCTCAAGTCTTGCAACAGGAGCAAAGGTTTCTTCAAAGTCTATTCCTTCTTGCTGCGCATACCCTTTACAAACAAGTCTGGCTTTGTTTCTAATTACTTCTCCATTTTCATTCAATTTATTTTTGAAGACCCATTTTGTTCCGATAACATTCTTATCCTTTGGTCTAGGAACCAGCTCCCAAGTGTTGTTCTTTTCGATCTGCTCAAGTTCTTCATCCATTGCTTTCACCCAACATTCATCTTTGCATGCCTCTTTCACATTTTGTGGTTCAGTAGAGGAGAGTAATGCCAAATAGCTTGAAGCTTCTGCAACTGTTCTTCTTGTTTGTACACCTGCTTCTTTCTGCCCCATAATCTGAGATTCTGGATGATTCTTCTGAACATATCTGGATGGAGTCTTTTCTTCTATTCTTGTTTGCTCCTCTGGTTCTTCTTGAGGTTCTTCTTGAGGTTCTTCTTGAGGTTCTTCTTCTTCATCATTCTGTCGTTGGGGGTAGCCTTCATCTTCTTCGATGTCTTCATGATGTACTTGCCTAGGAATGTATCCCATCTCATCAACCACTACATCAATGCTGTCAACAATTCTGCCAAGTTTTTTATTGTAGCATTTGTATGCTTTGCTATGTGGAGAGTAACCAAGAAGAATGCCTTCATCTGCTCTAGGTTCAAGTTTGCCAAGCTGCTCATCAGTATTCTTGATATAGCATTTGCTCCCAAAGATTTTGAAGTGCTTTACCGAAGGAGTCCTACCACTCCAGAGCTCATGAGGAGTTTGAGTGCTGTTCACCCGGACATTTGTTTTGTTGAGAATAACAACCGCAGCATGTGCAGCTTCACCCCAGAAAGTTGCGGGAGTTCCTGACTCATCAAGCATAGCACGAGCCATTTGTTGGACAGTTCTGTTCATTCTTTCCACAACTCCATTTTGCTGAGTTCTTGCTGTAGAGAATTCTCTTCTTATCCCATGTTCTTCACAGAAATCGAAAAATTCATTTGAAGTAAATTCCCCACCTCTGTCGGATCTGAGGCACTTAATTTTGTGACCTGATTCATTTTCAACCAAGGCTTTGAAGGATTTGAATTTTTCGAATGCTTCATCTTTGTGCTTCATAAGTCCTAACCAGACAAACCTGGAGAAATCGTCAATGAATAATATCAAGTATTCTTCTCCTCGAGGTGTTCTTTTCCTGAAAGGACCGCATGTATCTGTATGTACTAGCTCAAGAGGCATGCTAGCTAATCCTTCTTTCTCTGGAAAGTTAGTTCTGGTTTGTTTTCCAAACTGACATGATTTGCATATGGTGTTGTCAGGAATTTTGATATCTGGAAGATCGCGAACTGCCTGATATTTGCATGCTTTCCTTATTTGTGAAAAGCTTAGATGTCCCAACCTCCGATGCCATAACCAGTGCTCATCATCCTTGCTCAGATAGCATTGTTGTTGTCCTTCTTCAAATATGTACAGATTATTTGGAGTTCTTTTGCCTTTGATCACTGTTTTACCTATATCAAGATCACGAACAAGACATCCATTTGATCTGAATATAACCTCAATTCTTTGATCACACATCTGGCTGACACTTAGAAGATTATGCTTCAATCCATCAACATACAAAACATTTCCAGCCTTGACCTTTTCTTTTAACTGAGCAATGCCTTTTCCTTTTATAGTTGCAGGAGTATCATTTCCAAAAGAGACTTTCTTTCCCTTTTCTAGAGCAGAATAAGACTTAAGTTTTTCTTTATCACCTGTCATATGCTTCGAACATCCACTGTCAATGTACCATAGATTTTCCTGTCCCTCTGCATAAAATGCTATCCCACATCTTTCTGTTTGAGGTTCCTTTATTCTCCATGTTTTGGTGCTTGAGGCTTGTTCATTTTTCTGTTGAAACCTGCTCCTGCATTCAGAGTCTTCATGACCAAATTTATCGCAAATAGAACATTCAACTTCATTTTCAAGAACCGAAAAGTTGTTATAGGTCCTTTTTGTAATCCCGGTCATACTTCTTTGTTTTTGAGCTTCCCTAGTCATGATCGTTTTATATGCAACACATTCAGCTGCTTTGTGACCAAAGTTATGGCAAGAAAAGCATTGTCCATTGAAGAAACCTCTGCGGTTATCGAATCTACCAGCCAACTGATTGTAATTTCTATTGTCATCTATTCTTGAACCAAATTGAGAAGATTTTACTTGTGGCTGGTTGTAGCTTTTGTTCACCCTTAAGATGGATTGCCCCTGATAGTTTCTGTTTGTAATTCGTCCCTGCTTTACCTGATGATCTTCATTGTGCTTTTGCTCATTTCTTCTTGCTGCATCAAGATAACTTTTTGAGGTGGATGCTTGAGAAGTTTCTCCATTATAGCCCAGACCTGTCTTGTTTAGAGGAGACCACTGCACATTGATAATCTCATCCAAAGTTTCAGATCCTTTGACAAACTTAAGATTAATAGCTTTTGTTTTCTCAATCTCTTTTCTAAGACCAACAATTTCACCTTCTAATTTTTCAAGATGTTTTTCCTTTTCATCAATTTGAAATTGTAGAGTATCAATGATCATATTCTTTTCTTCTATACATATCTTGAGTCTAGTAATTTCATCATAAAGGTTATCCACATCTATAGCATCCATATAATCATCATCTTCAAATGCCATTAACAACTTATATTCATTACCTCGTTCATCTTCATCACTGTTTGATAGACCATCACTATCTTCATGAGTGTAGTAGCTTTTCTTATTTGCATTCTGTTTCTTGTTCCATCTAGCAGGTTCCTTTCCTTTATCCTTATAAGGACATTTTGCAGCATAATGACCTACTCTTCCACAAGCAAAGCATTTAAAAGGTAACTTACCTCTGAACCTTCCAGAACCCCTTTGAATATTTCTGACAAAATTTGATTCTTCTTCCTCTTCTTCTGGGACGTGGCTTGCTTCATAATAATCTCCTTTGCCTGATGCCTTGAAAGCAGCTTCTCTTCTGTCTGATGGACCTCCCTTTCTCATTTCATAAGCAGTCAGAATTCCATGTAGCTGAGACATAGTAAGAATTCGTAGATTTTCCTTTTCTTCTATTGTAGATACTTTAGATTCAAACTTTGGGGACAATGATCTTAGAACCTTTTCAACCACAATAGCCTCTTTTATTTCTTCACCCAAATTTTTCATACAATTAACAACCTCATCTACCCGAAGAAAATAGTTAGCCACACTTTCATCATTATACATCTTGAGAGTCTCATACTGAATTCTGAGAGTTTGAAGTTTAGCACGCTTTACCTGTTCATCTCCTTCATAGCTCGTGACAATTTTGTCCCATATCTCTTTTGCGGATTTATAGTGCATTACCTTCATGAATTCCGATTGGGATATACATCCTAATAGAGTACTGACTGCTTTCGCATTTGTTTCATACTTCTTTTTCTCGGCTGCATCTGTAGGAGTGGCTGAAGGAAAGGCGTAGCCTATCTCTACGATGTCCCAAACTTCTGTACCAAGAGATTGAAGATAGGCAGTAACTCTTACCTTCCAATAATTGAAGTTTGTCCCATCAAAAACTGGTGGCCTGATTGATGCTTCTCTCTCATAGTTGCTCATGATGAACGATCTACCTTCAAGCGATCAAGCTTCTCTGAAGGAACTGCTCTGATCCCAATTGTTGGAAATAATACTGAGAGGGGGGGTGAATCAGTATTATCTCATTCTTTTAATAAATCTTCCTTATTTGTTCCTTGAATTATTTTTGCATGTCAGTACCATAAAATAATGAGCATGAACAAAGAAAACAGATAGTCACACCAAAGAACACAAGATGTAAGGTGGAAACCCAATGTGGGTGAAAACCACCTGCTGCAATATGTCTCTATCTTCTTTCAAATTAGAAACTCCTTTTCCAATGGTTTTGTACTGGTGCAGTCCTTTACCAGTACGCAGGCTGCAACCTGCAGAAAGCTACAACTCTCTCTCTCGTTTTCCAGTCTCTCCTGGAAGGGAACTGCAACTCCCTACTTCTTTTCTTACAGGGACCACTTTTCATAAATTTTCAAACTGGATCCATAAGCATCAAATGATCATCAAGTATAAGAAAAATACCCAGTCAACTGTAGTAACCAGATCAACAATAATAGAACCAGACCCAGAACACCATATCAACAGAAAAATACAGCCAAACAAAATGTCTTAAGACAGATACGCAGTTCTTCTTTCTCTGGTTTGCGTGCGTACGCACTTCACCTTCTACTCCCCTGCGTATACCCGCAGAGACCCTTCTGTCGCACTGCGTGTTCACGCGCTGTTTCTTCAACCGCGCTGCTTACTGTTACTGCAGGTACGCACCCAGAGACACTATTACGCTGCGTACTATTGCTGCAGGTACGCGCTTAGAGATACTATCGTGCCGCGTACAGTTACTGTGCATACGCACCTGAACCTTCGTCGCTCTGCCTACCCACGCAAGTCTCCTGTTTCTGCTCTGCGTACCCACGCAGATCTTCTATTTCTGCTCTGCATACCCACGCCGCTCTCCTATTAAACACCTGCATACTCCTAATTAGGGCCAAATAGGCAGTCCACCAGAGTGGCACTGATGCTCAGATGCCCAGATCTGATCGTGCACTCGAGAGATCACCCTTCACAGATTCACTCTCAACTTCATAAAGATCAAGCTTTTAAGACCATAACCCAATATATTTCAGATCTTAAGATATTCAATTGCAAAAGATGCTTAGCCAAGTGATCTCCTTTGCTTTATATAGGCAAGTTCCTCCTAAAATCATGGATCAATACCACGAGCCAAAACCATAGAAACACAAATACAGTCGGCTAGTTAAACATAAGAAACCCCACGTGTGCTTTTCTTTGCCTTGAAATGTGTGCACTGGGGTACGCACCTCCTGGACGGCTTATCTGCGTATCAGGCCACGGTCCCTCCACGGTGTACCTGCGGGTACGCACTGTCTGAACTGATATCCTACGTATTTCTTAATTTTCAACCTATTGAGAGCCTTACCACGGGAGTTGCCATCAAGTACAACATCTGTAACATATAGCCATACCAGAAACATAATGCCAACAGGGATGAGGCATGCCAAGAGGCACATTTTTCAAAACTATCTCGATGATGTTTTTCGAGTACACATTCAGAAAAAACACCATCTCTGTAAGATACCATTGGAAGACCTGTCACCATATTTTCTTTACATAGATTCTAAAGGGAATGATAGTTTAAATGACCAAATCGTTCATGCCAAAGTTTGCTCACTTCATCATTATGAGAAACAAATACTTAGGGAAGTTTTGATGACCCAAAGTTGTTAAACTTATACAACCTTGTAGAATCATCATCAATGTTAGTAGTTAAAATCTGTCTAAGATCTTTTAGGTCATTAATTACAACATCGTGAGGTGAAAATTCAACGATTTTACCTTCACCTGAATGAGTTATTTGATATACAGATAGAAGGTTGCACGATAATGTTGGAACACATAATACATCATTAAATTGACCACTGTCTAGATGAATAGTTCCAGTCCCTACAACACTAAGAGATCTATCGTCACCAACCTATATATTTTTGGTGTTACAATAATTTAAAGAAGAAAACATGGCTTTGTTTTTGGCCATGTGATAAGAAGTTGCAGAATCAATGAGCCACTCATGAGAATGAGAAGAAGAAGATAAATTTAGTGCATAACCACCGACATCCTTGCAACCACATGAAAAAGTGTTATTCCTAAAGATGAAGTTGAATTTGAAGAGTGCTCCAAATGGATATTACGCTTCTTCATTGCTGCTTCCAAGACTTCCATCTTCTTAAAGCATTTGGATTCTAAGTGGCCATCTTGATTACAAAAGTGGCAATGTCAATTAATCTTCTTCCCTTTGTTTTTATTTGCCTTATCATTTTGTTCAAATGGTTTTTCATTTTGAGACTAAAATTGCTTAGGACCCTTTTTTGGTTTAGGACCATTCTTTCTAGGATATTGCTTCTTAGGATTCTTTGAATTTGGTTGTTGTAGGGTGGCTAAGGCATTCATAGAAGCGTTTTGAAGATTAAGAAGACCAAGATATGAGAGATTTTCTTGTTCTCTTATTAAAGAATCATAAAAGGCATCAAAAGAAGGGGACTTGTAGTCTTCTCCTTGAGAAATAAAGGCTTCTCTAGTAGAATGGAAGGTGGAAACAAACACAGAGTAGGTTGGTCCCAACATAGTAAGAAAGGAATACATAAGGCTACCATTCTATTTCTTAATACCTTCCAAGAGATGTCTAAGGGTCTTGAACTTGGACAAAAAGTCTTCAATGGAAGAAAATTATTGGGGTCCAATGTAAGGAATTCATTTTTGAGTTGATGGGCTTTAATTTCATTTTTAATTCTAAAAATGATAATGAGTTGTTTCATTGCTTCATTAGGAGTATCAAGTTCTACAATATGGAATCTAATGTCTAGAAAAATAGGCATCCCTATCAACCCACGTGCTTGATCTTGCCTATTTTCCCATTTGGCTACCTTATCTTCATCTTGAGGTTTGGTTTCTTGGCTTAAGACTATTCTATAAAAACCTTCACTTCTAAGTAAATCCACAATGTAGGACCACCATTGGAAGTAGTTGGTGTTGTCAAGAATAAATTGGTATGGACTTTCCATTTTAATAGAAACTGAATCTATAGATGCCGAAACTAAGTGTTCAAATGGAAAGATACCAAAACAGCTCTGAAAACGACTTCCGGATGAAGAAGTTATGGATTTTTGAAGAAAAGTTGTTGAAGATACCAACGAAGTGCGTGAATGTGTGGAAATGAATGATAATGTTATATTTTAAAAAAATCCCCCATTTCCAAACTTAACCGAATTAGCTCACTTAATAAAAGGGTTTTATATGACTCTCTTTTATAAATAAGTGAAAGTAACTTTTACAATGGTAGTTTATGAGCTGCCCACTAAATTGTAACGTAAATAAAAGATAAAGATACTTTAAAATTATAAATGACTCACTTTTTATAATGGGTGAGAACACTTTTACATAAAGTAACTTTAAAACATAAGTTACAGGAGCTTTCTGAAAAAGTAACTCAACAAAAAGAAAGGCTTGAACTCAAGACCTCTATTCTCATAAAGTAACTTTAGACCAAGTGAGATAGTTTAAAAGATTAGTAATTTTTGGGAAAGAGGAAGGGTTTTTTTTTGTCACCGAAGCTTTGGGGTGCGTGCTTACTTGAAAAAGCTCTTTTTTTCCTACAAAACAAAAACCACAAAACCCAAAATGGACATACAAAAAAAAACCTTACGACTTGAAGTTAGCTTTAGACAAAAACTAAATATTTTCCTCAATGTTTCTGATTTTCCATGATCACACTAAGGCCTGGCGGAAAAGAGCATACGCATGAGAAAAATCATTCCTTTCTGTTTCTGATATGCCTAGAACGCACAGAGTCCCACGGCAAAGAGCATACACAGAAATGAAAGGTATAAACCCAGTAATAAAAATGAAGAGAGATAAATAAATTGAAATAAATAGAGAGAAAATAGCTAGAACTGCAAACCTCCATATCTTTAAAATGACGTAGCTAGGGCTACTAGAAACCTTTTCGCCTGAAATGAAAGGGGTTCCTCATTAGAATAGATGTTCCTAACACAATAGAGCAGTCATCTCAGCCTGAAAGAAGTCATAAACAGTAGATCCAGGAAATGACAGTCGGTTGCAGTTGTACTGGCTTCAGATTTGGATCACCAATAGATGCGACCCTCAAATAGCTCTGATAGCATGTAGGAATTTACAGGGTAAGTTCCTCAGACAAAACACCAAAGGACACCACTCACAAAAAGATCACAGATCAATACACCAGTATTCTTTACGTGGTTAAAACCCTCAAAAAGAGAAACAGTCCACGACCTAAGCCAACGCAGCGAATTCAGACAATTTATTAATAAAATAATGAAAATTTACATATATCTGATCAACTCTTTGTTTATAATGTTTATTTATCTTTGAAAATAAAAATAGAATAAAAAGAGATTGAAAAATTTTTCGTACTCTTATATTTGGTTTGTTTTTTATTTTTATTTATTTTCAAGTATATAATGAACACTATTGGTAAATTATTTTGCATTTAATTAATAAAAAAAAATTAATATCCATCCTAAATAAAATATTCAATCTTAAATAATTTTATTTCAAAAAGATGGAAGAATGGTTCATACTCCAAACGTTTGCTTTTTTTCTTTTTATTTTTTTTAAGATACAGATTGAAGACTATTAATTTCTACTTAGTTAATAAAAATATTAATATTCACTCTATATAAAATATTTAATTTTAAATAATTTTATTATGACAAATGTTTTAAATAATTTTATTTTAAATTTTATACAAAGATGAATAGAAATAAATATAAAATTATTTTTTTATTTAATATTTCTATTTTTTTTATAGTTAATATATAAATTTAAAAAAACAATATTAATCACAACAAAATACTTTAAATAAAATATTTGAATGGCAATTTAAGAAAATTATTAAATTAATTTTGTAGAAAAAATTCATTTTAATATTAACTTTTATAAAAATATTTAGATTTGATATATAGAATTTTAAAAAATTAAATAAAATATTTGAATGTTAATTTAAGAAAATTATTTAAATATTAATTTTATAGAAAAAGTTCATTTTAATATTAACTTTTATAGAAATATTTAGAGTTGATATATAAAATTTTAAAAAATTAATAATCAAATATTATTATAAAATATAATAATATTTTAAATAAAATATTTTATTATCAGTTTAAGAAAAATATTTTAATAATAATTTTATAGAGATAAATAAAGCATTTCGAAATGACTTTTTAAAACTATTTTTCTAAATCCTAATATGATAAGTAAATATTAAATGTTAAAATTTATAATTAGTTCACAACATAAAATTAACACAAAATAATAAAAAAAATAATAACAAAAAATTTAAATATTTTATTATCCACCGTATATATTTTAAAACAAAGCCTCTCTATTATCACACATGCTTTACTTTTTCTGATGAGACCCCCATAATATTATTTTAAAAATAAACAACGGAACAATGTATGATATTTGTGGCTGGCGTTTTGGTGCTCTCACAGCATTTCTATGCGTGGTTCAAATTCTCAATAAATTAAGAGCATTGTTAATTTGATTCTCCTCAGTTCCTCATGAAATTTCTATTCAGGTCCTTTCTGTCTCTTCTATGGAGCAGCATGAATTAAAATTAATTTTTATGAAAAGTTTCAACGTTGAAGTCAGAACTTATCTAGTATGGTGATGAAGAAAGGACATGGGAACTCTTGCCCCAATATGCTTTCAAATTTGACTGCAGTATAGCCAACTGCATTGATATGAACATTTTGAGACGAGGATCTCTTTTCGCAATCAACATTTGTTTAGATTATGTATTTGGAAATAGTCTAAATTGTTTGAAATAATTAACATGATAGGTATTTTATGTATATATTATTGTCATAATTTTGAATTTTATATTTTTTTAATATATATGTATTTTTTAATTATAATTTTATTATAAATTTTTAGGATACAAATTTATATAAATTTAAAATTTCTCATCTAGTTAGTGTATATATAAAAAAAATTGTGTATATTTATTTATATCTTTAAATTTATCACGTGGAAAGAGAGATTCACTTTCTCTAAATAAAAACATTTCTAAATTGTGTATATTTATTTATATCTTTAAATTTATCACGTGGAAAGAGAGATTCACTTTCTCTAAATAAAAACATTTCTAAATAGAAACCTTTTTAAATTGCACGTAAAAGCTATTTGAGCTTTAAAGGTTTGATCAGACTATACATAATAGATTTTGAATTAATACTAAATATATATTTAAAAAATTAGGTTAACTTATTCTTATATAAAGATAATTTGATTTTATTTAAAAATATTTTAATCTATAATATATTTTAAAAATATTTATATAAAATTTTAATATATAGATATATAGATTTATTTATTTGTTCAGTAAATTGAAATATTTTATTTAAATTTCTAACAATTGATTCTTTAAGATAATATAATATAACATTATATAATATTATATAACATTATATACATGTTATTTGTAATATTTATTTTCAAGCGTTTTGCTGATTAATTTAATAAGCTATTAAATTTATATAATTAAATTATTATTTTATTTTCTACTTTTATTAGATAATGTAATGCTATATAAAGTATATTATCAAATTACCTTATTTTAAAAAGTAAATATAAAAATACTTTTGTATTTATATTTTCTACATGCATACTTCAATTATGAAAGGAATTGTTTTTCTATATATCATATATCTAAATGTTACTTTTATGCATAAACATAAGAAATGTGAAAAGTATTTACACACACAAATGTTTATTGATTCCTTATTAACTCAATGTAACATTGAAGCCCCAAGGGATAGCTTACTTAGTCAAGTTTTGTTGCTTAGTACCCTGCTTATTGGGAGGTCACGGGGTCAAATCTCCTTGAAGCCCTTGCAGTTAGGCTTGGTTTTTCTACTGTGGCCTTGCTAGTTTGGCCAACGGGGTGTGGATGGTGTGGCCTAGTTTGGCCAACTGGTAGTAGATGGTGTGGCCTTGCTAGTTTGGCCAACTGGTAATAGTTTTTCCATCAGGTGTGGATGTAGCCAGAATCCCTTCTAGTTTGGCCGACGGGGTGTGGATGGTGTGGCCTTGCTAGTTTGGCCAACTGGTAGTAGTTTTTCCATCAGGTGTGGATGTAGCCAGAATCCCTTCGGGTAGATATATCACCCTTCAAAAAAAATCAATGTAACATTGTATAAATTATTTGATTACACACATCATTGAGCTAAGTGAAAATTTTAATAATGCACTAATGTAAGAAGCTAATTAGTTGAAGAATATAATGCATTAATGTAGAAAGCTAATTAGTTGGAGAATATCTCTCAAAAAAATTTGAGTAGATCTAACCACCTCCTAAATACTATGAATATACTCTTCATGTGTAGATGAACTATGCATAATAATAGCCAATAATCTCTACCATTGACAAACACACTTAAGGAATTTGTCATAATCTTCATTGGTATAGGTTTTCTTAAATATGTTTTCCTCATGAGGTCATGATCCACTGTGAATTGAAGAATCTCCTTATAAACAAAGACAATGTCTAGTCCAACATGGCATTTTCATTTTGTACTCACCAAACATAATGTTTTTTTTTTTCTGTATAAAGACTATTCTATTAAGATTAAAAGAGAAAAAATATTTACAAAGAGGTTTGAACCTCTGAGGGGGCTGTAGCCTGCCCTCTGTCAAAAAAACCGTTGCAAGTAGCACATTGCCTTCTGTTTACAAAAATGAAAATCATAGACCCAAGACTAAACAGAGCTATATAGACCCAAGACTAAACAGAGCTAAACGCTTCAGAGTGAGCTGCCCTTTTACAAAATGCTGTTCTTTACCACTATTACAAAAAAAGGAAAGCCAAAATTATATCCTGGAGAATGAAAAATTTCATGCTGATAATAACAGAAGCCATGCACACTGAGAATTACACACGAAATCCAGAAATCATAAGATGACTTGCTGTCCTGTCGCTGAAGCCAAAGGTAATTAAACCTGCGGTGGCGAATCTGTAGCATTCTCATTTGCCTGGTTGGGGGAGCTTACCCAGGTTACCATCACCTCATCTTCAGCTTCCATCGTGTTGCATTCTGGAGGAGGCACAAGGTGCAGAACACTGCCAGAGAGGCGCGCTGGCTCACAAGCTATAATTTGCTCTTGAGGAGAGTCTGGCTGAGGGCGAGAGTCTTCCTGTTGGCCCTCTTCGTGCAGCACAGCAGAAGCATTGAGGAAAACACCAGCCAAGCTACCCTGAGAATCACTGGAATTCTGAGAATGAGACTGTTCCTTGGAAATTTCATCTGAGCTTGTGTGCTCATCTTCTTGCTCCAAGAAGATTACAGTTATTATAGCTGAGATAAAAGGTTTGTTAAGCCTACTTTTGAACTTAAACCGGGATGTGTGAAAAGAGCTGTTTAGGGAGGGTCCAAAATGGTCTGAGGGCGGTGAGGATGGCGAGGCAGAGGCTAACGGAGTTATACATCGAGGCACAAAGCCACCACGACCCCAAGAACCTCCACGGGACCCCGAGTTGCTACCATGCCTGGGTATGCCACGACGACGGGCCATAACAATATAGATCAACGGATTGAAGGTGCTGAAGGACTGAGGGAGAGAGAGAAGCAACTCGCCGCCAACTAAGTGGAACCAGATTTAATACCAGACCTCTCAATGTAAGACCCAAAAGCAGAGCACACAGAAGATAGAATCGACCACAAGAAAGAACCTGACAACGACTGAATAAGCCCAATACCCGACCCAGACACCTTCAACAAAGACAAAATCGAAATCCCTTACAGAGATGGGCAAGAACACTGACTTAATACACCAGACGTATATGGAGAAAACTAACTTAATGCACCAAACGCCTTCGGAAAGAGACAGAACCATATACCTGAAGCTGGCCAAATGGGAGCAGTTATGAAGCCATGGTGGCTTCCAAATTCTCTGGGCTGCGCTGAGGCTCTGAGGCCATGACCACCAGAGGAGAACACTGCCTGAAGAACCCGGAGCGACTGTGTCAATGCCTGAAGAGACCGGAGCAAATGAGCCATGGAGAGAGCGCGCCATCCTGATATCTTTCGCCTGCGTAACTCGAGCTCGATTAGTCATTAATGCTTGTTAATGAGCTGCCTCGAACCGCCTAACCCTGCTTAATGGCTTGCCAGTTGCCGGCTTCGCATGCCCAGGCATTAACACCTAATTAAGACACCCGCATCCAGGTCTCACCAAACATAATGTTATGTTTGTTAGAACCCATAAAAAAAAAAAAAAAAAAACATCATCATCCAATTGAATACATGGGTCACCAAGCATGTATCTACCCAGCACTCTATACATAATTTATCAACCATTATTTAATCACAAATTACTATAATTATAACCTTTATTCCCTTTCATCATGATACATCATGATGTCAAATTTTCTTTGGTTATAGATTTCCTTAAAACCATCCTATCATCGAATGGTTGTAGCTTACCAAACTGTTATTCTCGTTGAGCATAGCCATCAAGTGCTTTGTTGTTGAGCATAGCCATCAAGTGCTTTCAAACAACAAAATATACATTACGTATCATGATGTCAAATTTTCTTTGGTTATATATTTCCTTAAAACCATCCTATCATCGAATGGTTGTAGCTTACCAAACTGTTCTTCTGGTTGAGCATAGCCATCAAGTGCTTTCAAACAACAAAATATACATTACATCAAATTAATTTCTTAACATACATTTACACGGATCTGGGTACATATAATTTTGATAACCAATTCGATACAGATGAGTATGGATCGTAAAAGTTGATAGTGATGAGAGAGGGCATAAAGATGAGTATGGATTGTAAAAGTTGATAGTGATGAGAGAGGTCAAATGAACTGATGCGATAAAGATGGACATGGATTGTAAAAGCTTCTGGTTGAGCATGACCATCAAGTGCTTTCAAACCACAAAATATACATTACATCAAATTAATTTCTTAACATACATTTACACGGATCTAGGTACATATAATTTTGATAACCAATTCGATAAAGATGAGTATGGATTGTAAAAGTTGATAGTGATGAGAGAGGTCAAATGAACTGATGCGATAAAGATGGACATGGATCGTAAAAGTTGATGGTTATGAAAGAGTTCAAATAAACTTTTTAAGTAATAAAATATTTTCAGAATCTGTAATCCAGACACTTTCAACACTGAGAGAAACGCTGCAACTTTTTCTTAGACCAATACATTTTAAACTTCTATGAATATAAAATGTCATTCGCATTACAATATCATCTATTTTTATTTATCATAATTATCATTAAAAAAACACATTTCCTCTTTCTGTCAAGGAGTTTGGTTTCGGAAGATCAGATCCAAAACCACGGAAAACCTGAAATGGACGGGATCCTTCAAATATTTTGCCGTGAGACTCACGAGAATGATCCGTTTTCGATCTTGTTTGATAGTAGTAACAGATATGCCATTGCTTTTTTGTTGCGTATACCTTCATTTCACGCAATTCGTTGTACAGGGACGACTACTCTCTTCTCATTCCTCCTGTTCTGTGCTACTTATATAGAGGCTTCGGTCAATCTAGTTGGTACATCTTTTGCTCCATCGCACTGTTTTAATTTGTTCATTTTAAGGCAAGCTTGCTACTATTCTTAAGATTGTCTTCGTTTGGATCTCACATAAAGCCGCTCAACGAACTGAAAGATGGCGAGCCCTTCAGAAGACTCCATGCAAACAGTTGCCAGACGGGCACCGATTACTGCACAGCGAAGATTGAACATCCACCTGCAAGAACAAATGCCAAGCCCATGTATGCACTATATTATTCCAATATATGATTGCATAATCCACAATCGAAAATAATATTAATGGATCCATCTTAATATCCCATCTCAGGTTTGAGTGTTTTAATTCTTAAATAGATCCCTCTTATCATCCTATGTCAGGTTTGCACATTAACAGTTTTAATTGGTTATTAAATCCATAAATCCATCCTTAAGTTAAATATATTGTTGGCGTTACTGTTAAATGTGAATAACCTGTATTAGTTTTGCTATGTGTTCCTCATTTAGATTTAGCAAGAGCTTTGGAAGCAGTGGATCCAGAGCACATAAATGGGTCCGCGGATCATAATAACAACGACATGAGCGTTCTTCAACAACATGTGGCTTTTTTCGATAGAGACAACGATGGAATTATTTACCCAACCGATTTTTACAAAGGTGGGTCATTTTTCATCTGGTTTGTTTAGCACTTTGCCATTTTCCAGTAAAGTTCAGCTATGTTATTGTGCTTTACCAGCATGCCGGTTCTTTCTAAGTTTATGGAGAGTACAAACTTGCTTTATTCTGCCTTACCAGTCAGCTACATGGCTTTACTTTAGAAATTTAATGCCCGATTAGAGAAATGTATTGAATAAACATGTTGATCTAGTTACTGCTTGCTTTTGTAACGGAAATGAGTTACTAAAGCAAATGTTTTTCAAGTAGAAGTCAGATTTTATAAATGTATAAGATGAATTGTTTCTAAATTCAGTTATACTGGACATTTACGAATAAATACGAACATGAATTTTAATAAAGTGAAATATGAGATATTTATGATGTTGTTGATAGAATAGATTTGCAAGTAGTCTTATTCATGTTATATATTCCAGCATGTAAGTGGAAAAAAAACAACTATATAAAACACGTCAATCAATTTATTCATGTTATATATTCCAGCATGTAAGTGGAAAAAAAACAACTATATAAAACACGTCAATCAATTTTTTTAAATGTATAAAGTTTTGTAATATTTTATAATATTAATGTTATTATTTTTTAACAGTATGTTATTATTTTAGGATGTAAAAAGTCATTAAGAGTATTTTTTCTGGGCCATGAGGAAATTGGTTAGCCGTTTAAGATTTAGAGGTATTTCACCGGAATGAAAGTTTTTTTCCCCTTTGAATTATTAACAGGTGATTTAACAGGTGATTTTATGTGGCCTGGTTTTGTTCGAATAGCAATGATTTCACTTGTATATTGGCTATCTCATTATTAATTTGAAAACTAAATTATGATTATTTTTTCATTTAAAAAAATCGAAATAAAAAATAAGTAAATAAACTTATGGTTGATAATAAAAATATTTGATTTAATATATTGCTGAGATTGAAAAACCCTATGCATGTTTATGTTTACATGCATATTTATGTTTATGGATATTTGAATGACCGAACTTTATATTTTTAGTTTGAAAATCCACAGATTTTAATTTCAAAAGGGTTGAAACACAATAAATTGTGTTTAATTATGAAGTATTAAATTTGATTAACATCATGAAATTATGGAAACTGCTTTTATCAACTTGGAAGATGGTCTAATGTGTATCGTGACAGTATTTTAATTTCAAAAGAGTTGAAAGACAATAAATTGTATTTAATTATGAAGTATTCAATTTGATGCACATCAAACCCTATGCATGTTTATGTTTACATGCATGTTTATGTTTATGGATATTTGAATGACCTAACTTTATATTTTTAGTTTGAAAATCCACAGATTTTAATTTCAAAAGAGTTGAAACACAATAAATTGTGTTTAATTATGAAGTATTAAATTTGATTAACATCATGAAATTATGGAAAATGCTTTTATCAACTTGGAAGATGTTCTAATGTGTATTGTGACAGTATTTTAATTTCAAAAGAGTTGAAAGACAATAAATTGTATTTAATTATGAAGTATTCAATTTGATGCACATCATGAAATTATTGAAAATGTTTTTATCAACTTGGAAGATGGTCTAATGTGTATCCTGACAGTGAGTTCAGGGATTGACAAAGATTTAAATAAAAATTAATGATATGGTAGGGTAGGATGGTGATTACATACCCAAAACTATCGGAGTTAAATATTGCAAATCTATTTGACTTGCAAGGATAAGTTAGGATCTAAATATTAGGCTTCAAACGCTGCCGGGAGCTATGTTCTAACTTTAATAATTTGGATAGAGTGTTTATTATTTGATTTCCATATGTATTAATTATTATAGTTTAGGTGTACATGCATTTAATTGTATATTAAAATTATATATATATATATATATATATATATATATATATATATATAATTCGTTTTTATCCTGTCCAGATATCACAGCCAGGGTATATATATTTCTAATAACCTGTCTCAGGTATCCCAGGCTTGAGTGTTTTAATCAGCAAGTAGATCTGGCTATTTTCGGCCATGTGTAAACAATAATATAATATAATCTTGCTTTCTTTCTATCCAATTTTATCTACCCGTGAAATCGAAACTGGAATTTCAAAATGGATTAACCCGATTGAACTTGCAGGTCTACGTGCCATAGGGTTTAGCGTCCTCGCTTCACTTTTCATAGCAGTGGTTACCCACTTAGGCTTCAGTTACTGCACTCTTCCGGTGAGTACATTACTGAAAGTAAAATTAACCTAAACAACTTGCATTTATCATATATTTGACGAATGTCATTTCTTCATTTAGGTTTTTCTCTGAGGCAGTATTGATGTTCGGTGCGCAGGGATGGATACCTTCACTGAAATTTCCTATATACATTGAGAACATCCACAAAGCAAAGCATGGTAGCGACACAGAGAGCTACGACACTGAAGGCAGGTTCGATCCTGCCAGGTTTGATGCCATCTTCAGCAAATACGCTAAAAAACATCAAGACAAACTCACATTCTGGGAGATCCAGTGCATGCTGAAGGCCAATAGGAATTTAAATGACACTTTTGGATGGTAAGGCCCAGCGTCTGATTGTTGTTTTCTTTTCTATTTCATTTATTTTTCCTCTGTACAGACCCACCAGAGGTGAAACAATATGGTTATCCCATTTTAGTTTTTGCGCTGCCCCAGGTCAGCAGCTCAGATCGAATGGGTTTCCTTGTACGTTATTGCAAAGAACAAGGATGGTCTTCTGGAGAAAGAAACCATACGAGGAGTGTATGATGGCAGCTTGTTTGAAGCACTGGCAAAGCAGCACTCATCTCGCACAAGGCGCTAAACATTTACTATAAAGTAATATAACGCAGGGAGAAGAAAATAAACGCAAGGGACAGCACTTATTACTAAGATAAAACAAGTGCTATGACGCATGAGAGCACTTATTACTCAAATAAAAAGCAAGTTGCTATACTTGTTATAGGGAAATTATGTGATTACTATTGAGGTGTTATTCATATTGAGGTGTTATTCATATTATTCATATGATTGTAATTCATACGATTGTAGAGCAAGTCTTATTATTAACTCCAGTTTTTAGAATTTTGGTGTTTGGAATCGATTTATAAAGAGTCTCACAAGTTTTGTATGCTTATATGCTTATATATTAGAAGAATCAATTATTATGTTTTATAAATATAATTGTAAAATTTATTTATATAGTAGTTTGCTTCCGAAATTATTAAAAAACAGTGAAATTGTGTAATCATTATTATTATATATTACAAGAATAAGTTATTATGCTTTGTAAATATAATTGTAAAATTTATCTTTGGAGCAGGGATTGATATAGTAAGTTGGATTGAAATAGTAAGTTTTAATTTTTGTAAGAGTCTTGAAAATTCAAATTTAAAATATAAATTAATATTTATACAAATTTTGAAAGAAATGTGATTGTTCAACCACCTGTTTGATATATTCACTAACTTGTTTGACAATTTTGCATTTCAAATCAAAAAAATAAAAGAAAAATAACACAATTTATTATTTATAAATAATCCTAATATATAGTTTGTTTTGGATGAGGAAATAATACTAAACAACTTTTGAAATGCTATAGTTTTAATTAAAATTTAGTTTAAAAAATAGATAGAATAATAAATTTGAATTGCATATATATATATATATAAAACATCATTCAATATTTTAAAAAAAAATTAAAAAATAGATAAAAATAAACATTTAAAGGGAAAGATTTAGTTTTATTCAATTGTATATAAAAATAATTAATTTATTTTAAATATTATTTCAAAAATAAATATGAAAAAACTGAGTTTTTTCTTAATTTAAATTTTTCTTATTTTAATATATAAAACCATTAAAAATTAATATTATACATTATATTATAATATCTAATTTTTGATAAATAAAATTTAGTAAAATACTTAAATAGTAAATAGATGGTCATCATACATTTAATCAATAAAAAAATTAGACACACTCATTTAGAAAATCGAAATTGCATATTGTAATGCCAAGTAAAGGCCATTCGGGTGCTATTAATGAGCAACTTCAGTTTGCAGAGATCAATGACATTACCAAACGACGTCTAATCACTCACATAGCTTTATATTTATATTTCAATGGAAGTATCTATTCCATCTTGTTGTCAATTAGACAATTAGGGCATACTTATTGTGATGGACGTGACTCCTTTCTCTCACCGTGTTTTGAAAAAGTAAATTGCATGTCCTACAAGTTAAAAACTATATTATTTTAATTTGGTCAATGTGTCATATATATTAGATAAATATAGAAATGTGTTATATATATTAGATAAATATAGTTTGTAGTTTCTATATATATTTAGTTAGGACACAATATGTTTATGGTATAATGTGTGTTTCAGCGAAATGTTCTCTAGCGGCTTACTTTGATGACCAAGTGTATCATATAAACAATGTATTAACATACAAGAGGGCATAAAAATAAAAATAAATAAGGTTTGAAGAAATTTTTCAATATACACCAAGTGTCTTTCAAGTACTTTATTAATTCAAACAACTTGTAGTTCAAGTTGTTTGTTTTCCATGAATAGTGACTTGAATATGTGTAGTTCCAATTAGCTTCCATAAGGAGGACACACTAGTTTTTTCGCAGTTAAAACCAAGTGGGTCGGTTTTCATTCCTCTCTGGAAGAAGAATATGTTAACCTCCACATGTTTGTCCAAATACACTATGGAATTATCTCGCATGGGTTAAGCTCATATCCATCATCCATGGAAACTGCAACGCTAGTTGGGATTAATTCATTGATCTTCAATATAAAAGTTTGTATGTAAATATATTTCTCCCTGGACCTGTAGTTTGTCTTAGATCTTTTGGTTGTCATGGTGCCTTCATGGAGAGCGATCAAGAATAAGAAAATAGCGAAGCATAGAGAGAAGAAATTTCAGCAGGTCGTAATAGCTACGTAGAGTTGAAGCTCCACCTTGTTAAAAGGTGTGCATACAAATAAAAGATTAAGCCCCCGGATGGCGAATGATGCGACCAATGTACGGTTGGGTGAGCAATAACATATTCAATCAATCTGATAGCCAATCAGATTAAAAAAAAATATATATGAAATGAAAATGCACTGAAGGCATGCTGTCCAATCTCGTTGATAGAATATCGCAATCGGTTAACTGCGTAAGGAGGCGTAGAACTACTCTATGAAGTAAATTACTGAAAAGAAGGGTCCGTGTGGCTTGTAGGAAAACGACATTCACACTTCTTTGAAATTGATAAGTGTAATATCTGGATAACAAAATATTGGCATGTTGCCAAGCTTGACTGATAGATATTTGTAGACATGGTACCAAGTGAGAGAATTATTTAGTAAACATGAGGGGATTAAAGGTTTTTATTTATTAATCATGAATGGATTGGTATAGTTCAAATATCTATATCTACGAGTGGAATATGTTGAGATTTTATGTTTTAATAAAATGGGAAAAAATCTCAGTAGGTGACAACAATCTAATTTGGTTGCTATATTAGCTCTATTTTGTTAGGAGTGAGTTAATGCATCCTATATTTGCTGTAGGAGGAGTTATGAGGCAGTTAGATCCTCTTAGCTATAAAACAGGTGTCCAGACGGATTAGGTGGTGAGTGTGAGAGTTTGTGAGGATCTGAATTATCTTGTAATCTCCTGTTTGATAATAAAACTTTGCCGATGCCTATGTTTGGTGGACGTAGCCCAGAATGGTTGGGTGAACCACGTAAAACTCCTGTGTCTCTTTTGTGATGTGTTTTATCTGCTATTGCTTGTCTATTTTAACTAGCTGCGCACTGATTGCTCCAACAAGTGGTATCACAGCATGTTGGAGGCGTGGCGCAGCGGAGGAGTGGCTTGGTGCTGCGTTTACCAATTTACCTTTGCGCGGAATTTACTTGCGCGTTGTTTTTTTATGAACACCAAATAAGCATTGCAAAGCCGTGGAACAGTCTCCAGTACGGTGGTTTAACACTGTTGGAGCATGGCGGTGGGCCTGCGTGCACACCAGGCAACACTGAACTCATTGTTGGCACGTCATGTTTCAACACAATGATCAAGCAAATAAATGCATCATTCACTAGACTCTTCAAGTCGTAGCTGTGGTCAGCATCACTAAAGGAACGAGATAGCAGATCCGTCATATGCCATTTGGGTAAGCAAGGAGGGCCAGTTCAATCACTGTTTTTAAATTGATAGTGAACGGATCGTTGTAGGTGGGTTCACAAAAAATCGTTGAAACAATACGTGGAACTCCACGTGATATATGATTGGCTGTTGCTGCGTATTGGGTGCTGATGCGTGGTGCATATTGGGTATTTGGTGCTGGTGCGTATTGGCTACCGGTTGCATATTGTGTGCTGTGTTCTTTTGTTTTGGGATTGGCACGGAATACGTTAACACAGTCGCGCCAAAATACTGAAATGGCGTGGACCCGATTTAATTAAGTGCGCCTGTGCGCCAAGTTTTAGATCGGCGCGGAATTTAAAGGTAAAATCGCGCCAAGTTTTTTGCCTTACACTGATTTTTTGTTGGCGCGGATCGTTAGTTGATCAGCAAGCGCTAAGTATATTTTATGTTTTGTTGCGCGCCAGTCCGGTTACACTGTTTGTTAATTGTAGTTTGACATACAAACTGCAAAAAGGTTTTTAATATAAAGTAGGGGCATTGTACAATAAGGCATAGGCATTTGTTATTTATTAACTTCTTTGAAATTGGAGATTCTTTGATTTTTTAAACGAGATGACGAAAACTCAGAGTGCCCGATTTGAAATCAAGAAATTTAATGGCAAAAATAATTTCGAGATCTGGAAGGTAAAGATGCATGATCTGCTGGTACAACAAGGCGTGGCGAAGGCGTTGTTGGGCAGATCAAAACTGCCTTACCCAGTCACAGATGATGAGTGGAATGAATTGGATGGAAGAGGCTTGAGCGGAATTGGACTGTGTTTGGCTGATGATGTTTTATTTAACATCGTGTCAGAGAAGACTGCAGCTGGTTTGTGGATGAAGTTGGAGGAGCTATATATGACAAAATCCTTGACAAATCAGATTCTCCTAAAGCGGCAGCTATACAGTTTGCGAATGAAGGAAGGTACTTCCATTACTGATCATTTGAATGTTTTTAATACTCTAACGGTACAATTAGAAAGCATAGAAGTAAAATTTGAAGCCGAGGATAAATCCATAACTTTATTGTGCTTGTTGCCTGAGTCGTGGGATCATTTTGTTACTTCTATAAGTCTTAGTTCATCCGAAACCATTGAATTTGATGATGTCGTTGGAGCTTTGTTGTCCGAGGAGACCAGGAAGCAGTCGAATGCTGACATCTCTACATCAGAGGCAATGATGGCTAGAGGTCGTGAAAGACGCTTTGGTAAGCGCTGCGATTCGCATTCAAAGTCAAAAGGAAAGAAGAGTAAAGTAAAGCGTTGGTTCTGTGGCAAATCAGGGCATTTGAAGAAGGATTGCTGGAAGCGACAACAAAATTTTAAAGAAGCTTCATTGACAGAAAAGAAGGAAGCGAACACGATTGATACAGGTTCAGCATCTGGTTCAGGTATGAGCGACGAAGTCTTATCAGTTAATTTGTCAAATCATGATCAACATTGGTTGTTAGATTCCGGTGCATCAAACCACACGTGTATTCATAGAGACTGGTTTAAGACATATATATCAGTGAATGATGGAGTCGTGTACATGGGTAATGATGTCACATCTAATATTGTGGGAATAGGGAGTATACAACTGCAAATGTTCGATGGGACAACCAAAATGTTAACTGATGTAAGACATGTACCAGATTTAAGGAAAAATCTAATTTCACTGGGGGAACTTGACACAAATGGATATAAAACTATCATTCAAGGTGGAGTAATGAAAATTTACAAAGGTATTTTACTAGTAATGAAAGCTAAGAAAGTAGGAGATCTGTTTCAGTTAGAAGGAAGAACAGGGTCAGTTCATGTGTCTACGGTGTCTGAAAATGACAGTAGTTCCATTCGCCTATGGCATCAGAGGTTGGGCCATATGAGCGAAAGAGGGTTAAAGATTTTGGCTGATCACAAGTTACTTCCTAATCTAAGGTCTGGAAAGTTAGATTTCTGTAAACATTGTCTGTTTGGCAAACAAAGTAAACAAAAGTTTAAAACAAGGAAACATACTAGTAAAGGAATACTTGATTATATCCATTCAGATGTTTGGGGTCCAGCACCTACAACCTCGTATGGTGGCTCGTCGTATTTTGTATCATTTATTGATGACTTTTCTAGGAAAGTATGGGTCTACATGTTGAAAAGGAAGTCTGATGTTTTTACAGTTTTCAAGCAGTTTAGAGCATTGGTAGAAAATATCACTGGTAGAACTATAAAATGTTTAAGAACTGACAATGGTGGTGAGTTTACCTCCAAGGAGTTTGAAAACTATTGAAAGGGTGCAGGGATCGAGAGACATAAGACTACTGTTTATACTCAGCAAAATGGAGTTGTTGAACACATGAACATGACTCTTTTGGAGAGAGCAAGGAGTATGTTGAGTAACGCTGGTTTGCAGAAGGAGTTGTGGACAGAAGCTGTGGCTACAACTTGTTATGTGATAAATCAGTCACCTTCGATAAGGATAGGATGCAAGATTCCTCAAGAGGTATGGAAAGGACACCCTTGTGATTATTCTAAACTCAGAGTGTTTGGTTGTGATGCATATGCTCTAGTGCCTAAACATCAGCGAACTAAATTAGATCCAAAATCAAAAAGGTATATCATTGTTGGGTATGGTGATGGAACAAAGGGATTTAGATTGTGGGATCCTACTACCCGCAAAATCATCATCAAAAGAGATGTAAAGTTTGATGAATCCTCTCTTGTGCAGTTAGATGTAGATAATAAATTGAAACAGGATGATGTATCTAATTTTCAGCACATTCAGTTTGATAGCACTTCTGATGATAGTCATGATGACCATAGTTTAGATTCTAGTCATGAACAGGTTTCAGAATCAGATTATGAACATGGTTCAGATGTAGGTCATGAACAGGTCTCAGATGGTGATCATGAAGAAGTTCCTACAGATGGTGGTCAGCCAATTGTGGACTCACCAGAAACATCCTTAAGGAGGTCTACAAGGATCAAACGCCCTCCGAGAAGGTATGATGATTATGTTACTTCAGTTGCTTTGAGCGCTAACGATGATGAACCTTTATGTTATTAGGAAGCTGTAGAAGGTTCAAAGAGTGACAAATGGAAAGCAGTTATGAAGGAAGAAATGATGGCCTTAGGTAAGAATGGCACATGGGATCTGGTTGAACTTCCCAAAGGCAGGAAAACTGTGGGATGTAAATGGGTTTTCAAGGTAAAATGGGGTGTGAATAATACGGAGGACAGATACAAAGCAAGGCTGGTTGCAAAAGGGTTTTCTCAGAAAGAAGGCATAGACTTTCATGAGATATTTTCACCAGTTGTTAAAATTGTTTCAATTAGAATTGTGTTAGCGTTAGTTGCCTTGCTTGATTTAGAATTACAACAACTAGATGTTAAGACTGCATTTTTACATGGTGATTTAGATGAGGAAATTTATATGGAACAACCGGAAGGCTTTGTTCAGCATCGCAATAAGAAATTTGTCTGCAGGCTCAAGAAGTCATTGTATGGTCTGAAGCAGTCACCTTGACAGTGGTACAAGAAATTTGATTCTTTCATGTTGAGTCAAAAATATATAAGAAGTGAATATGATCATTGTGTTTACTTTAAGCAGTTAAGTAATGGAATTTTAATTATCTTAGTGTTGTATGTTGACGATATGATTTTAGCAAGCAAAAGCATTGAAGAAATCAACAGGTTAAAGACTCAGATGGCAAGGACATTTGATATGAAAGATCTAGGAGCAGCAAGACAGATTTTGGGCATGGAGATTTTCGAAGACAGGAGCAATGGTAAGCTGTGGCTATCACAACAGAAGTATATTGAGAAAATACTTTTGAGGTTTGGTATGAACAATGTGAACCTGTGTCAGTCCCTCTAGCTTCCCATTTTAAACTTTCTTCCAGTTTATGTCCTAATACAGATGAAGAAAAGGATTATATGTCTCGAATTCCATATGCCAATGTAGTAGGACGTTTGATGTATGCGATGGTTTGTACTCGATCAGATATTTCACATGCAGTTGGGGTTTTCAACAGGTATATGGCAAATCCGGGTAAAGAACACTGGTCAGCAGTGAAATGGGTGCTTCGGTATTGGAGAGGCACAAGTAGTTATTGTATTACTTACAATAAGAGTAATGAATCTGTTTGCGGGTATGTTGATTCTAATTTTGTAGGTGATTTGGATAAGAGAAGGTCAACTTTACGGTATGTCTTTACTCTTGCAGGTGGAGTTATTAGCTGGATGTCAAAGATACAAAACATTATTGCTTTATCCACTACTGAAGCAGAATACATTACTGCTTCACATGCTTGCAAAGAGGCGATTTGGTTGAAAGGTTTGGTTGGTGAGTTTGGTAGGTTACAGGACAACATCAAATTACTTTGTGATAGTCAAAGTGCAATACATTTGGCTAAGAATCCAGCCTATCGTAGTAAATCAAAGCATATTCCAATTAAGTACCATTTTGTAAGACAGGTTATCACTGAAAGGCGAGTCTCTCTTGAAAAGGTGCATACAAAGGAAAACTGTGCAGACATGTTCACGAAACCAGTTTTGTTGGAGAAACTGCGTTGGTGTTTGGCTTCTCTTGGCTTGCAGAAAAAATAAATAATAAAGAAATGGGCATCAGGCTAATTGTTGTCAAGGTGGAGATTGTTGAGATTTTCTGTTTTAATAAAATGGGCAAAAATCTCAGTAGGTGACAACAATCTGATTTGGTTGCTATATTAGCTCTATTTTATTGGGAATGAGTTAATGCATCCTATATTTGCTATAGGAGTTATGAGGCAGTTAGATCCTCTTACTATAAAACAGGTGTCCAGACAGATTGGGTGGTGAGTGTGAGAGTTTGTGAGGATCTGAATTATCTTGTAATCTCCCATTTGATAATAAAATTTTGCCGATGCCTATGTTTGGTAGACGTAGCCCAGAATGGTTGGGTGAACCACGTAAAACTCCTGTGTCTCTTTTGTGATGTGTTTTATCTGCTGTTGCTTGTCTATTTTAACTAGTTGCACACTGATTGCTCCAACAAAATACAAGTGGAATGTATTGGATCAATACTTTCCACAAAATATTTATATTTTAGAATAGAGTAGATTAAAAAAAAAAATGATTTCCATAAACTTTCTTACGGAAAAAGGTTTATCCCATAAGCATACACTATGTACTAATTACGTGTATTCTTACTATTGCCTAGTGTTATATACTTTTCATATTTTTGTATTATTTTTCGACTCGTAAATAAATATTTTTGTGATTTCAAATGTCGGTGTTATTGATGTTTCTTCGCCACCATGATCTCGGCTACAAAGCTCAAGGCATGACGTTAGTATTGGTTGTCTTTCAATTCATCATAACACTACAATTAGCACAACTACATTTTTTAATGTAGTTGAAATACATGACAAGCTTATATCAACCACCTTAATAATTCTTTTGGGTAATTTTTTAAATACCAACTATTTATCATTATTAATGACTATATAAATAATAAAAACCATATTCTTATATATTTATATATATTATTATGTCATTATTATATTATAAATCATCATAATATCATAATAATAAAAATATTAAATAACTACTACTATATGATATTATTATTATTATAATATAATATATTTATTATAATAATAATAATAATAATAATAATAATATTATTATTATAGTAACTGATAATAGCAATCGTGGTCCAATAATAATTAGAATCGTGATAAAAGAATTATTATATGTATTTTTTTAAAGACCAATTATTTATTATTATTAATAACTATATAAAAAATAACAACGATATTCTTATGTCTTTATATATTTATAATAATAATAATAATAATAATTAATAATAATAATAACCAATAATAATAATATTATAATAATAATAATATATTATCATTACATTATTATTATAATAATATAATAATTATAATAATAATATTAACTCATAATAACAATCATGATCCAATAATAATTAGAATTGCGATAAGGGAATTATTATATGTATTTTTTTAATGAACAATTATTTATGATTATTAATAACTATATAAATAATAACAACCATATTCTTATATATTTAAGATTATTTTATTAATATTATAATAATAATATTAACTCATAATAATATTAATAATTATAACATCTAATAATATTATAAACCCAAGCCAGTGAGTGTGGAATGTAGGAAAACAACATTCATACTTCTTTGAAATTGATAATTGGAACATCTGGATAACAAAATATTGGCATGTTTCCAATAGATATTTGTAGACATGGTACCAAGTGATAGAAATAAAGGTGTTCATTTAGTAAACATGAATAGATTAAAGGTGTTTATTTATTAAACATGAATGGATTGGTATACTTTAGATATCTACATCTACAAGTGGAATGTATTGGATCAATGCTTTCCACAAAATATTTATATTTTAGAATAGAGTAGAAAAAGGTTTATCCCATAAGCATATAGTATGTACTAATTATGTGTATTCTTACTATTGCCCAGTGTTATATATTTTTCATATTTTTGTATTATTTTTGGGCTCGTAAATAAATATTTGCAACTTTCGTAAAAATATTTTTGTGATTTCAAATGTGATGTCTCCTCGCCACCATGATCTGGGCTACAAAGCCCAAGGCATGACGTTAGTATTGACTTTCGTTCTTATGGTTGTCTGATTTTTGGTTGTCTTTTTGATCACTCAGTGGCCAATTCTCTGGGATTTAGTTCATCATAACATTACAATTAACACATTTTAATTTCTTCTAGGCAAAAAACTTACTTGGAACTGAACATCATTCTCATGGCTAATGAATCCCATGAACCAGAACTTGTGACCGTTCTTACACACTGTTCCATTCAGTGGTTGTCGGCTTAATCTTAGGAATTTGCAGGATTGAGCCATCATAACTATTGAGAAATGTAACTAGTATCGATCTTCATAATTATATTTGAGTCATGATGTAATGTTTTTGTCAAAAAGAAAGAAAATAAAAAATTATTGTAAAACAAAAATTATTTAAGACCATGGGTTTCATGCTTTGTTTATTTCTATTTTTGGTCATAAAACCCATTGAATTATTCTAGGGTTTGTTTCAAGAGTCGTAGTCCTTGTCATTATTTTCTATACCTTTCTTAGGCTTTGTATGTTAAGAAAGAAATTATTTATTTTTGAATCAAAATTGTATTTTATGCCTCCTCCACCAAGTCGGCTTGCCCTCCTGTGTCAAGTTAGCCTCATTGAAGAAATTCGACCTCACAAAAGGACTATAAAAGTAGTGCTACTCGACCTAATTTGGATACCAACCAAGCAAGTTTTGATATGTAGTTACAGAATGAGGAAAAAAGAGTGAAATACCTAGAAAAGAAGGAGAAAACCCTGCACGAGAAAGAAACACTTGTTATGCAAAATGAAGTTGAAATTATCTCCTATTTTCAACACATGCGAGCTTCTAGCTTGTTGTAGGAGGTCCAAAGTTGCAGGCCTATAGTAGGGCCAAAATTTTGAATCAGGAGGGCTGAAATCTAAGCTTGTTGTAGAATTGAAGTAGTTTGACTAGAGTTGACTATTGAAGATTGACTAACCATCTTGGGAGGTTGACTTGGTGGATTTGAGAGGTATTTCGGTTTGGTCAAATGTCTTGGTTATCTTATTTGATTTGCTTCTAAAGGAAGAGAAGATAAGTTTTTCGTTTTTCCTCTAGAAGAGGGGTTTTAGCACTGAATAAGAGCCTATATCTTGTGTTTCATTGGTATTAATCTTCATGTACTTATGGCTTTTGTAGTTGGTTGATGATAAGAAGATAAACTAAGATAATCACAAGTAACTATCAAGAACCGCAAATATTTTTTCCTTTTGATCTTCTAACATGATATTAGAGCTAAGGTGAAGAACAAGGTGAAAAAGTAGCTAGACGATCAACAAGCTCTCATTATCTTAAGGAAGGACTTAAAAAAAGAAGTCATCAAGGAATATCATACAGATAATAGAAGTCAATTTCATAGAAGAAAGGAAATCTTGAAAGAAGATATATTGTTTTCATCAAGTAAGCACACCTATGGACTCGTCAATGAAATCTGAGAATAAGTTTCAAGGAGAATCTAACTATAGATAATGAAATACAAGGATGGACCACATCCTTGCAAAGAATAAGGTATTGGATTTTGTACTAGGAAATATCAAGGAAACCTTATATGATGTAGGAAAGGAGAAGTACAATGAAATTAATATTATTTCCATGAACTTAACTGTGGATGGAGTCAAAGAAAACTTGATTCCCTACATATCCACTCTAGATTCATCAATAAAAAGGAAAGGTTCTCTTTCAAAGTTGTTTACAATCAAGAATATTGGGCAGGTGGAAAGCCTTAATAATGAACATCGAATAGTTAAGACGATAACGGATGATGCAATGTATTACTATTTTGGAAGAATTTCCCATATAAAAGGATCAACTACAAAAAATAAATTGTGATTGTTTCTCTTCTAGGACTTCTGAAATCTTGGAATGCTTTTGTAGGAGGAATTAGTAGCTGGAATAATTCTCCATCCTTCAAAGAAAAGTGATCTTCCTATGTACAAGAAGAATCTTTTATTCCTTTGGTAGAAGGTAAGAAATAAAATGAAGAAAATGACCGTAATTCCTACTTTTCCCATGTCAAGAAAAAAGTAGGAAGTAAGAAATTTAAGGGGCCAACGAAGAAGATTGATCCCCTTGAAATATATTGCTATCATTGTCACAACATGGGACATTATAAGAATAAATGTCCTGATATTCCAAAGAACAAGAAAAGAGAAAGGGAGAAAGATAATGTTACAACTGATGATAATCCTCAAAGAAAGTTTAAAAATGAGGACCATGAAGTCAAAGACTTATTCTATTCAGTCTTATATATCATTATCTTATAGTTTAGGCTATTGTTTTCTTGTAGAATTTCTCTTATGTTTGCCTCTAGGACTAATATTTTTTATTATGTTCATATATTTAATATTTTTTCTCTTGAGTTGTTTTGATGAATTAAAGGAATCCCTCACAAAACATGGTTGATGTAAGAACAAGAGGGAACTTCCCCATTTTTTCACAAAAGATAAGTATCTTGTTCTTTATTTATCCTTATTATTGATTCCCTCTATTTTTCGAAGTTTCATTTGTTCTCATTTATAATCTTTTGTCTTTTGTTTTTCCTGGAAATAAAGTTTGTAGAATTATTCTAAAGTTAAGAGGGAGCTTGCAATAAGGATTATAGCTACTTTCAAAGGGAGACCCCAAAAAGAAGGAAGAATTTTTGTTGCATAGGGAGCTCTTCAAGAGGAAATCCTATAGAGTTTGTAAAGAAAGCAACTCAAGGTATGTATAAATAGTTGTAGTAGGTCTCCTTCATATAAGAAGGTACGATCATTTTGAAATTTTCTTTGTATTAGTAACTCTCTCATGTCTAGGGTTTTTAATCATAAAGATTCTTATTTAGGGAAATTAATATTTAGATTAAATCAAACTTTGTCATATTATATATCGTTTGTTCATTTTTGTAAAACCCTAATATTTAGGGTTCACTATAAAAAACTTAGCTCTTTACGATTTGGTGAATTAGGGTTCATAGCAAAACCATTGTAATAGTTAATGTCTGATCCTAGGAATAAATCCTTGGTTACACATGCCTCCATATGGTTAAAACCCTAAATTGGTTATTATATATCTAACATCAAAAGGTTTTTATGATTATATCTAGGGTTTACGATGAAACCCTATTAGAGATTGATTTAAGATTCCAGAAACCATAGATGCAAAATGCTTTCGTTATGAATGTGCTCAGTTGTTAATGTCTAAGGTTTCATTTTATTAATAATATCTAAGATGTGCGACAAAGATATAGAAAATGTTTGTTGTCAAAGTTTAAAGCTTGAAAATGTTACCCTATTCAATTTCTCGTCTTTAATTTCTATACCATCTAGGTTTAGGATTTGATATTTACAGTTCAAGTTTTTTCTTAAAGTTTCTAATAACCCCAGATGCTCTCTCTATGACAATATAATAACCCTAGTTTGACATTTCATGGTCCTATATATAGTTGTGCTTGGTTATACTTGTTGTTGAATATTTGCAGGTGCATAGTCTTCAATATGTTACAGATGCTTACCTACCTCATACTTATTGATGACTTTATGATGATGTTGAGCATATTGAAAAGAGGGAGCTGCAAGAATCTTGATTGAATTGAAGATTAATAGATTACCTGGCTGCCATGAGAATATAGAAGGAACAATGCTCCAAAGATTGAAGTTCTTTGATAGAGCCTGTGTGGTTATGTTGTTGGTGGTTTTGTTACCTAGTAAAGAGGAAGGAACTATATACCTCCCTAGTTAAGAGGGAGGGAATATTATGATAGCTATAGTAGAAACCTTGAAGAAACAGTAAGATCAGAGAAAGTCTAAAGAACTAGAAATCATCATTCGTAATTGGCGAAGTAGTGGACTATAATTGGATATTTTGAAAAGTGTTGAGAATGCGTTTGGTGCTGCTAGATAAGTTAAAGAAGAAAGTTCAGCCTGATATGTCTTTGGATAATGTGATAACCTAAGCATCATCAGAATAATTGAAGGCCCTAAAGTTGTATACTTACATACACGAACATGTAAATTGGAAGTTTGAATATTGGTTGGGGTCACGAAGCTACAATATACTTTAATAGATGAACAAGTAGGTGATGTGTTGACAAAATCTCTTCAAAAGGTAGTTTATTTTAGGAGGATGCTCGAATTGCTGGATATTTTTGTTTTGATTGAAACATAAAGTTGAAGTACCATAACATTGTCTGTATGATGGTACATGGGAGGACATCATGGACCGCTTAATATTGAGATCTTAGTTGATGTCTAAATCCCAGAGAGAGGGTATTGTGTGGTGCTTCTATTTAGTGTTGATAATTGGACTCCTCTAAGGGTTGGTGTCAGGACATGGAGCCCTCGATGGTATCTATATCATATTGGATGTTTACCAAGGTTGTAGCCTGATAGTACCTATAGTGGAAATTTCTTAGATGACACCTTAGTCCCTAGTGGAAGGATACCTTGGCAGTAGGGGTATCCCATGCATTGTGTATACCATTTTTCTCTTCTTAAAGAACATTTTAAATTGAGTTCAATAATGGTTGAACAATTATGGATGCCTCCTAAGTTAAGAGGGAGTGTTGAGAAATGTAACTAGTATCGATATTCATAATTATATGAGTCATGAAGTAATGCATTTGTCAAAAAGAAAGAAAAGAAAAATGTAATGTGAAAGAAAAATGATTTAAGAGCATGGGTTTCATGCTTTGTTTATTTTTCTTCTAGGTAAAAGCACCCATTAAGTGCTTCTAGGGTTTATGTCAAGAGTCATATTCCTTGTCATTATGATATAGATCATTCTTTGGATTTGAATGTCAATAAGCATATTTATTTTTGAGTCAAAATTTTATTTTATGCCTCCTCCACCAAGTCGGCCTACCCTCCACTCAAGTCGGCATGTTTGAAGGAATTCAACAAGATAGAATGACTATAAAAGTAGTGCTACTCAACGTTATTTGAATAACAGCCAATCAAGTTTCAATCTATAATTGTAGGACGAAGAAGGAAGAGTGAAATACCTTGAAAAGAGGGAGAAAATCCTAGTGAAGAGGAGGGATAGACTTGTTGTTCTATGGATAAATTCCTTCTGCGAACATAAGAAATCTCCCTAGGTCTAGTGGCTTGGTCTAGAAACAACCAAGGAAAAACTAATATGCTTTCCTTACAAAAGTCTTTTGAAATATTATAAGAATACCTACATGGAATCCAATGCAAGTTTCCTCCTCCTTTCATGCAAGCTTCAACTCCAACTACAATTTCTAAAAGTGGAACTTGCAAAACATCCAAAATAAACAATAGAAATAAAGCATACAAATAGAATATGGAAACAACTCTAAACAAGAAGCGGAGAATTGATTTTTCTACATGTGCATAAATGAGACATAATGTATAAGAAAAAAAGAACATGTGTATTAATAAAAGTAGGATAATATTACAACCCTTGTAGGCCTTGACCTTGTAGATCTATTCGGGTTATCTTGTCCTCCCTTTTCCAGAATAGAAAGCCTTCAACCATACCTCGAACACATGGATGGATTATGGACCTATAGACACAAATGTGAAGCATGAGGGCATAACTAAGAGTCTCCAAAAGCCAACCCAGACTCTATGGGACACAATGAATTTACCCACTAGAGGAAATTTCAACCTAAAGTTGCCCATGAAATTTTCATGTAATTTCCATGTCATAATATGTAAACCAATCAAAATGTTTTAAATTTAAAAAGATGTACATGTAGATATTTTGGAGGGAAAAGAAGAAAATTACCTTTTTTAATTGTATTTTTGGCTTATCACCTTATAGGTTCACTCAAATTTCAAGTGTAGACACTCGTTGGATGAAAAATTAAATTCCACATCCAATGAGTACCCATGATGCATACGCATGTGAAGACAAACATTGATAAAAGTTGAAGATGCATTAAAAAAAGCATGTTGACCAATTTTTTCTAATTGTATACTCAATTTTTATCAATGTGGGTCTTCTTAGAAGTATGCAAAATGGGTACTCATTAAATTTGCATTTAATTCTTCATCCAACGAGTGAATACATTTGAAATTTGAGTTAACCTATAAGGAGATAAGCCAAAAATACAATTGAAAAACGTAGTTCTCTTATTTTCCCTCCAAAATTCATAGCTCATATTTTATTATCTTACTATTATTTTATTATTTTTTCTTTGGAGGTCATTTTTAGGCTGAAATTTTGTCTAATAATTCTAGGGCTTAGATCCACATTACGGGGAGGTAAGTTCTAGGAGATAAGAGATAAGTCCTCAATATTAAGAGTTCGAGATTCAATCCAACAGTAATTAGTTAACTGACACACAGGGCATTGAATCATATCATGGTAACTTCTCGTCACATGTTTATCCTAGTTGGGCAATTACTTTGGTAGATGTGGGAGGAGGGTGTTACATGATGTTTGAAAATGCATTCAGAACAATATGAAAGAAAAGCAATTGCAAGGCATTCTGCGGAAGCATCATGGTGTTCAAACACATTGTGACTTTAAGACATGCAGGAACAATATTTTGAGCTTCAAAACTGGGCGAACATAATGAATGAAGAAAACTTATGTTTTGCTATGGATCTCTCCATATATGAGTCCTAAAAATATTATGCGATGGGATCGTGCAAAACAGATGGAGGATGCAAAAATTGAGATGCAGATGGATTTTAAATTTGGGCAGAGGAGTGATGAGGAGCCTTGAAAGATACATCACTTTTCTGATTAGAATTGGAACTAGCCTCAAGATAATGAGAACCTAACATAACCATCAACTTGGGTTGAAGTTCCTCCACAACTTGTGGAAGTTCCAAAACATCAAAATATAGATCATAAAAAATCATTGGCTTAGAAGGATCAATAGTGGAAACATCACAATCGTGGCTAGATGAATCCATGAAGAGATCATGACAGCCGTGACCAGGAAGTTCAAGATCAAATACAAAGGCATGCTCATGATCTAATGAATCATAAAGAAGGGAAGATTGAAAATAAGAAATTTCACCTCTAATTCTTCATGATGATCAGATGATGGATTGGGGAGATCAAGAAGAAAAGATTTTTCCTCCCCACATTCAACTGTAAAAATGACATTCCACGAGTTATGAGTGTGATCGGAGATAACAACATCAAAAGCAGATTCTATGGAAGATTCAACAATAATGATAGAATTGTGGAATATGTTAGAATAATGAGGGAGATGTGTGGAAGGAGAAATATCAACCTTCATCACAAATTCTTATTCAGAGATAGATGCCCACATATAATCTTATAAATTATATCAGAGGTTGGCTACTTAACACTAAATCCCTCCTAAAATTGATCCTTGTGAACATCAACAGAAACAATTCAAAAAAGTGAACCAAGCAACTCCCAATGAGGAGGACCAAAAGAATCAATGGATGGAGGATGAGGAGTTAACACATCATCATAAACATCAGATTCTCAGTCCAAAACTAGGCTACAATTCTAAGTATGTGTGGTGCGAGAAGATGGTGTTAAATCGGGAGATGAAATCTAAATTTCTCCCACCTCAACCCAGGGAAATGGATCTGTTAGATGAGGGGAAGGCAAAGAGTCACTTGGAACAACAACTTAATTCATCAGAGATTTAGAAGCTCTATAATAGAGGTGCATTGGATGACTTTCAAAATATTTATATTCATGGAGATTCATCAAAATGTGAACAAGAAATTCAAATTTATCTTCCATTAAATTCCAATCGATATCATATTTGGAAAATTCAAAACAAAAATGAATGAAATGATCGTGAAATTCATCAAGAGATTCATTAGGTGCTTTTCAAAATCACATGATTTTTTTGAAAATAGAATTGTAATCATACCTCTCAAAGGCATGGTAAATCACCTTGAAAATATGTTCGAAAGAGTGAATGGAAGCGGCTGGAAATGTGTAAAACTATTCCTTTACGTGTCCTTCGAATCTGAGAATGAAAAAACTGCATGAAGGGTCCTCACAATGAATATTGTGTTTTGTGAAAAATTAAAAAAAATGAGCAGCATGCTCGAGAATGGTTGTTCCACCCTCGTCGTCGAATTTCAAATATGACAAGTCATAAATTATTCCCATGGGTACTTTCAAATTAGAAGTTTTAGAAAAACATGTCGGTGTTATGATTTTGGAAGAAGCCATTAAATATGGATAATATTCAAAAAGACTTCATCAACTCAGATTGTCATTTGGACCTCATTCTAGTGCTAGATATGTTGAGAGTGTCGGATCCACCTACACTCATAGCATCTCCCTAATATGAAGTCCCAATTAAACCTCACGCCATTTGGTATAGGAATCCCATTCGTAATACAACCTGATTGTTGATGAAGTTGGATTTAATGATGTGGCTTGGCTACAATAGATCATAGAGTGTTGTATGGTGACTTTGGTGGGAACAAGTGTGTGACTCTGCGAAAAGTCAAGTGCAATGCATGGAGCTCCTAACACACAAAGGGGAAAATGACTGAGTCCCTTAGAATACTGTAATAGTATGCAACTTCAAAGGAACACATTAGCATAATGACATCACAATCTACTTTACGAAATAGTTCACAAGTTAACAATGCTTGAATTAAACAGAAACACACATTCAACAAGATTCGTACCAATGCAAACAAAATAGGTCATAAGCATAAGTGTAATTTAAATATCATACATTTTAAACATAACAAGAATAGTCCTACTATATTTACAACATATGCATGAAAATATGTCAGCTCTAAGCTTTTCTTAAGTGAAATTTTCATTCATACATATACCATTGGTGAACCACTAGCCCCAATAGTGGAACATGAAGTAAACACCTTCCCCTCCAAATAAATATACTCCCTCTACACTATAAAGAGGCTGCAAGGCTCTCACAAACTCCCAAGCTCTTGATTCTAAGGCTAAGCCTAGCCAAAAGCTTGGCTCCCAAAATCCCTTTACATGTGTTACGAGGGTATATTTATAAGAAGAGGGGTTGACACTTCAATTCCCCTTTGTGACTCTTAGAATTCCACTTACAAATTAGTTAAAATATAATATTACATTTTACACTCGTACCCATATAAAATCGAATTAGGTAGAGCCAAATAGACAACCTAATAAGACAAACATATCATTCTTGAGTTTGGGGAAACTCCAGCTCAACAACTTCCACTTGATGTTTCTCGGTGATGTAGCAATTCCAAGATTTGTATTGCATGATGACATCCCCAAACTTTATTACGATGTCTCATTGGAAGAAGACTCTATCCTCCTTGGCATCTGGGTACACTGACTTGCAACCAGTTTGTGTTTCCTTCTTGAGCAGGAGCAACATTGTGTTGATTTGGATAGGGCCAAAAACGTACTTATGCATGTTCTATCTGTTTACTTCAAGATCTTCCTTGATGGTTACCTAGATCAACTATTCCAAGTACTCTTCAATATCCTACCTGAACTGATTCATATTCTTGATCTTCGTGAGTGAACCGAATGATGGGATCTTTTGATAGTTCACCAAGAAGTTCAAGTTGTTGTACAAACATGCATATGATGCATGTGTGTTGGAAATGAATGAGGCAAACTACTTTTTATTTTGTATAAGCATCTGCACCTTTTAATTATCAAACACTGGCTCTTGCTTTGTTTTCTTGTCCAATTCAAGTGGTTCCCCTTTGCATTTCATTGATCATTCATGCACGACAACAATGGAAAGTTTTACATTCCGAGAGTCTTGAAAAAATATTTACACTTTTGTTGCAATCCATGCAAGTGGAGAAATTCCTTATGCACAATAACAATCTCCTCATAAATACTTTCCATGGTCTCTCCTAGTTTCGATACTTCAATGAGTATTGTTTCCTTCAGTTCTTCTAGATGGACCTATGTGAAAGCTGTGTTTTGAGTTGTTCCTTAGATCTATTCAACCTCTTGCCTAATAGCTTGCAAGTTGTTTTCCAATTTATTTTTCTCTACCATCAAATACACCATGTTTTACTTTGAAGCACCAACGAAGTCTAAGTTGGCTACAACAATGGCACATGTAGTTCTTCTGGTTTCGGTCATGATCACCCTTTTTATGATGAATGCAGGCAATGTTAGGTAATTCGAAAAGTGTTTCTTACTTTCTTGTACAATCCTTCTCTGAATATCCTCATAGGTCAGATTGTACATATCCATAACCAGACTATCATTGAGAGGAACAATTTTCTCTTTCTTGCTTAGAGCTTGCTAAGCTCGAGGATTGGGATACTGAATGGTGACCTGTTGTGTACTTGGCATCAAATCAATATCTTGGTTTCGCGGCTGCAGTTCATCCATGCCTTGAATTTTGATCAACCCCTCTATCTCTTGAGTGAGCTCCTTGTCCTGTATATGTTTTTTATCCACCTCTTATTTCTAGTTCTTTTTTAGCTCTTTAGCTTGTCTCTACACTATTTCTTCTACTATTTCCTCCGTTATTCACCTTTCTACTTCTTCTTGCTTCTACTTCTCTTCTTAACATTGGCTCCTATGCTCATGTTCATCTCTATACTTTTGTTCTTCTTCCTGCATTCTTTGTTCCCTCCTTGCCTCTACTGCTAAATATGCTTTCATAATGGTTGAAACTGCTTTCATCTTCTAGCTTCATTCTCCCTCTCGACTTTGCACAACCTTCCTCTTTCCCTTCTCACGCATTGGGTTGAACACTTATATTAGCGGTTCCTCTAGAGTGCCTTCTTAATGTGGAGTAACCAGTGAAGTTCCTGCAAAACTAATTATCTTGTGGGACTTCAAGGCATTATAACAATTCCTCCATCCATCCTCCTCGAGCCAATGAAAGGTCCCACTTAGCCACTAAAAATGGGTCCTCGCACAATGGTATTTGCAAATAATCCTTGATCATATGAATTGAAGTCTCAAGTATCGAATGCGAATTTATATATCATCTTCCCTTTGATTTCCGCAACTTTGAATTTCCTAATCTCTTATAATCTGGTCTGCAAAGCAAGGATATGCCAAGGTGATTTCTTGTTCCTATGCAGATCTGTTGAAAACCTTGTGGATAGATGATATGAAACTTTCATGACTAGATTATCAGTGGCATGCCTCAGTAAAATATGTGGCAATTAATATCTGCCAAATACCCTGAGGAAAGTTCCATCCGGTGAGGAAACGAATATGTTATCTGTGATACTGCTTCCATTACCCCATGTGACATGCAAGGAAAATCTTCCTCAAAGATCATCTTATACAATGGGATGAGAAAGTAGTCAGTTGGATTCTCCATTTCTCCTTTGTGGTTGCACTCCGAAAGAATTTTGTAATAAACATATACAATAGAATCTCATTGTTTTTAAGTCTAATTCATGTTATGGAATGAATTATGTGTGTAGATTGCATAGTATAGATATCCAGAAGTATAAAATATAGTTTCCCTTGCCTTGCGAGGACTAAGGACATTAGACACATGGATCCAGAAATGTTGAGCCAACAAATATGACCAATTGAATGGTTTACCTTCATTCACAACCTAGTCAATTAAGAAAGCCCACCATTCAATAAATGTCTTGGTGCTCTACTAACCATGGATTCTACAACAGAGCATGATCAACAACTAACAGACCCTGAGAAGAGATTTTTTCTTGTATGTGCTGGTGGGTGTCTAACAAAAATTCATTGGATCTTTCACCCAATGTTTAATAATCTCCTTAGTGCTCAAGTAGTTGGTATTCTCATAGAAGAACGAGTCCATGAGTGGTTCGGGCTCAAGAAAATGGTACATGAGATGATATTCTACTTCTAGAAAAGAAGCAATCTTCCATTCGCTCGTACTTCCAAGACTCATAGTCTTTAGATCTGTGTGAGATAATATCCAACTAATAACATCTACACATGGAAATGATGTGTACCTACATGAAACCCTGTGTAACCTCGACTTCTATACATTAGTGTACACTTGTCGATATTCCAAATCTGCTTTTAAGGTTTCTACTGAGAAATTTTCACTCACCTTTTGCCATGTGAAATTTGATTCCTTTTCTACAAACAATTGAGTGTCTGAGTATGCTAGCAAGTAAACTGGTGTAATCTCAACTCCCTCCCTAGTGCTACTATCTATGGTATCCTTCGAAGAAGTTCTTTTGGCTGCCATGATAACAGTGACTGACGAAAAAAAGTGCTCAACACCTACAATACCTATGGGAGGAAAATCACTCATGGCACACAATAAGTTAGCTTCAATAAATCAACTTACAAAGCAATATTAGGAAAAACCACATGCATTGAATGGGAAAATTGCACAATTTTGAAAGTGAAGGGAGGTACACTAGTTATGTGAACTTTGCATTGCACAGTTGTAGCATCCAGTGATGTAGCTTGAGGCTAGAGACAATGCAATGTGCAATCCAGTATGGGCAGGCTATGGGAGAGACTGTGCATTTCGTAGTCTCGGTGGCCAAGGTGACAAGCATGATCCCTAGAACTATGCAATTTTTAGTCGGGTCAGGTTGTACTACGCATTCTTCAGTCTTAGAGGGAAATTTGAGAACTTGAGTCTCAGACTTGTGCAATGCCCAACTAGACAAGGTGAAAAATGACCAAGGGATGAGCAGATATGCCTAGTGAGAGTGTGGGAAACAAGAGGATATGAGTAATAGTGCATGTTGAATCTCATAGTTGACTAAGTATGGATAGATTAGTGCAAAAAAAGTGCAAAAGATAAACATACAAAAGGAAAAATGGACATGCAAGAGGAGTCGTGGCAACGATTACCACTAGCAAGCAAAAACAAGAAAATTAATGCGATATTTGTGAAAGGTTAATGATAGGCTGAATCAAGACTTGAAGAAGCTAATATACATTAAAACACCAAAAATTATGAAAATAAATAAGAAAAAACTCACTCGCAAAAGCCAAACAACAAAAGGCAATAGAAAAGGCAACAAAAGATGACAAAAGAAAAACTCACCGAGAAAATCACTACAAACTCCACCAAAAGATCCTTGATCTCCTTGGGAATGCTATAGCTCCAAGATAATGCACAACTAATATTTAGGGGTGTTAATTAAATATATCGAGACTAGTTGAGGTCTACGAAATGCATGCCTAAAATGAAGGAAAAAGCAACACTTGGCGGAAAGTTCCAAAATAGTAATTGTGCCACCTTCGAAAAACTAATTAGTGAATCCCTATTTTCTAGGGATTCCTTTTTCTTTTTTTCTTTTCTCCTTTTTAGGAAACTTTCAACCATACTACGAAGAAGGATTGTGCAATTCCTGTGGACTAGGCAACTTCTTGACTCAATGCATTGTGCATTTTCTGAGCTCAAGGGGTGGTTTCTGTAGCTTTTGTGCAAATTTGGAGAACACAAATTTCTACTACAACAACTAATTAAGTCCCTTCTATTTGTGGATTACTAAACAAATTATTTTCTGCATCCTATAGAAAATATTGAAACTAATACAATGTAACTTTCAGTAATTAAATTAAATGCAGAAACAAGAAATTGAGCAAGAAAGAAATACACAACACATGACACCGTTATTTTTGGACAAATGTCCCTGGAAAAACCCAATGCAAGAAAACCGATGCAACAGCTAAGGGTTTGTATATTAAGAAGTAGTTTTTTGAATACAATCTTTGGATGCCTTGTTGGATATCAAATATAGAGAATTTGACTGATAGAGAGATGAGTGAGATATTCATTAAACTATCACTGTGATCCACGATTGATCCAGCCACAAAATGGCTAGCCCCTAATAACATCTATGCAGTTTTTGCGTAATCACTGTGCTCTTCTGCGTCCCTCCTTCTGGGGATTGTGTCACTCCTTATGGCTAATCATTTTTCTTTTGGAACTTCAACTTATGCCCTCCAAGTCTCACACCCTGGCTTCTAGCTCCATAACTCAACTTCTCCACAAAAATACGAATCTCCTCTCAAGATCTATGCTTCTTCTACGTTAGCCTATGTTACCCAGCATAGAATCTACACTACCTCCTCTCGATCTCTCTCTTCCTCCTCTATGATGTATTCCCGAGTCATGAAATTTCCCTCTGGAACTTTCCCTACCCCTCACTATAAGAAATCTCCTCAATCGATTCTTTATCAATTGCTGCACTACCCTTTGTGAGAAATTCGATCTCTTGATCTCCATCTAATGTGATTTCCAAATGCCCATCAAGCCTCCTCTTATAATCTTCTCGTTGAGAACCAACAACCCATATTAGATTCTAATAAATGGCTAAGATAATTTTTACTTGATCCTCATCTTCTTCTAGAAGTTTCAACCTCAGATTAATTAATACCCTTTAATTATTTTAATTTCCTATGTTTAGACTTAGGCACCCATTAAAAATAATTAATTATTTTAATAAAATCGTCTCCAGGTGGAATTTCCCAAAACGATTATGGGTATTTTGGAATACACGTGTCCAAGCCTCCTTGCAAATTTTGAGGCTTATAACACATTTGATGCTACTAGAAATCAATAGTTTCCATCATCAAGGATGGGATGCCATCCAGAATTGTGCAATTCTTAAGCTCAAGGTTGGTCTGCCAAGAATTATGGCACAATTTATGGAGGCAAGGTTGGCCAGCTTTCCAATATTACACAGTTTCTAGAGGCAAGCCCATCAAATGCTGCAAGGTAAAGTCAGAAGTTTGCTTGTTCCTACAAAAGTTCAAATAAAGGTTAAAACAAAGAATCACAAGCACAACATAAAAATAAAAGTTTTTGACATACCACGAATACTTTACGACATTAAAAGATAAGTCACTATTGACAGAAGGAAGGCTCCAAATTGAAAGCATAGGCAAAATTTTGGCGGGTGGTTGTAGCAACTACAACAGACCTGTATCTCTCGAGGAGAGCTTTGGTGGTATGGTCAAGAAGGAACATAACAATTCTAGCCCATAAACTACATCTATTTCTCTAGAAATGCTTTCAAATTTTCTTTGAATAGAATATCGAAGTCCATTGCTGTGAGCATTCTCTAATAAATAAATTTTTCTCTAATTAATACTTTTTTGGATTATGTATTTCAAAATAATATAGCTTGTAGGTCTTTTCTATAGGTATTATTCTTTATCCAAATTGAATAATTATATTGTTTGTCATCTATATTGACGCTTTCAGAGCAAAATAAGTTTAGGAATCAACTCATAAGACTACTTTTACCGGCAGGACTCAAATAGGCAAACTGTGGTTTGAAATGTTTCGATTGTAATTTATGGTATCCAGTGGAATAGTTTAGGGGTAAAACTTTCGTGATTTAATTCAACATATCTTTCTCCTAGTCTACACATGTATACCATTCCAAGGGCATAATAATAACCTCAACCAGAGTTTGTATGCAAACGTTATAGCGCTCGAAAGTTGACCTTCTAGTTTTGACCATCATAACTTGAAAGGATATCATACTATTCCCCATTATTCATAAAAAAATGGGATAGAAACATGACAATGATGAACAATAATATAGACTATTACATATTTTAACTCTATCCAAGTGTTGGAGGAGTCAAACCTAACCACTAGTAATTTATTTCGTTGTGTCATAATCAAACCACTATGAGGAAAATGCACTCCATTTTTTTCAAGTGCATTTTGTTCCATAGACAAGAAGAGCAGTCGAGATGGATAAAAATGGATTAAAAAAATATGATTTGTACATTGTAGTATACCATGTAACATAGGGCTTACTTCTTTGTATTTGCAATCATGTTCTATTTAGATAAACAGATCAGAGTGACCTTACCTTCCACCTGGGTTTTCTTCTAAAAGGGTTTCCCATGATATATCTGGTGTCAATTGTTGTTTGTGAGTTTTTATTTCATTTTTATTTATTTTATACATAATTATAATTTTCAAGTTTACACAATAAGAAATAATTTGGGGGTCCAAAAATATAAAGAGAAGTAATCCATTATACTGTAGATTTCAGACTTAAATTATAAGTTTATTAGATCTATTGTGACAAACTTCTTAGTGGAATATCCATGGTAGTTGACAAATAAATGCTTATAATTTTTAATTAATTATGATATTTACTCACCCACTAAGAATCCTCTTTATATATCTATTTTGTAATCCCCCTTATAGTATGTCATAATACAAATCTATTTGAACACTAAAAATTCTGTGCACTTATACGGATAAAGTTGCTTGAGGCTAAAATTATTTTTTGATTAAAAAATGTTGAGGAAGGTTTGCACCTATATGGACTTCATCACCCCTGATGCATGATATATCTAGTGTTCAAATGTATCTTGGTTAAAATTTTCAATAATTTACTAGTTATATGTGATCAATAAAATTTCATGGGTATATATCTGGATAGTTCATCACAACGTACTTGGTAAGTAAGCTAAAATCTATAGTATGAAGGTTAAAATACTTTAGGTTTAATATTTGTTAATTACTAATTTTATTTCTATGCATGTAATAAATAAAATGTGCCTAAAATAAAGAAAAGAAAATATAATTATACATGAACAATGAACATGAGGATTTGTCTTTTAAGCCCTTATGAGAAGGAATTCAATTGCTAGATGAGGTTGCTACACTCTCATTTTCTCTAGAATGGAAGTAATGAAAGTACAAAGGAGAAGGTACTCTCTATGGAGCTACATGAGCACTGTATCCTTTTACTCTATTAACAAAAAGTAACCCCCTTTGTTATTCTCTCTAACTCAAATTCTCAATCACTCTTCCTTACCATGGAACTAGATACAATTGAATACAATGTAACCCATTTACCTCTTACTAGCCTAGTTTTGATATAACCTGATAGCCAACTAGAGGTGAGGTTACACCCATTCAACTCTCAGCTATACTTAGAACTTTGACACTTTTAGAGTTTCATACATAGTGCAAACATGGAAATATCATTTTCTATGAGCCACGAGGATTGAAGTCACCTCCTCGCCAACCGTGGTAGTTAAGTACTATAGGTAAACTTGTGAGAGGCATAACCTTTGCACACATTTTATAATGGAAAGGATTCTTACACCATTGGAGATTCCTTAGATTTCAACACTTATGGAAGATATTTTGACTTCCAAGTATATTTTTGTATGCCTAAAAATGACCTCAGAAGGTTTGAGATGCTAATTTTTCATATTGTGACCTAGTGATAAAAATGACCCTACAAGAATTTCCTCCAATGATCCTACTCTAAAAGCATTGACGTGGGAAAAAGTAATATAATGATATAATTTAGATCATACCTCACCATTTTCTGGGGTTTTTGATCCCAAAAATAAATTACCAAATGAGGTGAGGAAACGTTTTTACCACCTTCTCACTCATTTTCCATTTTTATTTTCCTTCAAGTTGTCCTTCAAACCCTACCTACCAAAGATCATGATACCCTTTTCTTATATTTTTGGAACTCTTCTAAAAAACTACATCATCTTATAACTCTACTTTAGCATTAGGTGCTAAGTCTTGTATGAAAGGTAGGACCTAATCTTCCTCCTAATCCAACATTGAATGTTCATTGAGTTTGATAAATTTCACATTCACCATAAAGTAAATACACATGTATGGGGGTAGACTATGTTTGTACGAATTATATCCAACTTTTTATACTATCTTGAATGGACTATATCATAGAGACTTTGTCTTATTATCAAGACCCTACAATTCATCCTTGCTTAATTGTAACCATCCTTTTTCTTCAATTATAACTGACCTCTCTATTTGGTGTTGGTCATTATTGGCTTTGCCTTTTTCCTATGAATTCTTCCATGTCTCCTATTTTTTCAAATGGATATATCTAATATTATCAACAAATTTTCTTACTCTTATGCATCCCTTGTGAGATCTTCCCTCACTCCTCCTTTCTTCCATATATAACATCCAATGGTCAAGGTAGAAAATACATAAAACAAGTTTCAAATTGCGACTTATTAGTAGAAATATGAAATAATCTACTAGAAGAGTGTTGTATATAGAGCATATTTTCATCCCAAGTCTTCAAAGGCTTTTGATTTTAACACCTTAAAGGTTGTACCAAAGTCTTGGTGACTACTTCTGTGTCTCGATCTTTGTATGGATGGAATCATGTACACCTTATGGTACTCCTTACTAACATGATGCTACTTGGTATTCCAAAGTGCACCCACTTGTTCAAAGAAGAAGATTTTTCTTTTTCCCCATGAATGTATTATTACATGGCATGAGAGTGCACTAGTTGTTGAACTTTTCGGTATGACAAATAAGCACTCGTGTCCCTTCCTAGTTGTTGGTAAAGTTTTGAAAAAATCCATAAACATTTTTTCCCAAAAATGAATGGGTATAGGTAAGGAATGATATAAACTCTAATATCGTTTAGTTTTATTATTATGCCCACTTACCAGCATATTGATAAGGAAAAATTTTAGGGGCTAATATTCATAGGTGGGCTAATTTTGCATGTTTTTTCAAAAAAAAATATTAGCCAATTTCTATTTTTTCTAAAAATGATTTGCCCAAAATTTATAGTATGTAATTATTTAACCTTAAAAATTGTCAAAAATTTTTTATAGACTAATATAAAATAATTAGAAATATAAATATTTCTATAAAAATATCCTTAAACATTTTATAGTTTTTATATTAGGGATTAGTAACATCCCTCAAAGTTTCTAAACTTTAAGATAAACTTCCATCATTACATTTTTTTCTTAATATTGGTTCTTTCAACTTGATTTATTCTACCTTACTACCAAACTAATTACCTTCTAAAATTTAATGCTTAATTCAGAAAATAACCACTAAATTAATAACGTTACTTTGAAATTTTAATGCTTATACAACAATAACTTTAATTTATAAATTTATTAATTATTAATTAGTACTGTAAATTGAGTAAATATAATAATAATAATTTCAATTTGCAATAAGATTGATAAATGTATAATTTATGATTTAATCCTTAAATCTAATTACAATGAGATAAAACACATGAAATTAAATTTTAATAATTGAAACATGAGATATTTATGAAATTTCATGAAATTATTTCACATAAAAATGATTGACACTTTTACACTTTTTAATTTTCATCAACTTATATAAATAAAACTTATAAATTATAATATTTGATTTAATATTTTTAAATATTTTAAATATTTCAATTTTTTAAATATTTTTATTTATCAACTTATGTAACATCAATAACCTTCGCATCACAAAATTATTATTATAATTTTATTCTCAGTTTAGTAAGCAACCTTTTCTTTCTTTATTTCCTTGATTTTTCCTTCCTAGACAATTGGACTGCGGCCAGACTATTTAGATTTATTCATACAATCCTTAGATTTATTCATACAATCCATTAAATTTTTTAAATTTTTAAAATATTAATATTATTAATTTTTTAATAGTATATTATTAATTTAAAAGGTGGAAACATTATTTTTATATCATTCAAAATATCTATTAAAATATAAACAATGCCATGAAGAGAAAGCGCTTTTAACATATAATTTTTTCTTGAATCAATCAACTTTTTGTTTTTAGTTAAGGAATTCAGAGATCTCGATTTGAAAAGATTGAGAGACACTCTGCATGTTTATGGATATTTGAATTAACCAACTTTATATTTATAATTTGGGAAATTCTAAGATTTATATTTTGAAAATGTATATATGGATAAAAGGAAAAAATTAAAAAATAAAACTTCAGTAACATCGTGAGATTATTGAAAATGCTGATAGCGGAAAAAGGGGTAAAAATCCATTAACATCATGAAATTACTGAAAATGTTCTTACCGACTTAAAAATGGTAAGTGTAAACAGTCGAGAGGTATGTTCCCAATTTAGTAATTTCATATATCGTTGCCGTTAAGTTAATGGTCCTAACAGTGGGTCCAAATTACTAAATTGGGAACATGTCTTTCGACTGTTTTACACTTATCATATATATACACATGTTAAAATAGTTGGAATTTGAGTAAAAGAATTTGAGAGATAGTGCTTGAATCATATTTTTGATGGTGGAAATAGATTCACTATAATCAAAAATGTCTAGAACGCCTTATAAAATTTTGAAGTTTAACAACTATAACCTGTATTTACAAAAATTCTTGCAATTTTTTTATAAATATAACTGAAACTTCCATAACTTTTAAAGCAAAAACAATATAATTATATTGCAACTATATATACATATATATATAAACAACCTACCTCTGGCTAATTTTGGTCACGTGCAAACACTAATTGATGTTTCTTTCTATCCAACTTCACATAGCCGTGAACATGACAAACTGGAAAGTTCAAATACACTAACCTGACTGAACTTGCAGGCTTTCGTGCCACAGGGTTTAACGTACCCTTTTCGATTTTCTCAGTGGTGGTTATCAACGTAGCATTCGGCTACTATACTATTCCTCTAAGTATATGGCGGAAAGTAATAGTAATTTTCACCAATGAATTAAGTGATTTTAACCTCGGACTAATTAGCGAAATTTCAAATTTTGCGGAAACATAAGGTTGAAGTTCAATTTTTATTCCCAAGCACGCTCTGTGGAATTTCACAACCTCGCTGAGCAAGATGGGTTGTTTTGGTTTGTTTTTTTTATTTTATTTATTTAGTTTTCACGGGTATTGATCACAAAGATTGAAATATTGGGTAAATGTTAAGCACCATATACTAATTATTGATTTGGTTATTGAGAATAAAGTGATATAAAGCTCGCAGAACTTAAAGGCAGTGACCTCATCACTAACTTACAACATATATATGAGTTTTCTTGTTTGCAAAATGCATAAAAATAGTACTGTGTTGAGATATAATCATAAGAAAAATGTTTGTTCCCAGTTTATTTGTTCCGAGTTTATGTGAAGCAGTGGGAAAATACTATTTATATGGCAAAATTGTTAAATATTTAGTACTAAAGGCGTATTCATGAAGCTATATAAATTAAATGTGTAATAATAATACTAAAATTAAAATAAAACATAAAAATTAACTAAATTATAATTTTATTTTAAGTTATCAGTATTATAAAATAATTAATATATGAGTTAAGTATATACATTTGTAAAACATATCATAAAATTTTTAACCATCACTTCCACTTTATCATGGGGATTTTTACTTATAAAAGACTTTGTTGTCATGCTTTACTAATAGTAAATTCTCAAACTACTAGGACACATGTTTATATGACAATTTTATTCAATTAATCAACTTAATTAAAAAAAATGTAACTATTCTTGAAATTATTTATTTATTTATTTATTTTATGTAATATTAATTCTATTATAGTAACAATAAAATTACAATGAGGCTTCAGCATTTGTTGGTTGGAACAGATAAATAACATGTTTAAACATCAAAAAAATATGTCAAAACTGCCCCCGAAGGGGAAACCAGTCTGAAAAAATGGAAAAAGGCTGCCCGCACAGGGGTGCCAGCTTCTAAATCAAAATATACCATTATAGCAAGTTCCCCAAATTGACCACATATTTTGAAATAAACATTAAAATAAACCCTTAAAAAAAATTGAGCTGGGTGACGAGACCTGTCTGCGTGGATGTGCTAGGTGTCGGGTGTCGGTAGGCGTTGGTGGCTGCTCCACTATCAAACATCTGTATTCCTCCCAATCGTACTCAGCAACCTTCTTGCCACCCAAAGTGTGATCAGTCTTCTTGCCTTTGCCTTTGTTGGTGTCACTGCTACCTGAGGCTTTCGTCTTGCTGATGGCTGGCTGCACTTGAGCCATCTTCTGAGTGTTGGCGCTCAGCTTCTCTTGTGCAAAGGTGGGAGGCGCATGAACCAGGGTCTTCACTATGTTGTGAGCTGGGTCGGACTGTGGGTAGGTATCCTCTGTGAATTCTACAGATATGACGGCTATAATTGCGGGCCTGTTCAAAGTGCAGAGGAAGCGAATTGAGTAGATTGATGGTGCTGGTGAGGGAGGGAGATCGACCTTCTCGGTAGCAGCAGTGATCCTTTGAGCTTTGCCAGGACGAGCATGTCCATTTCCACTTCTGATGGCAGGGTAGCGGCCCGCGAATTGGGCTGTGGATGGAGTGGAGGATGGGGAGGACAAAGGAGTGACTGACACAGAGGGAGTTGGAGAGGGGGGGTAGATGGCTTGGCCTTGGCTGCTGCCTCGCCTGTTGCCTCGCCTACTGCACATGTGATGACGGAGCCGCGACATACTTCTATGGGTGAGGTGGTACAAGCTAGTGTGGGCTGAGAAGATTGAATTACTAGCTTTGAGCGAGGAGTGGGTGGAAAACTCGACGCTAGAGATTACAGGTTGTCCTGAACCAGAGACAGAAACAGGTGCTTGGGTTTCAAATTGCAGGGTGCAAAGAGTAGTATGGTAGAAATGAATTCCGTTCCCTAAGTCTACACAACTCACGAGACTGCAACGCCTCCCTATCGTCGTGTGAGAGCTTGGCTCCGCGGAGGCAAGGTGGCAAGAGCAGTTCAATGGAGGTGGAACAAGGTGTTGCAGATGATCCAGAGCGATGGTTTTAAATTTGTAGGGGAGGTCTCAACCTGTTCACTAGATTAATGGCGATGGCCAGGTGACAGAGGCTCGCCCTAAATCGCCATGGGTGAGAATGCGGGTGGCCATGTGGCCAAGCCACCTGCCAGCCCAACGTTTGATCCACATTAATGTGGTCTCAAACACCCGCAGCTAGGGGTGCTACATTATTTTGCACCAGTGCAATGCATTCCTGCAATTGGATTTCATCTTTTATAATATCGAGAGAACCTGAGTATAGTGTTCAATTGCTGTCCGCCCCCAAAATTGCCAAGAGGTCTACCACCTTATTGCCATCTCTCCTGATATTTTTAAATGTGATTGCTCTGTTGGTTGTGAGCCATTGTTCAATGAGCTCTAAACGAGCTACTAATCTCCAACTGCAGACCAGTTTGTGAGCGAGGGTCCCCTGAAGAATTAGATTAGCCATGTTGATGAGTATCTAAGAGTCTCCTTCAATAACTAGAGGAAAGAAGCCATGCTGCTGCGCTAGTTGAAGGCCCTGCCACAATCCTTCAAGCTCAGCTGAATTGTTTGTGTCCCATCCAATTGTGCCCAGGAAAATCAGAAGAGGTTTGCCATTGTGATCCCTGACTATTCCTCCATAACCTGCCATGCCTAGATTGCCTTTGGAGGCTCCATCAAAGTTTAATTGGGAAATTCCTAGTTGCAGAGGGAGCCATTTGGTAAAGGTTTTGTGATTTAAGAAGGATTACTGGGGTTTCCTATAGCTAGTTAATCCTCAGATTCCAATTCTTCAAGATGTTTTGCTGCTGTGGAGAGGTGGGAAAATCATCTTGGAGCCATGTTTGGAGCTCTAAGGTTTCCTAAAGATTATGGCATAGATTGCTTCAAATGACCTCTATTGGTGTGGATTGATTCTTGAAGATGTTGTGGTTTCTTTCCTTCCATATAGTCCAGATGAGAAGACCTGGGATGATTTTCCACAAAGTGTTTATCAGGTTTCTCTTGTACAGATTGTTTGCTCAATTTTGGATGGTGTTGGTAATGTCTCCTCTTACTCTGCCTTCTTTTTGACATCTGAAGCTTATTTTTTCCCAAAGTTTGTTTGCCAAGTTGCATGTTTCCATGACGTGCTACATGGTTTCTTCCTATTGTTTGCAGTTGGGGCATATTGAGGGCCTGTGGAAGCTTTTTTTCCTCAAGTTGTCCCATGTGAGGATTCTTTTATGACATAACAGCCAGAGGAAAGTAGAAATCTTGGGCCAAATTTTGGGAGACTAGATTTTGTCCTAGAGAGGGTCCTTGATATTCTGAGTACTAATCAAAAGGTTATATGCCTCTTGAGTGGTAAAAGTTCCATGTGGAGTGTATCCCTAGTACAAGATGTCCTTCTTATCAGAAAATCTAATTTTCCTGTTTATGAGTTCTGTGTCCATCTCCTTGTGCATTACTTTGTTCCTTGTTGGATGATGTGCGCCGAGCTTATCCATTATCTATATCCCTGATTGAGGGTGGGAGTCCAGTGTTGGTTGACCCTGTCCAACTGATGCTCATCCCAATCCTCTGTTTGTGGTGGTTTAATTATGTTGTTGAGCCTGGGTCTTTGCTGCCAAGAGTCAGCCAAGAAGCAGGCGTTGTTGTCGTTTCTTATTTCCCAGAAACTGTGTTGTTGGATCATGGCTCTGTGATGTTTGGGTGCATTCCAAATTAGGGAGCCTTTTCCAGTATCTGTAAACTGAATTATATCGTTTGTTTGACTGTTGTTTGCATATTTGGCAGTCCAGAGGATGGCCCACGATGTGTGCGGAGCAGAGAGCCATTTCCACCATATTCTTGCTCCCATGACTGCATTACTATGTTGAGGGTCTTAGAGACCAATACCCCCAAGTTTCTTTGGAAGGCAAACTGTTTCCCATTTGACTAGTGCCCATTTGCGATTTTGACCAGAAGATCCCCATAAAAAGATTCGTTGTAGATTTTTTATTTTTTTAAGCACCCATTTCGACGCTGCCAAAATAGAGAATAGATAAAGTGGCATTGATTGCAAGACAGCCTTGACTAGCACTAGACGACTAGCCATGTTGAGGTCTCTAAAAGTCGAGGAAGTGAGTTGGGCTTCTAATTTGTTCAGAAGCGATTGCCATGAGGTGTGGTTGAGAGCAGAATCAGTTAAGGGGGAACCAAGATATTTGGAAGGGAGAGAGGCAACAGAGAATCCTAAAATGCGGGCTATAGAGGTTTGAGTTATGTAGGGAGTGTGAAAGAAGAAGATTTGTGATCTGAATGTTTGGGCTTCTTGGACCAAAGGATGCCTAAACAACATGTTATTATCCACAAATTGTTAGTGAGTGATGGCAAGGGAGTTGTGGATTGAGATTCCTCTTAGCTGTTGAGATTGAAGAGCATTCTTGATAATACGACCTAACCCTTCGGCCATGAGAACAAAGAGAAAGGGGGAGAGGGAATCTCCTTAATAGGTACCTCTAGAGGGATGAAAAGGTATTGAAGGAATTCCATTAACAAGAATTGAAAAGAAAGTGGAGGATATTAAGCTCATGACCCATCTAATCCTTGGAAGAGAGAAACCAAAGATTGAGAGCATTTTTTGAATATACATCCAACTCAATTTATCAAAAGCTTTAAAGAGGTCGATTTTGAGTAGCATACATGCTTTTTTAGGGTGTTTTAGGGAATGAATGATCTCATGGGTAAGAATTATGCCATCTATGATTTGCCTTCCTTCAACATACCCCAATTGTTCTGGCGAGATGAGCATGGGAAGTAGCAGTTTCAGTCGAGAAGAAATGACTTTGGAGATGACTTTATAGATAACATTGCAGAGGGCCATAGGCCTGAATTTGTCTGGAGTAAGGGACTATTCTTCTTTGGGGATGAGAGCTGTAAAAGTCACAATTTAAAGAGGGAAGCATCCAATGGAGGGTTCTATATTCTTCCACTACCTGCCAGACTTCATCTTTGATTAAATCCCAGAATTTATGAAAGACGTTTGAGGTAAAACCGTCTGGTCCAAGTGCTTTTCATTACTTGAGCTGATGCATGGCGGAGTCGACTTCCTGTAGAGATACTGGATGAAGGATTAGTTGATTATTTTCGTCTATTATCACCTTCGGGATGTGTTGGAGAATCCTTTCTATAGCTGGTTGTCTATTAATTTGAGGTTCTTGATGAACTTCTTTGAAGTGATTGAGGAGATATTTTTCAATATCCTCATGTTATTCTAGCATTTCTCCCTACTGATTCTGAATTTGGGTAATAATGTTATGCATTCTCCTCTGTATAGTGGTGCAGTGAAAGATTTTGGTATTCCGCTTGCCCTCTCTTAGCCATCTTACTCGCGATTTTTGTTTCCAGAGGATTTCCTCTTGCTTTTCTCTTTATGCTATCTGATTCTGAAGGTTCTTTTCCTGTTCTAAAAGTGATTCAGCCCTTCCATCAGTAATGATGGTCTTCTAGATTTCTCCCATTTCTTGAGCTGGAGCTTTTTGAGCTTGAAAGATATTTCCAAAGGTGGCATGATTCCACTGCTTGATGTGCATTTTGAGATGTTTGAGTTTTTGCTGGAATTGAAACATTTTTGTTCGTACTGGGGGAATGAAACTTTTCCACGCCGAATGGACCAGATTGTTGAAGTTTGGATGAGTCAGCCAGAAAGCTTCAAAGCGGAAGGGTCTTCGAGTGGTTTTTCCAAGTCTTTGCAATTAAAGCAAGATGGACTAGTGGTCTGGTCTAGTAAGAGGTAAGATTGAGGCTAAGAAGTCCCCTCCAAGGTGGATGGCATGGTTTGAAATCAGGAATCGATTCATCTAGGAGGCAATTTGCTGGGAGCCAGATCTTTTGTTATTCCAAGTATAGATTCCATTGTTAAAAGGAAGATCAATGAGCCAGTTGTTTTTTATGAAATCCTTGAAGTGATCGCTTTCAATGTCTAGTTTTATTCGACCCCCTCTTTTTTCCTCTAATTTAGTGATCATATTGAAGTCACCCCCAGTTATCGAGAGAGGGTGGATTCTAGTGGAATTGAGAAAGGTTAGCATATTTAGAATTAATGACTTGTTCACTGCTTCCTGGGAAAAGTAGACATTGGTGAGATGACCATGTACATTAGTCCCGATGATCTGGAAAGTAGCTTGTATGAAGTGATGGGTCACATGGATGTCTGTGAGTGTGATAACCTGTGCATTCCATGATATTGCAATTCCTCCTGAGCCTCCTAGAGAATCCACTGCTACTGTTTGACTACCTGGCCAAGCTCTTGTGAGAATGGTGCCAAGCATGGTAGTATTACATTTAGTCTCTTACATGAAGAAAATTTGTAGTTTCTCCTGCCATATGATGTTTTTAATCATTTTATATTTCCCAAGGCTGTTTAGCCCTCTTAAATTCCAAGATGTGAGCTTCATTATTCAAGGTTGGGGAGCGGCCTATAGTACTTTGTTAATTTGCAGTATCTTCCTGATTCCACCAGCATTTCCCCAATGAGGATAGTTCTTTGTAAATCTATCTTTCTCCCCCTTTTCTTGGTATCTTTGGGTAGATTCTTCCCATCCCACTGACTTCCTATTTGGATTCCTAAAGTTCGTTGCTGATGTGTTCTAGATAAAATTACCTCTAGACTTTCTAGCTGACTTCCGGGATTTTTCCAAATTCTTTTTCTTGCAGGATTTCTCAAGGACAAATATATCTAGATCTCCTATGTCTATACTTTCCAGCTCTTCTTCCATATGCTTGGGTTCACTACTTTTTGTTGGGAAGTCAGCTAAAAGATTTGGTTCATGCAAAAAAATGTCTATGTCCATGCCATTAGGTTTCCAAGCGGTGTCCATAATGGAGGTGGAGAGGGGAAGATCTTTGGTTTGTGAAGGTTGTTGTGCAGGCCTTGAATAGGCATGAAGGGAGGTAGAGGGTGATTTGGGAGGCTCATCTAAATGCGTGGGGGATTCAGAGACCATTGATGCTAGTTGAGCCAGGATGTCGAAGCTGTTGCTAGTTGAGGGAGTAGGGGTGCCGGCTGGGGGAGTTTTGGAGTGCGTTGCAGGTTTTTTGTGATTCCTTTTTTGATTATTCACTTTTGTAAAACCATCAGTATCAGGTTTCTCAGAGGAGGTATCGGAGGAGGGCTTTGAATTCAGTGGGCAGTCTCAGAAAAGATGCCCATGGGTGTGACATTTCCTACATTTGAAAGGAACATGTTCATAATATATAGACTAGATCTATTCAAAATCATCATGATATAGGCTTACCGAATCTGGAAGAGCTTTGCTCAAATGCATGTAGGCAGATATGTGGGTGTAGGAAGTGTATCTTCTGCTATTTTTATGAACTCCCCCAGGCCCTTTCTAATGTCTGTTAGTGATTCTTCATCCGAATATTCTAAAGGTAGGGAATATAACCTGATCCAAATTGGTGCCCAGCTCAGATCTTCTTTGTATGGATTTAACCTTTCGATCTAGTCTCTCAGGTACAGACCTGCAAAATTAAAGAAATAGGGGCTGTCGACGATAACCCTATTTCAGTCTTCTATACACTTAAAGACTACTGTGAAAAACCCTTTTGGTCCTAGCTGCAAGGTGATATGCCCTTTGGGTTTCCATTTGGCTGCAATCCATTCTGGTAAGGCTTTCTCCATTGGCAAGAATCTAATAAATTTCCCAATGAGAGCATGGTCTTTCATGAACTAGATTTGGGTATTGATTCTTTGACTAGGTAATTCAATCTTTGGTTGTTCTAATGCCATAGGTTTGTAGGTTGCATAGGTTGCTTTGGGAGCCTTCATCATTTCCTGCCATGTTTCACGACTCGCTCTAGGGTGTTGCCTTTGTTCCTTGTGCTCCTTTCTGTCTTTCATTATTGTTCTGGTTTGCCTTCCTTATCGTGATGGCAGGCAGGTTCGATGAAGAGGTCCCATCAGATCTATTCTTAGTCTGAGGCGCATTGTTCTCAATGGGGGGAGGGTCAAAGTCCCCCCCCCCCCGGAAGGGACTCCATGATGGTTGTACTATTCACTGGCGTATGCAGTCACCAGGGGTTGCAGTAGGTTTGTAGTAGCCACGCCATGCTCAGAGCAGATCTCCGTTGAAAGGACTGACAGAACCCTAATCTGTTGTGGAACTCCAGAGCACAATATCTGTCATGAAGATAATTTTTATTAGAAGGAAAATGTGCACCTTTCAAACATTAAAAAGATGAATCTTACTCCATAATAAGATACATAATTAAAATAAGAATAACTATTGCCATTCTTTAAATAAATTTCAATTATTTATTTATATTTTAAAATATTTTGTAAAAATTAAATTCATACCATCCACCTAAACTCTATGAAGAAATAAAAATATTTATTAACATGATAATGTAGGGACAACGAACTAACAACATGCTCGCCACATTATGACATATTGTTCAATGCTCGCCACACTATGAGATATTGCTCAATGCTCGCCACAGTATTAGATATTGCTCAACTGAGTAAGGACACATATAGATGCATCTAGGAAGTTGGTTACTGAAAACAACAACAAGAAAATAAAGACATGCTGGTAGTATGGCTTGTAGAATATCAACGTTCAGAGTTCTTTAATATTGATAATTGTAAGATCTAGACAATGAATTAATATAGGCATGAATTAGAAATTTGAGGAGAAGACATGGTGGACAAATTTTACAAAAATTCATATATCCCACATATATAATGTTCTATGAGATCCAACAAATTCCAAACTAGCATATTATTGTTGAGAAGATCTCTCAACTAACTCCAACAATTAAGAAACCTAATCTACTAATATAATAATGTAAGCATTATTTCTAAGTCCCTCCCTTAACGCTTACATTACAAAATAAACATTACAAATATTGATACAAGAACCACAAATTATAATTCACATATAAGTCACATCTATCTGATATGGTCTTCAATTGCACTTCCACCCACTCTGAAATCTCATGGACCACGCTCTTTCTCCACCACAATGTTTGAACTTCCCACTTGACTCATTTAAGGTACAATTATCTCTCACCATTTTGAAGTACTTGTAATGATTAAGAATATTGACATACATTATTTTTCCATATTATATAGCTTGTTGTAGTTTTCAAGAAAAAACGCTCAAGTAACTAAATCATCATATGGAAACATTTCCATGTGTCAATTCACATAGCTTGTTGTATCCAAAATTTTTCTAGGATAATTGCTAGAGTACTCAATGTCTTCAAAAGTTTATCACGCAACTAAAATTTCTTTACATATAAGGATCTTATGAAAAATGAATTATAAATGATGTTCTTAAAGCCCGTAGCAAACAAGACCCATCAACATATGACATACTCACATAATCAAATTAGTGATATGTTCTCGCGACACCAAAGAATATTAAGAACCACTAATTTCAATTATGTATCACTATTTAATAACTGGTTATGCACTTTTTATAAATATAATGAAAAACTACACAAATCCAAAGTCAATAACCATGAAACTATCTATTATCGTCTGAGCATAAACAAGTCTCCTTGTTCCTCCTTCGTACATCCATTAAAAAATTACAGATAACTTTGTACACCACTTAATCCACTAAAGAATGCTTGAACAATGTGACTGGGAAAAAAATGAACACGTAGCCTCCAACTCTTTACACAACACATTGCAAATAAGAATTAAATTACCTTACCAACCAAATGACTACTTCAACAATCTCCCAACACACAATTTTCTCCCTAATCTTCCAATTCTAATTTAAGATATAGGTCTCCATACTCGTTCATGACCTCTTGAATGTTTCGTGCTCATCAGATATTCTTAGTAAAATTTTGCGATGAAACTCACATAAGATGAGAAATGTAGTTTCATATTTTTGTATGGAAATGGTTGTGTGGACAAGGAATATTGAGAAATAAACAACGTAGTAATAAAATGAACTTGTGTTTAGTCCCATTGATTCACAATTATAGGGAGTACAAATAGCTAGTAACTCTTGCCCATCACCCATAGTTTTAGAGAAACATATTTATGTGGATTTTGACTTTGGCCATTTCTTTTCTCCAAATATTCAATTCCTTCAATATTACATCATTTTTTGGACACTTTCTAAATGTTTCTATGAAGGGGGCCCCGTAATTTAAAAGGAATTTGAGCATAGATCCCATGAATAGATGAATCGAAAATTGAGAGAGAGTTGTTACCTTGGAGGGAGAGGACTTCTACAGACACACTTATATTTGTGGAGACTTTCATATAGAAACAAGAAAGAAAATAAGTAGATTATAGTCAATGAATTTGACCACCATTGAATTATCCAGAAATTTTTCCAACAAACCTCCATGAATCTGCTCAACAACATAACAATGATGGCAACTCCTATCACAGTTTATTTGAATGTTGGATGATGCCACTTGACTAATTATACATCCTCCCTGATAAAGGGTGGAGAGTGTCATTTATTCTTTCCAAGTCCTTACACGTGGAAAGACATAAAAAGGACAAATACCAAATCAAACATTGTAGCAATAAAAAACTAAACTCTTACACATTAACTAATCTATATAGAATCCTCAAATTTCTTCCATATTCCTTGGCCCTGGCTTGAGGGAGTCAGAACCATATGGGATCCGATACCAAATAATAAATTTGAGGAGAAAACATGGTGGACAAATTATACACAAAACAAGTCGTATATCTCAATTCAAAACAAAAATACATCCCACATATATAGTTCTCTTTGAGATCCAACACATTCCAAACTAGCATATTATTGATGAGAGGATGTCTTAACAAACTCCAAAAACCAACAAACCTAATCTGCCAATATACTAATGTAAGAATTATTTCTAAGTGTATGATGCCACATCCAACTGATAGATATGGGTAGAGTCTAGACATGATACTAGATCATAAAAACAAAAAAGTGTATTTATTAAACATCATGGATGGTTTGGTATTTCAGTTTACATATCTACGTCTCCAAGTTGAATGAACTAGGTCAATGCTTTTGTAATAATATTTATATTTTAGAATAAAATAAAAGAATTAATTCCTCCTAAGGGTGAAACGATACACCGAAGGAATAGAATATTTGGGATGATAATGAAAAAATAAATCACTGTAATAGCCCTGCTGAAAATTCCATCTAATAAAGTAAATAAAGGAAAAATAAGACCACGGGTAAGGGACACGTATTCCAAGCTGAATGTTGGGAAAATATATCCTATTGGGCATCATTGGATGTGTGTTTTTGGGTAAGGAAATTGGAAAATGTTGAGGCAAAGACATTAAAAAAGAAGGCCTTTTTGGCACATTTATTTATGAAAATAAAGAAACTAGAAGAAAAGGAAGGTAAAAGGTCACAGGTTGCATACGAGAGGGAAAATGAAGGAAAATAATGGAAAATTAAGAAAATAGAGGACTCATTCATAAAAAGACTTTTGAGGATCAGTTGGAAGGCTCTTAGATAGTGTAAAAGCTCTTGGCTCAAGCTTAATCAGTGTTAACCTTTTGTGAGTTCAAGTTTGGAGCTCTCTCATTATTCTCTCTCTCTCTCTCACTCTTGATCACTCAGAGTTTTCTCGCAGCACTCTAGCTTTGGATCAAGGAAGGAAAAGAAAGGAAAGGGAAAGGAAGGAAAACAAGGATCAAGGAAGAAGAGAAGAATCAAGCAGTTTCAGCATGAATACGTGCAGGTAACCTTTTACATGTGTGATTTCCTCGCTGGTTTTGACATGCATGGATTTGCATGTTTGTGTATGTTTCTCTTATTATTAGTGTCATGGTTTTATCGGGTTATGACAATGGTTTTCAACCGAGCCTGTCATTTTTCTAGATTCCATGTTACTGGGACATTTATTTCAATTTCGAGCTTTGGTTTGCTGGATTGATTTCAGAATCTGGGGCGGAGGTGGTCTCAAGGTTCATTTCCAAAGGCCTAGGAATTCCTTGACCAGTTTTGGTGGGATACACGGTAAATCCTAAGGGAGAAGTCTCAGTTTACGGCCTAGTGATCTGTGTTTGGATTATAGTAAAGCCTGAGAGACTATTCGCCATTAGGGCCTAGTGATCCGAGATTGGATTGTGGTAAATCCTGAGAGACAAGGAGACTAAAAATTACTCAAGGATAGAGATGGATTCTAGATGGCATTCCAAGTTCAATTTGGTTATGATCGGAGCATCCATTTTGGTGTACAATTTGGTGAGGGCAGAGGTGGTTTAACCTCTGGATTCCCTTAGTTTTTCTTAGATTGGCTATTCTATGAGATCCCAAATTCATGATTGGAATATGGCATAGGGGTGACTGGTTGAAAGAGAGATTTGGTTCAGCCATGCTTATGTTCAGGTGGTACGTGGAAGTCCTAAACCTGGTTGGATTTTCCTATGATTAATAAAAGCTAAGTTCCCTTACTTTCGCACTTTTTTATATGTGGATTTAATGAGTGTCATATCTCTGATATTTATACGGTTTAATGTTGGTTATAAGCATGGTTATGTGATTGGTTCATGTCATGGTTATTCCATGTATTTACTTGTAATTGTTAAATGGATGGATGCTAGACCTAATTAAGAATATAATGGTTCAATGGAGAAGGCAGTCATCCTTCTAGCTATGTTTCATAAGTTCTTTCAGTCACTTATGCTTTGTCTTGTATCCTAAACTTGTAGGTTACATTGATGCCAAGTATTTGATAGAATGTTAGTCCTAGTTGGGGATGCTCAAGCCTAGTCCTGAGCTCGCTTTTTTATTTATCAACATAGTTATCATGTCTTTGATTGATTCTTAAGGTTATAGCAAGTTTTGGAAAGTGGCCGGAATTTTGGGCTAGAAAAGTGGCTCAAATCTGGGGGTCAATGCCACAGGTGTGGTGAGAAAAGTCCACAGTCACTGGCATAGAGGCCTATGATATTGACCTTGAGTTTTTGGTCATTGTCTTCCCTATAGCATGAAAGAAACTTTGGGTTAAGAGGCTTAAAACATTAGTGGGTCCCAGGGACAGGATGTCTAAGTGGCTGGCATGTCCTGTGGGGGTGTAATTGCTGATGTGGATGGTTTTGGTTGATGATTTCCATAAATTCCATTTCCTTAAGGTCACCAAGGAGATTGAATCCATTATAGTAACATCTCTCATCACATGTTTGCCTAGTTGGTTGGCTGCTTGGGTGGACCTAGGAGGAGGGGTTGTTACAGAGTGGTATCAGATCATGGTTGCACTCTCCTTGGGTGAAGGTGCCTGGTCGTGCATGCATCTCAGTTGCATGTGTGTCTCTTACACTTTCATTTCATGTGCTTGTTCCATTGCATAATGATTAATCATGATTGTAGCAACCTTGTCATGAGGAACTTGATTTGATTTTTTGGAATGCGTCGTCATGAGTATGTGAATGGTTACATATTGTTATATTTCGCTTACATGTTGTTGTGTGTATCTTGATTACATACTTGTATGTTAAGTTCCATTCTTAGTTGTTTGATTACATGTATCATTCTTGTAGGTTGGTTACAATAATTGATTTCTTATGCTTGACTACATGCTTTCATGCATAAGTGTAGTTGATTAGGTATTGCTTAATCATGTTGATGGTTGCATGTGACAATGTGTACAATGGAGTAATGGTTGTTGTCATGCAGGAGGTCATGGTTTGTGAAGTTGATATCATCATGCATTGATGACTGGACTTTAGCTAGGATGATGTGTCTATGCTTTCCTACTCATGTGTTATATGTCTATATGCAGTTGTCATGCATGAATGGTCTTGGTTATAGTTATGCATGAATAATAGGTCAAAACTACCTTGTGAAGTCATGGTCTACAGTTTAGGTAATCAGGGTGATATTAGTATGTTATGATGCTAATGTGTTGGCTGAGATAGAGCAGGAGATGCAGATCATCATAATGAGGTTGCAACATTGGACTTTGGGGTAAGAGAAGATCATCACACAAATATTGTATGTTTGGCAAGCTGGTATGTAAGTCAAGGATTTTTATATGCATTAGGTTTTGGTACATGTCTTTTGATGTTAGGGTTACATACATGATCAACGATAGTTGGTTAGTATAGTCATATGCACATTTGTCAGATAGTCAAGAATGATAATATGTTGTGTTTGTATGCATTGCTATTGTTGTTTTATGTTAGATAACCTGATGATTATGTTATATGTTATTGTTGAAGTATCTTATATGTTAAATTGTTGTTGTTAAATGATAGTTAGCTTGATGATTAGGGTTATAGCATTTATACCTTGATGTTATATGTATCACACTAAGTTGGATTGGACTATGCAGATGGTTAAAGTTATGATGTTTAGGTATGAGTCGACTTATTATGTTGCATTATGTTGTACTAATCTATATTGATCGTAAACATGTGATTGCTATGCATAAATGATAATTGTGTAGGAGTTATGATGTAAACATGTTAGCTAGTGATTATTTTGGGTATCATGTTCTCATTTATGTTTGAGTTAATATCTCATGAAGTTATATCATTCTAACTAGATGGATTGTGCATACAATATTTCCTCCCCTCAGATACATTAAAGTATGAACTTGTTTATGTCATCTATCTTGTGCTTAACTACTTGATTATGACATCTATTTGGTATTTGAGTGTGTCGTGTATAGTTAATTTATTTAACATGGTATGTTGCAAGTTGGTTGAATGTTTGATGAATTGCGTAATATGAGTATGTGTTCAAATGATTTTTTTTAAGATGATTGTACTAACACATATATGTTGAGACAATTGATATATACGTGAATATAGTAGGTGATAGTTGTAGCATTATGTCTAAGGACTACGAGTTGAATATTGATTGACATGATTGTTAGTCTTCGTAAAGGTTGATTTCAAATTGTTAGATATCATTGTTTTGATTTTTAGAATGTAAGACTGACATGTTTGAGAAAGTTGAAGGGAAACATGCTTGTTATTAACGTGAAAAGGTAACAAATCATGTGCTTATATAACCAACAATAGGGTGATGTGACAGTACTAGTCAGCCTCAATTGAAACCAGTTAAAAAGGGTAAAAGGAAGGAATTGGAAAAGAATTCCTTTGGTTGTAAACCCTATTCCAAATGAATGAGTTCTTTTAATACAGGAAGTCTTCTTAACCTTGATTTTGTGTGACATAATCTGGATATGTGCTAGACTCAGGCACATTTACTTGACAGGTACATTAGCTAGAGGTGGATCTATCAAGGGGATTGGAGTCCCTTGAGAGATGGGATGGATGTGTTCAGCTATAAGCAATGTGTGTGGCACAACAAGATAAGGTAACTAGTGTATTGCTATGTTTATTTATGCACTGCAAGTTATGTGTCTATGACAATGTGATGTAGGGATTTGAATGGAAAGATAAATTGCCATGGAATCTTGAAGAAGGATCAGGTCGAGCTTTTCTTTGGAACCATAGGGATTGAGTCATGGTGTTTGTTGTTAGTCTTGTTCTTTCGGTATTTTGCGAATTTTTTCACTTGATTTATGATTTTGAGTGCATCTGGTCCATATCAATGCCACTTTGTTTGTAGTATCGTATTGTTGTTGGTTTCCCATAGTTTTCTTCTTGTTGTTTATTGGGTTGCCTTTTATGTTTTGAGTCTTGGGAATTTGTTAGGAAAGAGGAAAGTTAATGGAGCTCTAGGAGAGCTTTGTGCTACCCGACAGATAGTGTAAGACCTAAATGAATCTCAGTGCATGAGTAAGTGCAACAAAATATGATACTATTATAGTTGATTAGACTGGTTGGGTCCATAGTAGCAGTACAAACATGTGAAAGGTAACTAGAAAAGGCAAAGTAAATGGATCTAAGGTGTCGAATGCATTGGCTATGTTGGGAATGATTGTTCTCAATGTGGTGCTTGTTGTGCACAAATAAGGAAGTTGTCTTAACCTAGACCTTATGATGTTGGTAATTATGTTATGATCATGATTATGTTGATGTTTATATGTACACATGTATGTATGTATGTATGTATATCGTTGTCTGATAGGAACATGATTTTTTTATGATAATGTTTATGTATATATATATATATACATGTATGTTAAGAAACTAGCTCACAAAAAGATAGAAAAGATAGATCAACAACTTCAAAATCAGCCTCTTCGAGGGGGCAACCTCCTTTATATTACATAAATGAACAATTCTTGGATGATACAAATGACAAAACCTCCTTTCTATATATAGGAGTCTAAGGGGTCACAATATAATAAAAACTGACATAAAAGTAATAATATAAGGGCACAATAGTAAAAATAGTGGGCTTCTATGGGGCATAATAATAATAATATGGGGACAATAGGGGCACAACAATAACAATAAGGGCTACAATGATAATAGTAATGGGGGAATCAGTAGTATTATAGGGACCTAACATGCCCCTCTCCTTCAAAAAAGTGTTGTCCTCAACGCTTAAGTAGTTATGGATGCTTTTGTATAAAATTCTCACCCTCCAATGTGGAATTGTTAGCGGGTAAGTTCTTCCACTTGACGAGATACTTTGAAATTGATCGATTTCATGGCTTTCAAGTTCGTGTTTCTATGACTGCTTCAGGTTCCAATATGATTTTTACTTCCTCATCAATTTCGGGCAATATTGTTTGAATTGGGAGCTTGTCACCGATAACCTTCTTTAAGCATGAAACATGGAAAACCGGGTGCACTCGGGAAGCTACAGGAAGCTCCAATTTGTATGCCATAGTACCAATCTTTTGCAACACCTTGTACGAACCATAATGCTTTGGTGATAATTTATTACCCTTCTTAGCTTTCATGAGGGACATTTTTTTATACAGTTGTAGTCATAGAAATACCCAGTCACCTACATCAAAACTTATTTCACTGCGATGTTGATTTTCCTATTATTTCATTCTATTCTGTGCCAAAGTTAGGTTATCCATTAAGAGTTGGAGAACTTGTTGTTGATGCTCTATGTGATCTTCCATTGATTGAACCTTAGAATTTTATCTTAAATATGATGTGATGGACGGTGGTTTATATCCATAAAGTGCCATAAATGGAGGCATTTTTTCTACATTATGGAAGGAAGTGTTATACCACCATTCAGCCAGAGGCAACCATTTGACCCATTGTGTTTGTTTATTAGATACAAAGCAATGAAGGTATCCTTACAAACATTTGTTTACTATCTCACTTTTCCAATCAAATTGAGGATGATAAAATGAGCCATGAGCTAACTGAGTACAAAGATAAGAAAATAATTATGTCTAGAAATTTCTAGTGAAAATGGGATCTCTGTTGATTACAATAATCTTTGGGTTTCCACGTAGCTTTTGAATTGTTTCCATAAATGCAGTAGAAACTGTACTGGCTTTAAATGGATGAGATAATGAAAAAAGTGTGCATACTTGGTAAGTATGTCAACTACCACCATGATGACACTCTTTCCTTCAAACTTGGGTAAACCTGTGATAAAATCCATTGAAACCTCCTCCCAATGTTAACTTGGAATGGATGAAGGTTGTAATAGACCCGGGGTCTTAATTGTTTCAACTTTATTTTTTTGGAAAACCAAACATTCTGCCACAAACTTTTGAATATCATATTTAAGGCCATCCCAAAAAATTCCTTCTTAACCCTATAGTAAGTTTTTAAAATTCCCAAGTGCCCTCCTAAGGGAGAGGCATGATATTTCGTAAGAATCTTTTGTTTGAGTTGGGAATTCTGACATAGGTATAAGTGATATTTGTACCATAACGAATCATTTTTCGAGCTAAATGTATCATATGTATTGGGATATTGTTATAGCTTTTGAATGAGTGCCCACACTTCCTCATCATTCTTCCATTCATCCCTTGCTTCATTTATCCAATCTCGTTGGATAATATAAATGGAACAAAGCAATGCTTCCACATCCTCATCCTTTCTTTAGAGTGCATCTGCCACAACATTTTGCTTTCCTTTTTTGTAGATGATTTCAAAGTCATAACCCAACATCTTTGTGACCCATGTTTTCTTCTCTTGTAAAGAGAATCTTTGTTCTAAAAATTATTTAAGACTATCATGACCCGTTTTTACCTTGAAGTGAATTCCCATTAGGTAGGGTCACCATTTCTTAAGTGCGTGTAGTATTGCCAACGTTTCCTTCTCATAAATAGCTTTGTGTAAATACTTTTCTTTGATTGGACAACTTTCGAAAGCAATGGGTATTTCTTCTTGTATTAAAATATCACCAATTCCATTTCCTGAAGTATAACATTCAACAATAAAGGTTTTTGTGAAGTCTGGCGTAGCTAAGACCGGTGCTTGGCAAATTACCTCTTTAAGATGTTCAAAGGCCTTCATTGTTTCTGGAGTCCATAAAAATGCATCTTTCTTCAATAATGTTGTTAGAGGTGCTGTTATTCTTCCATAATTCTTAACAACCTTGCGATAATACCGTGTAAACCCAAGAAATCCTCGCAAATGCTTTGTGGACGTGGGGATTTTCCATTCCTTAATGGTTTTAATTTTTCTAAGGTCTACCTTAACACCTTCATGAGACACAATATGACCTAAATATTCCACCTCTTGTACTCTAAAGAAACATTTGGAACTTTTTGCATATAATTATTTCTCCATAGTTTGAGCACCCTATCAACATGTTGAACAAGATCCTTCCAAGACTTTCTATAGATTAATATACCATCAAAAAATACTAGAACAAATTTTCTAACGAAGGGTTTGAAAATGGAATTCATTAAACCTTGAAATGTAGAAGGTGCATTGGTAAGGCCAAAAGGCATGACCAAAAATTCGTAATGACCCTCATGAGTTCTAAATGTTGTTTTTGGAATGTCTTCAGTCTTCATTCTGATTTGATGATATCCTGAACGAAGATCCAATTTGGTGAAGTAAATTGATCCATGCAATTCATCCAATAGTTCATCAATGATAGGAATGAGAAATTTATCTTTTATAGTGACATTTTTGAGCTCCCTATAATCTGGACGCATGTGCCATGATCCATCCTTCTTTTGCACCAACACAACTGGAGCAGAGAAAGAACTTTGACTAGGTTGAATTATACCAACCTCTAACGTTTTTGCAACCATATATTCAATTTCACTCTTTTGGGCATAGGGATAGCTTTAAGCCTTAATGTTTGGAGGAACACTTTCTGGAATCAAATGAATAGCATGATCATAATCGGGAATAGGTGGGAGACCTTTGAGAATCTCAAATACCTTGAAGTGATTGTCCAAGACTTTTTGGAGATTGAGATAAATAGATGATTTCGATGTGGGGGCATCTAACGAACATAATTATGAAATTATGCCTCATTCTTCTTTCTTTAGAAGATTTTTCATGCCATTAGAGCTGATTATCTTTCCTGGTATCCCTGCGGTACCTCTTAATTCAACTTCCTTTCCTTCCAAAGAAAATTTCATGAAAATTTCTTGAAAATTAAAAGCTATTGTACCCAAGGATTGTAGCCATTGGACTCCTAGTACAACATCAACACCACCCATTGGAATGGAAAGAATTGAGCTATTCAATACATATTTTCCCATGGATAGCTTGATATTATGGCACTTTCCAGAGCAATTTATAGTTCCTCCACTTGCAACCATCACTTGACACTCTGGGGTTGGATATAGGAAGCAATTCAATTCCTTGGCTATCTTACAATGAATAAAATTATGGGTACTTCTGAATCAATCAACAATATTACCTTTTTCTTCTTGATATGTCCTTTTATCTTGATAGTTTGAGGAGTGGTAATTCTAGCCAATGCATTACAAGTTATTGTCGGATTCATTTCTTCTTTCTCTAGGGTTTGTTCCTGGTGTATATCCTCCTCTTTTGATATTTCTTGTTCCTTTTATTCCTCCTCTTCACAATCTATGTAAAATAATTTATTCTCAGCACACTTATGGCCTTTAGTGTATTTGTTATCACAACTATAACAAAGCTCTTTTTCTCTTTTTTCTTCCAATTATTTCGGTGTCAATATTGTAGGTTGTGGAAGGCTAGGGGAAAAAACACTTCCATCCTTATAGTTATGATTGGTAGGCTTCCTTTTTTCCATAATTTGATTTCCATTATTCTTGCCAACCTAAATGCCTTATCCAATGAGTCAGGTTCCCAAAGGTGAACCTCACATTGGATGTTATCCTTTAAAGTCATTATGAACACATCAATCCTATGCTCCTCTGGAATATATTTTACCCTTATATTCAATTTTTGGAATTCATCAATGTGCTCCATCATTGAACCCTTTTGTTTGAGGTTTATCAATTGGCTATAAAAAGTGTTTCTTTTTTTATCCTCATAATTTCCTATCATTTCTTCCGTAAAAATTGCCCAAGTGACAATTTGTTTATGAGAGAAAAGCCATTGATACCATACAAACTGATTTAGTTCCAAATATAACGTTGAATGCATACCTTTTTTGTGTTTTGCACATTATGGAGATCAAAATATTGCTACAGATGTAGTATCCATGTTACGGGATCCTTGTCATCAAACTTCCTCATATCAATCTTTGGAACATGGTGGTTCTTCATTCCGACATTAGAGTCTATGAAATCATTATTAACATTTCTTTTATTCTCATCATCAGTTTCCTTTACTACCCTTAAACCATTAGTAAACATTTCTTGTAGCAACTTAGTCAAATCTATCTTCAAATCTTCCATGTCGCATTTCAGTTTTTCTTCCATACTATCCATCTTAGCATCCATGCCATTCATCTTAGCTTCCATGCCATCCATCTTAACTTCCATGTCATTCATCTTAGCTTCCATGCCTTTCTTTAAACCATCAATGTTAGCTTCTGTTACCTTTTGTGAGAGTGAAATTTGTTGCACTTGGTCTCGTAATTTTGATAGATCATGTTTCATTTCTTCCTCTTCTTCATGAGTCATGCTAGCAATTTCTGGTTTCTCACTAGGTGTTTCCATTTTCTTTCTTTGGGGCATCAAATAATGATAATTGTGCTTCACTATGCCCTTTGAACTTCAAACTATTTTTTCAACCCAACCTTATGCAAAATTTTAAAAATACTACACACTTTTTTTTACTTTGTAGAAGCTCACTATTTAATATGTTGTATCTCTGTAATTGTGAATCTCCAACATTTGAAATTGATTCCTACAGTAGCCTTCCGTGTCCTTTTTCCAATTCCACTAGACTAATAAAAATTGGATTCTACGAGAAAGAGTTATGCCCAATCTCCCAAGATGACCTAATTATATAATTTTTCAGTAGAGGACACTTTTATGACATGCCACATGTCCCAGTTTCAACCTTTGGATCTTAATTCACTACAAAGAAAGCTATAGTCTGTCCTCTTTCTGTCAAATTTTATGAAATTTCAATTTGATGCTCGGAGAGAAAGTTGTGACAATTTCCCCAAGGTTGCTTATTTGGAATGTAATTCGGGAGTCTACAAAACCCTGACTTCCATAGATCATATCTACTAAAATATAGTGATTAGAGATTGGAAATTCGGATCGAAGGTTCAGAATGATTTCATCCCATATGGGTTTTTCTTTTAGCCTCTGAAACTTGGTAGAGAAAACATTATAGTGAAAATTCCACGATGACATGTTTGGAGTAGAGAAACCCTAGAATCTAGGCCTCTAATACCAATTGTTAAGAAACTAACTCACACAAAGATAGAAAAGATAGATCAAAGACTTTAGAATCAGCCTCTTCGAGGGGGAAACCCGCTTTACATTACAGAAATTAAAAATCCTTGGATGATACAAATGAGAAAACCACCTTTCTATATATAGGAGACTAGGGGGTCACAATATAATCAAGCCGACATAACAATAATAATATAAGTGCACAACAATAACAATAATGGGCTTCTATGGGGCACAATATTAATAATATGGGACAATAGGGGCACAACAATAAGAATAAGGGATACAATAACAAGAGTAATGGGGGAATCACTAGTATTATAGGAATCTAACAACGTATCCATGTCTCTATGTCACTGTCTGACAGGGTTATCAGGAATCGGCCTTGTGGAGGAATGGTTGCTTACATAGACGAATGGCAGGAAGAGGTTCCTAGCTATGAGGAATCAATTGAGAAGAGTAGTCATGAAAAATATATGAGGTCAGTATCATGTGAATATCAATTTATATTGTATGATTGTATTATGCCTATGCTTATGTTATGGAGAGGTTATAACGAGGGATACAATAGCGAAATTAAATGAGTGTGGTCTATGACATGTTGGGACAAGCATGGATAAGACACTCGAAGCAAGGTTGTTTGGTAAAGACATTATGGTTTTGGATGTGTGGTATTGTTGTTTATGTTATGTGAATGTAGTGTTGTGCGGATATTTCATATGCAGTGTTAGGTATAGATGGTGCCATGTAGAAGTTGGATATGCAGGGTTGTGTACATGTGGCGCTATGTACATATGGTGTTGTGTACATATGGTGCTATGTACATGGTGTACAAGTAATGGCGTGTGTAGTTGGTGTTGTGCACATGTCGTGCATGTGGCATTGTGTACATATGGTGTCGCGTACATGTCACGTGTGTGGTACTATGTACATGTTGTATTGTTTACACATTTTATAGTGGTGCAGTGTACATGTTGTATTGTTTAGACATTTTATAGTGGTGCAGTGTACATGTGGCGTTCTATACACATTGTGCAGGTGGTGCCCTGTACATGTGATGTTGTGAAAATGTTGTGTAGGTGGTTGCCGTGTACAAGTGGTACTGTCTACATCTGGTACATATGGTACTAGTGTAGATGCATGTATTACATGGTGTTGTATGACGTGTGTAGTTGTATGTGTGTGATGCACACTATGTGTATGTTCACATGGTTGAGGAGAAGGAATACAGTGTTTTCCTAGTGTGGAAACCAATTAGGAGTGCATACAGAATAAAGACAAAGGTAGAAAATAAGGATTGATGAAAGGATAAGTATCAACATTTTATTTCAGTTTTATTACGCATGATGATTATATGTGATCTATGATTTTGGTCTATGATGGTTAAATGTGATCTATGATGTTGATCTATGATGGTTGTGTCTTAAGATAACCAAATGTGATATGTTTATACATGATGTTTTGATCAAGCAGTTAGTTTGACCTGTTGTTACAGGAAGCAAACAGGATTACAAGTGTACCTTATTGATGAACTACCAATGAGGTATGATTTGAGGTTATTTCAATTTATTTGAATCCAATGGAATTTGTGTTCTTGGAACATGAATGCATGAACTTGCCTGGTGGGGTTGTTGAAATCGACTGAAAGAATTGGAAGCAGCAACAAAATAAATTGGAACATGCAACATTATGTTGATAAAGTACTTTAGGAGTAGGGCCATTATGGGACACAGGCACCCAATAGTTTCATTGATCACGATGAGCATGCTATGACCAATATGATGGTTTTGAGGTAGGTATATGCCTTGGTTGTTGATCTTTCGATGTGAGGAAGCCTTGCAAAGGGATGGATCACTCGAGATGGGGGATTCTAGGGAACTTGGAAGGTAAGTGACTGCACATAAGAGGGTGACCGGATTTTCGAATGGATTGTGTAACAAAAAAGGGAAGATCATGTATGTATTTTTTTTGGTAATTATCATTGCTAGATGTCCAATCAGATGCATAATGGGAGTGCACCCTGGAACAATGAGTCGGGTAATTGTTCACTGATGGTAAAAGTGATGTAGGATTGTAGCACCAGACATTGGACACAACTTTGACTGTGATAGTGGATTATGGAATTCTTGGGAAGGAGGTGAATCCTATTACTACTTTTGAGGGTGAAGGTGTGATCCTATGGATTCCCTTGTTGATTGATATGGGTGTCATATCCTTTTATTTTTTGGTTTAGAAAATGTGCATTTGTGTATATGTGCTTATTGTAAATACTATAATCAGTTGTGTTATAAAGCTCCACTATGTGATATGGTTATTATTTGTTGATATTGTCATGATGTTTTACTTTTCAGCAGGTCATTCATTGTAAATACTGCAACGAGCTAAGTTATAAAGCTTGATGGGTAGTATTTTTGCTTTCCAGCAGTCTTGTTGAGGTCTCGGTGTGTTTTAACACCGAGGATAGTGTTCCCCAAGGGGTAGGGTTGTGTAACAACCCTAGTGTAAATTCCATGTAATAAAGTAAATAAAGGAAAAATAACACCATGGGTAAGGGACATGTATTCCAAGTTGAATGTTGGGAAAATATATCTTACTGGGCATCACTTGATGTGTGTTTTGGCTAAGGAAATTGGAAAAGGCTAACACAAAGGCATTAAAAGGCAAAAAGGATTTTTTGGCACATTTATTTATGAAAATAAAGGAAAATAGGAGAAAAGGAAGGTTAAAAGTCACAGGTGGCATGTGAGGAGAAAAATGAAGGGAAATAATGAAAAATGAGTAAAGTAGAGGCCTCATTCATAACAAGGATTCTGAGGATGAGTTGGAAGGCTCTTAGTCAATGTAAATTCTCTTGGTTCAAGGTTAGTCAGTGTTAAACCTTTTTCATTTCAAGTTTGGAGCTCTCTTATTATTCTCTCTCTCTCTCTCTCTCACTCTTGGTCACTTAGATGTTTCTTGGAGCACTCTATCTTTGGATCAAGGAAGGAAAAGAAAGCAAAGGGAAAAGAAGGAAAGAAAGGATCAAGGAAGAAGAACAGGATCAAGCAGCTTCAATAGGAATACTTGTAGGTAACCTTTTGCATGTGTGATTTCCTAGCTTTTTTGGACATGCATGGCTCTACATGTTGTTGTATGGTTCTCTTGCTATCAGTGGCATGGTTTTGATGGATTATGACAATGGTTTCTAGCCTAGCCTTTCCTTTTTCTGGATGGCATGGTTTTGGGATATTTCTTTTGTTTTAAGGTTTGGTTTTCCAAATGGATTTCAAAATCTAGGATATAGGTGGTCTCAAGGTTCATTCTCGAGGGCCTAGGAATCCCTTGACTGATTTTGGTGGGATACCTAGTAAAGCCTCATGGAGAAGTATCGGTTTAGGGCCTAGTGATCCAGGTTTGGATTGTGGTAAATCCTTAGAGACTGTCCTTAGTTTAGGGCCTAATGGTCTGAGAATGGACTATGGTAAAGCCTGAGAGACAATGAGACAAAAAATTCCTTAGGGATAGTGATGGATTCCGGATGGCATTTCAAGTTCAGTTCGACTGTGATCTAAGCACCGGTTTTGGTGTTATCACGGTTTGGTGAGGGTGGTGGTGGTTTAACATCTCGATTCCCTTGGTTGTTCTTGGCTTCGTTGTTCTATGAGATCCCACATTCATGTTTCGAACATGGCATGGGGGTGACTGGCTGGAGGAGAGATTTGTTTCAGCCATGTTTATGGTCGAGTGGTACGTGGAAGTCCCAAACTTAGTTAGATTTTCCTATGATTAATAAAAGACAAGTTCACTTAGTTTTTCACTTGTTTATGTGTGGATTTAATGGCTGTCATATCTGTGATATTTGTATGTTTTAATGTTGGTTACAAGCATGGTTATGTGATTGGTTCATGTCACGGTTACTTCATGTATTTACTTGTACTTGTTAAATGGATGGATTCAAGACCTAATTGAATATATAATGGTTCAATGGATAAGGAGGTGATCCTTTTGGTTATGTTTCATAAGTTATTTTAGTCATTTATGCTCTGTCTTTTCTCCTAGACCTGTAGGCTACATTGATGCCAAGTGTTTGACAAAATGTCAGTCCTAGTTGGGGATGCTCAGCCCTAATCCTGAGGTTAATTTTCAATTTATTGACATTTTTATCATGTCTTTGATGGATTCTAAATGTTGTAGCAAGTTTTTGGTAGAGGTCGGGATTCTGGTCTAGAAAAGTGGTTCAAATCTGAGGGCCACTGGCACAGGTTTGTTGAGAAATGCCCATAGTCACTAGCACAAAGGCCTATGAGAGCGACTTTGGGTTGTTGGTCATTGTATTTCCTATAGGATGAGAGAGACTCTGGGTTAAGAGGCTTAAAACATCAGTGGGAACCAGGGACATGATGTTTGAGTGGCTAACATGTCTCCTAGGGGTGTAATTGCTGATGTGGATAGGTTTTCTTGATGAGTTCCATCGATTCCATTTCCTTAAGGTAATCAAGGAGATTGAATCCCTTATAGTAACCTTTCTCATCACATGTTTTCCCAGTTGTTTGGCTGCTTGGGTGGACCCGGGAGAGGGGATGTTACAATCACTAAATATATAATCTCTTATTTCTAATAGAATAAATATTAGATAAAGGATTATTTGAAAAAAATTGACTAAACTCTATTACAAAGAGAAACTTTATACTTAGATTGTCACTCTGTTTGATTAAGTAATTTCATTTTTATCATTCATTAAATTTGTTCACTGGAAATTGCCCATCGAATCTTTCTCCGTCCTTGTTTATCCAAGAAAAAAGTGAACAACATGAGTATAAAAAAAATAGTGATAATATGATATTATTAATTACATTGTGACTAAAGCAGTATTATATTTTATGATGTGGCATTATTATAGCCAAAGGCCTAGCACAAATTTTCGAACCTTTTTCCTATTTGATGGGAGAGAAAATAATATGAAGTGACTTTTATATATGTAATATTTATGATCAGAAAAAATTCTCAATATTTCAGTAAATGCATAATTTGTTTTAAGAATGAATAGTTTTCAAATAGTATTAAATATTAAGCATTATAAATCAGATAAACATATAATTCTAGCAAAATTCATATCAAGAAAAATAGTTTATTATTCAAATAAATTTATAATTTTACACAAAAAAATTCATAAAAGGAATTAAAAGAACATGAATGTGTCTACTAAATAGCGTGGCCCTATTAAAGTAACCCATAACCACCATGCCAATGTTTACCAACACTAGGCTAAATAATATAATGGAACGAAACACATGGCATTAGGCCCTACATTTTTTTGTTGCCATTAAACTTAAAATCCAAGCATTCTTATTCAAAATTTGTTCGAGAGGTGCTAAAAAAGCACATTTGAAATAAAAAGATCAAAATTACAATATTCTTGAGTTTGTAAAAAATTACAATATTCTTGAGTTTATAAAAAATTCCTTGTAACTCAACTCAACCACACATTTAGATGCATCAACTACTTTGGCTAGCCTTTCCAATTCCATTAGAGACATCCTATCTGCATAAACTTAGAAAGTCGAATTATGAGAATGTCCTCGATGCTCTTAGAGGTCAATGATTGCCAACATTGGTTTTAATGGTATTTTGGGTAAAAATGATTTTCTTTGTAAAAGAGTTTTCAATTTTCAATGTTATGATTATAGAAATTGGACATTTTATGAGTTTTTAATATCAACGAATCACTAACTATGTAATTAACATTAGCAATTTTGATTGATGTGTAAGTTATTTCAACATAACTTGAGTTGTCAAATTTTAATTATAGATAAAATACAAATATATGAAATGCATGTCTCTGGCAGAAGGCACAAAGAATTGAATGCAAGTGTTGTGTCTTTGTATTCCCCTCGCATAGCAATTTGTACCTCGTTCTTTTTCATTATGGCAAGGGGCTACCTGATGAGGTACATAAATAGTTCACTTTATTTTAAAGTATTTCTAGGTGATATTGTTTGAAACATGGTGGCAAGGGGTCGTCTTATCAAGTACTTCATTTGTAGTTCTAGTTTACTTGGTTTGAAGAAGAGAAAAAAATTATTTGACTTGAGTTTATTTATCATTGATTTTAGAAAGTCAAATTATGAGGATATCGTCGACAAGAGTCTCTATATACTTTGTTACCCATTTCATGAATAGTTTTATTCCAACACCTCTCATGTCTAGTTTCATAGAATATATATATATATATATATATATATATATATATATATATATATATATATATATATATATATATATATATATATATCCTATGGGTCTTCTACTAATGCACAAATTTGCATTGATCAGGTAATGATAGACCCATATGGTCTTAGTCCAAGCAACATGTCGGAATGGGTTGACTGGTATTATAAATTCCTTCCCTTCTCCTCTCTTCAATTTATGCAAACATGTAGTAATGGATTCATGAGTATAATAAATTATTTCCCTTCTTCTCTCTTGAATTTATACAAACAATACACAAAGAAAGAAAAGTGAAAATAATTGAAAGAAAGAAACTATAATGGAGATAATATTTGGTTATTATTGCAAGGTCTAATATTTAAATCAAAGTTCCAGAATTCAAATCTCCAATGTTAGTATTCTCGAAATTGTTACATCTAAGTCAAAGATGCATGCTCGAGCTTCATAGTCTCTGAAATATTATCATAATATGTAATGAATATTAGACTATATCCATAACTGCAACAATAAGAATATAGTTAGGAGGAGAATAAACAATTCAAACATGTTGTGATTTCTGGTTCAAAAACATAGAAAAAACAAGAATGAATTGAGTGGATGCATTGACTAAATCATTGTTTGGGAAGCATCTATCCTTCTGCAACAATCTTCATGAAATTGTTTGATTATTTGAGATGAATAGTGTTTCCTTAGCTAAATCAAGGAAACACCTTCATTATAAATCTCAAACTTTGATTATCATAAATTTAGACTTTGCAAAATGTTTAATCTCATAAACATACATTATTTACATAAATTATTCATATTCTATCTATTGATTATTATTATTTTGGAATGTATTTTTTATAATCTAATATGATGATATAGATGTGAAATTGATCATATAATTAAGATAAATCATATAAAAATAACAAATTATTTTATTATGATTAAAACTAAAATATTTATATATAAATTAATAAATAGATAAAATAATTGTAGTTATAATTAAAGTAAGAAAAATTTTAGTTTATGATTAAATTAAATATATTAATATCCACTTGTACAAAATGCTTATAGCTGGACTGCGGTATGTTCCAAATATTTACATGGTTACCCTGGATTGTTAGCTTCATTCTCAATGAATATGATTATTGAGAATCGAAGCAATCCCAAGGAACCTTAGGAGGCATGACAAGGCAACATAAGGTTTACAAGAGAGTTTGAAAGCTTAAAAAGAAACTTTCAATTTAAATGAGCACATTGTTAAGTTTTAACTAAAGCATAAACAATTTTGGCATTGGAAGTGGAATTACTATCTGTAAAATAGAGTGTAATTAATACAACAAAAAAGGGACATGACAACTTGGGTCATCAAATACCTATCTACTACCTTTATTACTCTGAAACATAATTTCAAATTGCTTTGAATAATCTATCTTAGTTCATTACTTCGATCACAGATGCAGAAGTCGAATGAAAAAAATTCTATGCTCAATACTTCTTTGGATATGGTATTTCAAAATAGAAGATTCTACATATTTTATGTAAGTATTACGCTCATAATTATGAACAACCCTTATAATTTTAGGGACATTTAGGCTTAGATATATCATTTGATTTCTCTCTAATTATGATAAGTACATAGCCACGAAGTTTTTTTATTAATAATTTTTGTATTCTTTTTTAATAAAAACCATTTTAAGCTTAGTTTTTTTCATATATTGAGATAAAGATTTTTGAAGTGAAAAGTATAAAAAAAGTTTTACACTTCCATGGATTTTATTTTTCTGTATGGGTAATGAGTGTAGAATATTAATAAATTTTAGTTACAACATTTCAATCATATATTGCTTATACGAAAGAGATATATAAATTTATGTATGTACAAAATAGAGTTGAAACATAGCATTTATCTACATACGTAAACTAATAAAGAATGTGGTTATATCAATTTTACATTTATCATATGTTAAAAAAATGAGTCTTTAGAATTAAAAATATATTTTAGATTTAAAATATTATATTTAGTATTTAAATTTCCATATATATATATTTAAAGATGTTGCAAATTATAATAAATTTATAAGTTGTTTATACAATGTTTTAATATATAAATATATTCGTTGGTTTAGCAATAATTTTTTTTAATTATTTTTATTTGCTGGTTTGATTTATTGATGATTTGAAGATTGTATAGTTTATATAATGTTAGATACCTAATTCTTGGGTTGCAATTTGGGTTATGGTGTATTAGGGTGATTAGTTATTGAAGTTCAAGAAACCTGGAAACTGAATCCAATGATTTTATAATTGTATTTATACATGTATATTTCCATCATTATTTGAGTTAAGTTGAATTCATTTTCCACCAATTTGTGTCTAACAATGGTATCAGAGTTGTGGTTCAACTGCCCTGCATATTAAGTTGAGTCGGTCTTCTAGAGTTGAGCCACTAGTTTTGTGGCATTTATGAGCACTCTTGTTTCATATTCACTTTGGAGTTAAGAGACTTGGAAACTACAAAGAAAGTTGGAGTTTGAAATAGATTAAGATTTGAACATAAGTGGAGAAATTCCAAGTGAAGTCGCAAAGAATTCATTGTGAGAGTGGGAGACAAATATCTTGAGCAATATCTGGATAAAAATGTGTATCTCCACCCAATGTAAATCCATGCCCAAAGAAGTAAGTATGTTGTAATGATACTCATCATTCTCAAATCTTCTTTTCCTGATCGAGATTCCTTATGATGATCGTGATTCAGATGAATAATTTTATGATCATGATTTTAATCTTGATGAATTTGTGCTCAATTCTTACACTCTCTCTGGCTCTACTGAGTCAGTTTTCTTTGACATATATTTAGTTTAAAAAATTACAAGTTCGACAGGTAATAATGCTTTCTTTCTTGCTTCTTACCAAGGTTATTAAAAATTTTATTCCACACTTGAATAGATTGAGATTCCTTTTTGGTGTAACTTCCTTCTTTTTCTTTCAGGAGAAAGGTTTTAAATGAAATATGGAAAAGTTTTAATTATAGATATGATGATTGATCAACCCTGGATTTCTTCTTCTTGGAAAATTTTGAACATATCCCATGAATTAAAGACAGGGTCCCTAGGATTTCAATATCTAAGAAAATTTAAAGCATTTCTAGTTCCAAGTCACTTGAAGTCGCCAAGCCTGGCATTTCCACTTGGAAATTGTATGGAAATGTTGGTGCTGAAAACTGAATTTGTTGCAAAGAGTGTTTTGAAGCATTTTTGAAATAAAATATTTTATCTGATAGCATTGGTGAAAGTCTTTTTTGCAAAAAATGGAGAAAATTAATGATTTGATAAAGTTATTAAATACCCTAATGATCTCTAATGTTCATAATAGTGTCAAAATCACCAAAGACACACTCTCTAACATCCAAAGATGTTCACTAAATGATCAAAGAAAAATTAAATTCTTTGAGCTAGAGATGCAATTACAGCGAGATGAAATTTAGAAGAAAAAATGTGATTTTGAACTGGTGTATGTTCAAAACAACACTTTGTTTGAGTCTGACTATAATCTATAGTCAGGGATGGAACAAACCATTTCAAGAGAAAATTTCAATGCAGCTGAAAGTCCTAATGAGAAGCATGTCATCTCGAAATCCTTTATAACACCATGGGAAGAAATTACACATAACAAACACAAAATTGGTTTGGGGTATAACAAATATGTCCTGGATATATCTTTTCATCTTCTTGATTTTTCTAAACCTATACAATTTTGTAGCAGTGGATTTATGGATGGTGTTGTTCCAGAACAAATTGATTGATGTCAATAATGTAATAGAGTTGTACAAGCAGAAGATTAGTGTTTTGCTCTTGAACCGTGTGGGAATTGTGGAAAGAAAAATAGCCATTCAAACATATGTTCCAAAAGGAATATTGTTGCAAGAGATAAACTAAATTTTGGATGCGTTGCTTCCTGGGATTGGTAAAAAAAATAGAGAAATTTACAAGTCATAACACAGGATATGTTCGAGGGTATTAACTAGCCTTGCAGTGATAAAGAGTACTTCATCTTCTCACCCTAGGGGGGAAATGATGGAATTGGTGGTCTGCTATAGGTTCAATGCTTTATCAAATGAGCCTCAAACAGAGATCAAAATTTTGTTGCTAGAGTCTAGAGTCCCATATCATTTTTAGAGTTGTAGACAAAGTTTTTGATTTATGCTCTATGATAATGAGCAGGATTTCATTTTTTTTGCATGCTCGTTTTATTTATTTGAGAACTTCTATGAAGGTTCCAAAGTCAGTGTTGGTTGAGACCTTGAGTTCTCCCATATTTTGGTATCGTTTGTGGTTTTCTCTTAAAACCATCATCATTGGTTTGTGGTCATCCTTTAAAATCATATCTAAGAGGAATTCAACTGTTATTTCAGATGCATTTCTGCAATTTTATCTCTCATTCTTAGAATTTGATACATCCCTTCAGATTAAGGGGAAAATATTAGACACCTAATCACTAGGTTTTGATTTGGGTTATGGTATATTAGGGTGATTAGTAATTGAAGTTCAAGAAACCTAGAAACTGAATTATATGGTTTCATAAATGTATATGTACATGTAAATTTTCATCATTCTTTAAATTAAGTTGAATTCATTTTCCACCAATTTGTGTCCAGAACATAATACTTCATGATATGATGATAACCCATTGAGCCTCCCTCTTAAGAAAGCTACTCAAATTTCTTATATAAAAATGATTCTTTGCATTTCACTATAACATCATATAAATTTCATTTTCAATATATTATTTTTTATAGTTATATATGTGATAATATTATCAATAAACTATTTAAATTTATTAAACAAAATTTAATGTTTTATTTTATATTTTGAAATATAAAGTAATGTAACACTATATATTAGATATAGATATTATTTTATATGAGATATGGATATTATTTTATAGTTATATTTATTTTCATTCATGTTTCCACGGTATCATTTATGTGTATCTATAACACCACTAAATATAAACCTTTATAAATAAACAACTATTGAATTCAAATTAATGAATTTTTTTAATAATAAATTAATATCATTGATTTCACCAAAAATTCATTTTATTTTTATGCATATAGGTATATCATTATGTGATTCTTTATATGTTAAATAAGAATAAAATGTTTTTAAAATAAGAATAAAGATCACTTATAGTAAATAAGGATAAATCTATATTAACTATAGATTTATTAAGTGTTGAGGGATCAAATCTCTTAATTTTTTAAAGTGAAAAATGTGTCAAAATGTTTGTACCTAGAGAGATTTGATTCCTCTTAAAACTAATAAATGTTTTGTTAACACGGATCTATGGTGGTCATGTGTGTGTAATATGTCTCGAAAGACTCATTTTATGATTTTTATTTTTTATGAGAAATTTAAAAAATATGTTGTGGAATATTATTTTATTTTTATTTTCTAACATTAGAAAAATATTTAAGGAAGGAGAATTTATTTTAGAATATTAATTCTCTCGCAAATATGATAAGAGGTTAACATGAGAAATTGCCCTCTAACTGTAAGGGGAAAAAATTGAAGTAATTATGCCTAAGAAGGAAGGAAAAATAAAAAAGGAATCGAAGTGAATATTCCTTCTTGTCTCTTGGTTGAACCTTGAATTTTGAAGAAAAAGGAACAAAATTGGAAAGAAATATTGGGTAGAGATTGTAGACCACCAAGATAGTTATAGGGTTAGAGCAAAATACTCTGTGATGGAATCTGAACCAAACACTATGGGAGATAAATACAATATTTGGATAACTCTTACCAATGGGAGATAAAGACTTGTAAACCCAAAGAAAGGGTTTCTAGGATGTTGCATCAAGTTGAAGAGGAAAACAAGCTCCAAGAAAATCTTTTTGGTTAAACATGATAGTTAGAGGAAGAGTTTGGGTGGAACTGTCTACACATGTTAGTTCAATGTTGGGAGGAACGCGGAGACCTCTAGCATATTTTTGAAAGGAAAGAGATAAGTGTTTATCCTTGAAATACTTGTTTGAGTTGTATGAGTTATGCATGTATATTGGTTGAGATATTAATCATAGGTTCTAAAATTGATTGAAAAATAGATCACTATATTTGTAGGAAGAACTCTTTAATTGTAGGCACACAAGATATAAAAATTGGGTTCAAATGAAAGAGAACCTTGTGTTTTACCGGTGAAGGTAAAAATTGAGACTCTATGTGCATTTAAATATATTGCTATGTTAGGTTCAAGTACAAAAAGTAATAACTCCCAACTTGAATAATAGAAGATTTGTTTTAGAATAACAAAGTTTTTTGTTATGAAAATAAAATGTTTCATGTGTAATTTATCATCTACTATTATCTACTATTATAAGGAAAACAAAATCTGGGTTTTATGCCAAAGTTAGGCTCCTAAATCCCCAAGAGTAAAATATTACTCTCAAGATTTGTAAGTCTATCTCAGGCATTGGAAGATTAAGATGAAAATAACTAGTAGTGATTTCCCATTACAAGTAACCACAGTTGTCTCTTGACTAAATAAGGTATTTAAATATATACATAATAATAGTTCATGTACTTATATGTATATTATAAAAGCAACCTATAATATAACGAATACAAAACATTACATTGAACATTGTACATTTGATAAAGGAGAAAAGTGACTACATTATCGAAAGAAAATATGAAAACCAATATTTATCAACTACAAAATATTTCATTGTCCACCTAGAAAACAAAAGAAGAGATTTGATTCTTTGATGTATGTGTAACTAAAGAAAATTATTATGTCTTGTTACCAATAATTAGTTAATAATTGTGATAGTGGTATTCCATAAAAGTGTTGTAAAAACAGAAACCCATAAGGGTTTAAGCACAATCATCGTCAAGAGAGTTTGAGGAAAAGTGCCTTTGATATAATGAAATATTAAAAGAACTGTAAATATTGCAGAAATAAAAGTGCATTTGTGTAGCCAAGTCTAAATAGAACAATAACCCATGTCTTTTTGGAGCTCTAAGGGCTGAAAGGCATCAAGCTATAAAGAATATTTATATAGTTGAATGAATATACTAGTGAAACAAAAAATAACCCTCATGTAAGGTGGTTACGCAAGGCAATGTTAAATTAATAAAGAAAAATCATCATAAAATTCAAGTAAGGGAGAGAGGGTTGTAGCTACAACATTATCTTAAAAATTCTTTAAATCCCTAACACTGTGAATAGGACTAGTATAGGAATAAGAAAAATATTCAAATTGTAGTAGCCCAGATGCACTCTAAGGATGCCATTTAGCCATTATAAACAACTTGGTAGAAAGGAGCAATAAATTTAGAACCTAGAACCAACATCAACATTTCAATAAAAAAGGTAAAAGACTTGGCAATAACCCCTTTCCACTGTAACAAATCCATGTACCTATGAGTACAAATAAGAAAATGAAATGAGTCATAAACCTTTACAATATAATTCTATCCAATTAAAAAGAGGGAGCAAGTACTAAGGTTAAAGAAGCATCATATCTGCAGAGGAGTCGAGAGATTTTGCTCCCTTTCGATCACATCTTGCGAGAAAAGAGAGAAAAATTTTAGAAGAAAAATCGTTAATAGTAAATATACTACCCAAGGAAAATATAGCTTTAAAGGATTTCCTTTTAAAATTCATACATGAAAGTTTCTCCAACAACTCGAGTGAGTTTGGAGCCAAAGGCCTCCATAGTTGATGGAGGGTATAATGATGAACCAAAAACCCTCACTCCTGTCGATGAACGTAACCTATAGATGTAGTGACGAAGTCAAGAAAAGCCTCAGGTTTCACTATGAACAAATGAAAGAAAAGGAAAAAAAAAATTGAACTGGATTTTTTTTTACATAGAGCCACATATACCTCGTGCCGTTGCACTAGGAGATAGAGGAGCCATGGATTCTAACCCAAATAGTTGTAAATCCTCAAGGAACTCGATTAAGGAACCATAGACAACTGGATAATGAAACAACATGCATTAAGCTTTCAAGGCAGAGAGCGAAGCTATAAACCTCGATTGAGGAAAGTGAAAAATGAGACAATGTTGACGGGAGAGGGTAGGTCATTACCCTAACCCCTGGCTTTAGGCTTAAGTGATCTAAGCCATCCCTTGTTAACATACAAACCAGATCATTGGTAACTTAATTTATAGCAGTGCCACATAGGAGTGGGATATCCTCTCCATGTGTTAAATTCCATGTGAACAAAGTTTAGTGGTTAGACATGTGGTCTAAGTATATATGAACATATTTATATACAAGGCACCTTAACCTTGATGATGTGGAAATAAATAAAACGAGAAAACGTAACCCTGCACATAAAATCAAATGTGCTCTGCGTGAACAGTTACAAATAGTCAAGAATAATTCATAATAAAAATATATATACAATCACATATATTATAACGTGTGGACTGAAGGGTTAACACATGTGGTGTCCATGTTAATCCATGTGTTATCGTAAGTCTAAAAGAAACTTATAATCACTCAATGTTTGGAATTTTTTATGGTCAATTATTAAAAACATGAATGTATTATACAAGTGAAGAAATGGAGATTTATATAAGTAAATACCAATTTGAGCGAAATAAAAGAGATTTAAGCTGGTCTTCAATGGGTATCATTGAAATCTAAATATAAATGAAGTCACGAGGAAAGAAATTTAAAGAAACCTGTGTAAATTATATATATAAGTGATGTTTTATCTTTAATTTTAATAGGTGTTCAAGACTGTAAGTACATTCTAGTGAGGATACAAGATGGAAATTTTTAGTTTCAAAATTAAATAATAAATAATTAATTTCTCCTTTTATGATAGTATTGTTATCTTTTACATTTATGAATAGTTAAACATGTAAATTTTTATAGTTATTTATTTTTATTTTCAGTATGTTACATGTGGTATGAGAGTGAAGGTTTCAGCATTGTGGCCTTTGAACTAGTCATGTTGTTATTTAATATTAATATTGTAATGTTGTTGTATACATAGAGAAAGATATCAAGAAATGAACTTGTCACAGTGTATATAATGGATGGACCTCAAGAAATAGTTCACATAGGGGAAGAAGAAATGTATGCACATTTGGAACAATAGGTGAAATACCCACTAGAACATTGTTAGATGTGGTAAAGAATTTGCAGAAAAAACATATAAACTCACCAGTAGGACATGAACAATTACTGAAGGTTGGTGCAAAGCAGGAACAACTCATCTAAAACTTAATAGAAAACTTGAACCCCAAGACAATGGAATCATGAGGAAAGAGGAGATTTGGGGTGAGACCTCCAAGTGAAGGATTGTAGTAAATCTGGAATAAATTCAAGAGGAAGGGTTAGAGGAAGAAGAGTAACATAGTTTCTCGAGAATGCAAACAAAATTAGAAAAAAATCCTAGAATAGGGTTGCATGGAGAATTTAAGAATACTCAACCCCCAAACTTTGATGGAGAAATAGAAGAGGCGATTGAGCCCTGGTTTTTTAACATTAACATAAAATTTTAGGTATATGACTATTCCTTTGAACTAAAGGCCAATTTGGCTACATCTTAGCTACAGGGAAAGACTTCCATGTGGTGGGAAGAAATGAGGACAATTCATAACCTAGGAAGAAGAGAGGTTGAATGGGAAGAATTCCAATGTTCATTTAAAGCGTAACACCCAACTGACCATTATTTTCACAAAGGAGCTAGCGAATTTCATGAACTAAAATTGGGACAAACTACATTGGATGAGATGCCTAATAATTTCACACATTTATTGCATTATGTACCATATTTCAAGGATGAAAAAAGGAAAAGTTTCAATGATTCTCAAGGTGTCTTCCACCATATTTTCAAGAATAAATTGCGTATGATAACTCGAATACCATGGGTGTGGTAATAAAAAGAGATCTAATATGTTAACAACAAGCCAAGAATAAGAACAAAAATTTGAAATCTTGGCCCAACAAGAAAAAGGATTGGTTGGCTCAATATGGAAAGTGTGGGAAATCTAGGTCCTTTAAGCAGCGCAAAAAAAGTAATTAGAACTAGAGCTAGAATAAACATAGTAGCCATTTATAAAAAACCCAAGGTGAATATTAAGTTAGGATAAACAAGAAGATGTCAATAAAAGGGGGGCTATTAAGGATAAAGAACCTTTATAGTGTTAGGGTTATGGAGAGCCTTATTTATTGTGAAATTTCCCCTATAATATTGATCTATGAAAAAATTATAGCACCTTCAGGAGGTTTCTATAGTCAATGACGTACCCAAAAATAGAACACATATGAATGTGGCACTGGAAGGATGCCATGAAGAACAACAATCTAGAATGGTGGCAATTGAAGATACTACATTTGATCGAACTGTTTCTGTATTAATATATCATGGTGCTACTCTAAGTTATATTAGCCCTCAAGTGGCAGAAAAATGTAAAATTAATTCTAAGAAATATAATAATTCATGCTATTTTAGATGGCCATAAGGACAAAAGGAAAAGTTACAAGCAATATAAGGCATGTCCAACATCTCTTAATGGAATTCAAATAACCATAGACTTAAATATTTTACCTTTGTGATCATATGAATCCATAATAGGGATGGATTGGTTGGAAAGGCATTGGGAAATCGTAAATTGTCTAGACAAAATTTTTACCTGTACAATTGAAAATGGAAAAGTGTGAATTATAAGAGGTATACCTAGACTTGTATCTATATGGTAGATATCATCCTTGCAACTAAAAAGGGCTACAAGAAAAGGATGTCAACTTTTCATAATTGTAGTGGAGGATCACACTTTAAATAAAACTGATAAATCTATAAGTAACTTGAAATTTATTGAGGGTTACTCGAACATATTTCTTGATGAAATTATAGGCCTACACCAAAAAGGGAGATAGATTTCTTCATAGAATTAATACCAAGGGAAACTTTGGTGTCAAATGTTCTGTATCAAATGAGTGTACATAAGCTAATTTAATTAGAAAAGAAATTGCAAGAGATTCTTAATGAAGGGTATATAGGATCTAGTGTGTCACCGTGGGGTGCACCGGTTCTTTTTTTCAAAAAGAACAATAGGACTTTTAGAATTTGTATTGATTACCGTCAATTAAATAATTTGACTGTTAAAAATAAGTACCCTCTTCTAAGGATAGATGATTTATTCAAGTGAGTAAAATAGGGGACTATATTTTCAAAAATAAACCTCAGATCAAGGTATCCACAACTCATGATTAAGGAAGAGGATATACTAAAAACATCTTTCGACACAAGACACAGACATTATGAATTTACAGTTCTAGCCTTCCAGCTTAGTAATTCTCCTCTCACCTTCATGTTCAAGATGAACAGTGTGTTGAACAGGTTTTTGGAAAAGTCTATGTTAATCTTTGTAGATGATATATTAGTCTACTCGAAGGCTCAAGAAGAGAAAAAACAACGCTCGGAAATAATGTTGCAAACCTTGCGAGAGCATCAATTATTTGCAAAATATAGTGCTATGTTCGAGTTCTTTTAGGAAAAGATATAATACCTTGGGTATGTAATATCTAAGGAGGGTATAATGGTAGATCCTAAGAAGGTAAACGACATTTTGAACTTTCCAGCTCTAAAAGACACCGTTGATATAAGATCATTTATGGGAATTACTAGGTACCACCACAAATTTATAAAGATATTTGCTAAGATAGCACATCCCATAACCTGATCGTGGTGGCACCTATTCCACTAGGAACCCCACCATTGTTTCTTTTCATTTTCCTTAATTGTAGCATAACTTACTATTTTTGGTAGCTTTTAAGGTACTAAATTTCTGGAGCTCTTTGAGGGACTATAATATGTTTTTTGGGAAAACAGAGAGACGAAAAAAGTTCCAAAAAAATTTAGTTGTTTTATTTCAACATCCTCTTTAATATATTAGAAACAAGGTATTATGTTAGCCAAACAGAAATCATATGCAAAAGTTACAACCCTAGGAAGTTGACATTCCAACTTACCCCATTGAGGCCCACAAGATTTTGGAGCTTCATCTCGTAGGGCTAGGTTTTTGGATGTTTAGGGCTTCTCATTACTTCTGAATGATAAAAAGGACACCACGCCTCATTGTAACATAGTCCAAAGACATGTAGCCACAACATCTCCTTTCAGATATAAGCTACCATCACTCGAGCTAGTTTATTTCCATCTTGTATGTAAGCATATTTCAGTTCTTGGATATCAATGAAATGGATTTTTATTTATGTTGCATCTCAGTGTTTATGTTTGTATCTATATTCTATTTTGTTCCTGTATAAGACTGGACCAATGGTATCAGAGTGGTCTACTCTTTCTTTATTTTTATTTGCATGTCCCCAAGGAGGTCAAGGTATAAGGAGTCAGGGCTCAAACTAGTTGAACTTTACAAGACCAACCTTGCAAACCATGACACCTCCCATGGGGAAAGAAAAGAAAGACCAGGGAGCAAGCAATGCTTTCAAAATATTGCTTAAGGAATCCCTTGAGAGAGGGAGGAACATAACGATGGATAACTTTTCCTAGACCCTTTGGTGGCTACCCACAGGTGACACATCTTCATCCATAAACCACTCTGGATGTGCCACTCCCTTTAAGGTACAAGTCAACTTTGACATTCCCATATTTGAATGCCAAATAGATACAGACGCCATAGATAAATGGTTAAATATATTGGAAGGATTTTTTTTTATTCATGACTCTTCCAATCGGGTAAATATTACTTTTGCACTCCTCAAAGCCGCCCCCATGTCAAGGACTAGTGGGAAACCTACCATGAAGACAGGGACAAGAGGGAACCTTCACTATTTTTAGCCACACCCACTTGGAATTATTTTTGAGATTCCATCAAGGAACACTATTACCTTGTCGGGAGCTATGAAGGTTAATATATAAAGCAGACCATGTTGTGGTGGGGAAGGGACGAAGACATGCTAGAGTTAACAAATATGTTTTATACCCTTCGCACGAAATTAGGTATCAAGTATTCTGAGTGGCATTTGTTACTCAAGTACTATGGCTATCTACACAAGTACATTTAGGATGAGATGGATTTCCTAGACATCTCCCTACTTGGCACTGCTTATTGATAGAATGTCAAGATCAAGCTTAAATTTAAATAGAAGAAGCGAGAATTTGGATCTATGAATACGAAGCAAGGGGAAGGCACCCCCAAATTGAAGAACAAAGGAAAACTCCAAGGTGGGGAAACCCAAGACAAACCATTGAAGCCGCAAGCAAATAAAAACATGATGAACAAAAAGAAGGACAAAAGGAAATGGCGTGAGTTCCATAACAGCCCCATTCACAACACAAGTGAGTGTCGAGCGAAACCCTCAAAAGTGAGGTCATCGCAATTTTAATAACATCTTCAATGAATATGCTATAAAACATAAATACAAACTCATGTTTTCAGCTTCTAGGAGATCAAAGAGATCACTGAGTCAAAAGTATACTATAAAATGTCGAGACAAACTCATATTTTCACCTTCTAGAACATCCAAGAAATCACATATTTTCATATGTTAAGAGCGTTTTTAACATTTTATTAGACAGATACAACTTTTCATCAAGAAATCTTGGAATTAAATCTTGGATACTAGCCTATATTTGTAATCCAAACCCAACCACCCAAAAATCGTCCTAGACCAATTAGCCAAATTTCAAACATTGAGAAGACCCAATATTCATCCACAAGGATATTCAATGTGGGATGTTCAACACTCCACATAGCACGATGGACCTAATTTTTATTGGCCTCGAATTGGTCACCTTGTACATTAACGCTAAGAACAATAATAGTATGGTGGAGAAAGAAACCATAAGAAGATTGATTGATGACAACTTTGTTGGAAACATTGGCAAAAGAACATCCCTCCCGCGAAAGGCACTAAACATATAATAAGGGTCATATCCATGTGGGGTAATCGGATATTCCCATTGACGTAAATTTGATCTTTAAATACGAGGATGACCAGTGAGCTTTTTATATGGTAATGTTTTGGTTTTGAATTTGGAGGAGCAGGTTCTTCAGAGCTGGTCTACGATGATATAGAATTTGGCTCGAGAAATCTTTTGAAAGGCTCAATCAAAGGTGATAAGTTTTTGGGTTTTGTCTGAACAAAATATTGTTCCATTCTTCAGTCTTCAAGTTATGTTTCAAATATCCTATGGAGGTTTATGATCACTGTAGGTGTTTAGTATTGGCTCTGCTCCACCGTGTTTTGCCTCTGTCTTCAAATGCTAGGTTTATGTGTTTCATAGCATGTTCCTATATCACCTCATGCACTTTGTTCTCTTTCACATTTTAATTATCTTTGCTATTGCTCAATATATTCTCTTCTATATATGTGTAACCCATTTCCACCCTCTGCGACATCGTCCATATGCCATCTAGGTTTAATTCATTTAGAGACACTTGGTCAACCTTCTTCACTGAGGAAGAACCTTGTTTGCTCCTTAATGTTTTTTCTTACATCCGAGAACATTGGCCTTGCATCTACTATATCACCCGACCTTGTAAAAAAATTGTCTTCGGGGTATTTAATTACTGGATGTCCTTCTATGGCTGTTATTGCTTCTGTTGTATCGAAGAACCTATAATTTTCACCATCCTCTGGTCTTCTCCTACCTGAATTGGTCATTCATCTCTAGTCTCTTGCCGGTTACATTTTTCCAGTACCAGAATTATTCTTTTCTCCGACGGTTTGTATTGTTCCGAGGATAGTAGGTGGCATTTACTACTGGGATCACATCCCATTTGCCAACACTTGTTTGTCAGGCACTTCCCCATGTGCTCCAGGATCCTCGTACATCCCCCCTTTCAATTTGGTATTATTCCCAGTGTCAATATCGACCTTTTTTCCCGATTGGGATGATATCCTTACGACATACTTCATTTTTGGTGGTCTGTGGGTTTATTCTCCGCTCATCACATTTCCCTCGTGAACATTCCTCCAGGTCCCCGAGGGGATCACAGTTATTTCAGGACCCTATTTATAGCTTTTCTCAGCTACCCACCTATACATTGTTATTTATTATTGTCAGACGATGCTTTGGGATCCGATTTTGGCCTTTTCGTGCTTTGGGTGTTATGGTGGGTCACTACTCTGACTCATCTACCAATGAGCCCCTTATTCAGGCCACTATGGATGCAGAGTCACTCCTGCAATCTGATGGTGCTGACTGCTGGGGTGGCCTACGTTCACTAGACACTTGGCACAACATATTAGGTGATTCCCATCTGCGAGAGGGCGACCATGCATCCCTATTTTCACAGGGTGGTGAACATCTTACATGGGGATGACATTCGAAACAAAAGCATCATTCAATTAAAACCACTTCCCTGCTACCTGCATTATCTTTGGACAATGTTGTTCTGTCTGACAGGATTACCAGTATATAGAAGAATGATCTCGTAGGAAGGTGTTACTTCTTGGAAATTTCTAACCCAGACAAGAGAGACTAGGTAGAGAAGAAGTGGAAATGAATTCTAGGTTACATGCTGACTGTCGTGCGACTTTTGAAAGGTTGGTATAGTTTCCATTTTCTAAGTCAGGAGGACTTGGAAAAATTGAAATCCATGCCATGGATTAATGGGAATAGCTTCCTAGCGCTATGTCACTAGTACATTGGATACAATTCTCTCCACAACACGCCAAAAAACAAGCTCACCTAGGTGAACTTATGGGTTTGCCAATTGAGATATGTACGAAATAGGTCCTTATGGATTATGATCATGCAATTGGAAAACTTATTTATATAGACCCTCCATGCTTGGGGCTCTGGACAAGCGGGTGGCTTGGATCTTGATTGAAAAGGAACACCGTGGTAGCTTTCTAGACCATATAGATTTGTTTTGGGGTGAGACTCAGCTATCACAGAGACTGGACTCCTGGGGAGTTCCTTTCCGGTGTTCACTTTTCCACCACACTGGACATCTATTAGCATAATTCCCACGTCGACCGAGAGGACGGTTACATGGCAAGCCTTTCTCTGGCAAATTTCTGAAGTCTCATCATGGGGGAGGTTGGCCTGCACAAAGCTTTCGACATAGAATCTCTACTTGACAGCATTCAAGTATTCCCCTTAGCTCCTATCCTCCCTGCTCTCATACATTAGACTCTCCTCTAAATGGTTCAGCGCCCATTTTGGTTCCTTCCTCTCTATTATCTTCATTGAATTCTAATTTCCTGGCTCCCTCTAGTCCAATAATACACTCGCGTAAACCCTCTCTAGGATCAATCCAACATGGCCTGAAAAATCCACCACCTTTCTCGGCTCCATATCTATCCCACAACTTACCCTCCACCACCCAAATCACATGCGTTCCATCTTCGTCACCTTCCATTTTTGCTAACTGGAATAAGGGGCATATGACCAGTGTCACTCCGACCAACTCGCCACTAAACTCACCTACCAACTCAATGGCCAGTGACACGTAATTTCTACTTGATAGAAAATCATTGGACTTGTGGACCCTTACCATCCACAAGCCATCCAGATCTCCTACCCCACACATCAGCCCTACTTCTACTGGTAACACCATTGTCTAGAGGAAACAAAATCGTGGAAGTTGGCATTTTAGAGGAAGTCCTAGGCCTAATCCTCTTACCTCCCCAATGGACTAATTTTTGGTCAATGTACCTATTACTGGCATGCCCCCCTCAAGGGCCCTTAGAGCACAGCTGCTCGAGAAGGTGTCTCCATGATTTTAATTTTGTCACTAATCTTATGGGGTTTGGGGGCTGCCCTGAAATATCGGGCCCTCAAGAGTGTCTTCTCCTCTCTTCACCCATATATAATTCTTTTCCAAGAATCCATGCACTCTATTCCATAAGTTGTACAATATTTTAGGAAAATGCTCCCGGAATGGCATATATCTACTACTACAGTTGTGGGTCTCTATGGTGGTTTAGTGGAAATTTGGGACCCTAGATGGGTCATTTTTAAAGCATGCGGATGTTTCACGAGCATGCTCTCTGAAGGACATGTCCGAGGAATGGGTGGTTGCATTCATATTTTAAACACCTATGCTCCTTACATAGATAGGACTATTTTCTAGGACCGTTTGTTTTCTTATGGTATAATTGAGTTGGCCTCGCTCATCATTGTTGGTGATTTAAACTATACTATCGCATTGGAATAAGTTTGGGGATGTTCCTGAAGGATTGACCCCTTAGCGAGGATGTTTTGTGATGCTCTTCTAGCACACAACTTTGTGGACATTTTCCCGAAGGAAATGGCTCCCACTTGGGACAATGGACACACTGGTGAGGCATATGTCGCCAAGAGACTTGGTCATTTTTTAATGCGTGAATAATTGATTGCTCACTCTAAAGATGTGTAGATGAATATTATCAACAATTTCTTATCAAATCACAGACCTATAAGACATGTTTTGAAGAAGTCGATGGTGCACCAAGGTATGCCATTTAAATTCAACAAAACCTGGCTAGATGATCTAGAGCTTAACACTTTGGTGAGGGATACATGGCGCTACGACGGGGATATTGAATCCTCCCTTATGGATCATATACTAGACAAATTGGAGACTCTCTGCAGGGAAGTGAAAAAATGGCAGAAGAAAAAAAATCAATCCATGAAAAGAGAGATTAAGGACATTCAATGTGATTTGGACCTCCTCCTCCTGTTGATGGCCACAAACAATCTTCTAGATGCTACTCGCTCACACATTCTGGACTTGGAATTAAAAAGGAAACGAATCTTAGATTTTGAAGAAGCCACTTCGTGGCTTAAGAGTCAAGCTATTTGGATTAAAGAGGGAGACAAAATTACAAAAACTTTCCATCATTATGAAAACCATAGATGTAATATAAATTCTATATGGGGGATTCAAGATGCTGAGGGAAATCATATCGAGTCACAGGAGGAAATCTCTAAAGTTGCAACCTCACATTTCAAAGTGCCATATGACCGCAGCAAAGACATTGATGACGAAGATCTCATATGGGGGATTGAGAATTACACTATTATGTTTGACCAAGAATCAAATGATGCACTATACAGAAGCATCAGTGAGGAGGAATTACTCAGTGTCCTTAAATCATTCAAGGGAGATAAATTCCAAGACCAGATGGGTGGACTGTGGATCTTTTCATGCATTTCTTTGATCTTTTCAAAAAGGAACTTCTGTAAGTGGTGGAGGAGTCTAGATTCACTGGGAACGTACACCATCACATTAAGTCTACTTATATTTCCCTTATCTTGAAGCGTTATCCTCCTACCTGTTTTGAGGACTACAAACCAATTTCATTGTGCAACCTTATCTACAAAGTTATCTCAAAAACCATTGTTGGGCATCTGCAAAGTACTCTTTCGCATCATATATCTCTTGAACAACACGGGTTTCTACAGGGCAGAGAAATACATGATGCCATTGTAAATGCACAAGAATGCATGCATTCGATACATACAAAAAATCTCAATGCTGCCATCCTGCAAATTGATCTGAAGAAGGTTTTCGACTACCTAGATTGGGGTTACCTCGGGCTGGTCCTATTCAAAATAGGCTTTCATCTCAAATTTGCGGAATGGATTATGGCATGTGTGATTAATGTTGATTACTCTGTGATTATTAATGGATACCCTACAAAATTATTTCGGGCAGGGCGTGCACTGAGATAGGGCTGCTCTTTGTCGCCACTGTTATTTATCCTGGCTATGGACGGCTTGAGCCTGCATATTTCAAAAGCGGTGGAATGAGGTCATTTCCACGCTCTAAATATGTGTTGCAACGTCAACATATCACATGGTTTCTTTGTCGATGATGTGCTCATTATGGGTATGCTGAATTGTTTTTCATTGTTATGCATTTTCCATATTTTTAGGAAATTTGCAAATGCTACTGTTTTATATATGAATGTTCACAAATCTATTATTTATCATGGGAATTTTGAATTGGACATCATTGCATATATAAAAAATCTATTTGGAATTGAAGCTGAGTTGATGGGTCATGGTATGAAGTACTTGGGATACCATATCAAACCATCCAAATATAGGAATGTCAATTGGCTATGGATTATATATTGATCTTTTAAGAAGATCTCTGGGTGGGAATATAGAATTCTATCCCCAAGGGTCATGTCATCCTTACACAAGCAGTCCTTAATCAACTAGGGGTATATTGGGCCCATCTTTATCATATTCCTGCTACCATCATTCACTCTCTCAACCATGTTATGGCTAATTTTATTTGGGGTGGTAGTCATGAACATAAGAAATTTCACTTGTCTAAATTATCCAAGATCACTCTGCCAAAGGTCATGGGGGGATGGGGAATTATTGACCTCCATCATTTTGGATGGGCGTTATTAATCAAGTCACTATGGAGAGGTATTTTTGGGATGGAAACATGGAGTCTGGTCATCAAACAAAAATACTTAAAGAATCTTGATTTTATATACTGGTTCCAAAGGGTTTCCATTGGGGTTTCAAATGGATCGGCTATCTGGCTCAGCTTCAAAAAGGTCACAAAGATCTTCCTACAACACGTGGATTGGAACGTTGGCCTAGGTCACAACATTCTCATTGGCATTGACCACATTTTGGGTGCTGGCAATATGGATATGATCTCGAAGTAGCTCTTAAATTTTCTTAATAGAAGAGGCATATACTTTTAGTGTCAAGCCATTTCACTATGGAGGGGTCCATATTGGTCTGGAAGAAAGCACAAGAATTGGGTCTATCTGGGTATTAAGACCTGGAATGCGACCGCGTTGTAGATGGGATGAAACAACTCGGGATTTTTGGTGCTAGCAATCATGATAAGTTAATCTGATTAGGGAAGATGAAGAATGATAACATTAAGTTGTATATATATACCTCTCACTCGATTCCAAGGATACAAAACTGACTAAGAAACATGTTTTACTTGCTTTTTGGAAAACTAATATCCCAAACAAAATCATTTTCTTTACCTAGTTGGTTTTCCATAATAAAAATCTTACTTGGGAAAACATGGAAAAGCGACAATGGGAAGGACCTCGCATTTGTGCTATCTAAAAAGAGGAATCAAAAAATAACAGTCATATTTTGCTTACATGTCAACATACCATTCAAGTATGGAAAATACTTTCGTCATATATTGGTTTTCCCTACATTTAACATGCAGGCATTGTAGATTTTTTACGGTGGTGGAGCTCTCGAAGGTCTATCTAGAGAATCATTCAGCGTATTCTCTTTTGGGAAATTTGGAAGTGGAGAAACAACTGCATCTTTCAAAATTGTACTGGAAATTCCCAAAAGATTATTGAAGATGTTTTAATCAGCCACACACTGCATACATCCAATGAAATTTGCTCCAAAACACCTTGTCAAAAGAGGACTGAACTTTACATGGAATACCCTGTGGGTTCTTTTGATGGTGCTGCTCAACGGCACACAGATGGTTGTGGGTTTTGGCTTGCCATCTCAGAGGCACTGCCATACAAAACATTCTGGCATGGAGGTAGTGGAACTAGCACAAATTCTGAAGCAATGGCATTATGGGGCCTCTTATGGTTTACTAATCTCCTTCATATCCCTCTTATTCATATCCATGGGGATTCAAAAATTATAATTGATCAATTAATGGGCAATGCAAACATCACAAACCCATTATTACATGATTGGCTGAGGAGAATTGAACTACCATGGAATCAACACAGAAACTCCACTATCAGATATGTTGTCAAGGAACAGAATATGGATGCACATGAACTATTGAAGAGGGTCTTAAATGGCAACACTGGAAAAATTCACTTAGAAATTATCCTGAATCAGAAAGTCATAGACATAGGAGACTTCCCATTACCTGGCTATTTTCTTCATCCTCTCTTCCTTTTTGTATAATTTTCTGTAGCTCTACTTTTCTTATAATTGTTTTTCTTTCAATTCATCTGGAGGGATGGACATGTTGTTATTTCACACTGTACAGCTGGCTAGAAGTAGCAGTTGACATGTTGAATGCTTTCTATTTTCTTTTTGGTACTGAACTGCATACAACCTTATCATCCAAGATTATAACTCTGGATTTGTATGAGGTCTATGGATTGTTTCTCCTTTTATGTTTGTATTTGGCTGTACTTGGATGGAATGCTGAAATGGCATCTTCAGATGGAACTTTTATGATGTGGGACTATTTGAATGACATTGTATTCTCCTAATGCTGAGCTATTAATATATAATCATTCTTTTTTCGTACTGAAAAAAATGTATATGCAAGAAAACAAAGGCATGTTAATTGAAGAAAACAAAGGTATGTTATTTGAAGAAAACACTAAATTATCGTAATTATTTGATTATTATTATTATCTAATTTTAAGGTTATGATTAAGATAGATATAAAATTGGTGTATGAGATTTTCTTGTTTGTAAGACAAAAGATCTATTTCTACATAGCGATTTGACTGCTAAATTTATAAAAACATACATACACCACCCTTCTTATTTTTGAACCCATAACCTCTTAAAAAAAAGCAAAACACATAATCTTAAAAACACACTTTATAATATTGCCCAACCACCTGAAAAGGGAAGGGGAGAAATGCATCTATGAAGTTGAATACTCAAACAATCAAGTCAAAGAATTGAAAGCATACTGACTGGTGCGGATCATGGGATAACAATGTTCAAACTTCTTCGAAAATGATAATTGCAACAAAATATAGGTATGTTGCCACGTCTGGTTGATAGCTATTGGTAGACACGGTACCGACTCATAGAGATACAAGACTATTTATTAAACATCCGAGATAAATTGGTGTTTTGGTTTGCGTATCTACATCTACGAGTGGAATACATGCCATCAATGTTTTCTTTATAATATTTATTTTCTGGAATAAAAAAAATAACAAAAAAACTTGATTTCTATGAACCTTGAGAAAGTTTGATGCCATAAATACACTTGAAGAATTATTCATATTCTTATTTTTGTATTTAAATGTCATTTTTGGTGTTTCTTAAAGTACAAATTGAAAAGATTTGTAAAGTATTTTTCATTTAATTAATGAAAAAATATTAGTATTTATCATAAATAAAATATTTAATTTCAAATAAATTTATATCATTTATATATATAAACAAATAAAAATAATATGTATGATTTTTTCTTAAGTCTTACTATGAAAGCAGTTAAGAATTTATTTCCATATTTTTTTAATAAAATTGATATGTAAAATTGAAAAAAAAATATTAATCTCAATCAAATATTTTAATGTCATTTGAAAACCATATTTCAAAATACAGAAAACAATAGAAATGAAACTTTTTTAAATTATTTATTTAATATTTTGATATAACACATATCTTTTGAAATTCTTTATATTTAACATGAAATAAATTTTTAAATAAATATTAATAATAAAAAAAATCAAAATTAAACTTCTAAAGTAAATAAAATATTTCATTTTCCACCCCCCATCAAAAAGAAAATCCTTCCGTTATCACACACATGCTTTCCGGATATTTGTGATTTGCTTTTGGTGCTCTGATTGCATTTCAATGAGTGGTTCAAATTTTCCATGATTTAAGAGCTTGGCTGATTTGGTATTCTCCCCTTTCCTCGTGGATTTTCTATTTAGCTCCTTTCTAGTGATTTTTTTAATGGTTATTTCATGCTAGGTTGGAGGTGGGTCATTCCGTACGGATTTTCTATTTAAGTCATTGCTATCTCTTTTGGGAGGTTGTCTAGTGATTGGTTTAATTGTTATTTCATATTAGGTTAGAGAAGGGTCCACTCCTATTGCAAGATTTTCTCTCTTGGAAAGGCTGATGTGATTTCCCTTTTAAGTGTGTCGCCATTTTCATTTGATCGAGCAACGTATATTTTGCATTCACATCAATAAAAATTAATTATAAACATATTGTTACATCAAATATAAAGAATTTCAACGTTGGAGGGAGCTTCAATAATAATTAATTATGAACATATTGTTACATCAAATATAAAGATTTCAACGTTGGAGGGAGCTTCTATGGTAGAGTGAGGAAAAATACTCCCAAGATACTTTCAAATCTGATTTTAGTAGTTTAGCAAGTTCAAGGATCGGTTTCTCTAATGGACACTTTTTTCGGTTACGTATTTCTAATTAGTCTAAATTGTTTAAAATAATTAGGATGGTAGTTTTTTTTAATGTAAGTATTATCCTCATAATTTTGAATATTGTTTTTTATCTTTAATTATGATATCTATGGAGATAATAAGATTAATTTATATATATTTATTTTCTGTTATAATTTTTTTTATACTTCTTTAAAATATAAATTTATCTTAGTTCTAAATTTATTATGTTAATATAGAGATAAGGTTTTTTAGTGAAAATTATTTATAGGTTAAAATTATTTGTATGAAATATTTGCAATCGTAAAGATTTCATTTTTTTTTCAATGCATGATAGATATAGAGTTCAAATAAATTTAGTTAAGAAAATTTAATCATGTGATATTCATATAAGGGAGATGTGTAATTTCAACTATTTCTAACTTCCAGTTGAAATGTAATGAGCATGGGAGGGCATATACATATAAAAAATGTGCATGTATCTATTTGTATCTTTAGATTTATGGGGTGAGAAAAGCAAATGTCTTTCTATGTGAAAACATTTTTAAATTAAGATTTGATCATTCTATATAAATAATAGATTTTGAGTTAAGATGAAATACATATTTAAAAAATTACATAATTTTAATTTTATTTAAAATTATTATAATTTTTAATATTATTTTTTAAATATCTTTTTTAAATATTTATATAAAATTTTAATATATAGATTTATTTATTTATTTAGAAAATTTAGTTAGACTTCTCAAAATTGAATCTTTGTGTTTTACTTCTTCACACGTAATACATTATAACATCACATTTTCAATAAATTTAATAAGTTTTTTTAGTATATATGTATTTTTTTGTTTTTGTTAATAACTTTATTGAGTTATTTAGACAGTGGAAATGATTTTTTTTATCTTATATTTTCAAATATAAGATAATGTAATCTTATATACACTTTATTTTCAAATTGCTTTATTTTAAAAAAGAAATATGAATATTATTTTGCACTTATCTCTTCTATACCCATGTTTCCATTATTAAATAAATTGTTTTTCTATGTATCATTTTTATAAATGTTAATCTTTTTGCATAAACAAGAATTAACTTAATGTAGTAATACATAAATTATTTTAATTACACATATAAATTAATATTCCAATGACACATTAATATAGAAAACCAACTAATTAGAGAATATGGTGCATCAATCTAAAAAGTTATTTTGTTGGAGAATATATCTCAAATCTAACTAAGTAGATGAAACCACCACCTAAATACTACTCTTTTTGTATAGATGAACTATGCATAATAATGATTAATAATCTTAGCAATCCAATAAAATGATCACATAACTTGTCTTAATTATCATTAGTAAAGGTTTTCATAAATATGTTCTATTTACCACTTAATCCATTATGGATTGTAGAACCTCCAAATAAGCATAAGCAAAGACTATGTATGATATGACATTGCATTGTGGTCTTGTAATAACCTAACATAAAATTATGTTTGTTGAAGCCTGCATAAAAAAGCACACCATCGAATTGAATGCATAGGTCGCCAACCACTCTATCCACCAATTTTCTAGAAAACGCTTTCATGTACATGGTTGATACACCATTATTTAATCACAAATTGTCATACTCATACCTTATATTCCCCTACGCCATCATGGGTAATCATGTTGGATTTTTTTTCATTATAGATTTTTTTTGGATTTCTTTCAACCATCATATCGTGAGATGGTTGTAGCCTTTTTCTCTCACAAATGAAAAAACTAATAGTCCATATTTATAATAAATTCAGTGATTTACGTATGATAGAATATAACAAAAAAATTCTTAAAAAGAATACAATTTCTATGTTTTTCACACATGCCTACATAGTATGTGTCTAATATTAAAATATCGAAACATATGTTAAGTCACATAAAATTGCTACTTCACAAAAATATAAAACGTAATCATTGAAATGGAATAATGTGACATATGTAGTCTCTGTAGTCTGTCATCAAAGAAGCCATAAAATATATTCTTCCCACAAGGATATCAATTAGCCATAGCGTTTTGTTCTCTGTAGATGTGTGAGAAGCTTACTTCCTTGAATAATTTAATTAGCAACCTGATATGCTTCATCGAATTAATGAGCATAGGAAGATAAAAAATTGACCACTCTATATGAACCATACGCATTCTCAATTGGTTAAAGCATATTGGTGAAGATACATCATTTTAGTGTTATTTGTTAACCAAAGTGTTATTTCTATTGAACAATAACCATCCAATAGTTTCAACTAACCACAAAGGATACAATACCTCAAATAAATTTCTTATTATTTCCTTAATAGGCTTACATCTACATTGACGTAGGACCATACAATTCTAATCTAGAGGGTCGTATGATGGTCATGACAGGGGCATATCATATTGATGAGAGAGGTCAATTTTTTGAACTCTCTCGTTACCATTAGATTTTGGAATATATATGATCGACATAAATTCAACACGTAGACCAATACATTTTAGATTTCTGCAGTTTCAGAATTTGGAATCGGCATAAGCTCATCTTGTAGAAAGACATATGCAACTACAAATATTTCTTAGGCCAATACATTTTAGACATATACAAATACAAAATGTCATTCACACGCAATGCTTATCATAATTATGCTAAAATTCACATTTCCTCTAGCTCTCAAGGAGTTTGGTTTTGGAAGCGATCCAAAACTATGGAAAACCTTAAATATTTTTCCATGACACTGGCGACAAATATCGTTTTCGATCATCTTTGATAGGAGTACCAGATATGCCTTAGATTTTTATTGTGTATACCTTGATTTCACACAATTCATTGTACAGGAACAACTACTCTCTTTTCATTCCTCCCATTTTGAGCTACTTATATAGAAAGCCCATTTTGTGCTACTTATATAGAACCTTTTGGTCAATCTTGGTGCTATATCTTTAGCCCATCACATTGTTTTAAGTTGATCTCTTTTAAGTTGTTTCTATTCAAAACATTGTGTTCATTTGGATCTCACATAAAGCCCCTGTAATATTCACTTTTTATGATATGGTTAAAGTGGACAAAATCTACACATGGTATATACCATAGTATCAACCCATGGTATTTGCCTTCTTTTTTCGAAGGAAACAATAAAATAAGGTTTCTAGAGAGTCCATCAAGACTATAAAAGGGGATAAGTGCCAGGCAGTGGGACCATCTAGCGTTTGTCTATCATATTGTGTTTGGTTCAAAACTTGGTGTGGCCAGTATTAGGTTGATCCTAGGATGAAAACCCCATGGTGAAATTTGCGTGGTGGATCCATCCAGGATTCACAAATGGGACTAAGTGTCTTAGAGTAGTCATTGTTGAGCACCCTTACATGCTAATGGTAGGGGATTTATTATGTATTGTATGAGAGAATATCTTGTTTTCAACTATTAATATAAATAAGAGGCTGCATTTTCAAATTGATTTTCATTGTCTTTGATTGCAAGCATTTTTATTAGAACACTAAAGTGTGCCAAATCGTTTGGAAATTTAATTGTTTGGGATCTTACAATGGTATCGAAGCTGTACATCAGGTTAGCTTGAAGGTTTCATGCACGGAAATTCAGTGGGATTTATTCTCACTCTCGTTGGCATCTCCATATTTGGTGCTATTCGGTATCACCCTAGTTGGTTTTATTTTTCAGTTGATTGAAAGAGAAATTTTCTACCTTGCAGAAGAAGGGAAAACATTGCCTTTGCAAAATTAATTATTGAAGGTTTTCATATTGGATCAGGGTATGTTGTGCCATATCTGTCCATTCAAGTTTAAGAGGTCGAGATCTAAATCTTCAACAAAATTTTATTCCTTAGATATGTGGAGATCTGATTTCATTAATATATTGTTAAGAGTTAGTCTTGGTTGTTGTGGGCACTATATTAAGAAGCCAAGCTTTTGTCCAAGGATTGGTTATCGCATCATTGTTGCAGTATTATTGTTGCAACCCAGAAGCATCACACCAGTGTTTGTGTTTGAGGGACGCATAGCAGAACGAGTGGAAGTATCGGCCCGTGTTGGAGGGCCAAGAGGCCAATCGATCAGAGTTCTCAGAGTTGAGCATTATAATTCCACCTCATAGTTTTTCCAAATCGTGAGGCCATACCTAGAGATATGATTTGATCGTGAGAACCCCTAAGTGGGTAGTATGTGGATATTACAATGGAGTCGAGAGTATAATAGTTGACACATATTTAAATCTGCAAGATTTATTTTTCTTTGAAGCCATAACTTGGAAGTTTCTCTCTTCATATGTGTATGATCACATTGGCTCAAGGTCACACAAAACATTTTTGAGCACCTGCGCGGATCAGGAAGGCATGACAATCTTGGCTGAATCTTTACTTTTTTGATAATTCATTGGAAGGTCATGTGACCATTTGACACAGAAAAGGTCACAATCTACGAATCTTTCCATAAAGATGTTTCACAACAGGTTGAGAAAATCCAATTGATAGCAACCGTTAACCATGAGCAGGACCATTGACCGATAGTTTGAGGAACATGGATGTTCATATAGGGTAGCTGAATTATTGTTAAAAACAATGATAAATCACTTATTTGGATTTTGTGCCCATATTCACTTGGTTTTACATTGTCCAGTCACGTCCTATATAATACCTAGAGTGGCTTGATTGACTAAACAGGAATCCCTTTGGAAGAATTAGTGCTACAATTAAAATGGTTCTCTGAATTGAATATGGCTCGCTTTATAGCTTGAATAACCAATGCACGAGTGCTTAGTTGAGGGAGGTGGCCTCTGCTGGAATTATTTCAAATACACGAGATCATAATTGGATATGGGTGAAACTGGTAACAAAAAGTTGATTGCAGTGCCAACAAGGGTAACGCCAAATTTATGAACGACATAATCATATGAGTTGAAGAGACAACATTGTGAGACAAAATTATTGGAGCTTTTAGAGCATTTGAGAGGTAAAGTTGTTAAAAATACCAACAAGAAATTCTAATTTAATTTGTCCTTGAATTAAATTAAGAGTTAAATAAAAATTCTATTCTCATAGCAACTTGTAATAGCTAATTAAATTAACTTTACTTAGTTCTCCTAGGAAATTTGAGTTGGAAATCTATATAGAGTCATGTAGAGTGATCCCTAAATTTTAGGGGCTTAGATTGAGTTCTTTTGAGTTGTAATTAATTAACTAAATTTAACTAAGTAATAGTGTATTTAAACTAGTTCTAACTATTGAAAGAACTACTAGGAGGTCTGGTAGTGGGGACAGGCACTGCTACAGCTTCACTGCTCCACTAGTTAAATGAAGATTCACTCATAAATAACTCATGCATTTCAGTTCAGTGGAAGACCCAATTGAGATTAGAGTTCAAGGATAGTGTACTATACATTGTATAATTTTTCGAGTTGTACAGATGGTGCCTGCAATTAGTTGAGGGCCTATGGATGGATTGTGTAATTATAAGTGGGGAATTTTCCAATTAAATATGGGCTAATTCTCTTAGGAATTGCATAAATTAGGGGATTCATAGGCAACAAAATTGGCTAAGTGTTGGCTTGAGCTAGCTTGTGAAGAAGAGAGATAGATTGTACTAGTCCAAGAATTATTCCAGTTGAACAAACATTGTATTTTCTTCTCAAATATTTTGGTTAATGCATTATAGATAGTCTTAGCTTTTATGAGTTTCTTTCTACACGGAAATATTGTGTTATGTGTGATTGATATTCTTCATTTTCTACTTATTGTTTTCATCGATCAATTTTGGTTTCCGCTAAATAGTAGAGTAGATTCTTGTCTTGTGTTTTAGCATATCACATAAGTTGTTGAATCTACGAGTAAAAATATACATGGTATCAGAGATGAAGACAGTATAGAAGAGGAGAATTAGAATTTGTTGTGTAGGTGAATTCAAATTTACAATTCATACTTCAGATTCAGCAGAATGTCATTCTATGTTTTGAGACTTGAATATGCCCTTGAGGGCAACTTGAATTACATATCTTGGAAGGATAGAATGGAGGAAATCGTGGAAGACAACAGGTTGAAGGAATTCATAGATGATGGTATTCAAAATCCTCCAACATCTAACGCTAATGATCTTTCTAAATGGAGAAAGTATGTGGCAAAGGCGAGAAGGATTATCCTAGAAGGAGTTTGAGATCATATTGTCTCAAATCTCCACGGCAAGGAAACTCCATTTGCAATGAGGAAGGAATTTACGAACCTATTTCAAAATAGCAGTGACCACAAGAAGTTGGAACTGAAGGAAAAACTCAGAAAAATCAAGATGGAGAAGAGTGATTCAATTTCGAAGTACTTGACCAAGTTCACCCAATGTTAGGATGAGCATGGAAGTGTTGGGATTACTATTGCTGAAGATGATCTGGTGAGCCCAACAATTCTAGGACTTTCCAAGAGCTGGCATAGTTACTAGGATTTAGTTAATAGGAGGGATAAGCTACCAGAGTGGGAGCGATTATCATCCGACTTGGTACATGAAGAGATTCGGTGGAACACCAGAGAAGGATCCTCATTAAATCATGATGATGAGGAAAATTGTGCCTTAGCTGGTAAGACAGAGAAAGGGAAGGGGAATTCATCCCATTCCAAATCATATTCTTGTAAGGGCGACAAGAAGGACATGTCGAAAATCAAGTGTTTTTATTGTCATGAGCTGGGAAATTTTACCACAAAGTGTCCGCATAAGAAGGCCAATAAGAAAACCTCAGGAGGAGTGGCACGTGAGGCTCTTTCTTCATAGTTCAAACTAGATTTTACCCTCATCATTTGTATGGTGTCATCAATGATGAGTAGTGTGTTGTACCTAGACAGTGGAGCTTCTTTCCACATGACCAGCAAGAAAGAGCTCTTCAGTAACTTAGAGGAGATGGATCTCCAGGTGCATATCGAGATGGGTGATGATAGAAGGTATAGCACTACTGGTATCGGTACAGTTACCTTTGAGAGGGAGTCTAGTTCTCCCCTCACTTTGTGAGATGTTATGTATGTTCCTGGTTTAAAGAAGAACTTGCTATTTGTTTCCATGTTGGAGCATAGAGGCTATGATGTAATATTTAGTAAGGGAAAGGCGTTACTTTCTCACATAGCCATAGGAAAGGTGAAGAGGATAGGGGTTTGAGTGAAGAAACTCTACAATTTGAAGGTAGAATATTTTTCCGCCTTGAGCACGAAAGTAGAGAAGGTGCCGAGCCGAGACATTGGTGAGTTGTGGCATAGGAGTTTGGGTCACTTGCACCATGGCTATTTGAATATCATGCAACAAATTTCTACCAGTATTCCCAAGGGTACACTAGAGTAGTTAGACACATGCAAAGGGTGTAAACTAGGAATGTACACCAAAGCTTCCTCTCATGAAAAAGACTGTCGAGCACAAGTGATCCTTGATCAAGTTCACTTAGATGTGTGTGGACCATTATCGACAACATCCACAACCAAGGACAAGTATTATGTGATATTTGTTGATGATGTTTCTCATAATTTTTGGATCTTCTTCATGCAGAAGAAATATCATACTTTTTCAATGTTTTGTGAAACTAAAGCACTTGTTGAGAAATATACTGGCAGGAAAGTTAAAGCTTGCAGGAGCAATAACGATGGAGACTATGTGTCGAATGAGTTCAAAAAACTTATGTGCATCAAAAGGCATTCGAAGGGAGTTGATAGAACCTCATAACTTACAGAAGAATGGGGTGGATTAAAGGAAGAACAAAATTATTGTGGTAGCAACACAAGTGATGTTGCATGATTAGGGCCTACCATTGCACTTGTGGGCATAAGCATGCAACATAATTGTTTATTTGTAGAATAGAAGCCCTCATTGAATTCTAAAGATGAGTGCACCGGAAGAGGATTTTTCGGGGAAGAAACCAAATGTGGCACACTTCAGGATTTTTGGTTCACCAATCTACTACCATTTAACCAAATATGCACGGAAAAAGCTTGAGCCAACAACTGAGTTGGGCATATCTTTGGGGTACACTCATACACCTCGCAACTATTGAGCCTACTTTCCAACCAACAGGATGAAAACTGTTCGCAGAGATGTAAAATTAGATGAAGAAAAGGCCATGAGATGTCCCCTTGAGAGGGAGATTTAGTTACATGTGGTTGAGGAGCTTTTAGCTCCAAAGGAGGAACCTCGAGATGATATGGAGCAGACACATTCAGAGGAGCAGGAAGTGGAGATAGCCACTCATGTAGAGTCTCCTAGAGATCAAATAAAGTGCATCAGAGAGGTTGTCAAGTTATTGCATGATGCTAAAGAGAATGTGGGAGCACCAACGTCATATCGTAGGAAGAGGAAGTCATAGGAGAGGTACACTTGATACATGGATCTGATGGGAATATGTGTATAGATTAAGCCATCCGATTTAGAGGAAGTCATACAACTACTAGATGCCATGGTTAAGGAGTATGACACCATTCTCAGGAATAGTGTTTGGTATGTGATCCCAAGACTGACAGACAAGTCAGTGGTGAGTTCCAAATGGATTTACAAGGTAAAACAAGCAGTGGATGGTAGCGTGGAGAAGAACAAGGCCAGTTTTGTGGCCAGAGGGTTTTCTCAGGTTGAGGGGATTTATTATGATGAGACTTTTTCTCCTGTTGCAAGATACTCATCAATCAGATCCATTCTAGGACAGTTAGCATAGGTGGGATGGAAGATACATCAAATGTATGTAAAGGCAACATTCCTAAATGACATGATTGAGGAAGAGGTTTATATTGAGAACCCTGAAGGATTTGAGATCTTCAACCGAGAGTCACATGTGTTCCGACTCAAGCGAGCATTGTATGGGTTGAAACAAGCACCTCGTGTTTGGTATACCAAGATGGATAATTATTTCACTGGGTTGGGCTTCACCAAAAATGAAGTAGATGCGAACCTTTACCATATTGTGGTTGAAGGTAATTTATTGATTATTGTTTTTTATGTCAATAATTTGATTATGATAAGTGATGATAAGATGATCAAGTCTTGCAAAGAGGATCTTGCAAGAGAGTTCGAAATGAAGGACTTGGGGCTCATGCACTACATTCTATGTCTGGAAGTATGGCAAGGTGATGAGGAAATGTTTGTCTCTCACGGCAAGTATGCCAAAGAGATACTCAAAAAGTTCCACATGGAGAGCAGTAAACCCATGGAGACTCCTCTAGCAGGTAAGAGGAAGGAGGATGTTACTTCGGGTCAAGTAGTGGAGGCTACTATTTGTAGGTAGCCTATGGGTTCACTCATGTATTTGGTGAACACATGACAAGACATGTGTTATCTCATTAACCAACTTAGTCAAGAGATGGTTAAGCTGACCAAGCTGTATTGGAAGGAAGCCAAACATGTGTTGATATACCTCAGAGGAAATACTCAGTACAGTCTTTGGTCTAGACGGATAGAGGGAGTGAAGCTTCAAGTCTTCACCGATGTAGATTAGGTAGGGATTCCATCTGACAGGAAGAGCACATCAGGTGGGATCTTCAATATTGGGTGAGAAATTTTTTCTCAGTACAACAAAATACATAGATCAGTTGCACACAGTTCAGTAGAAGTAGAGTACATGGCTGCTACTCAAGCAGCTTGTGAGGCTATCTAGATAAAGAAGATTCGTGTTAGTTTATTTCTTCGACAGATGGATCCACCTGTGATTTACTATGACAATCAGAGTTATATCAAACTCTTTGGGAACACATTTTTTCAGATCGGTCCAATCATAATGATATCTGGTATTATCATCTTCGATATTTTGTCTGGAGGAGAATTATGTTGTTGGAGTACATTTTCATAGAGGAGCAGGATGCTAATATTTTGACAAAGGTTTTGTCAAGATACAAACTCTAGTTTCACAGAGGGAGGATCAGGGTAGTTTATAATCCATTTCTTGTTGAGAAGGAGTGTTAAATAAATAGCAACAAAAAATTATAATTTAATTTGTCCTTGAATTAAATTAGGAATTAAATCAAAATTATATTCTCATAGCAACTTGTAATAGTTAACTAACTTAAATTGACTTAGTTGGCTTAGGAAATTCAAGTTGGAAGTCTATCTAGGGTCATGTAGAGTGATCCCTAAATTTTAGGTTCCCCAGTTGAGTTCTTTTGATTCGTAATTAATTAACTCAGTCTAACCAGGTTATATTCAGTTAAACTAGTTATAACTGTTGGAGGAACTACTAGGAGGTCTAGTAGTGGGGGTGGGAACTAGTGTAGCTTCATTGCTCCACCAATTAACTGAAGATTCACTCATAAATAACTCATGCATGTCAGTTCATAGGAATACCCAGTTGAGATTAGGGTTCAGGGACAATGTACTATGAGTTGTATAATTTTCCAAGCTATACAGAAGGTGCATCTAATTAGTTGAGAGCCTATGGATGGATTGCACAATTATGAGTCGGGAATTTCCCAATTAAATATGGGTTGATTCTATCATGAATTGAAAAAGGACGTAGGGGCTTGGTAGGTAGTATAACTAGCTAAGTGTTGGCTTGAGATAGCATGTGAGGCAGGGAGATAGATTGTATTAATGCATGAATTCTTTAGGTTGAACAAGCATTGTGTTTTCTTCTAAGATATTTTGAGTAATGCGATATAGATAGTTGGAGATTTTAGCAATTTCCTTCCCCAAAGAAATATTGTGTTATGTGTGACTGATATTCTTCCTTTTCTAATTATTGTTTTCATTGATAAATTTTGGTTCTTTATGAAGAATAGTGATGCAGGAGCATGAGGCTTGAAGACAAAAGGCTTTGAATTTATTCCAAAAATACAAAAAAAGTTTACAAGTGGGATTCTTTAGCTATCAATTTACAAGTTTTCTAAATAGGATTTGAGCTAGGATTTAGGGATTGAGTGATTTTATAATTAATTCAAGCTCTTTAGATTCAGTTAAGATTCTCGAGGAGAATATCAAATAAATTAGGTATTTTCTAAGATTAGACAGATTCGATCCATTGATTAAGGATTTGATTGTTATAATGAAATGGTATTTATGTAAGTTCTGAATGATTGTAAAGGGATTTTGACTGATTTGGCTTGATTTTTCCATATAAGATTAAGTTGCAGAAATTATATCTCTGTGTATTTTTCTGTATAATTGGTCAATCGTGGAGGCATTGCATCCCTTTGAAATATCTCTGAGTTCTGTTGATTTGCAGTTTGGCTTTTGAATTAGAGTGTGTAAAGTTTGTATTATATGATAAATCTTGAATTTGCGTGTTTTGAGATAATTGGTTATGTTCTAAAAAAATCAGAGAATAAGGTTTAGAAAAGTTAAATGTAGCAGAAGTGTTAAGTTGAAAAAACAGAGAACAGAAACCCTAACAAAATCATGTTAACCCAAAGGAGTCTAGAACTGTCTAATCTATAGATCCAATAGATCTAACAGTGATCACGTGGCAATAAGCTTGTGCATTAGTCAAGGAAGAAAAGCGGTTTTATAAGTGTAGCTGGTTATCAGGTGGAGAAAAAGTGGGAAGTTATCTTTAGAAATTCTAAGAGATTCCATTAATTGACCGACACGTAGCACTTGGTGGAGAGAGAAAAACACTTTATCGAGAGGGTAAACATTGCACAAGATTCCCGTCCGATATCACTGTTAACCATTGGATCAAATGTGCTTTGATCAATAGTGGTGGATCACCGATTATTTTTGTTGGTTGAGGAACCAACAACCATCGGATTGAAAGGTAAGATCAATAGCAGAGAGTTAGTGTGAAATATTCAACGAAAAGGCGGACTCGATAAGGAATTAACCAAAAGTTTAAACTCCCTTTTAATTCAATGGAAATTAAAAGGTTATCTTATTATGGTTAAAATTAAGCAGTTCTGCTAATTTAGCAGAATAGCCAAGTTTGGAGGTAGATGACTGATGCTCCAAAGGAAAACCAAGAAGAATTTCCACCTGAATTTGTAGAAATCATTTTTGGATTTGAACGATTGTCCATTACACCTGAACCCAGGGCACCATTTGTGGTATTAGAGTAGCCTACTGACACTAAACAGGATTTCAAGGATCAGAAGTGGAAATCCAACATGGCTTTTAGAGTTGGATGAAGAGGTGGTGGTCAAAGAAGAGGATGACTAATTTCAAATGCTAAAGTGTTGGAAGCTATGCAACAGATGCAAGCTAGATTGGAAGCAATAGAAATGGAGAGAGATGCAGATGCTAGAGATGTCAGTGAACTTGAAGTTGAAGTTGTAGAAGAAGTACCTACAGATATAACTCCTGAAATGAGATTCTTCAAGTCAGTGTTGAGATCTAGATCCAAGCCCAGACTTAAAGTTTTAATCTACACAAGAAGCTTAAGCCCTGAGGAATTGATAGACTGGATAAATAAAATGGAGAAATTCGTCAATTAGAAAGAAACAGAAGAAGGAAAGAAGGTGAATTTTTCTGTCACAAAACTGAAGGGACATACAACACTATTGTGGGATGGAGTGCAGGCAGGAAGAAGAAGACTTGGTAAACAACCAATTAAGAATTGGAACATGATGGCGGCAAAACTGAAAAGTAATTTTTTGCCAAGTGAATATCAACAAACATTATTTAGAAAAATGCAGAATCTTAAACAGAGCTCTATGACAGTAAAGGAATACATAAAGGAATTCTACAAAGTGAGTATAAGAGCAGGACAAATCCAAGATACACATGAGAAGGTTGCAAGATATGTGAATGGTCTCAGAATGGAGATCCAAGATGAGATAAGTGTACTGTCTCCTAAAATAGTAAAAGAGGCTTATCAGATGGTATTGAAGGCTAAAGAAAAACTCATAAGGAAGAATTCTTCTAAAAATAGGGGTACTTTTCGAGGAAGGGGAAGTCAAGGTGGTAGAGGAAGGTCTACAATACCTAGAGATAGAGCCAGCAATAGCTCAAGTCAGCATGCAACCATAGAAGGTGATGCAAGTGGCAGAGAGAGTTTTTCTAGAGGAAGAGGAGGCAGAGGTAGAGGAAGAGAAGTTAGGTGTTACAGATGTAATAATCTGGGACATAGAGCTTATGAGTGCCCAAAAAATATAGGAATTAATCAGAGTAATGCAATTGTTGCAAAAACTAAAGAAGAAGCAACAAAGGTAATAAACGAAGAGAATGTCGAGAAAGCGGAATCTTTGGTAGTCAACAATTTTTTTTAAAAACCAGCTAAGCAAATTCTTTAACCAACACAGAGAAAAACCTTGTTCAGGACTATGTGTAAGGTTCAAGGGAAGTGTTGTCAGATGATAATAGACAGTGGTAGTATAGATAATTTGGTATCCATAGAAGTGGTGGAGAAGTTGAAATTGAAAACAAAGAAACATCCAACACCTTACAAGGTGTCATGGCTTCAAAAGGGATATCAATTGGTAGTGAATGAGCAATGTAAAGTGGAGTTGCAGTTGGGAAAATATAGAGACAAAATTCTGTGCGATGTGATGCATAGGGATGTATGTCACATATTGTTGGGTATACCTTGGCAGTATGACAAAGGAGCTATGCATGATGGAAAGAAGAACACATACAAATTTAGCAAAGATGGTTTCAATCATACATTGATGCCAATGGAAGAAGAGGATACATCAAAGAAACCTGATCCAAAGACCCTTTTCCTAAGTGGAAATGAATACTTGTAACAGATGAAAGAAGATGAGCTATGTTTTACACTGGTTTGCAACCCCAAGGTAATAATTACTTCCACAAAATTTTTTGATTTACGAATTGAAATTCAAGAGATGCTGGACAATTATTGTGATATCATTGTAGATGACTTGCCTGATGAGTTACCACCAATTAGAAAAATTAGTCATCATATAGATTTGATTCTAGGAGAAAACCTACCTAATAAAGCATCTTACAAGATGACTCCCATAGATAATGAAGAGATCAGGAAACAGGTTCAGAAACTAATAGACAAGGGACTAATTAGAGAGAGTTTAAGTCCTTGTGTAGTGCCAACAGTGTTAAGCCCAAAGAAAGATGGAGGCTGGAGAATGTGCACTGATTCAAGAGAAATCAATAAGATAACAATCAGGTACATATTTCCTTTACCTAGAATCGAAGATTTGATGGATTGTTTGAGTGGAGCTAGATATTTTACAAAGTTAGATTTAAAAGGTGGTTATCATCAAATCATAATTAGAGAGGGAGATGAGTGGAAAACTGCTTTTAAAACCAATGAAGGATTGTATGAATGGATGGTAATGCCTTTTGGATTGTCGAATGCCCCTAGTACATTTATGAGACTTATGAATGAAGTTCTGAAGGAATTTATTGGAAAATTTGTAATAATATATCTAGATGATATATTAGTTTATAGCGGATCTGAGGAGGAGCATATGAGACATGTGAAATTTGTCTTACAGAGACTACAACAAGAAAAGTTACTAATAAATTTAAAGAAATGTTCATTCATGAAGGAGGAGTTGGTATATTTGGGCTTTGTTATTTCTGCTGAGGGATTAAAGATGGATCCAGAGAAGATAAAAGCAATCATAGAGTGGCCTTCACCAAGAAGTGTCTTTGAGGTAAGAATTTTTCATGGTCTTGCTAGTTTTTACAGGAAATTCATAAGGAATTTTAGTAAGATTAATGCTTCAATTATTGACACAATAAAGAAGGACAAACAACCATTTAAATGGACTGCTGAAGTAGAAAAGAACTTCCAGCTGTTGAAGAGAAAGATTACTAAGAAGCCTATTTTGATTTTACCCAGTTTTAATAAAGCCTTTTAAGTGAAGTGTGATGCTAGTGGAGAAGCTGTTGGATCTATTTTGAGTCAGGAGGACAGCCCTGTAGCTTACATTAGTGAAAAGCTAAATGAGTCAAAGAAGAAATATTCTTATGACAAGGAGTTTTATGTAGTAGTGCAATCTTTGAAAAGTGGAGACATTAATTGATGTCCAAGGAGTTCATATTGTATTCAAATAACCATGCATTATAGTACATTATGAAATAGCCAAAGCTTAACCAAAAGCATGAAAAATGGGTAGAATACCTTCAAAGTTTTAATTTTGTGTTAAAACTTATAACTGGTCAATCAAACAAAGTAGCAGATGCCTTAAGTAGAAAAATCATTTTAGTTCAAGAAAGTCAAATTCAAGTGTTGGGCTTTGATTTCCTTAAAGAGTTATATGGGAAGGATCTAGATTTTAAAGAGGCATTTGAAGCTTGTAGGAATCCTGTTTTGTTAGACAAAAGCAAGTGGCTGGATTATTTCCTGCAAGAGGAATTGTTTTTTAAAAGAAATCAGCTGTGCATACCAAATTGTTGTGTGAGAGCAAATTTGATCAAGGATAAACATAGTGGTGGACTGGGAGGACATTTTGGTGTAGACAAGACTTATGAGTAGTTGAACCGATTTTACTTTTGGCCAAAGATGAGAGCTGAAGTGGAAAAGTATGTGAAAAACTATAAAGTCTGTCAGTATGCAAAGGGAGGAAAAACACAGGTTTGTATGTTCCATTACCTATTCTAAATAGGCCTTGGGATATGGTAAGTATGGACTTTGTTTTGGGTTTGCCAAAAAATCAAAGGGGACATGATTCAAGTTATGTAGTGGTTGATAGATTTTTAGAAATGGCACATTTTATTCCATGTTATAAAACTAGTGATGCTACTCATATTGCTAATCTGTTTTTTAAGGAGATTGTAAGATTACATGGGTTAGCTAAGAGCATTGTTTCAGATTGAGAAAACAGATTTGTTGGACATTTTTGGAGGACATTGTGGAAGAAGCTTGGAACTAAATTAAGTTTTAGTTCTACTTATCATCCTCAGACTGATGGAGAGACTGAAGTTGTAAATAGAAGCTGGGATAATCTTCTGAGAAGTCTTGCAGGTGAACATCCAAAAAAGTGGTATCAAGTATTGGCATAGGCTGAATAGGGCAGAGTCTATTCCGTATAGTTTATGGAATGCACCCAAGGGGAGTGTCTGAATTGAGAGTCATGGGAAAAGCTGAAATGACAAGTGCTAAAGGAGAAGATTTTTCTATAGAAGCTCAAGCAATACATGAATAGGTAAAACAACAATTATACGGCAACAACATAAAATACAAGAGCAGAGCAGATTTGAGGAAAAGAGAAGTTAATTTTGAAGTTGGAGATTTGGTTTTCGCACACCTGAGGAAGGGAAGATTTCCAAAAAGGGAGTATAACAAGATAAAGTTTAAGAAAATTGGACCATGCAGAATCTTGAGGATGTTTTTTGCAAATGCATACGAAATTGAATTACCCCCTGATATTGGAATATCTCCAATTTTCAATGTTTCTGATTTGTATAGGTACGAAAGTAGAAATGCAAATGACACAACATAATATCAAGAAGAACAAGAGATTGATTGGGTAAAATAGTTACCTATAGAAAAAGAATTAAATCCAGAGAGGATTTTGGACAAGAAATTGTTGAAGAAGACAAGAGGACAAGAGTATTTTCAATATTTGTTCAAATGGAAGGATCAACCAATTGTTGAAGCTACTTGGATGACAGATGCCATGCTACAAAAGTTGGGCAGTTCTGTAGAAGAGCTCATGGACAGGAGCCCATGAAGAATTTTGTCCTCAGGAGTCTGATGCAGGAGCATAAGGATTGAAGGAAAAAGGCTTTGAATTTATTCCAAAAATACAAAAAAAGTTTACGATCAAAGGAGTGGGATCCTTTAGATGTCAATTTACAAGTTTTCTAGATAGGATTTGAGCTAGGATTTAGGGATTGGGTGATTTTATAATTAATTCAAGCTGTTTAGATTCAGTTAAGATTCTCGAGGAGAATATCAACTAAATTAGGTATTGTCTAAGATTAGACAAATTCGATCCATTGATTAAGGACCTAATTGTTAGAATAAAATGGTATTTATGTAAGTTCTGAATGATTGTAAAGGGATTTTAACTCATTTGGCTTGATTTTGGCATATAATATTAAGTTCTAGAAATTATATCTCTGTGTATTTTTTTGTATAATTGGTCAATCCTAGAGGTGTTGCATCCCTCTGAAATATCTCTGAGTTCTGTTGATTTGCAATTTTGGCTTTTGAATTAGAGTTTGTAAAGTATATATTATATGATAAATCTTGTGTTTCCCTATTTTGAGATAATTTGTTATGTTCTAAAAACATCGGAGAATAAGGTTTGAGACAAGTTAAATGTATCAGAATTGTTAAGTTGAAAAAACAGAGAACATAAACCCTCACAAAATAGTGTTAACCCAAAGGAGTCTAGAACTGTCTAATCTACAAATCCAATAGATCTAATGGTCATCGCACGCCAACAAGCTCATGCATTAGTCAAGGAAGAAAAGTAGCTTTATCAGTGTAGCTAGTTATCGAGTGGATAAAAAGTGGTAAGTTGTCTTTAGAAATTCTAAGTGATTCCATTAATCGACTGACACGTAGCACTCAGTGGAGAGAGAAAACCACTTTATCAGGTGGGTAAACATTGCGCAAGATTCCCGTCCGATATCGCTATTAACCGTTGGATCAAACGTGCTTTTATTAACAGTGGTGGATCTCCAATTAGTTTTGATGATTAGGGAACCAACAACCGTCGGATTAAAAGGTAAGATCAATGGCGGAGAGTTAGTGTGAAATATTTAAGGAAAAGGTAGACGTGATAAGGAATTAACCAAAAGTTTAAACTCCCTTCTAATTTTGTGGAAATTAAAAGGTTATCATATTGTGGTTAAAATTAAGTAGTTCTGCTAATTTAGCAGAATAACCAAGTTTGGAGGTAGATGACTGATACTCCAAAGGAAAACCAAGAAGAAGTTCCACCTGAACTTGCAGAAATCATTTCTGGATTTGAACGATTGTCCATTACACCTGCACCTAGGCCACTAAATAGAATACATTATTGTCTTGTGTTTTAGCATATCACATAAGTTGTTGAATCTACAAGTAACAACTACAAAAGTCACACATGATATATTGAAAAAAGTAAGAGTATGGACACGAGAAATGATTGGCGAGAAAGAAGTTCTTTGAGACTGACTCTTTACTGTTCAAGATGTCATGCAAAATAATGTGTGAGCATGGTTGTACGAAAAAAGTATCTGTATTACACATAACATATCATTTTCAGATTTGGGGGCCTTATTCCTTCTATAATTATGGGGTTTTTAGGAGTTAATCTAAATGGTATGCTTGGTGGAAAAGATATGCCATATGCTTTTGGTGTGTTTACTGCAACATTAGTCATTTTAGGTGTTATTCTGATTGGTGGTGGAATTCCCTATTAGCGGTTGAAACAACCTTCATAGAAGAACAAGTGGGAGTGCATTAAATGGAGACATGTAAAAGCTTCCATGAGTTCATGGCGGAGTTGGAAGTATATTTTTTTACTTAGTATAATGCCAAGGATTGATTTATATTTTTTTAATGCTAAAAGGAAAAGAAAGAAGAAAGTAAAGCTGGAGTGGTAAAAATCTCAACAATTATTTTTGCCTATAGTGTCTTTGAACTGAAATTGTTTCTGAAAGGTATAGTGTAATCTTGCATATTTTCATATGTGAGAAGATGGGCTGCCTTGAAGAGACCTTGGAAAACACCTATAAACTTCTTGATGAACTAGTGAGGATATATAGTCTTTCACACAACAATACCTCCTTAAACCAAAATTATGGTCAAAGCAACATACCATTCTCGAAAAGAGTTCATGTCATTCTGCAGTCAAATCACCCATGGGAAGTGAAGGACGAACAGGGAAGAGGAGCTAAGCTCTTCACGCTTGGATCTAAATTTCAATGAACAAAGTTAGTTATAGACATTCATACATTAGAGGAATTAAACACGTGTCTCTCTAAGGTGGGGAACCCAGAATGGAAGAAACTCGATTGGGCTCTCAAGCCATCCATGCTTGCATTAATACAACCCAAACTCTGGGAGCATCCTTGTGAAGAGGTCAGCCTTACAAGTTCTTCTTGTATCAGTAGGATCATAACTTTAACATCGCCGCTACTTCCTGACAATAATGATATCATAAGAGAGATATTGCAACTGATAGTAGAAGCCCTTCAAGGGTCGAACAACATCATGCTTCTTACCATTCAAAAGTGGTGCAAAATATTAGAACCCATGGCAAAGTTCATCTTTGACACATTCATACTGAATCTGGAATGTGATGACTTAGCCTTTAAGGTGTTTTATAACTTTTACACCAACATTACATCAACTAATCCAAATCATGTAAAAACAAGCATGCAGAAGATTGTGTCCTTGTTCCTAAAAGGAGATGCTAACATCTGCAAGGTACTAAGATACAAATTGCTGATCATTTGGAGGAAGGAACCAAAGGTATATCCAACTACCTATGATGTAGTTGAGAAGTTTGTCAGGAAAAGCATAAAATTGCTTAGAAGGGTGCTAACTAGGAAGGAGTTGATAAAGATTGATGGAGGAAGAAAGGACACAACCTATAGCAAGAATAAACTAAGGAGGAGAGGAATGTTCTTTATCTGTAAGGGACCTTGAACCTGTAACCATTCATGTGCAGGTGATATGAAGGAGGAAACAGAGACAAAACAAGAGGATATTCCTTCAGATCATGGGGAGTCTTTTGTATTTGGGTTTATTGATTTTCACGATGGTGAGCAGCAGCTCGATATTATTTAGGGAGGATTGTAGGATGAAAAGAATTCATAAGTGAATTGGGAAATTCTACCTAATGGTATTGATGAGGTAGACTCCTATACAACTGAGTCCATAGGTCTCCATGGGGATGTCAATAAAGAATATGAACAGTCAAGTATAGATAGCAGTCCACCAGTGCATCTATGTTTGACAATTGGAGAGGATGACCAACATATTGTCTTCACATATGGAGGAGGCAAGGGAAATTTGAGTATGGAGCCAGCAATGGTGAACCAACATGACGAAAAAGGCTCAAGTAGAAGCGGTAGTCGTTGGGTATCTAGTGCAGACAGGTACACAGACATTCAAGAGGGCAATAGAATCACCCGTAGAAATATTTTAGGTAAATATCACTCATTTCAAGACACTTCTTATGATGTTGAAGTAGAGAGTGTCGAAAACCTGAGATACTATCTTACTAGAGAACAAAAAATTGAGGAGCTCATAGGGGTATGTGTCGAGTCAACAACCAAGTTGTCTAGTATAGATGAACGTCTCAAGTCCCTCACAAGGTAGTTGGAGGAATATAGTTGGGAGTTCCACAGAAGCCCTCTACAGGTGTACAAAGATAAAGCTTGTTGTAGTACCAACCTGCCTTTATACATTCAGGAGAGCAGGGTATAATTCTCCAAATGGATCATATTGGATCACTGAGTGGAGCAGCACGAGTTGAGGAGCAGGCAAGATCAACATAGTAGACTTATTTGATGTGCAGGCATTCATGCATTAGATCCTTCCCACAAGATGGATTGGCGAGCGATTATGAGTTGAAACTCTATTGATGGGTTGATTGCTAGGAGGATACCCATAGACAAGAGCATATTGCAACTTGGGCCGTTAAGCATGGGTAGTGATGGAGGGCTGAGTTGGTATCATAACCCAGAGGTCCGAGGACTTAGGTGGCATTGGGACCCAGGGGAATGTATTGAGGGAAGGATTGTTCGAATGATGGTTTGGGATCCAGGGATCAAAGGATCCATTTAGGATCATTTAGCATGGAGGCATGGGATAACACACTAGCTTTTATGGGATCCTGGTATCAGTGTATAGATGCTTTTGTTGTGGATAGAAGTGGTTGCTTGAGGGCAAGCAATTTTTGGGAGAGGGAATTCGTAATATTCCCTTTCCTTGATATGGTCAAAGTGGACGGAATTTGTGCATGGTATTTACCATGGTATTCGTTGTGGTATTCGCCCATGGTATCTACCCTCGTTTTCCAAAGGAAAACATTAAAATAAAGTTTCTAGAGAATCTGTCCAGCCTATAAAATGGGATAAGGGCCAAATAGTGGGATCATCGGGGTTTTGTCTATCTTATTGTGTTTGGTTCATAACTTGGCATGGCTAGTTCTAGGTTGATCCCGCGATGAAAACCTCGTTGTGACATTTGTGTGGTAGATCCATCCAAGATTCACAAGTGGGCTTTAGTATCTTAGAGTGGTCAATTTTGAGCAGCCTTACATGCTATTGATAGAGTTTCAATGCCTTGTATGAACATGTATCTTCTTTTCAGTTATTAATATAAATAAAAAGATGTATTTTCATATCTCTTTAGTATTCGTTGCCTTTGATTACAAACATTTTTATTAGAACATATAAGTGTGCCAGATTTATTGGAAATTTAATTGTTTTGGATCTTACTTCAACAAAGTAAAATATGGCGAGCTCTTCCAAAGACTCCACACAAACAGTTTCTGCACTGATCACTGCACATCGTAGATTGAACAAATGCCAAGCCCGTGTATGCACCATATTAGTCTAATATAATCTTGCATAATCCACAATCGAAATTTTTTAAAGGATCCATATTAACATACTATCTCAGATTTGAGGGTTTTAATTCTGAAGTAGATCCTTCTTATCATCCGATCTTAGGTCTGCACATTGAGAGTTTTAATTTGTTTTTAAATCCATAAATCCATAGTTAAGGTAAATATATGCTTAGTGTTACTATTAAATGTGAATAACCTGTATTAGTTTTTCTATCGGTTTCTCATCTAGATTTAGAAAGAGCTCTCGAAGCAGTGGATCCAGAACACTTAAATGGGTCCACGAATCATAATAACAACGACATGAGCATTATTCAGCAACATGTGGCTTTTTTCAATAAAGACAAAAATGGATTTATTTATCTAGTGATTTTTACAAAGGTGTGTCATTTTTCATCTGATTCGTTTAACACTTGGGCATTTTCTAGTAAAGTTCAGTTATGTTATTGTGCTTTACCAGAATGCTTGTTCTTTCTAAGTTTATGGAGAGTACAAAGTTGTTTTATCCTACCTTACCTACCAACTAGATAGCTTTACTTCGGAAATTAAATGCCTGATTAGAAAAATGTCTTCAATTTCCATGTTAATCTAGTTACTGCTTTGCTTTTGTAACTGAAATGAGTTACCAAAGCAAATGTTTTTGAAGTCGCGGTCAGATTTTATAAATTTATAAGATGAGTTTATAATTTGTTTTTTCTTAAATCCAGTTATACTTGGTATTTATTATTACAAAAATGAATACTAATACATTGAAATAGTTTGTTGATTCATTTACTATATATAGATTTCAATCATGAAAAATAATACATTCCAGTATCCAGGTGGAAACAGAACAACTGTATATGTAACACCTATCTAATTTTTTGAATGTATAAGGTTTCGTAATATGTTTTTAATATTAATCTTAATATTTTTTATTGATATGTTATTCAAATTCAAGTTTTTGTGATTTATATTTTTAATATTTGAATAATATAATTGTATGTTATTATTTTATGATGTGAAAAGTTACTAAGAGTTTATTTTTTGGGATAGAAGGAAACAGGTTAATAGTCAAGAATTTAGAGGTATTTTCCAGGACTGAAAACTTGTCCTTTATAGATTACTAGCTGGTAATTCAAGGTGGCCTGGTTTTTTATGAATCATAAGATGGTAATTCCAGATGCGTGATTTTCCTTGAATAACAGTGATGGATCAACCTGTATTGGCCTATAACAACCAATAGTCGCTAGTTCATTGTTGGTTTGACAACTCAATTATGATAAACACAAAAATAAGTAAATAATCATACGAATCTAAAAGCCATAGACCAAGTGCATTTAATATGTTGTTCTATTTTTCTCTCATTTAAAAAGGATGCATTGTTCATCTTTCTGGATATTTGAATGACTCAACTTTATATTTTGCCTTTGTATATTTATCTTTCAAATTTATCTGTAAAATTATGGAAATTCTGGCAAGAGTTTGATAAAATCTGGTAGGAATTCTTTTAAATCGAAGTTACAGCTGTCAAACTTCAAGATTTTGGGTGCCCCAAGAGTTTTTGATGGTGTTGAATCTATGTCCACTATCAAAAACTAAATTTAAACACTTTTATTGCAATTTTTTATTTTTATTTTTATCTTTTGTTGCGACAATTATGGCCACTGAATACACTCATACAGAGATTTTAATTTCAATAGAGTTGAAAGATAATAAACTCTACATATTAAATTTACATGGAAATGAAACCTAAATGTGAAAATGGACTAACCCAATTGAACTTGCAGGCCTTCGTTCTATAGGGTTTAGCGTCCCCACTTCACTTTTCATAGCGGTGGCTACCCACTTAGGCTTCAGTTACAGCACTCTTCCAGTGAGTATATTGTTGAAAGTAAAATTAACATAAAAAGCTAGCTGGGTATATTGATGTTCGGTGCGCAGGGATGGATACCATCACAGAAATTTCCTATATACATTGATAACATCCACAAAGCAAAGCATGGCAGCAACAATGGCATACGACACTGAAAGGAGGTTCGACCATTCCAGGTTTGATGCCATCTTCAGAAAATACGCAATAAAAAATCAAGACAAACTCACACTTTGGGAGATCCTGTTAGGAATTTCTGATAATTCCATAACAGATAAACAGAGAAAAAAATTCTCTATTTTTTAACACAGAGAAACAAAGAAAATATCTTAGGAAGACAGAGTTTCGCACACACAAAAAAAAACTTGTATTCATTAGCAAAACTAACTATCACAAAAGGTCTTCCTCTAACAGAGGGATTACACCAAGACTACTTCAGAGGTAGTCCAAAACTTCACTCTGTCTCTCCAAAAATTAACACTGCTGTGTGTAAAAAAAAAAAAAAAATTCTTCCTTTCACGCTGCTGCATATTACTTTTTATCTCAAAAAAAATATATCATTACATTTTCAACGAGTCTGTCTGCAAGTGTTTTGTTGAAGTCTCCACGTACGACCACGCAAAGAAGAGTTATATTCTGAGCATCTGGAGGCATGGTGTAAGCAGGCACAATCCACCCAAATCTCCTTAGCTGCTCCGATATCTTGTACTCATCGTACCTATGTTTTTCTTTGACCGAAAACGCCACAAGGGGGACACCTATCTCTTTTTACAAAATATTGAAGCACCCTGTTTTTGAGAGGCTATCACGTAAATGTTTGGCATTTTAATCTGCAGTTCTCCACAACTCTTTTGTATCCCTCAAAACCAAGCCGAACGAACTGATAATATTGAGCAATGACGTGACTTGCACCTGCACATTCAACAACCGTAGTAAATTTTGGCCATAAATGAAAATGCCAATTCACGTCAAGTAATAAATAGCTCCATGGTGCAGGCCTGTACATCGAGCCTTGGTATTAATCGGACGGTTGTCAGCAAAATCGCACGGCCCTTTTTACCACACTTCACGTGCCAGGGAATGTTGTATTGACAAAACTACTCAGGGTATGTGTCAGCAGATGAGCGTGTTCGCTGTCTCTCGGAGAATTACCACCATTCGGCAAAAACGGTGTGGGGAATCCCCAGACGGTTTTCCAAAAAAAGTGTTGCAGTTGAAAGTAGTATTTCAACACTCCCCTTTAATTTCAACTATTGGGTTATCAGTCATACCCAGACATTTCCTCAAAAACTCAAAACTTTTCTACCCCAATGGTTTGGTCAGAATATCTGCAACCTGCTCCTGAGTTCTGCAGTGTTATAAAACACTTTCTCCATTGTTTACTAACTCCCTGATGTAATGAAACTTTATGTCAATGTGTTTCGTTCTCTTATGAAACACAGAATTCTTGGATAATGCAATAGCTGAGCTATTGTCACAAAAAATCACAGTTCCTTTTGCTTGCTCTTGGCATAAACTCCTTAGCATCCTTCTCATCCAAATTTCTTGACATGCTGTTGTTGTAGCTGCCACATATTCTGCCTCTGTTGTAGACAACACTACAATATGTTGTTTTCTAGAAGCCCATGAAATGGCTCCTGAACCCATGTGAAAAACATAACCGGATGTGTTTTTTCGATCATCTAAACTTCCAGCCCAATCACTATCAGTGTATCCAATTAAATCTGAACATTCTGAAGTAGTATATAAAATGCCAAACCTTTTAGTACCTTTAACATACCTCAGAATCCTTTTTTCTGCCTACCAATGAGCTTCTTTTGGCCTCTCCATGAATCTGGAAATCAAACTAACATCATGCATTATATCTAGCCTAGTTGCAGTCAAATATATGAGGCTTCCAACTATGATCTTGTACAAACTAGGATCAAAATTCTTGTTGTTGTCCTCTTTGCTAATTTTTAATCCCATCACTGTGGGAGCGATTGCTGCTTTGCTCTCTTACATATTAAATCTTTCCAACACTTCATTAACATATTTCGCTTGTGAGATAAAAATCCCATTTTCATTTTGTTCTACTTCTATTCCTAAGAAGTATCTCAGCAAACGCATGTCAGTCATTTCAAATTCTTCTTTCATGACAGTTTTGAAATTTTAAATAAGGTAATCATCATTACTTGTGAAAATAACATCATCAACATATAAAAAAACAAATAGTATTTTACCATCATTTTCTTTGATGTAGATGGTGGGTTCTCCCTCACACTTTTCAAATCCATTTTCTAGTAGATAGGAATCTATCCTACTGTACCACGCTCTTGGTACTTGCTTCAGCCCATAAAGAGCTTTCTTAAATATGCACACATTGTGCTCTTGGCCTTTCTTTTCATGGCCTAGAGGTTGTTCAATGTAAACCTCTTCCATTAACACTCCATTTAGGAATGCTGACTTCACGTCCATTTGTTAAACTTTCCACTTGTTTTGTGCTGCTATGGACAACACTGCTCTCATGGTTTCCATTCTAGCAACTGGTGGAAAAGTTTCCTCATAGTTTCTCCCATACTGCTGCTTATATCCTTTGACAACCAGTCTTGCCTTGTGTCTTTCTATTTTTCCTTCAGCATTACTCTTGGTCTTGTAGACCCATTTAACTCCAATGACTTCCTTTCCTTTTGGTAGTTCAACTAAATCCCATGTCTTGTTTCTTTCTATGGCATTGCTCTCCTCATCCATAGCTTCTATCCATTTCCTATCCTTAATTGCTTCTTCGAAATGAACAGGGTTATCAACATGACAATATAAAGAAAATAAAGAGTTCATACCTTCATTTGTTGCCTCTTGTTCATAAATGTCACTTAAATTTCCGAACTTCTTACATATTTCATTTGGTGTACAAGTGCTTGAAGAAGCACTTGAATTTCCTCCTTGTGGTGTGCTTGGAGAAGCACTTTCATTTCTTCTCAAGGGTGTCTCTTGGTGCCCTTGTGTTGGTGCTACTATTTGGGGATGTATTTCAACTATCTCCTCATCATCTTCATCATGAGACAAAGAGTTTTTAACATTCACTATTTTCTCTATGCTTCCATCCCAAGATTCCTCCTCAATGAACTGAACATCTCTACTCAGAATAAGTTTCTTGGTGGATGGGTTATACAACCTATAAGCTTTGGATTCCTCACTGTATCCAATGAAAATACATTTCTCACCTTTTCTATCCAACTTCTTCCTTAGTTGATCCGGAATGTGTGCATAGGCCACACATCCAAAAACTTTCATGTGGGTGACTCCTTGCTTTGTCCCACTCCATGCTTCTTCCAGCACTCTGTTCATGACTGTTTTTGTAGGGCATCTATTCAAAATGTACGCTGCATAGTGTACAACTTCAACCCAATAATCATTTGGCAAATGCTTTGCCTTTAACATACTCCTTGCCATATCCATGATTGTCCTATTCTTCCTTTCGGCAACTCCATTTTGCTACGGAGTGTAGCTAGTGGTAAACTACTTATGAATTCCATTTTCTCTACAAAAACGTAGAAATTCTTTGGAGATATACTCACCTCCTCTATCAATTCTTAGAAATTTGATATGCAGCCCACTTTGGTTTTCTACAAGTGCTTTGAAATTGCAAAATCTTTCAAACACTTCACTTTTGTTCTTCAGGAAATAAACCCAAGTTTTTCTAGTAAAATCATCAATAAATGTTAGCATATAGTGGCTACCTGCAAGTGATGGAGTTTGCATCGGTCCACATAAATCTGAGTGGACAATCTCTAAGGGTGCTTTTGCCCTTATGCTTTTCCCATATGGAAAACTTTCTCTGTGTTGTTTCTCTAAGATACAACCTTCACAAAGGTTGTCTGGTTTCTATATCAATGGTAATCCTCTTACCATTCCTTTTCTATTCAACAAGTTAAGACCTCCAAAGTTGAAATGTCCAAATCTCAAGTGCCACAACCAATTTTCATCTTTTAGTTTGCTTTGGAAAGCCTCTTGTGTCACTGTTGCTATTTATTCTCCATTTTTTAAATCTGATTTCATTTTGAGAGGGAACATCCTATTCCTTGTCATCTTCACTTCAACAATACATTGTTTGCTGGGTGTTTTATCCATGATGGTGCATACATCATTCACAAAGAAAACATTGTACCACTTTTGAATAAGCTATCCAATAATTATGAGGTTACATTTCATTCCAGGAACATAATAAACATCTGCTATGGTTTTCTTTTCACCTTTCCTTGTTAAGACATTTACTTCTCGTTTTCCCATAACAGAAACTTTATTATCAGTCCCTAGTGTGACTTGTGACTTCAAACTCTAATCTAACATAGAAAACAGGGCTATGTTTCATGTCATATGGTTTCTGCAACTGGAGTCTAGAAACCATACATCTTCACTCTTTGCTTCCGTCATATTATAGGCTAAAACAAATTATCTTGGTTGTTATTTTTTCTAGTGAAATTTGCACTAGTTCTATTACTCATATCATGCTGCTTCTTCCTACATTCATTTGCATAATGCCCATATTTTTTACAATAGTGACATTGGACATTAGATTTATCATACCTTTGTCCTTGAGCATGATGTTGTCCACTTTGTTGGCTGCTGCCTTGGCCTTGGTTCTGATTTGGATTGCTGCCTCTTCCTTGAGCATTTGGTGGATTGTTTCTTCCACCTCTGTTTTGGCGTCTACCTCTTCCTCTTCCAAATAACATCTGGGTCTTAAAGGCATGCTCTAGAGATGAGTTTTCATTTCTACTCAATCTTTGTTCATGTGTCGTTAGTGATGCATGTAGTTCATCAACTAAGAAGTTTGTGAGATCCTTTGTCTCTTCTATGGTGGTGACAATCACATCGAACCTTGAGGGTAGGATCCTCAATAGTTTCTCCACAATCCTCTTTTCTTCGAGAATCTCTCCATGAGACCTTATCTGTGTGACCAGACCAATTACATGTGTGAAGAATGAGTCAATATTATCTGACTCCTTCATGTAGAGAGTCTCAAAATCTCTCCTCAGCAATTGTAGTTTTGCAGTCTTCACTTTTTCCATGCCTTGATAGGCTATCTTGAGAGTTTGCCATGCTTATTTGGATCTCTTGGCTGCTGTTATCCTTGGAAACACACTCTCATGCACTGCTTGATACAAAAAGTATAGGGCTTTAGAATCCTTCTTCTTATTTCTCTTCAACACATCTTTCTCTACCTGAGTTAAATTATTAAACTCATTTTCATCTGCAGGTTCTTCAAAACCATCCTCAAAAAATTCCCATAAGTCTTGGAAGGCAAGCAAAGCTCTCATAGTTATTGCCCAATAATCATAGTTTTTCCCATTAAATTGTGGGAGCTGAATATTACGGATACCCATGCTACTGCTGGCTCCAACCATTGTTGCACTCTTAACTATGCTTCAAAATACTTGACTATGTATTTAAAATCACTGACTGTCCTCAACAGTAACACAAAAACTAACTTGAAAAATACCTTGGATTCTTTCTTGACTGAGTCTTCACTCTGCTGGAGAAACTGCTGTAACAAGAAATCCTTCCTTCAGCTTTTTTGACACCTTCAAAGAGCCTGGACAAGCTCTGATACCATGTTGGGAGTTTTTGATAATTCCATAACAGATAAACAAAGAAAAAAATGATTTGTTTCTTAACACAGAGAAACAAAGAAAATGTCTCAGGAAGACAGAGTTTCACACACACACAAAAAAAAACTTGTATTCATTACAAAACTAACTATCACAAAAGGTCTTTCTCTAACAGAAGGATTACACCAAGACTACTTCAGAGGCAGTCCAAAACTTCACTCTGTCTCTCCAAAAATTAACACTGTTGTGTGTAAAAAAAAAATATTCTTACTTTCAGGTTGCTGCATGTTACCTTTTTTTTATCTCAAAAAAAATATATCATTACATTTTCAACAAGTCCGTCTGCAAGTATTTGTTGAAGTCTCCACGTACGACCACACGAGGAAGAGTTATATTATGAGCATCTAGAGGCATGTTGTAAGTAGGCACAATCCACCCAAATCTCCTTAGCTGCTCCGATATCTTGTACTTCATCGTAGCTATGTTTTTCTTTGACCGAAAATGCCACAAGCGGGACACCTATCTCTTTTTTTTTTACAAGATATTAAAGCACCCTATTTTTGAGAGGCTATCACGTAAATGCTTGGTGTTTTAATCTGCAGTTCTCCACAACTCTTTTGTATCCCTCAAAACCAAGCCAAAAAAACTGATAATATTGAACAATGACGTGGCTTGCACCTGCACATTCAACAACCGTAGTAAATTCTGGCCATAAATGAAAATGCCAAAACATGTCACGTAATAAATAGCCCCATGGTGCAGGCCTGTACATCGAGCCTTGGTAATAATCGGACAATTGTCAGCAAAATCTCATGACCCTTTTTACCGCACTTTACGTGCCGGGGAATGTTGTATTGACAAAACTGCTCAGGGTACGTGTCAGGAGATGAGCGTGTTTGCTGCCTCCTGGAGAATTACCACCATTCGGAAAAAACGGTGTGGAGAATCCTCAGACGGTTTTCCAAAAAAAAAGCTGCAGTTGAAATTAGTATTTCAACAGATCCAGTGCATGCTGAACGCCAATAGTATTGCAAATGACCTTTTTGGATGGTAATCCCCTACGGTTTTCTTTTTAATTTCATTTATTTTCCCTGCATACATATGGTGTTTTTTTTTAATTTCATTTATTTTTCCCATATACGGAACCACTAAAGGTGAAATAATATGGCAATAAATATATAGTTTGTTAATGGGTATTAAATGAACTCGGTTGTATATGTTTATTGTTTGACAATCACTGTTAGAGAATTAATTTGTTAAAATTTAACCCTGGGTTCATTAAATTATCATTGACATTAAATTAGTTATTTTTGGAGTTGTCTTTAGTGTGATATTTTGGACTTTTCATAGAGGGAATCTGGGAGAAAAATTTGAGATGAAATATTGATTTGTGTTATTTACATTGGTTTTTTGAGAGTGTATATAAATTCCGCACCCTGAAAAACTCATAAAAGACTTGGATTGTAAGAGGATTACCCAAAAAACTTATGATTTCAATAAATTTCTACAAAATTAAAAAAAAATTATCTCAGAAAAACAAAAAGCTACCCAAAAAAAAGCGAAATATGGCTATGACATTTGAGATTTTGGACTGCCCCAGTCTCGCAGCAGAGATCGAATGGGCCCCCTTGTACGTTATTGCGAAGAACAAAGATGGTCTTCTTGAGAATAAAGCAATAAGAAGATTGTATGATGGCAGTTTGTTTGAAGCACTGGCAAAACAACACTCATCTCGCTGAAGACGCTAAACATTTACTACCGAAGAAATATAATTGCAGGGAAAAGAAAATAACGTACGTAATGAAGGGACAACAAACTAAAGATACCTCGCCCAGTCTAGCCCATGGGATATCGCAATCGATCGCTCAGTTGCGTAAGAAGGCTTTGAACTGCATCAATGAAGTAGATTAATGAAAAAAACTACAAGAAATAAAAGCATCATCGTCGGTGTTAGCAATGTTAAGAATTCTTTGGAATTCATAATTGAAGTTACATCTGCATAACGAAATATAGACATGCTGCCACGTTTGGCTGAAAAATAGATATTTGTAGACATGGTATCAAGTTAGAGAAATAAAGGTGTATATTTATTAAACATCTTGGATTAATTGATATTTGGTTTCAGACAAAAAGGGGTTATCCCATAAACATATATTATACACTAATGATGTGTTTTTATTTATCTTTTAAATTTTGATTTGTTTGGGAGTTTACCTTTGATATGTCTGTGTACTTAAATAGATAGAGGTATTTCAATATTAGACATTGTAATATATGTTGTAAAAGAAATATCATAGGAATGTCTAGCATAGAAAAAGGAAGTAAATTTTTTATGGAATTTTGTGTATTTACTATGGTTTGTTTGAGAAAGACTTTGAAATTTAACCTTTACAAAATTGAGTTACAATAGTTAGGAAGAACAGTTGTTTGAGGAATCCTATCAATATCTTCTTTTTTAAAAGTATGTTGACTCATAATGTGTGTTTCTTCATAATATCTCTAGTATGTACCTGCTAACTGCAGAAACGAGTACATGTGTCTTTTTTCTTATATGAGTACAGGTGTCTTTTTTCTTATGGTACAGGGGCACATTGTTGCCATGGTGCCACCAAGAGGTAAATCGAAGGAAAAATGGAACTGAATCCTTAAAGTTTCGCATTGAAAGCATTAGAAACACTATAGTTAGAAGCCCAAGCCATGCAATGAAAGCATCATGTATTCACCAAAGTATTTAATACATAATCCTTGTGACAAAGATTGCAGTTTACCAACACCTTACAAACAAAGTGAAATGTCAAGATTAATGGTAAAAGAAATTTCCGACTACTAGATTTTCACCGTTTCAAGGAGATTCCAACTAGGCCAATATTCTAGAATATGTTCAAAATGGATGTATTGCACAACACCTTAACTCCAAAGGATTTAAGAAAAATCTCTTCACTAAGATTTATAAACTGCACCATTTCCAACTGTTATAAGTAAATGATTTAAATCAAACATTTCATAGCACAAGTGATCTCATATCACATTTAATTGACAATACAATGGATAATAGTTTTTGTTAGAAGGGCTAAACCTATGTTTCATTGTGTCCAACCACCCAATGATTTGTAATTTCTTAAACCATTTCATTTCCATCCTGTCCTTCAAAGCAATTTTCAAATACTACAATAATGTTATTGTTTTCCACCAAATAAATTGTTCCAAATGGTTTGAACCTTCAACATGATAGATGCCTGTAGCGTATTCGACTCTTGCAATATTATACTCTCAACTAATAAAAAAATGATGTTTATGGACTTTGCAAATGCAAGTTAAATTATACTAAGGGGTGTAGACTAACATTAAGTGGAGTCACACCTAATGTAGCTACAAAATGGAAGAATAATGTTTGCTAAAGCCTTAACATCAATCACAGCATAACCAAATCTTCTCTTCATGGGACTAAACATTGGTGAAAGTGATTTCCATTTACCATGAACAAGATTAAGAACTTGCCAAATAGTTTTTTCGGCATCTGCATCAGTTGTTAGTATAAAACACCATTCTTCCACAGTACCTGCTAGGTTTCTCACCACATAGAATTCGTTGCTCTGAAGAAACTTCCTTAGTAGCTTACAAATAGACCCCAAAGACTAGAAATAAATGTAGGATATGAGTGTCAGGAAATGCTTAGCAACATCATTTGGGAGCCTTGGAAAAAGAGTAGATTCGGGCTCAATAATACATGTCATGGCATTTGCTGATAATGATTTTTGGTGCATGGAAGAGATAATATAAATTCGAGTGGAATGGATTTTAGGTTTTGTCGTGAATAGTTTGCAGGTTGTAGCCACTTGCAACATTTTTGCAATGTTTCTTAAGTCATAGAAAAAGGACCCTTCTGATGAGTGTTCCTAGCATCCAACTTATGACAAAAACATTCTTTAAAGTGGGAACAACAAGTTGTAGGGGTTTTTTGGTTAACACAAATCACTGGAGTTGTTCACCCAACATTGTGAACCTTCATCATAGACAAAGAACTCATGAATGGGAATATTTATATTTACTCGTGAGTAATAATGATCTTTCATCAAACCTTTTGAATGAACATAAAACAATAAAATATTGTTAGAAGCATAATAAAAGGGTAATCAACACATCGTTAAGAGCCATGAAGAAATTTTAAATTTTAGCTTCTTATGTTAATAATGTTATAGACGTGTCAAACAGAGCTGCAACAATAACATAAGAAAATTAAACATTAAAGGATACATAATTATTAATATTCTACCTAAAGAAATCTAACCTATATGACCAGATCTAACTGGCAGACCTTTTTCTTGTTATGTTCTCATTCCCTTTCATGTCTTGACACTACATTAGTACAAAAGAAGCCAATTTTATATGCATGATATATGGAGATTGGGTGCTTCACATTTCTTATCTCTTGAAACCCTTTAACCCCCTTTTTAGGCTTCTTTTCCTTTTCCAATTTCGTCTTCCTTATTTCTAGTAGCATACGATCTAACAAAGCTATATCAAAGAGGAGGATTGGCATGCCCTATATGCCTCTGTATATCTTGAGAGAAAGAAAACCTTACACTTTCTAGGATCAACATAGAGTTTCCAAAACATTTTCTTCCTAACATTTTTCCAAAGGTTGGTTTCTTATCATTTGAAGTATAACCAGTAAACCATAGGAAAACACTAAAACAAGGACACATAACAGATTGTAAGACCCATATGACTTTGCATTTAGATAATTACTATTTTTAGATGTTAAACTATTATTGGATTTAGTGGCAAGGGAAGCCAAGATGGGACATATGTCATGATGTACTTAAATTATTATAATTGAGATAATAAATAAATTTCTTGGAAATATTTAGGAAAGAGCACTAGAGTATAGAAGACTTATTTCCATCATAGAACAAGTTGTGGTGGTCAAGTCCACATGTTGTACCTTCCCTAATAGTCTCCTAAAAATCCATAGGAGAAAAATTAAAGAAATTTAATTAACATAATGGGAGAGAAAAATTACGTTAATCACTTAGTTGGAGTACTAAGTGTGGTGGAATAAAGCACTATGGGAGAGAAAAGTGTGCTTTAAAGAAAAAGAAAAGTATTTTTTTCAAAGAAAAACTAAAACAAAAATGCTTAGGCAAAAAGGCTGTCGGACCTTAAAGCATGACATTGCTAAAATCTGTTCGGAAAGAAATCTATAAAATGATCCACTTAAGAATCAAGGGGTTGTTGACTCTGGTGGCGAGAAGATTTGAGCGTGGGGGGGGGGGCGCGGCTACTGGAAGAGGGAATTCATGCTTGGGAGGAACGTGTCAAGTTTTTGAGTATTTTCTAATGAACTTTGTAGTTAGATCCTTGTTTATACTTTATTCTTGACGATGCATTATAAATGATATGTTAGTTGCAGACTGACGGAAAAACTGCATGTAGTAGACATTTTCATATGGTTAAATTCTACATATATGGTATATATATACATTTTCGATAATTGTAAGCATCGTCATGCATGCATGAGAAGTAAACTATATTAATTACTAAAAATATAGGAATTTCATTAAATATGCAAAAATAGGAATTCATATATGAATTCGATAATGTACTTCCTTTTATAGGAACTGAAAATAATCAACAAGCATTGAAAGTTTACATTTGTGAATGTATATAAGAGATTATCGTGTATGCACATAGTGGATTTTGTGAATTCAATATTGTACTTGCTGGGCGAGAATTAGAGAAGAGTACCTAGGGCGTGTAGGTTATATTTGTTTCCATCTAATGTAAGTATGTGTCGAGAGTAAAGATAATCTATTTAAACAGTTGAGCATGTTAACTATAAAAAGAAGAGAACTGTCTCTTAGAATAATAGTATAATAATATTAAAGAACTTGATACAAGTGGCATAAGATTTGATTATCCTCATTTACTGTTAACTAAATTCTTATAAAGAATTTTTAATGAATTTTAAGGATGTAAATGAATAAAGTATTTAGATGATGGAACTCTATATTGATCTAATATCAAAGGAGTACTTAAAAAAAATATGCATGCATAACCATGAGAATAACATCACTGTTTTGATTGTCGTTGGATATATCTAAATCATGATTGATATAATTGGTAAGCCTATAGGAATCTGACCTAGGTAATGAAAAATAAATTTTATGGTTAGACTAATATATGGCATGAATGATGAGTACAAGTGTCCATGTGAATGCAACAACTTCAAAGTAAATAAAATAAACCCAACAATTCATATGTCTGTCTACAACCATGGTTGGGATTTAACGTGCACTAATAAATATATTTATTTTCCATCTATAATTAGTATTATAAATTTGTTAAGGGAGAAGAATTTATTTCCAACGATAAAGTTTCACGTACCCAAGTACTTTTCTCGAAAGAAATTTCATAGGGCCAGTAGATAACTACCATGAATATGGGAAAGACCCTGGTTCCAAAGTAGTACTAGTATGGAAAGAGGTGAGGGATACGTATCATTCATGCACTATTTGTGTCTCCATTAGCAACAAGATAAGAATAACCAATGAAAAAAATTAATATGAAACTGGTGATCCATAATTCCCTACCTATATATATATATATAATCTAGATATCTCACCGGTTATAGGAGCATAAAGTCGTAGTAATAAGATCTCCCTAAGAACTTTTTCTTCCACAAAGACATAGTCGGGTTCCACCCAAAAAAAAATAAACACTTCAAATTCTAGTGTTGGGAATGGAGCAATTTTAGGAGTAGAAGGAAGATCTAACTACTTTAGACCACTGGTTGTGGCCAAGAAATCGAAATAGTTGTGAACAAACTAGCTTAGCCCATTCATTTGAATAAATTTGAGTATTTTAAATAATGCTTATTTAAAACAAACCTTGGTTAGTAAAGGCACGAGGTGTAGTGATAAAATGAATCATTATAAGACATTGCTAGTAACATCACCGGTGTGAAAAATTTACAAACCATATGTGTGTAGATGTGTTAGAAAACATGCACAGATGAATCTAGCTAGTAAAGGTTGAACACACAGCTTTGCAGAGAAAAAACATTAAAAGAAAATCGAAAGGACAAAAAGAATGATTCAATTAGAAGATAGGTTAGAATGCTCATGATATAGCACTACTGGGTGAAGATCCCAAGGTAATGCACCATAGTGGTGATCAATGGGAGGACTCAACGCCTACAACAAGTTGCGAAGAGAAGTAGCCAGTTGCGGAGTGAAAGGAGGAGAAAATCAGGGAGTAAATCATGCAGAAGAGCTAGCTAGTTGCGGAGTGAAAGGAGGAGCAAATCATGGAGTAAATCATGTAGAGGAACTAGCCAGTTGCGTAGTTAAAGAAGCAGAAAATCAGGGAGTAAATTATGTAGAAAGGATCTTGCATGTGGTCCCATGCTCTAACTAAGTGTCTTCATGTGCTAGTAATGAAGGTCCTAGGTATTTAGTACCTCCAACACCCCCTTTGAACACCAGTATGGGGAAAAATAGAAAATGGGCCCTGGAGACTAAGGCCAAAGGTCACCCAAAATACAGTGAAACTTGTACTAAAATTGAGGAAAGAGGGAAAACCTTGTGGGGAAAGCCCCCCCTCAAAATACAATGTAATCAAAAGAAAAGGGGAAGAAAAGACAGTTGCTAAGAAAGTGCATCCATCACTCCAAGACGATCGCGTAGAGAGTGAAACTTCTGCTCAATGAATGTCTTGGTGAAGATGTTTGTAGTCTGTTCTGCTGAAGGACAGAACTGCAAATCAATGACCCGTTCATGTACTAAGTCTTTGATGTAATGAATATGGATCTCTATGTGCTCCGTCTACTGCTGCTATATTGGATCCCTGCAAAATTTGAGAGTGCTCTGGTTGTCACACCAGATGACAATAGGCTGGTCGAACTGGGCGCCCAACTCAGTGAGGAAGTGTTGTAGCCACAGAGCCTGAATGGTGATGTTGACTACTCCTCTGTACTCGGCCTCAGCTGAAGAGAGAGCAATAGTAGCTTGCTTCTTACTTGACCAACAGATAGGGCCAGATCGTAGATTGAGTGAAAATCCGGAGGTGGACTTGTGATCAATGTTGTCGCCTGCCTAATCAGATTCTATGATGCCAAGGATATTCAATGCAGTGTCTGCTACATAGTGAATCCTAAAGGTGATGGTGCCCTACACATATCAGAGGATGTGCTTGGTAGCATTTCAGTGTAGCTCTTTCGGCTCCTACATGTATTTGGAAATTGACCCTACTACATATGAGAGATTTGGTCTGGAGTGGGTGAGGTACAATAAGCTCCCCACTAGCTGTTGGTAGAGAGTACCATCAACTAATGGAGTGTCACCTCCATCTTCAAGGCAAACCCCAGACAGAAAAGGAGTCAGTGCTAGCTTACAGTCAGTGATGTGAAATATCTCGAGGAGATCTCATGCATACTTAGCCTGAGAGAGTTTGATGCCTGTGGCATCCTAGCTGATCTCAAGACCAAGAGAGAAGTGTAATGGACCCATGTCCATCATCAAGAACCTATCACACAAGGCCCTCTTGACTGCAGTAATGGTTGAAGTCGAGCTGCCGGTGATCAGGAGATCATCCACATACAAAACTAAGATAAAAAGAGAATCATGTGCCCTGAGCATGTAAACATTTAGATCAGACTTACATCTTTCAAAGTTGTGTGATAAGAGAAAATAATCCATCTTCGCATACCAAGCTCTCGGGGCCTGCTTAAGGCCGTAGAGAGATTTCTTCAGTCTGTAGACCAAAGATGAATCCTAAATGAAACCATGTGGCTACTCCATGTAGATCTCCTCAGATAGGTCTCCGTGAAGAAAGGAATTCTTCACATCCATCTGATGTACTTCCCACCCCTCGGTAGCTGCAATGGCAAGTGCAAGGCGTATGGAATCCATCTTTGCTACTGGAGCAAAGGTCTCATCATAATCAATGCCATGCACTTGCTGGAAGCCTTTGGCTACTACCCTAGCTTTCTCTCTGGTGATTTTCCCATCTGTAGCACTCTTGGTCTTGTAGACCCATTTGCATTGGACACGTTTCCTTCCTGAAGGAAGGGGGACTAGATCCCAGGTCTGGTTCTCGAAGAGGGAGTTATACTCTTCCTCCATGGCGGACTCCTAGGATGGATGCCTAGTAGCCTCAGCATAAGAATGTGGATCAAAAGACTAAACCAAATGAAAATGCCAGGATGGAATTGGTTCAGTGGCAGTGAGGGCAAGGGGAGGCTTAATAAACGCTGAGCTAGTCCTCCGCGGATGAGAATTATCCCCTGCAAGACCTTTTCTAGTAGCTGGGTGATCTTGTGCATATATCTCACGTAAGATCGTTGTTCTCTGACTTATGACAGGGGAAGTTAATTCACTACTGGAAGCCCGATCTGGGTTTGGATGTGGATCATCATATGCATGCACTAGACTTGTATCTGAAGACTCTGTCTCTGAATCTACATGCTCTACCTCGACATCTGCATGCTCTATATCTGCATCTAAGTGTACTGAGTCATCATCTCGGACATGAGGTAGATAAAAGGTGTCTGCATGCGGCAATTGAGGTGCATGCGAGAGACTTTCCTGAAATTTGACACTTCACTCAATGATGAGCTTGTCCGTAGAGGAAATCAGGAGTCAGTATCCATTCACACCATCAGGGTCTCCAACAAAGATGCACTCAGTGCTTTGTGGATCAAGAGCTTTCCTCTTTTCAAAGGTGATCCTAGCCCATGCTCGGGACCCAAAAACACGAAAGTGGGTGACCTATAGTTTGGTGCCGCTCCAAGCCTCAAAGGGGGTCTGATCCTTGACAGACCTATGAGAAGATATATTTTGGACATAGTTAGCACAATTAAGTGCTTCAATCCATAGCTTATGAGGTAGTGACTTAGCATGCAACATGCAGGAAGCCATCTGTTTGAGAGATCGGTTCTTTCTCTCAGTAACTTCGTTCTGTTGCGGAGTGTATGGAACTATGTACTACAACTGTATGCTGGACTCAAGGCAAAGGTTTTGAAGTGCTATGTTAACATATTCTCCCCCATTGTATGTACTGAGGGCTTTGATCTTTCTCTCTGACTGTGTCTCAACTAGTGGTTTGAAATCTTTAAAGTGCACAAAAACTTCAGATTTGTCCCTGAGAAGATACATCCAAGTATATCGTGAGAAATCATCAATAAATGTAATCACATACCTTGCTTTGTTGATGGAAGGATGAGGAAAAGGATCCATGAGATCACTAAGGATTAGATCTAGAGGAGAGGATGCTCTTTGAGTCTTGCGGGTGTCAAACTTTTCTCTAGGATTTTTGCCAAGGAAACACCCTTCACAAACTCCTTTGGAGAAACTAATATTTGGCAAGCCTTCCACCATGTCATGCTTGCTTAGCTACTAAATATACTTGTAATTTAAGTGACCAAACCTCTCGTGCCAAAGCCTACTACTATCATCAGCATGTGTAAGCAATAAGGGGGGATTCAGATTCGATAACTTCAGAAAATTTATACAGTCTGGCTCCATTGTTTACCTCACCGGTTGCAATTTTGGAGCTTCTATGTAATTCATATATGTTCACTACATCTGGAGTGAATTCCACTCTCTTTCTGGTGTCGGAATGTGTGATCTGATAAACTAAAAGCAGGTTTACCGAAAGTTTTGGAACATGAAGCACATCTTCAAAGCTTACGTGTAAATGTTCCATTCTACCTTTTCTGGAGACCTCACTAGGTGATTCATCTCTCATGAGGATGGGAGGTCCTTTGCATGCATCCAAAGAGGAATAGACTTTCTTTATAGAAGCCATATGATGTGATGCACCAGAATCTATAATCCATGCATCAGGGGAAGAATTAATTGCAACTAAAGCAAGAAAATTATTACCTTTCCCATGTGGCAGATCCCCAGTTTTATTCTTGGTGCCTTGAGGGATGTGGTCCCCAAGGTTGTGCTTCTAAAGGATTTCTACCATTTGGTCAATTTGTTTCTTCATGTAGGAGGATTCTGAATGGAATCGTCGGTGACAGTAGGTGCATTTTTCTCCTTTCTTCCCTCTCTCGTTTCTAGAGCCAGAGGAGTCATTGAAGGGCTTGGTGTACCCTTCCTTCCTTGGATGGGAATGCGCTTTTCCCTTGTCTTTTTGCTGCTGGTTTTTCTGATTTGAATCAGATCTATGATTTTTATTGTGGCGACCATCATGCACAACAAGTTCATGCGCTTTTGGAGGTTTGATTTTCCGCATGCCAATGAGTTTATCTTGCTCAAAAGTAAGGGACTCCATGAACTCTTTGAGAGAAGGAATAGTGTAGGATATACCTGTTGCGAGCCTTACTAAATGAAATGTGGACACAAAGATGGAGTATTCTGGTCCGAGCTTTGACATAATAGAGAGAACTTGGCGAATCTCCTCCTTGGATTTGTCAATTCCACAACCCTTGAGTTGCAGCAATAGATCATTATATTTGGTGAAGAAGTCTTGAATTTTGTCATAGTTCCATGGATCCAATGAGAGCAGCTCCACTTTGAGCTGATGTCCTTTCATCTCATCCTTTTTCGTGTAGATTTCTTCAACATTTTTCCAAATCTCACTGGGATTATTGCAGGCAGATAGATGAAACTGCAACTTTGGGGAGATGCACATGCATATGGATGCGTGGGCCTCATCCATGCGGTTGAGGTACTTGGATTTGTCTATGGTTGAAGTGGGTTCCACTTCTACAGCCATGGTAATCCTAAACAACCCTTTCTAACGAAGGTATCGAGCCATTTGGTCCTTCCATTCGTGATAGTTTTACGGTGTTAGGATCGATGCTTTGGGAAACTCCATTTTTCTATCGATCTTTGATCTCAAAGCTGTAATACCTATAAATTAAGGTACTGGTGTGCCTTTTATCTAGCAACCTGTGGGCTCTGATACCATGTAAATGTATTAGAAAGCCTGCACAGATGAATCTAGCTAGTAAAGGTTGAACACACAAATTTACAGAGCAAAAACACTAAAAGAAGATCGAAAGAACAAAAAGAATGATTCAATTAGAAAATAGGCTACAATGCTCATGATATAGCATTACTGGGTGAAGATCCCGAGGTAATGCACCATACTGGTGATCAATGAGAGGACTAAACACCTACAACAAGTTCTGGAGAGAACTAGCCAGTTGCAGAGTGAAAGAAGGAGAAAATTAAGGAGTAAATCATGTAGAAGAACTAACCAGTTGCAGAGTGAAAGGAGGAGAAAATCATGGAGTAAATCATGTAGAAGAACTAGCCGGTTGCGGAGTTAATGAAGGAGAAAATTAGGGAGTAAATTATGTAGAAAGGATCTTGCATGCAGTCCCATGCTCTAACAAAGTGTCTGCATGTGCCAGTAATGAAGGTCCTAGGTGTGTAGTAACTCCAACAATGTGGTGGTGTGGAGAAAGTAAAATAGTTGTAAATGGGAGATAACATATAATGAATATTTCATAAATAATTATGTGTACACATTACTCTGGAACATTACGATATTTGAAGCATATATTCTTACTTTCAACTAATTTTTTAATTACATGATATCAGAGTTCCAACTATACACATACCGTAATATCCGAACCATACTGATAACTATGCCAGGAAGGGAAATTCAACACAAAACATAGTTAGATGTATTCAATAACAATGGAAACCCTGTTCAATAAAAATTAATATAAAAATCAACGTAAAGACCTTACAATCAATCCTGAGATATTCTTAGTTCAGCATCATGAATTTTCAATTGTTACAACTTGAGCCCAGTTTCAAGGACATAATTGTTGTAGAAAGAAAAAGAAATTTACAAGTCATCTCAGGCCCAAAAGACCTATGTAGGCTATAGGTCAGTGTCCATCTGGATCATTCTAGCTAAATCTCCTGAAGGGTAACTTGAATATAAGGGTTTATAACAAGAAACCTTGTATAACACTGGAAACCATTTACCCATCACTTCGTTTGAAATTGAAAAACCATGCCATGGGGAAAATGTGAGTAAAGACCAACCTATAACATGATAATAATAATTTAGAAGTGGAGGAAGATTTCTCTACTAAAAGGAGGTCAATGAGAAGTACTCGTGCAAGTACCTGTATCAAATTCATTCGAACAAGAAGTGAGTATAATCAAATGCAGTATTGAAATCAAACTCTGAATGGTTACGTAGAGTGATTCATATATGTAATTGTAGAAATTGCACATAATTTTCCTGTGGTACATTTAATGAGAACCCGTTAATGCTTCAAAACATACATAACCCGTTTGGACTCTAAAGAGAAGTTAACTCACAAAAAAAATTCACAAAAATTATACTTGACAAGTGAAATGAGAAACTTAGGAGGAAATAGGAACATAGAGCCCCAATGCCTTAGCCTCTATCGAACAGAGGTTGGTGCCAAAGAATCGATGACCCTATTTGACTAGAGTATGCATAAGTACTTTCCAAATAGTTAAACAAAATAATAACCCAATGCTCAACACAATGCAACAAAATAATAAACTATTACTCGACACAATGTAAATTTAATGTTAGGTTAACCACAAGAATGAGAAAAAAATGACCAAAGGAACAAATATGTTTTACTTGATGGGATAATTGGGGAGGTTCCCATGAGAATTTCCGTGAGACCCCATGAGTGCTACCATGTATTATTTCGAATAGAAAAGGAGCACCCTAACATCTATGAGAGGGAATTCAGTGTAATTGAATAACATGTATGGTGCTATAAAGGAAAATATATATATATGACCACACTATACCTTACCCATGTCCTCTTGTAGTCTACTGCATAAGTGAGAGGGGGGTATGGTGACCATGGGGCAGGTTGAGAAATCTCAACTTCCAAGGCACCAATAGTTTTCTGGTTAGTCCTCTATAACCATGGCACATTACCACCAACAAGACAACCAAATGGACAGAGGACGGTCCAAGGCATAGGATTAAGGTTCAAGAAATTCCATTGACACTACCAGATGAGGCAAGTTAAATCCTCACCATTCATAACACCAAGCTCTAACCACCATGTGAAAGTCACATGGCTCTGAGGATTGTGCCCCCTCCTCATTTGCCTCATAGTTTCACCAGATCCACCCCCTTGTTCGTATTCCATTTAATTTACATGGAAATAATAAAAATGTATCAAGTATTACAACACAAGGTGGATAATAATAAATGGCATTAAAGGTATAACCTATACCACCATGGAGAACTATGTTATCCTTGTAGCAACACGATTAAATTAAATTATTTTTTGAAACCTCATGGTGTACCTTATCATAAAGGGAAGAAATCTAAATTTGGTTATATGATTTATTTTTCCCTAGGGTTAGTTCTAATGTGTTGGGTAGGGGATAATTATTTGTGAATTAGCGACCATAAGAGTGAAAAATTGGTGTTATTAATAATGATAAGATATGGAAATGTCATATTATATACTTAGTTGATTCACATAAATAAACAAAGATAACATATATATATAAAGTTGAAAAAAAAGGATTGTGACATATGGTATTAGAGTTGTACGGTCAATGTTGAGGCCTATGGGCCAACACACAACTGTAAGGAAGAAATTAGCATTTGGTAAGATCAAACCTAAGTGCAAATATAAGACAAAGTGTCACCCCTACAATATAATTGTAGGAAAGATAAAAGAACTTGAATCCTAGATGTAATTGGAAATAAAGAAATCATGGAATAGGTTGAAGAAGTGAGATATAAATAGTTTGATCATTATTATTGCTATAGATAGGACATGAGCTTTGTATTGTTAAGAAAAATTAGGTATAAAAGACCCTTAGTAGGGTTAGATTCTATAAGAAATTTTTTTTATAAGAGAGGCAGTGAAAGATACATTGTTCAATTAAACAGACTCAAAGAAATTGAATGAAACAAGGAGATAAAGCATGAGCTTGTGATATCTCTGCTAAAAGGGGAAAATTTTCTAGTTTTAATCTAGAAATTATGTCAAGAAAACATAATTATTGGAGTATACACCTATTCTGAGCTAAAGAGAATGCAACCCCATTACACAGTGGATGAGAAATGTAATGAGTATGCTAAGCTTATCCAAATATTATGCACAAGAACTATAAGTTGAATAATGAAATAACAACATTACTTTATACACAACATTACCATAGGGAGGGAGAATCTCTTTAGGCCATGTTGAGCTTGAAATTGAAGTCAAAACAATAACCAACAATGATTAAAGGAAAAGAAAGGGTATAAAATCAGTTTGCAATGAAATGAAGTAGATATTACTATATAAGTTCGAAAGGATTTAATGCTTTCTAGGGTATACAAATTGCTAACATAATAGATTATTGTTTCCGACATAAAAGGGAATTATGCATATAGTGAAAAATTGTATTCCAAATACTTTGTTATAAGAACAGTCTATGATATATAACAATTTGTTATCATTATATATAACGTTGGCATGCCTTCAGTTGAGGAACTCAACCAAGAAATATGATCTGTTATATGTTATTCCAAGCCAATGAAAATAATGGTGTTAATGATGGATTGGTGGGGTTATGGAGAGATGTGGGAAGAACCACAAGAGGAGTCAGTAATAATTATTACACTAGAAATGAAGCTAGGTATAAATTGCCTTGAATAAAACGTATATGTCTACTTTTGTATAACCTCAAATTTTATTAAGAATCTTACGTGCAAGTGTTGAAAAGATCATACATGGATAGTACACCACTTAAAATGAAAATATCATGCATTCTATTGTGTATTAAAATAAATTGGGATATAAGTTTGGTAACCAAAAATATGGGACGAGATACAAAACCTATGTATAACGACTATCAAATATAATATGACAAGATTAAAGATTGACGTTGGTCATTCCTTACTTAGCAGAGGACAGTAAAATATAGAGTATGGAAAGGAAATTGTAGTATTACAAAAGTAGGAATAAAATAAATATTGAATAATTGATTTCAAAAGGCTAATTGAAGTAACTAATATTCAAGCGTGTCTAGGAGAAAGTTATACCAAAAACCATATACAAATTATTCCATATGAAGTGTAGTCCAAAAGAAATTTTGTGTATAAGAGAAGAAAAATCTTAGCAGAAATTGTGAGTATATATATATATATATATATATATATATATATAATATGGCATAAGATATGAATGCAAGAGCTCAAATTGTATATTGAGGATGTTAGCAAATTATTGAAGTAGGGTTTTTGACCCTGGGGAGGAGTAACATTTAGTGTATTTAGAAAATACAAAGTGTTGAAAGGTATAAAAGTGTCAGTAGAAAATGAGTTAAAAGATGGATTAAGAAAATGTATCATTTTTTTTCCCGTAGAAAAAAGTCGTAATTTTATTCATATGACGAAAATTACATTTTGTAGATGCTTAGAGCATATGCATATGAGTTGTTCCTGAATATCAGGCGCATAAGAATACAAAATTAACAAGAAAAGAGATATTGTGCCAGCAGGTCTATACTTTCTTGCCTTTTTTCTTCTCCACTTTTCGCCAATCTCCAATGTTGGGAGTGGGAACAATTATAGCAAGCTGGTTTTCCTCTCTGTACATTGGTTGTTCCTTATCAGATTCTGATCCCTTAGAACTATGTGCTCGTTTGATGCCGCTTATGTCCAGTTGTAATTATTGCTGCTGTACCAAGTTATTTGGCTCCAAATTGGCCCCCCCGGTGCTCTCTTCCTGTATGTTTTCCTATCTTCTTTGAAGGTCTGTGGGTTCTGTCTTCTGTTCCTCCTCCCCTAGCGGTTTGGTATGCTGCCAACCTTTGGGTTTTTTCTGTTGTTTCTTGCTCTCTTTTGGCTCCTTACTAGCCAATGGACAGGCATATTGTAGGTGCCCTGTCTGCAAGCAACCGCAGCATCTGAATGTCGTGTTCTCATAGTCAAGCGGTTGTGTCCACAAAGAATTATTAAAATTCAATGTGATGTGATTTGGTAGTCCTTGACTTAGGTCCACCTCTACACATATTCTGGCATATGTGAAGATTCCCCGAATAGCTCTGTCTTCATCTGTTTTGAGGTACTTTCCTAGGGTATTCCCAATGGTTGTTGATGCTTTTTGATGCCAAAAATAGAGTGGGAGGTTATGTAGCCTTACCCAAATTGGCATTGTTGAAACCACCATGGTATTAGCATCAAAATCCGAGAACCAGGGGGTGATAAAGAGACCAGCATTGCCCCAAAACCAAGGCCCTTGATTAATGATGTCGTCACGTTCCAGTTTTGTGCTAAATATAACTATGAAAAAACCCTTAGGGCATAGATATATTTCACATTTAGGTGACCAAGATGTGAAATTCCATTGATGCAGTGCATCCGCTTTTGGCCAATAACCATTAAATCTACATATAATAGCATTATGGATTAAATATATGTCTAGATCTGTTACCTCCGGTAGAGATACTGTAAGCATAGGTGATTCCAGCTTCTGTTCCACAATGTAGGGGCCTGGTAGCTCTGTTGTGGGTGCTGAACTGTGTTGTAATGGTTCCTTTCCTTTGACTGCATCGCGAAAAGAGCTTGTTGTTTTTGAGCTAGCCCCCTTGCACCTGCGTCACAGTCTCAGGTTGAGGGTGATGGTTGAATCTTTAACAACTCCATAGTGCTGGAGTGTGTGCTGGTCTTGTAAGCAGAGTCTTGAATATATCAGATTTTGGTATATTACTGGAGTTCCCGGTTTGTTCTGGATCTCCTTTTTTAAATGTAGAATGCTCATCCCTTTCCTAATCTGTAAACAATAGTGGCTGCCTTCTATCGATCTGTTAAAGATTTTCTTCAGATCTGTAGTCATACATGACGGATCAACCTTATCCAGGCCCCAATTTACTTGATTGTGTGCCAGATCTGGCAGATCGATGGCAGATCTAGGGTTTATATATCTTCCCATTGTGTAATAGGGCTGTCCACCTCTTATCTACAATTTTTCAGGTACTGCCGTAGTAGATCTAGTGTGTGATTCAGTAGATACAACCCATTCAATAATAATATCATAATATCTGCTTATTCCAAACCCAGTAGCGCATAGTTGTCCCTTCTGCTGTCCAACCGCTATATGAATCTCAGGTATCAGATCAAGGCAGATTTCCTCGACAGTCATCCGGTGCTTGTAGACAACCAATATGGGTTGTCTATTATTAGTGGGGAGGCCCCTGATCTGGCCAGCCGCTTGGCAAATCGCACCTACCCATATGCCTATGTAGGGATTTTCCTTTACATCCCTCTTTTGGGCATTTTGTATGCAAGCAATCGAACGGCGGCAGGGATATCCTTATTGGTCATGATTCTTGCACAGGTGGATCTGTGTTTCGGTTGTCGTCTAGTCCAATGGGTTAATTGCAAGAACAGAGGCGAGTTTTGCAATGAGCTTACCCTTTCTTGTGTCGTCCTGGTGGGAAAGTCCGCGTAGAAGCCATGTGTGTGCATTTGGAGAACTCAGATCCTAAGCTCCCGGCGAGATTTGGGATGATCCAGTCTCTGCGAATGCAGTGTAAACCCTGGCGAGAGATGCCATAGCAGATTCAAACCCTCGCATCTCACCTTGTATGGAGTCGAAAATGTATCATACAAATACGAGTTAGAAAAATACAACAAGTACAAAAAAATGAGTTTTAATGTCAATATTGGAACAACTAAAAACATTTCTACATGTTAATGTGTCTCATTATATGGCAAAAGCAAAAAAGTACTCAAATGAGAAAAGATTAAAAAAAAATGAATATAAAAATATCAATTAAATGAATTGAGTTTCATACTTGTTAATTATAAAAAATAAATGATAAATTTGTAACAAAGCTAACTAACAATAAATTTTGGTAAAAGCTATAGTGAACGTATTTAATGGGTTCAGAAAATATAAATAATGTTATAAAAAGTAAATACTAAATTTGTAAATAAGTCAACTGATAGTAAATATTGGTAAAAACTATGATTAATCACTCTCAAAATACGAATAACTTTTTTAAATAAGTTAAATGAAATGCTAAAAGTCTTTAAAGATATGTATAAAAATAGAATTAGAATTTCTAAACAAACAATTTTATATATTATATTTTGAATAATATAAAATATGTTATTATAATCATATTTAAAAAATTTATTATAAAAAAATTTAAAATATCTTTTAAAAATTCACCAAAAAATAATTTTAACATATTTTCAGATTTTATTAAAAAAATATTATTTTATAAACTTAAAAGGATAGTTTCTTGGGTCACAATTTTATATATACAAAAGGATTATCATTTTTAATAATAATTAAAAAATATACTTACATTTTATTTTTAAAATTGAAATTGTTTAGCAATCTTTAGAATGTTTACAACACATCTCTTAAAGAAATTGGAATTAAAAAACATAAATCAATAGAGAAACAGGGAGTCATCACTACTTAAAAATTTAAGTATAATATTAATGAATATATTTTAAAGAAAATGAACAAATTAGATAAAAAAATATATATTAAATTTTACAAAAAATATGACATGGAATTGAATTTAAATTGACATGTTTTGTTCTCTTTTACCATCACCTAATTCTTGATGATTCTGTAAATTTAAGAGTAAACATTCTAACTCCATTTATTCTTATAAAACTTTTTTTCTAAAAAGGGAAAAAGTGATACACATTAACATGCTTTTACCGAAATGCTAATAACATAATTAAAGCACAACTATTCTAAATATTATAGCCTTATGGATAAGAGTCAAACCACCATGGATTTCATGCACAAGTTGGTTTAGAAAGACTGATAAGATTTATGGAGGAACCAATAATTTGTAACAAGGCAAATAAATAAATGATTTTTTTATCTCCTCGCTTGCGCAAACTTGGGAACTTATTCCCTTATCGATTAAAAAAACTACAAGTTCAGATATGTGGACACCTTGCATAATTGGGAAACAAAGTGTGACCAATGAAAAAAATTTCCTAACAATAAAACATTAAATATATGAGATTCATAAGAGGGAATTATGATGACCCGAAAAAGGAAGAAAAGCTCATGATTGAAACCCTGAAAACCGAAATGGTTTTCAGCTACATACGGAATGTAAGGTAAAAAAATTATTACCAATGAAATTGGAGGACAAAAGGTTACCTTATGGAAAATGTAAACAATCACCTATGCGAAAAATTTGCTAAGTATGTGAGATATATATACGTAGGATGAAATAGAATCCGCCAAAAATTGTGGATGGAAAAAAAATCAGTCACAAAAACAACAACAGAAGTAGGATAATTAGAGAGTACTAAGATGAAAATAATAGCAATAGTGGCTTTATAACTTGCTAAGAAAATAGAAAAACATGAAGGCTCTTCGAAATAGTGATGAAAAGATGAAAAAGAAACCGTGAGTTTTACACAAAAATGTATGAGTAAAATGGGCCAAAGGTAAAACTAAACGTGAAACATGTAATTTTTAGGTAGAATTGCAATGGAACCTAACCAGGGAAAATAAAATCCTTGATTGGTATCGATCTTAGGAATTGAATGATCTCCAAATGGTATGGGATTAGATACTAGTATTGTGGTTTCATTGGAAATTTCATAAATTAGATGATTAGTGAATGAAACATGACTATAAAAGTGGTGAATTGTTATGATGCCACCGGATAAAGTAGGATGTTGGTAGGAATTCTAAGAGTAGTCTAATAAAGTGAAAAAACAAAATCTGTAAGACGGAATTTTTTGTAAATTTGACTTTTTCTAAGGAATGCATTGTCCTTGTATGTGTGTGTGAGAAATTGTTTTGGAATCGATGGAAACAATTATATTAATATATTGTGTGTTCTAAGCCACAGACAAATGAAAAAAAAACTCCATAATTGTATACAAAAATAAGATGTACAAAATCTTTAACAATAACCGATAATGCGGGCCAAATTGAAATAACTCAAGGGAATGAGTAAATGAAATAGTGGTTGAGGTGAAAAAAGGAAAGGTGTGTTTTATATTTGTTATTTGACCATGAAATTCGAACTTGTCAAAATACCCCCTAATTATCTATGTAGTATTGTGAAATTCCTCATATTGTTGTGGATTTGTGGAAAGGTATGAAAACAAGGGGTAGAATCATAAGAATGGACTTGACTAAGCCCACGTTGGAACAAATTTGACAAAATAAAACAAATGAAAGGGGTGGAGATAGTAGGATGTCTTACACTTAAGTATACATGATAAATGCATATTTGATACATTGCTATCAAAATAAAAATTATAAAATAGAATGATACTAGTAATCCAATAATAATAATTTCCTTTGCGTAAGTGATATGGAAGGAAAAGTGGCAATTCCATATTCTTAATTTAACATTACATGACAATTATGTTACTTGGCATAGCAGTGACTAAATATACAAAAAAGGACTTATGGTATTTATGGTGATGACATGTCAATAATTCTGACCTTGTTGGTTGCATGTGGATAGTTTTCTGGGTTTAGGTGGAATGCATGAATGAAAATAGGAAGTAAATGTTTAGCATGTAGGAAAACATGCTAGGGAAGGAGCACAAAATGAATATAAAAGTATGTGTAATGTAGACTTGCTCCATCGCTCAAAATAAAGTGAAGTGGAAGCGCTTACTACTAAAGAGAAGTGTAAGAATGAAAGAAGAAATGAAGGAGGCATTCCTTTTCCATCTTAAGAAAAGATGGAAATGAGGTAGCATTGAGGATGATGTTCTATTAAAGGTGAGGGGGATATGTAACACCCCTACAACTCTACTTTTGGACAGTTACTATTTTTAGACATTAAACTATTATTGGATTTAATGACAAGGGAAGTCAAGATGGGACTTATGTTATGATGTAATTAAATTATTATTATTGAAATAATAAACAAATTGCTTGGAAATATTTAGGAAAGAGGACTAGAGTATAAAAGAATTATTTCTAGCTTAGAACAAGTTGTGGTGGTCAAGTTCACATGGTGGACATTCTCTAAAAGTTTCCTAAAAATATACGAGAGAAAAATAAAAGATATTAAATTAACATAATGGGAGAGAAAGATTATGCTAATTACTCAAATGAAGATAAATACTAAGTGGGGTGGAGTAAAGAACTATGGGAGAGAAAAATGTGCTTTAAAGAAAAATAAAAGTATATTTTTCAAAGTAAAACTAAAACAAAAAGGCCTAGGAAAAAATGTTATCAAACCTTAACCTAAGACATTGCTAAAATCTACTGGGAAAGAAATATATAAAATGAACTACCTAAGAATCTAGGGGTTGTTAATTCTAGTGACGAAAATATCTAAACTCTGGGGAAACGGTAGTCGCACTTCCTAGTAGGCAGTAACATGCTGGTTTCCTAAGCATTTCCCAAGAAATGGTTGTGGTTAGATTACTTTTTACACTTAATCATTAATGTTGCCTTATAAATGATATGTTAGTTATAGACTAAGAGAAGAACTTCATGTAGGATACATTTTCATACGGTTCATTTCTACATGCATATTATATATATACATTTCCGATAATTGCCTCGTCATGCATGCATGTAAAGTAGACTATATCAATTGCTCACAATATAAGAAATTCTTTAAATATGAAAATATAGGAATTCGTATACGAATTCAACGATGTACTTCGTTTTATAGGAACTGAAATTAATCAACCAGCAATGAAAGTTTACATGTGTGAATATATATAAGAGATTATCCCGTATGCGCATAATAGATTTTGTGAATTCAATATTGTACTCACTGGGTGAGAATTAGAAAAGACTACATAGGGCGTGTAGGTTAGATTTGTTTCCATCTAATGTAAGTATGTGCCATGAGAAAAGATAATCTATTTAAACGCTTGAGCCTATTAAGTATAAAAAAAAAAGAGAATTGTCTCTTGTACAAATAGCAGAATAACATTACAGAAATTGATACAAGCGGCATAAGATTTGATTCTCATCCTTTACTGCTAACTAAACTCTTATAAAGAATTTTTAATTAAGCGCAAGGATGTAAATGAATAAAGTATCTATATGATAAAAATCTATATTGTTCTAACGTCAAATGAGCACTAAAAAATATGCATGCATAACCATGAGAGGAGTAGAACTCTTGATTTTCATTGTGTATATCTAAATTCTGGTTGATATAATTGGTAAGCCTATATGAATCCAATCCAGCTTGGGTAATGCAAAGATAAATTGTATGGTTATGACTAGTAGATGGAATGAATGATGAGTACGAGAGTGTCCATCTAAAAGCAACCATTTAAAAGTAAATAAAATAAACCCAACCATTTGTATGTCTATCTATAACCATGGTTGGGATTTAACCCGTACTCATAAAACTATTTTTTTTACCATTTAGAACTATTATTATAACTTCGTTAACGGGGGAGAATTTATTTCCAAGGCCAAACCCCGATCCTTATCATGAAAGAAATTTCACAGGGCCAGTGGATAACTACCACAAATATGGGAAAGACGTAAGTTCCAAAGTAATACCAGTGTGGAAAGAAGGGAGGGAGACTTATCATTTCGCCACAATTTGCATCTCCAGTAGCATCAAGATAAGAATAACAAATGAAAAAAAAAGTACGAAACTGCTGATCGATAACGCCCTACCTGTATATATAATCTAGATAGCTCACTCGTTACATGTGCATAAAGTTGTAGCAATAAGATCTCCCTAAGAAATTATGCTGCCAAAATGGTATGGTACGGTTCCACCCTAAACAAATAAACACTTTCAAATGCTAGTGTTGCGTGTGGAGCTATTTCAGGATCAGAAGACAAATGTAACTACCCGAGACAACTAGTTGTGGCCAAGAAGTAAAAATAGTTCTGAACAAACTAGGTGAACCCATTCATTTGACTAAATTTGGGTACTTTAAGTAATGCCTATTTAAAACAAACCTAAACCCTGGTTGGTAAAGGCACAAGTTGAAGTGATAAAACGAATAATTGTAAGACGTTGCTAGTAACATCACAAGTGTGGAAATTTTACAAACCATGCGTGCTCGTGTGGAGAAACTAAAATGGTAGCAAATGCGAGATAACATATAATGAATATTTAGTAATTAATTATGTGTACAAATTACTCCGGAATATTACGAAATTTGAAGAAGATACTCCTACTTTAAACCCATATTTGAATTACATAGATAGAAAATTTCCAACTGTACACATACCATAATATCTTAACCATACTGATAGTTACACCAGGAATGAAAATTCAACACAAAACATAGTTACATGTATTCAGTAACCCAAAACATAGTTACATGTATTCAGTAACCATGGAAACATTGTTGGATATAAATTAAGATAAAAATCGATTGAAATACTTTACCATCAAACCTAAGACATTCGCCATAATATCTTAACCATACTGATAGTTACACCAGGAATGAAAATTCAACACAAAACATAGTTACATGTATTCAGTAACCATGGAAACCTTGTTGGATATAAATTAAGATAAAAATCAATTGAAATACTTTACCATCAAACCTAAGACATTCGCAGTCCAACATTGTGAATTTTCAGTTGTTACAACCCGAATCTAGTTTCTAGGACATCAGTATTTTAGGAAGAAAAATAATTTCACAAACCATTTCACGCCTAGAAGACCTATGTAGGCTACAGGCCAGTATGCATCATTTTCATTCTAGCTAAATCCCCTGAATATAAGGTTTTATAGCAAGAAACCATGTATAACACTGAACACATTTTTCCTTTACCTTCATTTGAAACTAAACAACCAAACCAAGGGGGGAATGCATGTAAATTCCAATCTGTAACATAATGATTAGAAGTTATAAGTGGAGGAAACTTGTTGTGCCAGGAGGAGGTGAGTGAGAAGTACTCGTGCAATTACCTATAAAAAATTCATTCAAACAAGGAGTACAGTGAAATGTAGTACTCACATATCTTTTTCTTTCTAGTTACATTAGACGAAATTATATTAGGTCATATGGACAACTAATTAAATATTCATAGTACATTTTTTTCATTTTTATTATAGTCTACATTTCTCTTCTATTTTGAGAATGCTTTATTTTTATTTAAAAGGGGCAAACATGCATACACATCGCCATCACACTCAGATGTAGAATAATCCTCTTGGCTAAAAAAATGCACACAAATTATACTGGACAAGTTAAATGAGAACCTTATTAGGAGGACAGGGGAACATAGAGCCATGATGCTTGAGCCTCTGTCGAGTAGAGGGAGGTGCCAAAGAACCGATGACCCTAGTCAGCTCGAGAATGCATAGGTAGTCAGAAAATAGGTAAACAAAATAATAACCTAGTACTCGGCACACTGCAACAAAATAATAACCCATTACCCGACAAAATGTAAATTTAGTGTCAGGATAACCACAAGAATGAAAAAAAATATGACCAAAGGAAGAAATACATTTTACCCGAGGGGATAATTAGGGAGGTTCCCATGAGAATTTCTGTGAGACCCCATGAGCACTAACATGCATTTAAATTTTGGCTGGAAAAGGAGTGCACTAACATCTAGGAGAGGGAACTCAACACAATTGAATAATATTCATGGCGCTATAAAGGAAAAAAATATCTTACCACATTATACCTTGCCAGTTTCCTTTTGCAGTCCAATGAAAATGTAACATCTAGGAGAGGGAACTCAACACAATTGAATAATATTCATGTCACTATAAAAGGAAAAAATATCTTACCACATTATACCTTGCCAGTGTCCTTTTGCAGTCCAATGCAAATGTAAGAGGGGGATATGGTGACCATGGGGCGGGTGGAGAAATCTTAGATGGTAAGGCAACAATAGTTTTCTAGTCAGCCCTCTGTACACATGACACATTACCCCCATCTACGGAACCAAATGGAGGGAGGATGGTTCAAGACATAGGATTATGGTTCCAGAAATTTCATCACCATTGTTGAGTGAGGCAAGTTCGATCCTCACCATTCTTACCACCAAGCTTTGAACACCATGTGAAATTCACATGGCTCTGGTGGGACGTGTCCTGTCCTCTTTTTCCTCACATTTTCACCACATCTTACCCCTTGTTCGTATTCCATATAGTTTATCTAGAAACGAAAAAAATATATCAAGTATCACAAAAACAAGGCTGGGTAATAATAAATGGGAGTAAAGGTATAACCTATACCACCATGGCAACCTTTGTTATCCTTGTAGGCACACGAATCAAGTAAATTATCTTTTGAAACCCCATGGTGTGCCTTATCATAAAGGGAAAAAATATATATTTGGTTATAGGATTTCTTTTCCCTATGGCCAGTTCTAATTTGTTGGGTAGGGGATAAATCTTCATGGGTTAGCAACCATAAGATTAAACGACTAGAGTAATTAATAATGATAATATATGGTTATGTCATATTATATACTCAGTCCATCCATATAAATAAACACAGATAACCAAATTACACACACATAAATTGGAAAATAAGGTTTGTGACATATTTCCAGTAATAGAACAAACATTTAAGAAAGTGAGGGAACTACTCAGATTTATTCCTGAGAGAACCAAAAAGCATAATAAAATCCATTTCTAATGCACTAAGATCTTAGCCTATGTGAAAACATTTCAAACTAACAAAAGTTGGTGACCATGAGCCTTTAGATTTTTGAAATGTGGGAAGACTATTGAATACCCATTGAAACAGTGCACATAAGTAGATTAGAATATGATTGATAACTTCCATGGAGATGAAAGCGTTGAGGCCTCTAGTTCTCTTCACAAGATTTTACAAAGGATGTCATTTTTAATTTCGAAATCTATGTCGGGCTAAGAAAAGTAGCGCACACTGGAACAACTGCAAGTCAGCAGTAAGGGGGCTTCACGAAGGAACGAAGGGCAGAAATTGCGCAGGGTTTCTGAGGGTCTCGAAATCTGACCCTAATGGAGGGTCGCAAAGGAGGGAGTTCCACTCTCTCCTTCAAAGATATTGTGGAAAATAGAGGCAAGCTACATATGGGCAATGTCAGAGGTTCTGTGGAGGAAGAAGACAGAAATAATTAAAAGGAGACAGATGAGGCCAAGTTTAAGGAAAATAGTAGCACAAAGGACAAGGAGGAAGAAGACAAAAAATAGGGAACAAAGGAAAAAACAAAAGGGACCCTATAGACCCAAAACGGAAATCACTCCTAAAGTAGTGTTAAACAATCATGCACTGCAGGAGCACAGGGAGCATATGGAGTCTTACGCCATAATATGTAAATTCATGGGATTATGGCCCTCTCAAAAGGATTTACAGACATGGATAAAGTATCACTGGAAACCCAAAGGAAGTATCGATCTTCATCTTAGGTCAAAGGGTTTCTTCATCGTGGTGTTTACAAACATCGAAGACAAAGATAGAATATTCGAAGGAGGACCATACTTTTTGCAGTAGCTGGCCTCTATATGCGGCCTTGGGTGATGAACTTTGTTCCAGAGTGGGAGACTTTCACTTCAGTTCCTATATGGGTAAGGCTCTATTCTCTTTCGCTAGATTACTGGCAAAATGAATCACTTGCGGCCATAGGCAATGAACTTGGTTGTTTTGTCAAAGCTTCGGAAGCCACCAGAAGGGGTAAATATACTTCCTATGCAAGGATTTGTGTGGAAATGGATCTATTAGGAGCTCTTCCAAACAAAGTTATACTGGAAGTTTTTGATGAGGAATGGGTACAAATGGTGGATTATGAGCACATTACGTTTAGATGTCGTCAATTCCATGAACATGGACACTTGATTAGGGACTTCGCTCTTAGTAAAACAGAAAATAAAATAAAAATGAATATAATGAAGGATACCGAAAGCTTTCAGAAAGTGGCAAGTAGAGGAAAAGGAGGTAAAACAGGACCAAAGCAACAACATGATGAGGAGCTAAAGGTCAGTAAGAATAAGTTCCAAGCACTGGAAGAGATTGAAGAAATGCCAAATGAAGATCAATCTATGGAAGAAGGCCCTAGCGAAAAGGAGGAGGAAAACTAAAACCTAGCACAAAATATTAATAATAAGGAAGAAACCATGATGAATGAAATAAAACAAGAGATGAATAAGGAAATGACCCAGAGTGAAACAGATTTGGAAGATCATGAACTTCAAGAAATTCTAGATAAAGAACACCTAGATCTGGAAGGGTTCTTAAAGTAGGGAACCATGGTGGGGATAGATTCATTACCTCAAGATGAATGCAATAGAATACAATAGTTGTTCTTATGGAAAAATCAGGAAAGGGGGTCAAATAAAGGAAAGACCATCAACAATCAGGAGTTCAGAAGTATGAAAACAATGAAATCAACTCTAGGATTAGCTACCGGAAATGTAGGAAAGAAGAGAGGCAGAAAAAAGCAAAACGAGCTCTTAATGGAGTGTAGAGAGCTAATGATAGATTCAAGTAGGATGAAAAACCTAACCAGTTACTCCTTCACAAATCTTTAAATATGAAGTTTACATCTTGGAATATAATAGGTCTAGGTAGTAAAAGAAAGCAACAAATGCTTAGTTTTAGAATGAAACAAGATATGTCGTATATGATCTTCATCTAGGAAATGAAGTTTTCCATCCAGAAAAATAAAACTAATCCATAGCAAATGGCTCAATAGATTTGAGTTTCTAGAAGTTAAAGAAGAGAACACAGCTGGGGGCATTCTCACTCTTTGGAACTGCCAAAAAATTAGTGTAATAGATGCAGAGGCATCCAGAAACTACTTATCAGTAGTTATTTAACTAGTGGGGGTTTTGGAAACCTTCCTGGTTACTAATGTTTTTGGTCTTCAAAAAATAGATGATAAACTCAGGTTGCTAGAATCCCTCATTGACCTCAGGAATAGACAAGCTTGTATTCCTTGGATCATGGGAGGGGATTTTAATATGATCAAATCTCTCTTGGAAAAGAAAGGAGGTACGAGAGCACTAAACAAATATTCATCAGCGTTCCAATCGTTCACAGATAAAATGAAATTGGTTGACCCTGATTCCAACAACAACCTTTCTACTTGGAACAACAAGAGAGGAGGGGAAGCACAAGTGGCCTCTAAGCTAGACAGGTTCATGATATCAGAGGATCTTATGCTTATAGATAGGAAAATTACAGCTAAAGTTCTTCCCTTTGGAGGCTCAGATCACTAACTGATACAATTATAAATCAAAGGTTTGGACTCTCCCAAGAATGGACCCTTCAGATTTGAGAATATCTGGCTCTCCCACCCGGATTTCATTAGTAACATCAGAAAATGGTGGTGTGAAGACTTGCAAATCCACGGATGAAAAATGTATCTCCTTCATAAAAGACTAAAGCACATCAAGTTTAGACTTAAAGAATGGAACAAGAAGGACTTTGGTAACATTTTTATGGACAAAAAATCAATGGAAATTAAAATTTAGGAACTCAACCAGACACTGATTAAAGATGGCTTTGACAAAGACAAAAGTGAGCAGGCTGATAAACTTCATCATGAATGGGAGAACCTATGCAAGCAAGAGGAAATATTTTTGAGGCAAAAGTCAAGAGTTCAATGGCTCAAAGAAGGGGAACGCAATACAAGATTTTTCCACAGATCCACTATGGCTAATAGAGAACTCAACAGAATCTCGGTGATAAAGGATGAGAATGGGGAGTTTCAGATCACGCATAAGGACATTGAAGCGATGCTTGTGAAACATTTCCAAAACATCACCCGAGAAAACAATCTAGACAGGGAACAATCCATAAATGAAACTACAAGACATATCCCTAAGTTGGTGTCCAGAGAGGATAATATTAACATAAATAGACCAGTAACCAAATAGGAGGTTAGCGAGGTCCTCAAAGACATGCAAAATGGCAAAGCACCAAGCCCGGATGGTTTTAATGTGGATTTCTTCAAAGCTTGTTGGGATATAGTCAAACAGGATAGTTTGAATGTTGTAGAGGATTCTAGTGGTAGTAAAACTATACTAAAAGCCCTCAATACCTCCTTTATCTCCATGATTCCCAAACAGGACTCAGCTCAAACGACAGAGAAGTACAAACCCATTGCTTTATGTAATGTGGTCTACAATATTATATCCAAGGTAGTGGCTAACAGAATCAAACCTCTCCTTCCTTCCTTAGTGTCTGAGGAACAATAAGGTTACGTAAAGGCAGACAAATTTGAAACAACATTATCTAAGCCCATGAGGTGGTTCACTCGCTCACTAGCAAAAAGCAGGTGAGGATGATCATGCAGTTGGATATTGCCAAAGCTTATGACAAGGTCAATTGGATTTACATCCAGAAGGTGCTCACTGCCTTTGGGTTCAATCACAATTAGTCAGGTGGGTAATGGCTATGGTGACTACTTCTAGCTTTTCTATTTTGGTCAATAGCTCTCCTTCAGAGATCTTCGTTCCTTTAAGAGGCCTCAGGCAGGGAGACCCACTCTCTCCGTTTCTCTTTATCCTCATGATGGAAGGACTTAGTTGGTCTATTAAGCAGGCCAATGCCATGGGCAAAATCAAGGGTCTTCAATTAACTGAGAATGGTCAGGCACTGACGCACCAACAATTTGTAGATGATACCATGCTGCAAGGAATCCCCACAATAAAAGAAGCTTCAACCTACAAGCAAATCCTTAATGGATTCGCCAGGGCTACAGGTATGGAAGTCAATCTTTCTAAATCAAAAATCTTCTTCTTAAACACTAACATTGCTATTCCGAGAAATATCTCAAGAATCCTCGGCTTCCAAAGGGAATCCCTCCCCTCAAAGTATTTGGGAGTTCCTCTCACAGCCAAACCAATGCTCAAAAGTATCTGGGAACCAGTGCTAAATAAGTTGCAGGATAAAGTCAAAAAATGGACCATCAGAGCCTTGAACCTAAATGGTAGGTTGGTTTTAATAAAGGTTGTTCTACAATCTATCCCGGTTTTCATGTTATCAGCCCTCCCTGCTCCCAAAGGTGTCTTAGAGCAATTCAGTAATATTCAAAGAGATTTCCTATGGGGCAAGGAGGAAACAAGGAAGAAATGGGCCCTGGTTTCCTGGGATAAAATCTGTAAACCCAAGAGCCATGGGGGTCTAGGCTTAGATGATCAGAAGATTCTTAGCAAAGTGCTAGGAGCCAAGCTTTGGTGGTGATGGGTTCAAGAGCCAAAAGCCCATTGGGCAAGGATCTAGAAAGAAAAATATGCCAGCTCTTGGCACGCTAAATCTCATAAGAATGTCTGGAAACATAAAGGGCTCTCACATCTGGAATAGAGCCTGGGATAACAGAATCATAGTGCAAAAAAATAGTTTCTGGGAAATCAGAGCAGGTGATCAGCACTCTTTTGGGAGGACAAATGGCAACAAGAACCAATGCTGTTAAAAGAGGATTTTTTAAGCCTCAAGTAGGAAACAAATTCCCAGGGGTTAAACAAAGTACAGGATTTCTATGATCTTTCTCAAATCCCAAGAGAGTGGAGAAGCTGGAGAAAAATTGACTACAGGGATGACAGCCCCATAAAAATAAAATCAGAGGCACTGAGGAGCTTACTAAAACAAAGGATGATCTTGGTTACAGAGGGGCAGGATCAATTGAGATGGGGCAATAATAATAAAGGCACCTTTAATCTAAAGGAAGCAAAAGGTTTTCTCCTTGAACTTGATTCCAATGTTCCAGACAAGACCTGGCAGCACCTCTAGAAAAACCAAGGTTGGATGAATATCAAGCTTTTCATGTGGTTGGTTCATCATAAGAAAATCTTGACTTGGGATAATATTAGAAAAAGGGGTATTTTGGGACCTTCCAGATGTCAACTTTGTGAAAATCAGTAGACTATGGAGCACATTCTCAACAGTTGTTCTTACACCACCTAGCTGTGGGATTCTTTCTCCACTATTTTCCAACGAATAGATAGGGATAGAGGAAGTATCACAAATACCCTAAAAAAGTGGAGAAGGAAATTTTCGGAGAATGAATTCCTTAATTGGGCCTCGCCCTTCATGCCATGCTTCATTATCTAGAATGTGTGGAAAGAAAGGAACAAGAGAATTTTCAAAAATTAAAAGTCCAACCCTCAGTGGCTATTTGATTTGATATTGAAACAGATCAAGGAGACAGTCAGCACCAGAGTTCGCAACATCCCCACGAATCCTCCCTCAGAAACTGAGTGGAGAACTCTCAAGCTTCTGGGAATGCAAGGGATTATTATCTAAGGACTAAAAAGAAAGGAAATAGCCATGGATACAGAGAAGGATTTTTGGCAAATTCCACCGAAAAAATATCTGAAATTCAACATTGGTGGTGCCTCAAAAGGCAACGTGGGAAGAATTGGTTTTGGAGGAGTTTTAAGATATGAAGAGGGCTACATTATCCTAATCTTCCACAACCATTTAGGTAAACCCACCAATAATATGGTGGAATTAATGGCTCTGGAGCAACAGAATCACAACTCAAATGTCATTATAGAAGCGGACTTAGAAATAACCATTAACTCTGTGAAAAGAATCAGCTGTGGTACTAGACTAGACAAAGTCTCAAATCACTGGAGACTTATTCGGGTTTACTAAAGAATTCAAGGTAACCTATAGGGACTTCGTATTGTTAGTTTCAACCATGTTCATCGAAAGGCCAATAAGCTAGCGGACATTCTGGCCAACCAAGGTGTGAATAATGCGAATGTGGGATAGCAAAAAAGTGGCAGGAGATGCCACAGAGCCATTTAAAGGCTCTCTGCGATGAACAAGCTACAGAGGACAGAGAATTTTTTCGATATCGAGAAAGAGTGACAAGAAAGAATTGATTTTTCCTAGCTAGAGCTTCCACTGCCTCTCAAATTTTACTTGGAAGGAGAGCAAGCAAAGACCGACCACTTTTCTCCCTGGTGTAAGTCTATAGGAGTCCCCAGGTTTGCGGAAGGCAACATGCTGAGCCATTTACCTTTTCAACGCAGTCTCGGATTTAAGATCCATAGTAAGAAGAGGTTGGGTAGGAGGTTTAGTTTTCTGGATGCCAGCTTTCACTCGTTTACTATTTTTGGACTGGAAAACCTCACCCTAGATGGTTTCCTCATGATCGTGCATCGTTGGGATGGTAAGTGATTTTGATTTTTTGGTAGCGACTCCATAGAGACTTCAACACATGGCAAAGGGAATTTTTTGTTACCACCCTCCATCGCGCATTAAAGTCTGGACGTGTTGGTTGTAGCGATTTGGCTCTTGGCCGTTAGATCTAGCCGCCCGGATCGATAGTTTGGATGGGCCAGGTTGTTTTGTGGGGCCAGGTGGGACTGCCCACGTTTGGGCGCAATTCATGTATTTGAGGCTGACCGTTGTAGACCTTTGAGATTGTTTCCCGCGGGTTGGGTTTTGTAAGGTGATGGGAGGGGGGTTTTACTTTTGGTAAGGGAATCTTTTTCTGGAATTCTTGTAATGGTTCAGATTTTTGTACATTATGTATTTTTCTTTTGATTTAATGAAATTGAAAGATTGGATCTTGCTTCAGCAAAAGAAATAAGTAGATTAGAATATTCTGACCTCATCCATCGCTAATTTAGGTAGAATCTAACAAAAATGTATGAACCAATATCTATTTAAAAACCAACCCAACAAATAATGGCCCATACAGAAAAGAAACAACTCTTTAATTTTTGCACATGTATCTAAAATACTATAACTAAAAGAAAAATAAATAAAAAGTACATTCTCCCTGATGGCAGCAATAAATTGGCACCATCTTCATCTTCAAATATTTGGAAAATCATTATTGGTTGTTGGGGCCATCACAGTGAAACTAAAACTACATACAACATGCATCGTACATTCCTTCGTTGTAGAATAGAATAGTGTATACTATTCAATGTGTGCAATCAAAAGATATATCAAAGCCAATAAATGCATTTTGATATTAAAAACTAGGTCCCCCTATTCCCCATCATTCCCAAAAACCTAGTTCTCGGACTCCGTTTTTCGACTAGTTTTAACACCATGTCCACAAATTTGGTTCTTCAATTCTGTTCTCTCACTGGACTCATTCTGGTTCGGTTCTAGTGTTACCCTTAGCCAGTTACAATTCTTATAACATTGATATTACATGTTGTCTCTTCTTTTAAAAGTTTGGACTAATGAGATTGGTGCTCAAATCAAAGTTAACGGTCTTTTACTAGTACACGATTCAAAAAATGTGTTTTTTAAAAAACTTGTTATGTTACTTTTTGTCTAAAACATAATGGGGTCTAAGCATAAGCTTGGTTATATTTCTTGGAAAATGGGAGCAAGTTGTGGGTGAAAAAAGACAATTTAATTAATCCTTTTTAAGCACTCAATATTTGAGCTCTTGATGGAGTTGTTTGAGGGCTGGAAGATTGCTCGATCTATCATTAAAATGAACTCTCGATCAATGGATTTGTTTGAGGGCTTGAAGATTGCTCGATCTATCTTTAAAATGAAATTTGTAACCCAGGTTAGGAGCTCAATCCAGCTTTAATTCTCGATCGAGCTAGCCTTAAAGTTGGATAACATTTTTAATTTTCACATCATTATAGATTTTAAAATCTATATAAATATCATTAATGATAGGCATGCTTTAAAATTTTAAGTATTTGATAGTTAAAAAAAATAACATCAACAACAACCAAATTTAATTACTAAATATTTGAATAGGAAATTAGCAATGGTATGGATTAATTCATTATTACATTTCTAACATTTTGGTGTATAGATTTGAAAAATGATTTTATCCCACTTGCAATTGAAATAATAATATTCCTATATTTATAATTTGGTAACTTAAAAATTAGTTTTTAATATGATTTAAATTTTCAATATTATAATTTAAATAATAAATTGATTAAGCATGAGAAATTTTATCAATTTGATTTAAATAAATATTATAATTTTTTAAATAAATAATTGTAACTTAAAAATGTGAAATTGACGTTGTTGGAAATGTATATTTTATAAAATTCACTAAAGAGATAAGAATGATGAGCCATGATATGTAATCCCTATCTTCACATCAAGATATTTAATCCCTATTTGTGTTTGATAAATCTTTGATTAAGCTAGATCTATAATATTTTTTGGTTTTATAATAAAATTTGAATGAGTTATACATTTTCCTCTTATTAAGGAATAACCAAATTATTTTACCTTTAATTGCTTTTTCTTTTCTTGCATTGAAATATTTTACTAAGGTAAACATTAACGCACACATAATATATATATATATATATATATATATATATATATATATATATATATATATATATATATATATATATATATATATATATAATAGAGGTTTTCTTCTTCTTCTTCCTCTATAATTGTACTTTATCTCTGTAATGTTATATAAAAATATATGGCATAGTATAACTTATAGAAAATGATTTTTTCACTAGAATCAGGAACTTGAATTTTATATATTAAACAACTTAAACTCAATTTTTTTTTTAAATATCTACGAAATTTTAATTAAAAATATCCATAATGATTATTTCATCTATAAGTTATATTGTGCCCAAATTATATTATTTAACAGATACATCAAAATATTTTATCTATTACTCAAAGAGTGAAAATGAAATATCAATTAATGAAGTGAACACAATGACAATGCAATTATTAATGTTTTATAATGCAATTAACTAAAACTAATCAAATATCTGTAATCATTTATTTTTTTATTATAGTCCATAATGTTTTCTCATTTAAAGTGTCTTTTTAAGGGGAATGTGTGAACTCCAAGTTGAGTGTGGAAAAAATTACACATCTCTCTCGTACTAGATCGCAGAATGAGTATGTTGACTCAATAATACAAACACAAAGAGATTACAAATTTTACAATATTATTTCACTAATTTGAATTTGAGTAATATAAATTTAATTGTGAGAAAGAACTTGTTTTTAGAATGATATATTATAAAAATTACAAAATTTTAAAATAATTATTTGAAAAAATATAAAATATGAATTTTTTATAATGATTAATGAGCAATCTGTTATAGAATTTTTATAATTAGTGTTTAGTTTTGTATTATACTATGAACATATTTCATGTTGACTAGATAGTGACAAATTCATAAATGTGAGAGAAATATTTTAGTTTAGGTTTTTTTTCTTAATATTATAATTTTATTTATTTTTATTGAAAATTTTTACATAAAAAAAGATTATAAATTATTAAGTATAAAGATGTGTTATGTTTAAAATCAAAACAATAAACAAATTCTCATTTTTATGAATTTCAAAATTAAAAAAGAAAAGTCAAAATCTTTTATAGAAAATTATCTATATATTATTATAATTATTTTCTCAATAAAATAAAATAAAATTTGGCTTTATAATTAAGGAAAGGTAAGGTTTGAAATAAATCTGAATATTTATAAAAATTATTTTTTCTGAATAAATAAATTTTATAATTTCCTTAAAGACAAGTATTGAGAGGCTTTGTTTTTTTTTCTCCTTTATTTTCTAGATATCTATGATAGATCGATAGATCCTATAAGGTGGTCCATCCTATTTGAAATTTTATCTCAAACACTCAATCAAAGGCCTTAAAAAACATAATTTTAGCTCTCTTTTTCATATTTCTCTGTAACACCATTTTGTACCCTAGCGGACTCAAAACACAATTTGTCCTCAGCTGGTCGAGTTGATCATGTCGGATTCTTGAAGGAATCCTCTATCCAATGGCATATGAGTTTGACATTTTTGGAATTCATATGATATTTTTTGTCTAATTTCTTTTAAAAATAATGCTTGAAATTTTTTTGGACAATTTAAAAGGGGATGAATAAAAAATGAATAACTTAAAATATATAAGATGAAAGAATTTCAAAAAATACAAATATCTTGGTTTATTAGTCCTCTTCTATAGGGTATTGTTGGATTTTGAATTTATCTTAATAGTAGAAAAAAATTTGACACGAACACGTGTCTACAAAATGCAATTGAAATATTACTTTGTCATTACTTCACATATATGTGTGTGTGTGTTAGACTAAGTTATGCTATGTGAACACACTTATACCTCTTAAGATGTGTGAAAATTTGCAAGAACAAGAATTTCATTTAATGGAAAATTGACATATTATATGACCCTAAATTTTTTGCTAAAAAATATCATTAGGACAACTACATATCATATTGTCTTTTTAGTATAAATCAAAACTCACAATGCTTATATGAATTTTGAGGGTTTTAATACGATAAAAGAATAAAATTTTGAAATGTCACAGCTACATTTGGCCCAAAAGTGTAACACATCTTCATGCATTCACAAAATGCATATCTTCATAATAGACTTGAGGTGACCTAGGTGGATGTTTGTGAATCACCATGATTAATAATTATTTTCTACTTTTGGTGGTTTACAAGCTCTTTGTTTTGGTGAGCGATGATATCCACAAATAGTATTTGAAAGGTGGAAGAAAACAAAATAAAAATATAATTGTACAATTAACTTTTACACTATATAACCATTTGTTAGTTTTTTATGGTATTCACCCATAGTTCTTTATGGCCCACAATAATTACCATAAGTATTTGAAATATAATGAAAGTGCATGACAATAGGTAAAAAAGCACCCATAAATATTACAAATGCAATCCTTCACCACTGTAAAGGCATTAATTTTCCCGTGATGTGGTTTTATGACATTTGTACTAGTTAATAGAAATAATTAAGTTAGTTTCATATTATTCTTTTCTCGACATTATTTTCTATCCACTCATGATGTATTATATTGTAAATACTTAGATTCATTTCTCAGAAAAACTGTATCAATCGTATCAGAACAATATTCTCCTTGTAATTTACCAACACAAGCCTGAAATGAGGTTTGGGTATTAAGAGTTGAATCTCAAGATAGTTTCACTTGAGAAAAACCACTCTTTCCAAACCCAAACAAGCTTCAATGGAGAAAGGAAAGAGAGATGATGGAGTGGGATATTTTATCAAGTTGCTACTCAAGGAAGAAATCATGCGACAGAGGAATGAGGTGATGGATAATTTCAACCATATCATTGTATGACTTCCAAGAGCTATCAAATAACCTTTAACAAGCGACAATTTTGGAGGAGTAACACGTTTGAGGGTACAAGTTAACTTTGATATCCAATTATTCAGAATAAAAATATATGGAAAGGCATTGGAGAAATGTTTAAATCTATTAGGGGCCTATCACTCTTTTCAAAACTTTTATGAAGATGATAATATCACCTTTTCAGTGCTCAAATCCTTCTACATGTGAAAGATTGGTGGAAAGATTACTAGGAGAGTCACAACGAAGATGAGCCTAGGATATTCAATGTAATATTAGGAGTATTTTTTAATGCTCTCATGGAGAAATTATCCTCTTTAGGTAACTATGGCTACCAATACAGGAGATTGACAACTCTTTCAGAAAAATAGATTAGACAGTGCTAGAGCACACCAATATTTTTGATACCTTGTTTTCAATGCTAGGTATGAAGGAATCCGAGTGGCACCTAATTTTGAACTAATTTAGTGGCATAGATAGATACATCCAAATGGATATGGATTTCAAGGACATCTTGTAACTATGATTTTCTTATCAATATATTTTCAAACTAGAGAAATATTGATTCAAAGGAATATGCAAGAGTTTGGGTTTGCAAATCCACTAAAAGAGAAACCTAGAAAAAGAGGCCCTAATGAACAGAACAAGGGACAAGCTAAGGAGATTAAAACTCAAGATAAATAGAAAAAATTGTAGGAAAATAAGGGTAATTGGAAAACAAAGGACACTAAAAATACATGAAAATGCCACAAAATAACTTGACACAACACTAATAAATTTTGCTTGAAATAATTATCATTGGTTGAGATTAAAGAGAAAAAATGTAGAATTTAGCCTATATTATGATTCATAATAGGATGAAGGAAATTTAACCATCAATGTAGAATCTGATGCTTCCATCAGAACTATGAAGATTCAGCCAAATGTCTGAAATGAGCCTAAGGATGGGGAGTTACTCTTTCGGTCATGGATGTGGATGAAAGGGACCCGACTACATTTTGATTGTTGACAATGGAAGCCAAAAGAACTTAATATTGGTCAAGGTTTTTAAGATATTGAAGTCGTTGATAGTGCCACAACCCCAAAGATACATCCTTTGTTGGTTTAGAAATGAATGAGAAATAGCTTTCAACTATAATATGGCATTAAGCCTTTGAGTGATAAGGTACTATGCGACATTTCCCCACTTGAAAAATTTTATGTTCTTCGATTAACATCTTATATGTGAAAACATTATGATTTTTATGAGAGTCAACCCTATAGTGTCATTTTTACTATGAGGAATTAGTTGTACACAATACCATAGGTAGTTACAATTATAGGAAATTCATTAATCTTGGAAAACCAATGAAGAAAAACAGTCTCTAACACTTCCAAGTTTATTCTCTTCATGATTAAACCATAAAGAGAACAAAGGGTAGCTACAAGTGCCACAACTTGTGCATAAGCTCTCTCTACATAAAATAATTAAGTGGAAATGCTTGTGGTATGTTCTAGAGACATATTCATTTCAGCTACAAGGTTTCATTTACACTTCTAGGTGAACATCTACAGAAATTACATGAAAACCATACATGCTCACAATGGCTACATCATAGCTCATCATGAAATTATTGTCTATAACTCTTTTCATATAAGTTTAGGGTTCCATCTAGATAACCCCATGGATATCATTCTTCTAACTGCATATTCACCAATAAATGCCTTCAATGCTCAATACAAAGTAGATCAAGATTCAAAAATTGTTCAACACATCCAACACTTCCAACAATAAGTCCATGATGTCTTGCAAAATGTCAACGCCAAGTATAAACAACAACAAGACCATCATTGGGTTTCACATTAGTCTTAAACTATAGTTAATTGAACCATAGACACTAAGGCAAAGGATGTCATCCAACAAATCATACAACTCTACTAGTTTACCAAAGTAGGGTGTCTTCTTCACCAACATAAGTGGTTCACTAGGAACCAAATTCAACATAAATTTCCATCTCTAATGATGGAACTCGAAGCATGGAGACTATTAATTCCTAATAGAGGAGGATTGATTCAGGCACATGTTGGTGAATCACCATGATCAATAATTGATTTCTATTTTTCATGTTTAGAAGCCCATAGTTTTCATAAACCATGGTATCCACCGATGGTATTTGAGAGGTGGAAGAAGAAAAAAAATCTAATTGTATAACTAGATTCTACTACAAAAAAGCATTCTATAAGCTTTTACCATAGTGATTTATTTTATTCACCCATGACTTTTGTAAGTAATGGGATTTGAAATCTAACAAAGTTCATGACTCTCATTGAAAAATGAACCCATAAATAATATAAATATATGCCTTCACCATTGTAAAATCCATGAAGTTTCCATGATGTAGTCTTATGACATTTTTACCATTTAATAAAAATAATTAGGATTTTTTTGTATTATTTTTTCCACTACATTATTTTTCTGCACTCGTGACATATTCTAGTGTAAATATTTAGTCTCATTCCTCAAACAACCTATATCATCAACTTCATTATGTAAATGATGGAATTTGTATAAAAAATGTTTTACTATTGTAGATAATAGATAGTTTTTGTGCACCAATATTCTTCCATAGTTTTTAATGTTTATTTTATATTTTCTTTATATTAAGAAACACAGTGAAGCCTTAAAATCACAAACTCAACCATTAGGTCTCGCTATGAGGGTATTCTCTCTCTCTCTCTCTCTCTCACACACACACACACATACTTTGTAGGTACTCATATATTCTAATGTGTGTTCTTTTATGATTTCAAAATAAGTCAACCAATCAAAAATTAGAAATCTACGACTTTTATAAAATTGACATCTCTCTCTCTCTCTCTCTCTCTCTCTCTCTCTCTCTCTATATATATATATATATATATATATAGATGTATGTATATATATATATATATGTATATATATGTATATATATATATATATATGTATATATATGTATAATATATATATATATATATATGTATATATATGTATATATATATCTATATATTCTGAAAATAATATATGTACTTCAAATCTACACACATATATCTAGAAACATTTGTAGTTTGATTAGAAATGAGCACATACATCATATAGAGAATCACGTTTGAAAGTTAGGAAGTTGTAAAAATGAGTGTTTTTATTTATGATGGCCAAATAATGAAGTTTGTCAATATGAAACTAAAATCAAAATGGTCACAACATACACCACATAATTGGAAAAGTTGTTCCTACCAAATATGTTTTGAAATTTATAATGTGTGCACATTAATAAAACATCTGTGCATTATAATTTTCATTCATTAAATTAACATGAATGTGTTATAAAATGTGCTCACATTATTTAATTTTATGTTCTCCTTTTCCATCTCTTTTTGTTTGTCACTGATTATCTCTCATTCCTTCCCCTCTTACTCTACCTCCCTCTTCATCCTTTTATGTCTACCTATTTTTTTCTCTATCTATCCTTATGTCTCCCTCCTATATCGAGTTCTCGCCCCACTTCACTAAGGCCCCCCCATATCTCTCCCACTAGCCTCTCCACTCCATGTATGTATATTTCCTATCCATTTCTCTCTCTCTCTCTCTCTCTCTCTCTCTCTCTCTCTCTCTCTCTCTCTCTGTGTGTGTGTGTGTGTGTGTGTGTGTGTGTGTTTACCTCTCTCCCCCTTTCCTATTTCCTCCTCCTCTCTCTCTCTCCCCCAATACCTTCCTCTATTTTTCTTCCTTTCTGCCCCCTTACCCTACAGCCCATCCCCCCTCTTTATCACATTCTATGTTTGTATCCTCAATATATCTTTGTCCTTATGTCTCCCTCCTTAACCCTTATCTCCCTCCCCTTTTCTAATATTCCCTCTCTCTCTTTCCCAATATTTTTCTCTCTCTCACTATACCTATGATTCCCTCCTCTTTCTCCCTCTTTTGTTATACATTACATGCTCTCTCTCTAGACTTATGACTCCATATTTATATATGTATTCCTCTGTCCCTATTATCTCTCTCTCCTATTCACATATCTCTTCACTCCCCCATCTCTCTCTCTCTCTCTCTCTCTCTCTCTCTCTCTCTCTCTCTCTCTCTCTCTCTCTCTCTCTTTCTGTTTCCCCTATCTCTCTCTCCCTTTTCCTCTCTTCCTTACCCCGTCTCTCTCTCTCCCCATGTATGTCTCTCTCTAAATCCCTATATTTATCTCCCCCCTTTGTATGTATCCATCCTATATCCCTCTCCCTCTCTCTTTCTCACTCCTTCCTATCTGTGTCCCTCCTACAACCCCATCTCTATCTTTGTATATGTCAATCCTCTCTCTCTCTCTCTCTCTCTCTCTCTCTCTCTCTCTCTATCTATCTATCTATCTCCTCCCAATAATCCCTCTTTCAACCTCTTTCTATCTCTCCCCTACCCTTGTACTTCTTTCTATCTCTCTCTCAATTTCCTTGTTCTCTCATGATCTTCTCTTCCTTTCCTCATATATTTCTCTCTTTCCACCTACCCCTCTCCCTTCTCTCTCCCTATGCCTTGTTGTTTCTATCTCTCTCCCTCTATTATGTTCCATTTGTTCTGTCTATCTATTTTTCTTTGTCTGAATATTCCTTCCCAAATCTCTTTTTCATCCTCTCTCCCTACTCATTGTATATCTCCATCATCTAACTCTCTCTCACCCCTTGTATGCATCCCTCCTATATCCCTCATTTTCTCGAGCTCTCTCTCCTCCCTTGTATGTCTCCCTACATCCCATTCCCTTCCACCCTCCTAGTCTCTCCCTACTTTCCTCCCTCAATTATCTCTCTCTCTCTCTCTCTCTCTCTCTCTCTCTCTCTCTCTCTCTCTATATATATATATATATATATATATATATATATAATACACCCCCCTTGGTCTTGCCCTTCCTGCATATATCTATATATCTCTCTCTCCCCTTGTATTTATCTAATATGTATCTAGCTCTCTCGCTCTCTATATCTCTACCGATTTATGTCTTCATCCTACATCTATTTCTCTTTCATCCTATATATCTGCCTGCTACATCCCTCCCCCCCCCCCCCCTCATATGTCTCCCTCATACATCTCTCTCTCTCTCCCATCTCTCCTCCATTCCCCGTCTCTCTCTAATACACACACTCTTTATCTTGGAATTCTCTCTCACTCTCTCTCCTCCCCCCACCTCTCCTCCATTCCCCATGTCTCTCTAACACACATACTCTTTATCTTAGAATTCTCTATCTCTCTCTCCGCCACCTCTCCCCATTACCTTTCTTCCCCCCCCCCCCCCCAACCTCTCCCTCATAACCTTCTCTTTCTGTACCACCATTCTCTTTGAGTCACTTCCTCACTCTCACTCTAATCCCCTCCCTTTTTTTCTCTCTTCCTTTCAATATCCCTGTCTCTCCCTCCCTTCTTACCACTCCATTTTCCATCATTCTCCCTCTCTCTCACCCTCATGTATGTCTCCCCCCTATATCCCTCTCTCTCTCCCCCTATATATGTCCCCCTCTTTGACCCACCCATGTATTTCTTTCCCTATTCACTCATCCCTTTATATTCCTTTCCCTATCTCTCTCTTTCTCCCACTATCCCTCTCCCTCGTCTCTCTCCATATGCCTCCCTCTTTCTATCTCTCTCATAAATACCATTTTCCCTTATCTCCAATTATCTCTATATTTTTATCTCTCTTCATTCCCCTAACTCTCTCCCTCTCTCTTCCCACGATAACAAAGGTTTTTGGACCTTAGTCAACAAACGGGATGTGACCTGGATTGAGGCTCTTTGGATATCCCAAGTCGTTTGGGATGGTCTTCCCGATGGGTTTAAAGTCTCCATAAACCTAAAGGCCTCTTTCTCTTTCGAAAAAAAAAGACAGGGGTATATCGTATCGATATCCTACAGTTAATCTAAAAATACTATTTATGTTAATGCACCTAATCTATGAGTTAAATTATCATTAAAATATAATACAATAATTTAATTAATATAGCATGCCAAAAAAATGTGATACAAAATATATAGAATTATATGATACTTAGGGTAAAAAACAAAACAAAAAAACTATAACTCACAAAAAATGAGTGAAAATGAATTCAGATAATGTTAAGTGTTTAAGATGCAAGCTAATTACTAATTCTAATCTATAAATGCAATAATAATAATTCTTCATGATATATAATAAAATAGGAAAACTACAAATAGGTAAACTTTCAATATTTTAAACAAAACAATAGGAAATTGTTTAAGTGTTTTACATAACAAAAAAATATCAAATGCAAATAACTAGCTATCTAATCTCATTCTTGGCCAAGAAAAACTAGAAAGATAACAATAATAATTCCTATAGATTGAATTATGTTTCAATTATTCATTTTTGAAAGAATTTGATAAACAAATAATGAAATAGAATAATATATTAGAAATTATTAAATCACATATATTAATTCAATTTATATAAAGATAACATTCTTAGCAATCTAAATCCCTATGAATAATTCAAAGGAATCTAGGCTAAAGCAATTTTTAGATAAATTTCATCCTTAATACAAAATTCATTGAAAGATGATTATACTTAAATGTAAATAGATATAAAATTAAATAATGGAAATGAAAAGAAATGCAATAATTCATTACTTGTTCCTAGATCCAAATCACAGAACAACAACTTTTTTTCTTCAAGATTTTTAGAAATTTGTTGGCATTATGACTAATGTGTTTTCCTTTATGGCAACCTACTTGATAAATATGTCAAAATAATGGTTATACAGTGTGATAGAGAGAATGGAAAAACGTTGTAGTTGATAGCAGCCTAGCTGATAAAAATGTCAAAATGATAGTTATGCATTGTGACAGAGAGAATGGAAAAGGGTTGTCCTTGATAGAAACCTACTTAATAAATATGTAAAAATGATGGTTATGCAAATTCTACAAATGGGATAGAAAAAGGAAAATTAGTTCAAAGACAAAAGGATGATAAACATGAAGTTTTGGAAAGTATACGTAGGTCTTGTGAACATAATTTGTGTGCATATGAAGGTATGGTGAAGAGAATTTGTGTATAGGTTACATACCATCATATTATGAGTAATAGGGGTATTTACCATGGTATTGGCCCATAGTAATGAGAACAAGAATGAATATTTCATCCTGTCAAAGACTACCATTGACATTACTACGGGATTGGCCTAAGGTATTAGCTAAGGCTTATAGTATATAACAAGATAGAGATCAAGTGTTAAATGGGTGTATATGATGGATTATTGATGAATGACTTGATATGAAATAAGAGTGCAGTAGGGATATTCGAGATGGCTAAGATATAATAGATATGAAATGACCACATATTGAATAATTTGTTTATGGTTTGATAGATCTATGATGATAACATTATGATATGTGTCTGTAGTGATTTGCATGTTGTGATTTGGGTTTGATAGATGTTGTGTTGCAACAAAGGTATGTATTAGTGATTACAAATACGTACGCATTTTTTTACATTCATAAGTCACATACATACCCAGATCCTCTACTGGGTAGTCACGTATACATTCTACAGTATGGACAGATTCTTATGTAGGTGTGGTGAATGAAAACCATGTACATACGTTGATATGATTTATAAGAGTTGTGTACACTACTATGGTTTTGTAGTATGAATTTTTAATGATGTCTGATCAATTTCGTTATGTTTGATGCTATTTGTAAATCTTAATTTTTGTTTAACATTTCTGGTTGGATCGAATTGGTTATGGAATGATATGTTGATCATAGATGATGCTACTATGTGATGATTTGTATCTGGATCAGTAATTTTTTATGGGTTTAGTATAGGATTCAATAATTTATGAAGTGTGGCAGTGATTTAGACTCAGTTGTTCAGTGTGGCAGTGATAAGGAATATCACATACATACGCAAGTATGACTTAGAACAATAACATATATATTCTCACATATGTTTGATGAGTGTTGTGAAGTAACAACAACTGGATTCTCTAATGGGTAACATTTCTTGGATTGGTATATTGATGTATATGATGGTTTATATATGTTATGGTTTGGTTTGATTCAATAGTAATAAATGGTAGAAATTCATTGATCTCATTGGTTCAATGATTGGGCCATTAGATGCAGAGTTTGGTTTTAGTATTTTGATTTAGTATTGGGATTAAATGATGTAGTGGGTCTAGTTTGAAAATATGATGAAAAGTGGCCTACAGATTTGATGTTTTGGGTCAAGTGGATCCAGTATGAAATATTTTGAAATGTGGTCCTTAGAGGTGTTGAGGGTCAGATCCTTTAGTGAGGAATTCAAAGCTTCCTTCTAGTGGTAGCTAGTTAATTTGATCAGGGGGTTGGATCTCTCTTCTAGTGGGTGCTGGTAAACGAGATCAAGGGATTGTAGCTCCCTTCCAGCAGGTGCTAGAGAACAAGAAAAGGTTTTAGCCTTCCAGAGGAGGGTTCCTGCATACTGGTATGAGACTACACTAGTACAAGATTGTAAGATGTTTCCTTTATAATAAAATATAAACATAGAGATGACGACAACAATTATTTTCTCCCCCATTAGGTTTCCACCTAAAAATACTAGTTTCGTCATCTATTGATGTGTTTCTTATGTGTGACGGTTTATTATGTTCTTACTGCTCATGGTTACTATTCAATTAAATGCTAATAAACTAATGACAGACTAGTTAAAGTAGAATAGACGATGAAATATAGGAAAGTGTACATACGCTAGTTTACTTAGTGATAGTAACATACATATATTTGAATAAGAAATTTGAAAGGTTTAAGTGATTTTTAAAATACTAATTCACCCCCCTGCCCAAGTATTGTGCCCAATGATTGGCATCGGAACAGGTCACTTCAGTTAAAGCTTAACCACTTGGAGAGGATCAAGGATGATGGGAAAGAAGAATATAGCTTAAAGGAAGGAGTCAAAAAACTATGGTAGTCACAGTGATATATCAGATGTAATGACGGTTAGAGATGTTAGCAAATATTCAGTTTTGGGAACACCTTGCTTTCAATTGAAGAAGAAAGCAACAAAGAACTATTCGATATGGGTTTTTGTTCTAATTGTGGTCCATTTCCTTGTCTATGTAATAATGATGATAGTGAAGATGACAGTACAACTAAATTTGCACTCATGGGTAAAAGTGAAATTAAGCATTCCAATGAGAAAAGAGATTAAAAAGTGATGGACCTAGAAGCAAAATAACAAGGCAAGTCAGATAAAATGGAAAATGAATGCGTACCTATGCTAAGCAATGATAATTATCAGCAATGGAAAGAAAATATGAAGTCTAATATAATGAACCTTGATGTTTGGTATTTAGTATGCAATGGCTTCACCAAAATGTTAATTTTTTAGACTGTTCTATGTTGCATCAATTACTTTAGCCCAAGTTACTTCTTTATTAACAATGCATCCAATTATTAGCAATGCAACCAATCATAAATTGTAACTGAAGATAGAACAATATATGCAATAAAAAAGAAGACAACAACACAACAATAAGAGACAACAGATTGGTCCAAGCCCAGGGAAAAACCACACAAGGATGAAACCCTTTCAAATCTTCTTCTTTAATATATCCTCATAAAAAGTTTTCAATAGAGAGTATAATGAGCACAATACAGAAATTTGCAGTTGAGATTTACGAAACATATTTACAGATATATAAATGTACATAACATTATACAGAAACCCTTGATCCATCAGATCACTGAAGCCAACTAAGGGTAACTATCAAAACCTAGGTCAAAACCCTAGATGCTCTGAGCAAAACTGACTGTGTGCATCTGAAGCTCCCTGGACACTCTCTCGGCCACTGAGTGAGGGAGTTTGTGTTTGTTCAAATGCTCTCAGGAAGACTATGTTTGTGCGTTTGGGGTCAAACTCACCCAGATATTCTCCAAACCCTCAGTCGCTCTCTTCTAGTTATTGTGTGTGCATCCGGGATGGCCTCGATGCTCTTAGTCCCACTCTGTGCAAGCACCCAGGTACTAATACTACCTCATTTGACTTTGAAACTCTGGAAGCTCCTTTAGGATTCTATTCTACTGTCTATGGTTTTATGGATGCTCCCAGAGCCATTGTGTGCCAGAATCCAGGGACAAAAATACCCAGTTACATGCATGCATTAGAGAAATAGAAAAACCTAGATCTGTATGAGCTTTAAGCCTATGATTTTAGACCCTTATGTGAACTCCTTCAGTCAAAACTGTGTGAACCAATACAAAAGAGAAGAATAGAAGATGTGGAAATGAGCTTGAAGTTTCTTATATTTATAGGCTTTCATGAGGGTCCACTTGGGGTTAAGGCTGACCTAGCCAATTTCACATGTGCTTAGGGACAACCCATTCCATTATACATGAATGAATAAAATAAATCAAAAATTAACTTCCGCTTGTCCAAATGGGGTGATATTTAGGTCTATTTTGGTCCTCTCCAAAGATAAATTTAATGCAAGCATCATCTTAGTCATCTGAGTTGTCCAAGGTGGAATTTGACCCTAGTTTCAAAAATTACACTCCCTCTGAACTAGGAAGAATTCCACCTGCCAATATTTGTCAAATGATCTTCACACCATCCTGTTGTGTTGTTATCATCATTTGGCTATCTCTACTCAACTCTATCTACTGAAACTTTCTCAAATATAAAAGAAGAAGAATCGAGGAGTAATATATTTGACCCATATCGAGCAATATGATAACTCATCATATAGGGGAGCACATATTCAACCCTAAAATCTCATTGGGGATCTCATTCTCAATCCATAATCTCAAAAGGGGAGAAAGTATCAACCCAATCCTATTTCCTACTGATATTCCCAACAGTGACCCTCAATAGTCATGTGGTAGAACACCTGCATCATAATCAAATTGGATTGTACACCCCAAGAACACTCTCGACTCATTGGCCAAACCAGGAGCGATATTCCCAACAATACCTACTTGTGGCAATGATGCCAACTAGCGTATACTCTACAAAGACCAGATAGGGGAGCTGCATTCTCTGACCCTATGAACAGAGGGGAGAAACATATCCAACCATATGGATAAAAGATAGGGTAATACCCTATTTTCTAGATATCCCTCAACCCCACGATCCCTCTATCTCAATTCCTCACCCTAGGAGTTCAAACAAGGTAAGAAGAGTTATCTCAATTTTCTTGATCAACACTTCCCCTTATCTAGAGGGGCGACATACATTAGTCCAAGCTGATTTGTGAAGACCAAGAACTTCCCTTTCGATAATTCCTTAGAGAGAATATATGCAATCTACTCATCTATCCAAATGTGATGGATTCTACCAACTTCTCTTTGCACCATGTCTCGAATAAAGTGATATCAAACCTCAATGTGCTTGGACCTACTCAAATGGCTCTCCAAAGAGCCTTATCAACCAAACTGCTTCACAGTTAGCTATTGTAGTAGCAATGTATTCTACTTGAATGGTGCTCAATGCTACAAACTTTTTTTCCTCCTCACCCAAGATATAATGGTAAAGCCAAGGCTAAAGAAACATCTAGATGTACTCTTTATGTCGATAACATTTCCTGCCTAGTCTGAAGTTCAACATATGTAGCAGAATATCTCAGATCAAGTGTGATCGACCCATGAAAATATCTAAATACGCATTTGGCTATGATCCAATGTGCATGGAGGGGATCAGTCATGAATTGACTCAATGTGTTTACTGCATAGCGTATGTCTGGATGGGTGTTTACAAGGAACGTCAGAGCCCCAATCAGTTGTCTATACCCGAATGGATTTTCCAAATCCAATCCTGCAACTTCTCCACATAGCTTCTTGAAGTTCAATTCCATTGGTGTAGACATGGATTTGCAATTAGTCATTCCAAATCTTTCTAATAGATTCATAACATATTTTCCATGTGAAAGGAAAATTTCACCAAGCCTTTGCCACACCTCAAGGCCTAGAAAGTAGTGCATGAGACGAAGGTCTTTCATCTCAAATTTAGAGGCTATCTCCCTCTTATACTCGATCATCAAAGGCTCACTACCTATCAAGAATAGATCGTCAACATATAAAACCAAAATGAATGACATACCTTGGAATACCTTGAAGTAGAGGTTGGGATCAGCATTGCTTCTTATCAATCACGTCTTTATTAAGTAACTATCAATGTGTTCATACCAAGCTCAGGGATCTTACTTCAAACCATATAATTCCTTCTTCAACCCGAAAACATGTGCTATTTGATATTCCACTTCAAATCCCTGGTTGTTCAACATATAATTCTTCTTATAACATGCCATTAAGGAAAGTGGTCTTCATGTCCATTTGATGAAGAGTCCATCATTGACTAGCTGCATGGGAAACTATTAAATGGATCATCATGTATTGAGCCATAGGATAAAATATGTCATCATAATATTCTCCCTCTTTTTGAGAGAATCCTCGAGCTACGAACCTTGATTTGTATTTCTCAATGTTACCATCAATTCCATGTTTTATCTTGAATAGTGACTTAAAAGTCACAACAGACTTCCCATTCGGTTTTGGCACAACATCCCATACATAATTGATTCATATCTCTCAGCCATATCATCCTTCCAAACTTGTTATTTTACAGCTTCTTCGAATGAGGATGCTTCAGCTTGAATCATAGTGCTTATGGGTACAACATATCCTTGATACCTCCATGGTTGCTTCCTTCTTTAAATGATCTACGAATGTGAACATTTCTTTCAGCATTTTGTAGAGTATCTCGGAGCCAAAGTGGTTTCTTCCTAGTATGAGGATCACTTGGAGAAGGATCTAACGGATCCATAGGCTCCATGGGATCATTGACAATATCAAACTTGGGCATGGAAGGACCATATAGAATATCCTAGTAATCATTCTCTTCATTGGGAGGAGGAGTTAGAGGAACATCTCTCACTTTTCCAAGATCTGCATCTTCATTGAATGTTACATCCTTGTTAATTTCTACATTCCTTTGACAAGGAATATATATTCTATATGCTTTAGAGTTTTCACAACAACCCAGAAACGTACCTTTTCTGCTTATAGCTTCCAACTTGTTCCTTTTGTCCTTCAATACATGAAAATATATAGGTTATCCAAATATATGAAGATGGCTAATATGAGGCTTGACACCTGTGAACCTTTATTCAGGGGTATTGTTTTCTAATTCTTGATGAGGCACCTTGTTTTGAACATATACAACAGCATGAGTGGCTTCAGCCTAAAGGAACTTTGGCACCTTTTGATCATGGAGTATGGAATGTGAAGCTTCTAATATAGACATGCTCTTTCTTTTGGCTAAGCCATTCTATTCAAAAGTATATGGCATAATGGTTTCCTTCTTAATCCCTTATTTCTTGTAGAATGCTATGAATTCGTTTGACATGTATTTCCCTCCATTATTAGACCTGAATACTTTGATTCTCTTTCTTGTTTGATTTTTTATCAAGGCTTTGAATTCCTTGAACATTTCAAAGGCTCCATCCTTGTCCTTAAGGTAGTATATCCATGTATTTCTTGAGAAGTTTTCAATAAAGGTGATGTAATAGAGATGACCACCAATAGAATGCATAAGCATCAGATCAAATATATGAGAATGAATGAGATGGGGGATGTCATTTTTCTTGCTCTCACTAGAGGGAAATGATCCCCTTGTTTTCGTTCCACTTTCACAACCTAGAAAAACTCCATCATGATGAGCATGAACATCGAGAATACCTGAGACCAAGTTATTTAATTTTGGAAGAGCATCATAGTGAATATAAGTCAGTCTGCGGTGCCACAACTTGATCAAATGATTGGTATTATGAACCAATGTTAGAATTGGCCTCCCAGTGACTCTATAGAGTCCTTCAAATCTTGATCCTAATGTGAATGAATCACTCATAGGTGAATGAACTCTCTAAGTCAAAAATTTCCTTTGATAAAGGAAACCCTCATCCCTTTATCTTCTAATGTGGATATAGATACCAAGTTATTCATTAATCATGACACATACATAACAACATGTAGCAGAACTGATTCCCCATAATTCAACTGAAATTTGACGAACCCAAATCCTTTCATAGGATGAGTGGCCCCATTGTTAACCCACCAACTATCCCACGAAGCCGGTGGAGAAGAACTAGTAAGGAAGCAATAAGAATGTATTAATATTTATTTACAACATCACTTTCATACCGGGGAGCCCTTGACTTCTTTTGATGATGATGATCCCTTTCACAATCACTTGAGGAATCTCTTCTTCTTCTTTCATATCTTCTATCATTGTTATTCCTTTGATTGTCTTTTCTTCTTTTACTATTGTTATTGCTTATGGCATTGTAATGTTGCCTTTTTCTCTTCTCGGGACAATCTCGTGCATAATGATCTTTCTTCTGCCAATTGTAGAATTCAATATGAGATAATGATCTATCATTCCTTCCATTTTTGTTTTGAGAAGGAGGATTCCTTGATCAACCTCATTTTTCCTTCTTCCTTTTTTCATGAACATGGAAAATTTTAAGGGCGAAATTTCAGAAATGGGCTATTTTTTGGACATTTTCTGAAAACATATTTGCCAATTTTGTTAAAAATTCAGCGATTTTTACATATATATGATCAAATGGATTATATTCACCAAAATTTATAGTAAATTACATATTTTTTGTTGAATCTTTTCCTACATTTTATACATATGAATTTTCAAACTAGAATAGTTGCCAAGAATACTATATATAGGAAAAATACTAAATCCTTAAAAAATACCCTCATGATGAGTGATATATGCAATGGGATCTCCCTCTTTGTTCTTTTGAATCCTTCCTCTTAATATCATCCTGGATTCTTCTTGAGTATGCTTCCCAAAAATTTCATCAAATGACAGAAGGACATTCTTGTTTCTTATTGTAGTAATGAAGGTTTCCCAAATAGGAGGGAGACCTCTAAGAGTCACAACGACTAGTTCCCTGTCACACAACTTTTCTCGAACTCTTTGTAATTGACCTATATGGCATGATATCCTCATAATGTAGGATTGAACAAATTCTCCTTTATTCATCTTCACTTCCTTGAGTTGATCTTTCAAAGTGATGATCTCATTCAAATTATTGATTTCATACATGTCGGTTATTTTGTCATACATGTCTTTAGACTTTACTAAATTCCCAACATATGCAAGTAAATGATCTTGTAAACCATTAGTTATAATTTTCTTTTCTTTGGAATCACCTTTCATATACATGTTTTTTAGGGAAGCAATAGCATTTTATGGTAGCTCAGGCATCCTTCCTAAATGTATTTGAGCACATCATTGTTGTCAGCTATAATCTCCAACCTGAATTTGCATGCACCATAGTTTGATGCATCACCCAACTTGTCATGCTGCTTAAAGGTAGAGGATGACATATTGACCTTGGCTAGGTAATCTTCTTTCGATAATGAGGGCTTCAATGCTTGTCTTCTTTTCGACTTGTCCTTCACCTCAGCTCTGAAACCGTGTTAATTTTTAAAATTGTTCTATGATGTATGCTACAGGGGCCCACAATATTCAATAGTAATAGGATATGCACCAGCTGGTGCAATCAGCTCTTGGAAGAGAGTTGCTACACAAAGAAACAATTGATTCAGTATTTTGGATGCTTCTCAATTGTAGTTGTTACAGTAGCAACAACAATAGTGAGAGGGAGTGTTAGTTGTGTTACAATACATTCCTATAAAGGAGCAGGATTGGGGTTGTTCATAACCCTTTTTCTGTTAATAGGAAGTGTTAAATTGTAGCAAGAAAATGCTTGATTTGACTTGTGCCTTAGTCAAATGGAGAAATTCAAATTTCCACTTCAGCAGGATGAGTTGTGAGACATTTAGCAGGAGTGACATAACCAAATCACTCAATTAAGTTAGTCAATTCAATTTTGTGGGAAAGAAGTAGAGTTGTGCATGAGTTGATTGCTAAGATTTAGCTATCTCGTGGAGTTATATTTAGTAAAACTTAGTTATTTGATCTCTAGTCTAAAATGGAGTTAGTATAAGCTCAGTTGAGTAGTTGTAATTGTTGTAAACTCAACTAACTCTCAATTAACTAGTCAATTTAGTAAAAATATCCCTATTCATGCACACAATTTGAATTTCCAAGTTGAGGGGAGGGAAAAAGCATAATTATATTTATTATTGTATACTAGTGAGTGTACATAGTTTTCATGGAGCACGTGAGGAATCCTCTTGGGATTGCGCAAGAAAATAGGAGATCTTCTTATTCTTTAGGAGCATGAATTGCGCATGGAAATAAGATGAAGCAAGAGCCCATCTTCCTATTCTTTAGGAGCATGAATTGCGCATGGAAATAAGAGGAAGCAAGAGCCCATCTTCCTATTCTTTAGGAGCATGAATTGCACATGGAAATAAGAGGAAGCAAGAGCCCTACTTTTCTTAAGCATTGGCCAGGGCACATTCAAGAGGAGGAGATCAATATTATATTGTAGGTTGACCTTCAAGGATTGAAGCTGTCACTATAAGAGATCATTGTCTCATGTGATATAATACAAACAAAGGAGGGGTTTTTCCAAGTGAAGGTTCCCTAGTAAAAATATTATGTTCATTGTAATTGAAAGATTGCATGTGCTTCTATTGTATATTTTCTCTTCCGTAGATTGAGTAGAATAATTTTTTGTCTATTGTTTTTAGTGTGAATTCATTAGCAATTGCAAATTTCGAGATATTTCTATAGAACTATACCCCATGCTACACCCATGGACTCTTATTAATTGAATATAATTATGTAATTGTTTTTATTACAATTATTCTAATTTTATATTTAAAATATATTTATTATTTAATAAATAAATTATAATATCATACAGATAAAAATAATAGATATATATTTTTATTAATATAAATGTGTTAAACTAAATAACATAAATTATTCAATTAATTAAAATCTTATTTAATTAATTCTATCAAAATAATCAATATAAAATTATTTAACTAATTAAAATTAGATAAAAATTATTGTCCATGGTTACAAAATGTTAATTTAATTGTGATTTTATTATTAATGAATTTATTGTTAATAGTTTAAAGTTTATAAATACATAATTCTCAATTATATGATAAAACCAAAATTACTGATCAAAACTTCCAGCCTCATCATCAATAATAAGTTTTATAAAATTAATTTAAATATTTAAAAAATCATTTAAAATAAAAAAATATTTAAACTTGAAAAAAAAATAATAAAATATATATCACTAATTAATTAATAATAATAAGAAGGATATAAAAAGATTTAAATAATATTTCTGAATGTCATTGCCAACTTCAACTTTGCACAAATTAGACCAAGCAAGTGTAACACATTACATTCCACAATTTCATCATGATATCCTATTTGACCGGCCACCATGTCGTTATTAGTCGCTGCCGACAGGTGGCTAGAACTATAGTAATCGAAAATGTCTTTTTAGCATTAATCTGGGCTAATCCGTATGGCAACTTTATGGAAAATAACCTAAGTGGGCTAATCTGTATCGCAAATGTATGGCAAATAACCTAAATTTTTAGCTACGAAATTTGTTTTACAGTCTTATTTGGCCTCCTCCCGAGGCATGGGGAGGCCGAAACATATCTTATATTGATGTGTTCCCATCACATTTTAGAGAAGGTAAACTAAAGGTAAATTAATGCTAGCATTAAGCGAAGAAATTAAATGCTATGCGCACTGATCTTGGAGGCAATATCACTTAGCTAGGCTGGTAGGTGCATGTTGACCACTCGTCACTCGCTGTCTTTACCACCAAATCACTAGCTGTCTTTAACACCAAGCTTATGGAAGGCTACGCTGCAGATTATTGTTCTGAGTCTTTCAGTAGAAGGAGCATCCACGCAGAGGACGATGAAGAGGCCCTCAAATGGGTTGCTCTTGAGAAGCTCCCAACTTATGATCAGCTAAGGAAGTCTATTCTAAGAGAAGTTGCAGAGACCAGGAGTCTCAAATATCATGATTTGGATGTCACCACGCTTTCCAGTGACACTTGCAAGAGGTTCATTGAGAGAGTGTTGCAGGTGGCCGAAGTGGACAATGAGTGCTTTTGGACGAAGCTCATACAGAGGATTGACAGGTAAAGCAGAATATCTAACGTCGAGTTTGAGCTTTCTGCAATGATGAAATTATACTAATGTCATGGAACTACAATGATGAAGGCAATTTTTCAGTTGCACAGAGTTGGGATTGCGATGCTAATGATAGAAGTTCTGTTTGAGCACTTGAACATTGACACAGATGCCCACGTCGAAGGCAGAGCCCTTCCTACTCTTTTGAATTTTACTATCAAAATAATAGAGGTGAGGCACCAGACGATATATTTGCGAAGTCATTGTTCTTGTCCTTGCTTTTGATGTAATTTTAGTTTGGAGTGCTGGTAAAGGTAATCCTGCTCGTCAAATCCACCTCGGGAATAGTACCTACTCCATTGCAATTTTTTTCCAAATTGCACTACCACTAAGCTACATGCCTCTTGCGCACCTCTCCTTAACAGTCAAACCCTACTGTTTTCTCTGCGACCCAGTGGAGTGGCACGTTAGAAAATTTTTCAGACCCTAGATTAGGTTGGATGAGCTCTCTGCATCCTTATGTTCTATGAAGAGTGGGAAATCCCCTAGGGAAAAGAGAGAGGTCTGTCAAAGGCGTGTTTTAGCATGTGCAGGTATCTCACGTATCATTCTATTACTACTATTTGGTAGGGGCTCTTGATCCAATCCGCTCCCGACTCTCTATATCTCCCGGATCAATTCTTTATATAGTGGATCTTGCCTTGGATTGGCGATCCAACCAGCTTCCCGTGTGGCTTATCGTAGAAGAAAGTTATGCTCAGATCTGTTCTGGAAACAGACAGTAAGTTGAACCCAACAGCTAACGTATGACAGTTATGCTATTTAGATTCTCAAAATAGTTCGTATGTCAAGTAGTAGATTGGTGTAAGGCTTGCCTTCAGAGTGTCGGGGGAAATGCGAAGTGGACAGGCTAGAAACCGTTGTTATTGCCCAGCTGCCTTCCTTGGGTCGGCGTTTCAAGCTTCCTCACTTTGAAGTGCCCACCAGAAGAACAATGAAGGAGATAGCTCCACCTCTACTTGTCATATTTTTGTTGTCCATTTTCTTTTTACTTGTCAGTGAGCATCCACTACTTTGACTGAGGTTCCGGATAATAGTAATAAGTGTTAGCCGAAGCTGAGAGTGGAGGGCGGGACTCAAGTTGTATGGTCGCCCAACATCCCATCCTTTTTCTTATCAGTAAGGCCCTTTAGCTTTGATCAATCCCTCACCCATAAATTCCAAACTTCTTCGGAAACTCGAACTAGGGCTAAGGTATAAGTGCAGATTAAACAGGAAAATGGACCTAGCGCCCCGAGGGTTAAATTCTTGGTTGTAGTCTGTTCACATAGCGAGAAAGGTTAAGCCCCTAGAGCTAAGGTAAAAACATGGGAGTCTGGCGTCTAGTCCAAAGGAGATTTGGAACTCGGAGGACAGGTATATAGGAGGCATCGATCAATAAGTTCTTCCATGTAGGAGCAACCTACATCATATGCTTCTTGTAATTGTACATAAACAAACCTTCAGAAATCCATGCATGCACTAAACCTTGGGACTGTATCTGAGTATTCTTAGCAAAAACAGAGCAGTAAAGAAAACAAGGCTTTAGATGATGTGGCAAAACCTGGTAACTTAACTTCAATAATGGCATAATGCAGTCTCTCATCACATATTATTCACTTAGACGGCCAAGGGTCCATTCCCAATGATTAGGAAGCCCCTCTACTGATGTTTCCAAATAAGCCCCTATTGTTTTGATGGCAAGCGGTAGTCCACCGAAACTATTAACAAATTCGTGGTCTATCTTGTCCAGCGCCTCTAGACAATGGTGTGCACCATTTGGGAAAGCATTGAGGCAGAATAATTGCTAACTATATTCTTCTAAAAAACTCTTTTTGCGGAGAATTTGAGGTCCAGCCCCAAAATCCTTTGCAACCTTTTCATCCCTGGTCGTCAGCACAACCTTATCTTGCTTTCTAAATGCAACCCAATCTTCTCTTTAGCAAATATGTCCCACAGGTCATCAACAACAAATAGACAACTTCCTTTATCTAAAAACCTGTCAATCTTCTCTCTCAACATTCTATCATCTAGCTCATCGGCCCCTTTTTTATATTTCTGAGAAACTGCTAACCAAAGTTGTTTACCAACTTGAAAAAAAACGATACATGGCCTACTTCCTGGAAAACTTGGTACTTGAATTTTTTTTCTTATTTTGCTAGAGTTTCTTCTATGATTTCCACTTCTTCCAGCTGGTGGAACAACTTATTCTACATGTGTCGAGCATGCAAATGACAGCGAAAAATATGGGAGACACGGGAAAAAGAGCATGTCTGCCTGCACAAGTGGTCGCAGGGATGGTGTGTTTTTCCACGTCGCTTTTTGGACAAGTGGTCGCAGGGATGGTGTGCCTTTCCATGTGTCCTTTTTGTTTTTTTACGGTGTCTTCTTATTTTCTAAGTGACTTCATAAGTTTCTAATTTCTTAACATCTTTTTTTTTGTACAGTGTCTTCTTATGTTATAAGTGAACTCATAAGTTTCTAATTTCTTAACATTTGTTTATTAACATTTTTCAAGATTTGGAGAAATAATATTTTGCATTTTTCAAGATTTGCACGAATAATATTTTGCATCGTCACTACAATCTAATCTTTATAAACTAAGTTAAAAATAATTCTAAGATCAATCACGACCTACTAATTGAATGCATATATCTCTTTCTGCAATATGTCCATCTGTGTGCTTCATAAATTGAATTAAAAAATATATCTTTGTTGACCAACAATCCTCACTGAATTCATATCTCTATCATTCCAAAAGTTTTGTAGGGTCTCCTAACTTAAATAATTATTTATCTCACGCTTTTGATAAGGTCTCACAGCTCCAATGATTATTACAATTGAGAAATATTCATTGATAATAATTGAATTTCTCATTGTTTTCCTCCAGGGTGGAGAGGTTCCTTTTGCAGAGATGTTTGGCATATTTTCTCTAGTTTTTGGAGCAACGGTAAGACTGAGTACATTGGAAGAAAAAATAGAATTTTTCCGATCAGATATAATACACAGTTAGGTCAAGTGATCTTATTCAAAGAAATGATAAAATTCTATTGCAGATTGGAATGGAGGCATGTGCTCGTTGGGCACATCGAGCTCTTTCGCATTCCTCTTTATCGAGTATGCATGAGGTACATGTTTTCTTATGTTAACCATACATTATTATGTTTGAACTTCTAATATCAAACTATGTTTTATGGGAAAAATTAATTCTTGTGTTCAACTCCCTAAATATTTATCCCTGAACATCTCCAATTGATTGATTAAAAGTTATTATTTGAACTGCCCTGTAAACATGGATTTGTGGCAGTTGGATCACAGACTAAGAGAAGGTCCCTTTGAGATGAATGACATGTTTGCTATTATTAATGTTCTCCCTGCCATTTCCCGTTTATCTTATGGATTTTTCAACAAAGGCTTTGTACCGGCACTGTGCTTTGGTGCTGTAAGTTCTGATATCAATTTCCCCAACCTAACCTATATTAAAATTCTTCTTGTTTTTTTTTTTAAATCAGTGTCAATTTTGTCAGGAAAATGTCAGGATTATTTTCTTTGCAAGGCTTGGGGATCACTATCTTTGGCATGGCATATATGTTCGTACATGATGGTCTAGTTCACCGTCATTTTCCGGTGGGACCTATTGCAAATGTCCCATACCTCAAGTTGCAGTAATTGCCATGAGAAATAAGGGACAGATGATGTGTACCCTCAGCAGCCCTGTAAGTTTTCTGATAAGGGTTTCTTCTGCAAGTTTGACCAGGATAGCCATAAATATGATATAGCAAAGGGCCCATCTGAGCCCATTAAAGACAATGGCATTTTGGACCAAAGGGAAGGATTATGTTTCTTTGTAAAATATGATGATGGTATCACAGCTTCAGTCTATGAACCTATCTTTACCAAGGAGCAATCTGGTAATGATTCTGCAGCATGGCTGAAAGGGAATGTTTATCTATTTCTTTTCTGGGTAGCTGTTTTCATTCTAGGCTTTGAACCTATCTGCTTTGTTGCTATGATGGCGTTACAATAGTAAGGAGGTCCTTAAGGGAGGGGTGGTTCCATCTACGTTTTTCAAGGCATAATGACATGTACATGTCTCAATTTCATAATCTTATTGCAACGTGGGTTGCATGCAATCAAGGCATGAGCACCGACGAGTCTGATGTTGGTACACATGTTTTCTTCTTTTGGTTTTCTTGTATCATTCATCCTTAATGCTTTCCATTGATTGACTTCCAGATTGGGATAACCTTATTTATAAAAAATCTAATTTGCCAGAATGATATACTTTCGCAAATTGGTGATTGCACTCGAGCCAGCTTAGATGCTTCCTTTGTTGCTAGTGACTGTCTAGGTTGACCGAGAGGAATTGGCCATGCTTCAATCAATCACTTTCTGGGCAAGCATAACCCACCTCCTGGCTATGAGCGTCTGGCTTATGCCTCTTGCCTCTCCAAGAAGACTAACTCTTTGAAACGATGGAGAATTGTTTGTGTATCTTCGCTTGGTGCTTGTTGAGAGCAGTGGGGTGAGGGAATGAAAAGGCTGGATAGGAAGGCATAGAAGGTATTTACAAGAAGGGCTGGGAGCACTAGCCTGAGGTGGAGTAGAGGTGGGAGTTGTAGAAGGGAGTAAGTGTGGAAAACTGGGTGAGAGTCGACACCAATATTATGCTCATATTTTGATCAGGGAGTTGTGTTTTTCTTTATTAATGCGTTGAAAGAACAGTAGATTTTCCCAATAACAGATGGGCTTTATGTCACATTCCTGATCTACAGGACACTTTTGTCCTGTTATTGGGAACGCAATCAAAACAATGAAGCAGGACACTTTTGTCCTGTTATTGTGAAGGCAGTCAAAACAATGAAGATAGGAGAAAGTGTGATTCTCACCGTAAAAGCTACGTGTAAGCTGAAAGCTACAAACTCAGTTTGTTCTATATTGCTTTGGGTTTGATATCTTGCTGCCATACCTGTAACACCCATTTCTGATCCTGCACTGCACTGCACATACTTCTTAATGTGACTTTCATGGCTGCGTTCATTCTAGATTAGTGAAGAACAGCATGAACACAACCATCAAAGTCACATTAAGCAGTATGTTTTGCAGAAACTATGTCACAAAAACTAATGTTGCTGCTTCTACTTCTGCTTCTGCTATTGCTGCTTCTTCTGCAACAGAACTCAACACCAACTTGAAGGGCAAGCTAACTGGCCTTAACTTGAAGAAGGATGTGTCTCAGTTGATAGCAAGAACCCCCATGGTACATCTGAGCAAAGTAACCGAGGGCTGTGTGGCTAACGTAGTGGCCAAATTGGAAATGATGCAACCTTGTTACAGTGTCAAGGACAGGGTTGGATATGCCATGATTCTGGACGCTGAGGAGAAAGGACTCATTTCACCAGAGAAGAGTGTATTGGTTGAGCCAACATCTGGAAATATGGGAATTGCGTTGTCTTATATTGCTGCGAGCAGGGGATACAAACTTGTGCTCACAGTGCCCTCATACACAAGCTTGGAAAGACGAGTGACCATGCGTGCCTTCAGCTCTGATACCATGACAGAAAACATTGAGAAACACTGAAAACTCTTTCATAGAGTCTTCAGTGTTTCTCAATGTTTTCTGTCATCAAACACTTTCATGGCTTTTTTGAACATAGCGTTTTGGCAGGAACTTGTTGCTTAGCAGCCTCTCTTATTTCCTTATGCATAAATGAAATTACTTTTAAATATTTGATGACGATATCCTACTAGCCAGACCGGGAAACAAGCCCTTATTTCTTGGTCTAGAGATGGCCTTATTTTATTAGCAGACATTTAGCATCTTTTGCGAGATGAATTCTGTTTTCCCACTATTTCCCACAAGCTCCCATCAAACATTCTTCTCATCATTTCTTTCTCAAGAAAGCCTTCCTTGTTCTTGCCGATAAGGTACAGGAACGTCCATTCCAGTTCAGTCGCGCCCCTGGGCGGTACATAAATGTTACATGCCATAATCAGTTTAGTTTATTTTTTGGTTTGTGGATATTGATTGTAGATGTAGAAAATATTTTAAAATTTGATGAATGAGAGATTTGTTATTATTATATTTTTTATATATTCTTGAAATCTGCAATCAAGATTCAATACTCGAAAAATGTATAGTTGCTATTACCATCCAAGAAAATCATTTGAATTCCTATTAGCCTTCAGCATGCACTGTATCTCCATGAAAGTGAGTTTGTCGAGGTGTTTTATAACGTATTTGCTGAAGATGGCATCAACCTTGTCAGGAGCGAACCTCCCTTCAGTATTGTAGGTCTCTGAGTCACTTCCATGCTTTGCCTTGTGGATGTTGTCAATGTATATAGGGAGTTTAAGAGATGGTACCCATCCCTACTCACCAACATGACATAAAAAGGAGATGAGAAAGTATCATAATTCAAATATGTTGGAGCATTCTAGGTAAACTTTACAATGAACAATGTACTTACAGGAAGAGTATAGTAGCTGAAGGCTACGTGGATAACCACTGCTGCCACAAAGCTCAGTATGACATTAACCCCTATGGCACGAAAACCTTGCATGTTCAAGCACGTCAACGTTAGGGTTAATTTGGTGCCCGTATTAGAATTGGATAGAATGAAAGTAGGAAACTATTTTAATATTTACAATAGACTAAAATAGGTTGGTGATTGGATGCTGAACTTATTTTTATTATAGGGTTTAGCAATATTCTAGAATATAATAGATAATAGTGAGATCAAATAATTGACTTGGTTATTTTAACTGAAGGGGAATTCTAATAAATCGAGGAAAGCTAAAATAATATAAGTGTTAAGACACATTCAAATAATTGACCTGGTTATTTTAACTGAAGGGGAATTCCAATAAATCAAGGAAAGCTAAAATAATATAAGTGTTAAGACAGAGTAGGTTGAGATTTTTATTTGTTTTTTAAAATAATTAGTTAAATATGGCAAAAATATAATATAGATTGTAAATTTTCTCAATATTTTGGAATTTGATAAATTTTTCAAATATTTGGAAATCTACCATCAAATTAAACCATGAGTTATAAACGTTTTTTCATGTCATTAAAGCAGCGTTTGTGGTCGTGCTTAACAAATATGGACTGCAGTATCACTCACCTGAGCAAATGCATAAGGGAAAAAAAAAATTGTTCCCAAGTCCACAAATATAAACGATATAAAACAGTTATAGTCAAATAAAAAAATAAGTAGTTAAGGAAAGTCCTAACAAATAAATTACTACTTAAAGAAAGTCCATAACCAGTATATTAAAGTGAGACAATGTTTTGAACTACCTAGTAGACTAAAATTTCCAATATCCTGAACATAAGTCAGAATTTATATATCATAGTAGAGATATAGGGATATAGGTTCTTCGTGATATACCTAAGTTTAATAAACAATTTTTTCGTTAAATGCTATTTTATTATAATAATAAGAAACAAGTTGTTGAATATATAAATGTCGGGTCTTTTCAAATTCTGGTTATCTTAATTTTGGAATATTTTTAGTTGGCAAGTTTAATCAAATTTGTTAATTATTATTTAGAAAAAATATTAATGTTTTATTTAATTTGTTGACCAACATTTTTTGATTTTTTAAATGAAATGTTCATTAATTACACTATCGAACTAAATCTTAATTAATAAATAATTTAATTTATTACTAAATAGTTTTAAAAATTATTTGCGAAATATTAATTAGTTAATCTGTATAGAGATTATTTTTTATTAAATCATAATATTATTGTTGAACTAAATTGAATTTAAAAAATAAAAATAAAAGAGAGGAAGCTAAAAATTAAAATTGAATATATATATATATATAGCTAGATAGATATGAAAATTGAATATATAAATGTTGGGTACATGCATATTTTTAAGGAGAAAATTTAATAAAATTTATTAATTAATATAAAAAATGATATTTATGTTTAATGTAATTGGTCCTTATTGAAATTTAAGAACTTTTATGTTATTATTTTTTAAAGAGAAAATTTAATAAAATTTATTAATTAATATAAAAAATGATATTTATGTTTAATGTAATTTGTCGATAACGTTTTTTAAAGTGTTTTTTAAACAAAATGTTGATTAATTAATTTATATGGTTTTAAAAATATTTATTAAATATAAATTAATTGATTAATAACTAATTTAATTGATTAATAAAGTGAACAAAATATTTATAAAATTTTAATTGATTAATTTATCTAAAGTTTAATCTTTTTATATTATAATATCAAATTTTATGTAAAAGTATATTACTCTAAAAAAAATTTAAGGAATATATAAACTGTTTTAAATTTCAATTTAGATAAATATTTTCGGGTAATCACATCATTAAAAATTAAGTCGAGATTTAAAACTGACTAATATGATTCATATTCAAATTACATGAAACTTAAAACTTCAAAAAAAAAAATTATCAAAAATTGCTATTTTTGAAGTTATGACATAGATTTAATAAAACAAAGATTAATGAAAATGAAATATAAGGTCATTAACCAACCGTTGTAAGTATCAGAGGGATAAATGACTCTGGCCTTGTCCTTATCGAAGAATGCACAATGTTGTTGGAGAACACTCATCCGCTATTATCGTAATCCGTAGATCCATTTATATGCTCTGTATCCACTACTTCCAGAGCTCTTGCTAAATCTACAAAGTCAACCCACACCACAGCTAATACTTGTTAATCATATTCAAACAATAGGAAGGATATATATATTAAGATGGCATAAAATAAAACATTCAAACAATAGGCGGACCGAACGCTTGCGACGTGTCGAACCACCTGAACAGAGCATCCAGGCGTCCCCCAGCTTCCCAATCCTGGTCTGCGACATGATATCTCGGCAATGCTCGAACCATTGGCAGTCTATGTGGGGCCATCAACTTTTGACGCGTCCTTCGGACATGCAGAATGAGGGAGGCGGGAGTCATTTTCAGGGACTAGTTAAATGCTGGTTTTCTACGCTGGTCTCGCTTTTCCTTTGTTTGTCTGCTTAAAGCCCAGCTACGCCACCTTCTGTAACTTGACTTCTGAGCTCTGTATTGACACAGCTCACGCTTTTCCTTTGTTTCTGCTTCGAGCCCAGTTCCGCCACCTTCTGTAACTAGCCTTCAGTGTTTGAGCTCTGCTTCGCCACCCTTTCTGTAAATGACTCAAAACTTCTGTAATATCCCTGTTAACTTTTTTATAGCCTTTGCGCCGCTGGCTGGATGGCTGTTGTATGGTTCATTTGGTGCGCTCGTTTGGGGTGTTTCGGCTCTGGCTCCAGGTTAGTGAAAGTTTATCCATAGCAAAGCTCTGTGTTCTTTAATTATATTTTTATACATCTCTGCCTGTAATGGTTTAAGAATTCAAGGATGTATGATTCTCTGTTCTAGCCTTATGTAGTTCTATTGCTGTTAAGCTTTGGATTATGGCTCGAGTGTTAGTGGTGCAGTATTAGTGGTTATAGTCCATATTTCTCGGGGCTTAGATGTAGAAAGCTCAGGATGATTAAATCAATTTTTCTCAGACTCAGGAATTTAATTGTCATATACAAACCTTGCACTGATGTAAGGTTTAAGATAGGCTATTGGTGGTGTATCGTTAAGGTCTACTGCTGCTGTCTGCTCTGTGATGAGCCTTCATCATAGCTCTTAGGGTCTTTCCACAGAGGTCCTGGAATCGAATTCCGGCATCTCTGGTCGTGCTGCTACCTGGATTTTCCTTTTCCGATAGCCGATCAGAATAACGTCATTCCTTGGCTGTTCAAATTGGTCAAGGCATTATGGTAGAAGTTAAGTCAGCATAAAATCCCTGTACGTATCCTTACAACTAAATCCTGGAATATATCCGTTTAGGGATTATGGGTGGCATGGACGTTGCCTTCTGAACACCGCAGCAGAAGGTTCTGTCACGATTTGTACTTGATATCTCTCTTCCTGTGTCCTCTTTCTATCCTCATCTGCTTTGGACATTTATTTCCCTTTGGGTGAGTCAGATTGGGTGGTAGGTTCCAACAGATATTCGGTCCTTTTCTGAGAATTGGATCTTTCTGGATTGTCCTCACTTTTCGAGGATTCCTTTTTGGCGGTGCATGGAGGGGGTCTATGACTCCATCGCCTCGGAAGACCTTGTCAATGCTGCCGTGGACGCTGAACATGCCTGGTCTGCTGCCACTCTGGCAACTTTAGATGACTTGGTGATCAAACCATCTACGTCAAGGGATGGCACCAGCTTTAAGGGTATGAATCGCAATTATAATAAGCAGCAAAAACCTGCCAAAACCTCCCCTCCTCCCCAGGCGATAAGAATCGAGATTGCTCAGCTTGACGAAAGAATAGACAGCCTGCAGAACAAGGCACTCATAGGGAAATGGCATTTCCCAGAAATGTCTGACATCGACATGAGGAAATGGCTGGCCAGCTTCTGGAAACCAATCATTGGCTATGTTCCGGTAATTTCAAGCCTAATGAGGGAGTGGTATTGTTTCCATTTCTTAAATGCTGCAGACGCTGAAGCCATCCAGAGTCGGCCATGGGTTTTCAAAAGGAGTTTTCTTGCGCTGTATAGATGGTACATCGGCTTTAATCCTTTGAAAAACACTCCAGTGAATAATCTTATTTGGGTAAAATGCCCGAACCTTCCCCTGGAACTCTGGTCCAATGAAACCTTGGAGGTGATTGGTAATGCTATAGGTCGTTTTGTCTACGTCGATCCTTGGTGCCTGGGCGAAAAGGACAAACGAATTGCTTGGATTCTTATTCAAAAGCCGTTTAGAGGAGGCTATCCAGACCATACTGAGATTAGCTAGAAGAATCAAATCATTAATCAAAGGCTGGATTTTTGGGGTATACCTTTCAGGTGTGCTGCTTGTAGGAAAATGTGTCATTTAGTTAAAAACTTCCCCAATGCCAAATTATATGCACTTAGACGGTTCAGGAAAAAGTCATTTGTCAATGGTAGTCCATCCTCTCCCATCTCCCTGTCTTTTCCGCTCCACAGTCCAAGAAGTCCCGAGCCACAACGTGATCAATCGGTTGGCCCTTCTGTGTGCCCTCAATCCACCCCTGGTCATCCGTCATCTGCCAATAGCCCTATTAAAACAGGGCTCCATAATTCACCCTTTATAGAGCCAAGAGAGGAATGCGTCGTTCCATCGCCGACTCCCATGCTACTGAAGGATTTCATCCCAGACTCTCATCTTGGGCTTCCGAAAGGGGTAGATTTTTCTGTGGGTTCTATTCCCATTCCTATTTCATCCTCGTCACCGCATCCTGAACGTGCTGGTCCGCACGTAAACAAAGGGACAAATCGATGTTTTTGACCTACTCCTTTAAATTCCCCGACATCGTCTCCTGATAATCTTCTTGACAATGATCTGGATCATTTGCTTAATAGGGAATCTCTCAAACTGGAGCCTCTCATGATTCATAAGCCTGGTCCAAGTGTAATGCCTGTTATAAGCCCAGATTTGGCAAGAAACATCACAGTTCGGAAGAAAAGTAGAGGTGGTAGTAGACACTTTAGAGCGAGAACTATAGTTTCGAATGAAGGTATTAGAAATTTGTCTTTGGTTGAGGTGCCTATTCTTGATGTCTCCGAATCACATCCCCTTAGAGCGAGTATGGCTACCGAATCATCCAAATGATTCCCATTATTTCCTTGAATATTCGGGGTCTTGGCGTTGATCCTAAATACATAACGCTAAAAAATTTCTTTTTCCATTCTAGGGCTGCAATTATCCTCATACAGGAAACAATGCACAAGAAGGAGGATACTTTTACTTATTTCAGGAAAATGCTTCTCACTTGGTTCATGATTGCTACAGAGGCTAATGGTTTATCTGGGGGTATGGCTACTCTGTGGGATCCTTCTTGGGTAAAAGCAAAGGCGTATAAATGCTGCACAGAGATTATAATCATGGCTTCCATCAGAGGATGCGATTTTCCCATTAATATTCTCAATCTATATGCGCCATATAAATCCCGCATTTCATTTTGGAATAGGTTCTTTGCTTCAGACCTGTTTGATATTGACAATCTCTTTATAGCTGGCGATCTAAATGCAGCTTTGAAATCGAATGAGGTATGGGGACAGGGGAAGTTTAATAATGCTATTGCTGATCTCATTAATTCTGAGATGCTCAATAGGAATATGGTGGATATTGATCTTGCTATCATGAAACCGTCCTCGTCAAATGGCAGAGTGGGCAAGGCCTATATAGCAAAAAGACTTGATTGGTTTCTTCTTCATATTAGCCTCATCGATAAAATGGGTATGCCAAGGCTATTTGTGGAAAATGTTATGGTTTCGGATCACAGTCCTATCCTTCTAACCTAGCCTCCAAATCTTTTCAGAAAGGGATATTCATTTAAATTTGAAAAAGGTCTCCTTCAATATTCAGCGTTCAATGAATATATTCAAAATGCATGGAAAACGATAAAGGACAGGGATAAAAAATTTATCTTCTCTACTTTCAGAGAAAAATTGGCTGAGATAAGGGGATTGGTGAAAAATTGGCAGATACAAAAACTACAGAAGGATAAAATGGACCTACAGAGGATTCAACAAGAGCTGGATGTGGTGTTGGCATCAACGGATTATACCACATGCTCTATTGAGATGAAGTTTCGTATTAGGATTCTAGAGAAGAAGAAACTCAGTCTGTTGCAACAGGAGGAAGCTAGATGGAGGCTCAAAAGCAGAGCTTTATGGATACAGGAAGGAGATAAAAACACCAAGTTTTTCCATAAATATGCAAATGCAAGGAGAGCTAGGAATTTCACATGGAAAATAAAGGACGACAAGGGTGGGTTTGCTGTCTTCCAGGAGGACATTTCAAAGCAGGCTATCTGTTTCTTCAAGAAACAATATTGTAGAAGTAAATACATTGCTTTTAGCGACATTAGATGGAGCATTGACTTGATGCCAGAAATGTTTGACCAAGAAAAGAATGAAGCTCTGTTTAGACCAGTTTCTCAAAATGAACTTCTTGGAGTTATGAAATCCTTTAAGAGGGACAAATCCCCTGGTCCTAACGGATGGACAATAGATTTTCTGATCCATTTCTTCGACCTCTTCAAAATGGATCTGCTCAGCATGGTGGAAGCATCCAGACTATCTGGAAATATCCACAGCCATACCACTTCCACTCTCATTGCTCTTATTCCTAAGAAGGGAGAGCCTGAATTTTTTCTGGACTTCAGGCCGATTTCCCTATGCAACATAACTTTCAAGATTATTACAAATATTATAGCAGAAATAATTAAAGGGACTTTGGCATCCTGTCTCTCTCCTAATCAACATGCTTTTTTAAAAGGTCGTAATATTCTAGATGCGTCACCAGTACACAAGAATGCTTACATTCTATGTCTGTGCATAAAACTAATGCTGCTATCATGAAAATCGACCTTCAGAAAGCATATGATGTTCTGGACTGGGGATATATGCAATGTCTTCTGGCAAAAATTGGTCTGAATCATGGCCCTATTCGATGGATTATGGCTTGTATCGAAAATGTTAACTATGCTGTTTTAGTAAATGGCATTCCCTCTCCATTCTTTCGGGCGGAAAGGGGCCTTCGATAGGGCTGTCCACTGTCACCTCTCCTATTCATACTGGCCATAAATGCATTGAGCTTGCACATCAACCGCGCAGTGGAGGAAAAAGCTTATGCTCCGGTCAAGATCTGCAAACAAATATACATCTCTCATAATCTGTTTGTAGACGATGTATTTTTATTTGCTATGTTATCTAAAGCATCATGGATGTGTATAAAGTCTATTCTTGACCGCTTTCAGAGGGCCTCTGGGCTTGCTATCAACAAGGCCAAATCGATCTTGTATCATAATCAAACAGACGAGATCACGACATCATGGATCTCCTAGATCTTTGGAATCGACTCTAGACCTTTGTCTGAAGGTATCAAGTATCTGGGTTTTCACCTAAAAGCAAAGGCTTATTAAAAGATGATTGGAGATGGCTTGTTGAAAGGTTTTTTAGTAATATCTCGCTATGGTAATATAGATCTTTATCTTTGGGTGGCAGAGTCGTACTTACTCAAACAATCTTGATGCAGATGTCGGTCTACTGGGCACACCTTTATCTGCTCCCGGCCAGTATTATCCAGGCTATGAACAGGATTTCTGCCAATTTTATTTGGGGGGAAAAAGCTGAAAGAGGTAAAATCCATCTATCAAAGTTGAATCACTTAACTATTGCAAAAAAATTTGGGGGCTGGGGTCTGATGGATGTAAGGATATTTGGAAAATCTCTCGTTTGCAAATCCTTATGGATAGGCATCTTTGATTCAAATCCCTCGAGTGCTATTATTCCCCAAAAGTATCAAAAAGGAAGAAGCTTGGAGTTCTGGTTCAGGTTTGGCTCCATTGGAATCAAACAGGGGTCTGCTATCTGGCTAAGTTTCAGGAGAATTGAGAAATACTTCCTTAACAATCTTAAATGGAGGATTTTCTCTGGAAGGAAAATCTTCATCGGCTTCGACTCTTTTGCTGGTTTCAGGGGTAATCTACAGGTTCCAGCTCCTCTTCTTTTTTTCCTTCATAGATCAAGGATTTTTACTTGGAACAGGATTATTGAGGAGTGGAAGGGGCTCTGTCCTTCGCTCAAGACTACAGCTGATATTGGCCTCCCTCAGGCCTTGTCTCTTCTTTGGGATAACTTTAAGATCGCACTTGTTCAAGGAGGCATGAAACGAGCTGAGTCTGATGATCATGTGGTGTGGTCTTTATCTTACTCTCATTCTAGAGCAACTGTAAATGATATCTACTCTGATCTCATCTCCAAAAAAATTATGCCTGATAGACAGATTTTTCCGGTGTTCTGGTCGAAACTTGGCTGCCCCCTCAAAGTGATTATCTTCTCTTGGTTAGTCTTTTAAAATAAGAATCTAACTTGGGAAAACTTGAGGAAGTGGTCTTGGCACGGTCCCAGCAGATGCGTGTTATGCAAAGCGGAGGAGGAAACAAACTATCATTTGTTCTTCAAATGCACGGTCTCCCAACAAATTTGGTATGAATTAGCTTCTCATTTTTCTTTTCCTCACCTCAATTTCATTTATGTTAATGTAGCTTTTTCCTGGTGGGGAAGACAAGAAGCTTCCAAGCACCCAATCCTTCCCATCACAATATGGTGTCTTTGGAAGTGGAGGAATTCAAAAATCTTTGAAGATTCAAACAGTTCCTTCAAATATGTTCTGTTTACTTTCTCAGCACTCTATCTTTCCATCCGAAGATAGGTCGAAGGCTGCAGTATGTCTGGCGCTTAAGTTTTCATTTTTGTGCCCTGGATTGAGCTCTGCCTGCTTTAGGGGGCTTCCATCTGAATGTTATGGGATCCCCTCTTTGTATTTATGGTTTCTCTTTGTCTTTTGCCATATCTGTAGCACATTATGACAATGTTGGTGCTAATGGTATTCATCCTTTAATCTTATGTGGTGCTCCATGTTTTTATTTTGCATGCCTCTCATCTATTTGTCTTCTTATATATGTTTAATATATTGCTTTTCTTTCTAAAAAAAAAAAAAAAACAATAGTTAGTTTGCATAAAAGATTAGAGGATGGTATAAAAGGTAATTAATAATAATGTGATTTAAAATTTTATATTAATATTTTATTGAGCCAGAAAGATTTATTGATTTTAGAGAGGTTTATTGAGCTTAGAGATTTGTTTAAGTGGACTAAATAATATTTAAAAAAATTAAAATTAAAATTAAAAATAAATAATTATACAAAATATTTAAATAATATCTATTAATAAAAAAATATTTGAAAAGTTAGATTTTTTCCTATTCATAATATTATAAAAATTTATTTATTTTTTATTATTTAAATTCAATTCAATTAACTAATTATAAAATACATTTATACATTTATTTAACTAATTTTTAATATAATTTAGTTAATTCTTAATATATTTTAATATAAATGTAAAAAAATCCATATACATACATTCCAAGATTCATCTACAAACAAGATGGGCTGCGACGCAGCTAGTCCCTGCCATAATCCATAGTTGAACGACCAGCTTGGATGCAATGGGATGTAAGCGATTATGGCTGGTAGTGCTTCCTTTGGCGCCAATGCCTCTGCTGCTTCCTTTTGGCCCCTGCTGCTTCCTCTGGTGCGTCCTCCAGGGCAAGGAAAATTTTAAGGATGGAAAATTTTCTTGAAGTTTAAAACATTGGCGAATCTCACTAATCCCTAATATGCAAATTATAAATGTTTATTGATATATTTGTAAAATTAATCAAATTTATAATTATTTTATATATAGTCTCTCTATAATGTTGGCGATTTTTAAGGTAAAATAATTTTATATTCTAAAATTTGGGCGAATCGTCTTTTATAAAATTGGAAATTGGCGAATCTTTTTTGTGGAAAAATCATGGAAAATTAGCCCACTGGGCGAACATTAGCCCCTAAAATTTTCCATGCGAGTCCAGGGGACTCCAGTAAAACTAAGTCAACTGTAGCTCCAGCTGCCTCTGCCTACGCAGCTCTATCTGAGTTCATGTATTCGACCTACCATAACTGATTGCCGCCAACGATAATGATAGCACATAGGCATAGTGAGATGCTTTTAATATTGAATTTATAGGTTGAGAATGAGAACTTGCTGATATCATTAAATCAAGGGCAGCAGCACCCTCCACGCGTGCGTTCCCTATCATAGGCATAGTGAGATGCTTTTAATATTGAATTTATAGGTTGAGAATGAGAACTTGCTAATATCATTAAATCAAGGGCAGCAGCACCCTCCACGTGTGCGTTCCCTATCGCCACGAGGGCCGTTGATAATAAAAATCTCATTTAAAAAGAATACAGTAAAAGCAAGTTAAAAACATATCTGTTGAGCCTGGGCCCTATGTTCGGGACAGATATAAAATTGTGAGAAGTGCAGTGTAATGAAAAAAGTTCATATAAGCAGCAAGACATTCAGAAAATATGGAATATGAAAGTATCCATAAGAGGATATGTAATAATTATGTGTGTATGTGAATTCACAAGCCGGTGTCGGTAATCAGACCCTACAAGCTGCGGTAATAGCATGATATTACTACAGAGAGCTGCATTAATCTAGATGTATATTTATAGTCTGCTTATCAAAAATTTGCCTTTTCGCACAGCTTTTCTTCAAAGAGAAATCTCTATTAAGACGGGAAACTTAAGCTTTATCCCAACCGAGATTTCATAGGGTAATGGAAGACTTTGATAAATATTTAATAGCTAAAATAGGACAATTTGGTCGGCAAATTCCAGTACTGGGTCCCTTCATTTCTTATAATACTCGCTAAAGTACTATACACACCAACGAGTAGTAGGTGAACCAGTGAACTCCAAAAGAACTCATGAGTATGTGGAAAACGGAGGCCTTATCATCATCACGATCTTTAGTAGAAGGTTAGACAGTCCTCAAAGGTGGGGTGTTGCTGCGACCACGCTCCCTTGAAAACTGACTATTAAAATATTTAAGCAAGTCAAATTAGATATCGATAATAACGAATAGGGCGCCGTCCATTCGGTTGATAATAAAATCTAGCTACCTCAACAGTTTGACGGTTTGGAAGGTGGAGTTTCGGCTGCGCTGAGACCCTGTAACAACAAGTCAAATGCATGCGCGCTTTACTGGCCCTTCGATTTCAACCTAACTACCCATATGTACATATTGTATTTCACCTAATATTTTTTTTTATAGCTATAAATATACTTCTATTCGCATTTACTCAGGGTTTCGGTCCAGAAACCTTGTTCAGGTACAGCGAGCGAGCATGCAAGGAGACAATTGCCAGGAAAGCTAACAAAGAAGCAGAAGCGTGGTGTGCCAGGTATGTTTACATGTTACAGAGAATTTAATTATATTCCTTCTGTAATTTCATAATTACTGCAAAGTTTGTAGAAAATAAAAATTGTTTTCCAGTTGCCGACCATTGATTTATGGAAACGGAGACAACGCTTTATCAAGTCATATTATAAGTCATATTCAAGTACACAGGTAATAAAAACCTCACTTAAAAAGATTACTCAAAAAGCAAGTTAAAAACATGTCTGTTGAGCCTCGCCCCGTGTTCAACACAGATATAACACGTGGCTTGCATGCTCGCAACTTTATTGTAACAATCCAAAACATCTGTCTTCGGTCACTATTACAGATCTCCATGAAGATGACATCCGATCCAGATTAAATGCATGAATGCTAATTATCCAGAGTTGAAGTTTCCACAAATACAGGCCCACCCTTGGCAGAAGGTTGCTATTGGCAACTGTTATATCTCCAATTTACTCCTTTCGCATCACTGTAGAAAGTGACGTGTTTGTTTTCTCAGCTTTTCCACAGGCGAGCACCTGCAGAGGCGATAGATCTTCTCTGAAGAATTCTCCAGTACTCACCGAGTCTTCGCTGCACTGCTGTAAGTTAGATACATTTGTACATAGCTTGGTCTAGAGCTAAATTGCTAATTGATACTTGCATTCATATTTCTTTTCTATTCTATAAGTTACAAAGAAAAAACTCGAATAGACAGAGTCGATTAACCATTTAGAATAACATATGTTGAACCACAATCATGTAAAATCAGTGCGAGCCAAACTGTAAGGGAATTATGTAATGATAAAAATTTCCTGTAAAGAAGAATTTACCTTGCCATAATAAAAATGGCTATGTATTTATTATTTGACTGTAACATTGGTTAGTTCGAGACGACACAGAGGTGTGCTCCCAAAAAAGTCCAAATGTGTGATAAATAATCTAATATTAAAACAACACATGGGCATAGAAACAACCCTGTTGGATGCAAGGGTCTCTCTGTCAGCCATGAAAGCCATACATTAATGAAAATACCAATCCTGTAGGGATGGAATTGATAAAAGAAAAACCCAGAAATTACAATCAAAACTGCTCATTGAAACCCCAAATCTTTAACACGAAATTTATATCTTTAAGTTCTGAATAATAAAATCGTATTCATGCTAAGGATGCTCAAAAGTGGTCAAGCCATTGTATAATAATGAAGTAACATATCTATTCACTACTAGGACTGCAATATTAATAGTAACTAAGTTACAAGATGTAAACCCTATGCGGAAAAAACCTTAAATACATTCTGGATTTAATAAATCTAATTAAAGACTACGGGAACAACAGTTCCTCCAACCCTCAGTAAAATCGATCAAACCCTCAATACCTAAGTCTTGAGAACTATTTAGGCTTTTCCAAGGGAGCCTGGAATGGTGAATGAGTCAAATGTTGGAACCAGAAGTTCGTTCCACAACGGAAGTTGCGACCTACATTCAAGTAAACAAACATTATCACTGGAATGAAATAATACCCACATAGGAAAAAGGAAAAATTGTTACCGTGACTACAAGGAAGGCGATACCTTGAGGGAGTGACTTACCCGTTGGCAGCCACCGGGACTGGAGAAACCCCATTTTGTTGGGTGAATAAGCCTGCATGCATAGCCAAATTTAGAGACCTAAATGTGAAACGATTATTGTAAATAGAGTACAGAATGGAGGATAATTCAACGGTAAGTTTTATACCTTGTCTTCTGTGGTACTGGTGCAGGTGCAGATGAAAGCAGCTGAACCAGCGCTCTCTCCATTTCTGCTCACCAAGAACGACATGAGAGCCGCAGTGCAGATGAAAGGAGCTGAACCAGCGCTCTCTCCATTTCTGCTCACCAAGAACGACATGAGAGCCGCAACAGCCCTGTAATGAATTTGGGAAAAATGGTTAAACTTACGAATATTAATTAACAGTCAATACTGAAAGCGTTTTAAGGGAGAGTCCACCTGCTCTGAGGGACTCCATGGAAGCTCTGTGTACACATGCAGCCATGTCGAATGGTAGCGGTGAAATCCAGTCGCGATAGCTTAGAGGTTGCAGGAATAAGCTTTGGATTCAAGCTGTGGACGATGATAGCTTAGAGGTTGCAGGAATAAGCTTTGGATTCAAGCTGTGGACGATGAACCAAATGTAAAGCACGAGTAAGAGGCAAGAAATACAGCATCTGTTCTGCATGCAGAGTGACACGTTCAGCCTCCTCAGATAGCTCAAAGAACAAGCAACTTAGGATATGTACCCATTCGCACTTAACAGTAAAAATTAAGGAATTAATGTCAGCATTAAATCGAAACCGCAAACCGTCAAGGCCAGTTGATTGTGGGTAAGTAGCAGTTTAAGATATGGTCCGGCCTCTTCCGCCTCGGGAAGAGGCCAAATAAGATGGCCAACAGAAGTTGAAGTGCAAACTTTATGATATAACTAAAAATACCACTAAAAAACCCGGCGATTTAATGTTATCTGCCCTCCGAACGGTTACTATAGTCCCTGCCGGATGCCATCTAGTCCCTGCCGGATGCCAGATGGCAGGGACTAATAAGTATATTTTATATATATGGTTAGAAAATTCATCTATCATTTAAGAGTGGACATATTAAAATTGTTGAAAATTCATCATTTAAGAGTGGACATTGTTTTCTGGTTATTAAAACTAATACTTGAACATTTTAATTTTTTTCATTTGAAATAACATTTAAATAAATTTGTAAATATTTATAATTTAATATATATTTTTATATTATAAAAAAAATTAGTATATTGAAAATTTTCTCATACACTAATTTTATAGAAGATAGAAATAAAATTTATTCTTACAAAACTCCAAACAAATTTTGTTTTTAAAATATCAAATAAAACCAAGATAAATAAATAAAATCAATTCACTAATTACATTATACTCTAATTTAATAAGAAAAACCTTATTACCATATTAGCTGGTATATACTAATAAAATAATACTTTAGTCTAATAAGAGAAGCTATATTACCATATTGGCTGGTATATAGCAGTGAAGTAAAATGAATTAATAATTAAAAAATCTAAAAAAGCTTATAACGTTGAAAAATTAATTTCAACGTTAATCAGTGAGCCATTCTGCAATCAACATTCACCTGAATTTACAATCTAATTAAACTAAGCCGAAACAGATAATTCTAACCATATTCCATGGCTATTAGGTGATTATGTTACATACAAGGCACTGGCAATTGTTCCTGCAGCTGGGTGTTCAATCTCCTTTGTGCAGTGACAGGTGCCCGTGCCGCCACAGTTTGCAGGGAGGCTTCTGAAGGTTTCTCTTCCATATTTCACTTCGCTGCCAGGCCTTCTCTCCGATCCTATAAAAAGAAAAAGGCAAAATCTTATAACAGGCCTGCTCAAATACACCTTACACGAACAAGTTTAAACAATTCGGCAAGACATAGTAACTAAATTTGCACAGAGGCTCTTTTTATAAGGGAAACCGAACGGGCGAAGTCAACCACGAACCTCCCATTAAAATAAAGATGAGGTGACTTCAGGTTTTCTACTGCTACTTTCCCTTCTACGTAACCATGTCTGCCACTACTATTCTCTCCCTTTTAAGTAATCGTTGCCTTGTACGTTATATTGTAGTCCTGGTTAGTGTTAATGATGGAAATTTTCAAATAATCTTAGCGTTTAGTTTTCGATATATAATTTTTTTTAGTTTTATTCCAAATATAATTAGAAATGATTGAAATTGAGTTTTCAATAAATATAGCATATCATAAATAAGCTTTATACATAGTTTAATTGGTTGAGTTTTCATGGTTAAGTATTTTTTTAACTAAGAGGGTATGATGTCAAATCTCTTTTTTGACGACCTTGGTGTTAGACCTGACTAGATAACCCATTAATCACTGTTAAAACAAAAAAAAATATTCCTTTCGTCAGTGACACTAAAGAACCAGTGTTGGAAAAAAAAGAAATTGAGTAGATCACTCCATAACACTTAACCACGTCAAAAAAAAATATTCCTTTGGATGGATCACTCAGTGACACTAAACAACCGCTATTGAGAAAAAAACCACCATTATTGAAAAAAAAAAATAGCATAAATATGTTAAATTTTTAAATATATTGTTAAAGCATTCCTGAGCATGATGTAACTTCACCATTTACTGAACTAAAAAATATTAAAATATAAAATATTTAATTTTTTAAAATAAATATATATTTCAATTAAAATAAAATAAAAATAAACATAATTTCTACACGTAACTTATAACAAACTACAATAATTTTTGAATTTAAATATATCATAATCTATACAGAAATTAAATACTGTTTTTTCCTATTAATAATAAAATAATCCCAAAGAAAAGTACATTGACATTTACTTATTTTTACGAGTATATCCATTCAAACATTTTCGTTATTATTATTTATTTTAATTTTATTAAATTTAACATAAGTAATCTAACGATTTTTATTTGCATGGACCATCATCTAATCTTAAACCTGAACAGGCGGGGTCTATCCCAACCGCAAAAATAAAAATAATATTGAATTCATCACACGAATTAATATTATAATCTATTTGCATATTAAAGTCTTTCATAACAGTCCCTACGGATGAGATTTCTGGGCAAATACTTAATCGTGTTTTCTCTGCCCCACATAAAAGTAGCACCATCACCATTTTTAGAGATCGAGACTTAAAATTGGTAATTCATTAGCAAAACAATTGCATTCAAGTAGAAATATTATGGTTGAATCCTCCCTCATATGAGTTATCCATTGCATTCCAGTAGAAATATTATGGTTGAATCCTCCCTCATACGAGTTATCCATGGTCCTTCCATGGTCCTTCAAGTTGCTTGCTATTATTATCCACATATTCAGGGAGCTCAATCAACAAGTGGAAAAGCTATCCAAGCAAGTTCTTCTTCACTCTAATGGGCCCTCTACCTTGGATGATTGTTTTGAAGGGCATCTCCAAGAGGCAATGGTGTTCCATTTATAAATTTTCATTATGCTTAAGTCAAATTATTTTAGTTTTTAGTTTTTTTCACCATATAAGAAGTTAAAAGGTATAAGAACTTAAGGGTTTAAGCTCCAGTTCGAGTTGTATATTCTTGTCACTCGAGTTGTATATTCTTGTCACTAATTTGTGTTTGGAAGAAAGTCTACAATTATTCTTGAATACGTAATGACAAAGTAACTTATATAGAGAATATGAACAATTTGGATATTAGTACGTAAATAATTCCAAAGAAACAAACATAATATATTTATTTTTAATTATATATATATATACAAAAACACTTCAATATTTGATAATATACCTATTACGTAATATTTCTCCTTGGTTGTAATTTTGTTTGGTTAGATTGAACTTGTTTGGTTAGATTGAACTACGTTAGAAAGAATGGTGAAAAATCCATGAAGAATATTGGATCAATTATGTAAATGAATAATTATTAATAAAATAATTATTATTTAATAAATAAATAGAATGTATGGGCTTGAGAATGAGACACCTAGAAATGAGATTTTTTGCCAAAGAAAAAAACAATAAAATATCATTGGTAAATGAGATTGGATAATTCTCTCATGATAAGAATTCTAGATGAAATTATAGATAAGCTTGATGGATGGGAGAGAAAAATCCATTAAGTTGCTTAGCTGGAGAAATATGCTAAGCTTGGAAAAAGCATAAAAAGGCCACGGGAGAGAAAGGCGGGCTTTTATGGAAAATCTTAAGAAAATGGATGAAAGTATCCACAAAAGGGGGATTCCACTAAAGAAAACTTTATCATGAAAGAAATTTATTAAATACATATTGAAGGGATCATTAGGGGTTGTTGAGCCTTTGGCAAGTACTCTCAACACGGGAATTGGAGGTACAAGTCATAGTCGAGTGGTGGGTGTGCTCATTAAGTCCCATATGGTACATTTCATGGTTGGCTGGTGGGTGTGCTCATTAAGTGCATGCAGAGAATTCAAGTTCCCTAGGTGTGGTGGATATTCAAAGGCAATGTAACATTCAAAGACAATGTAACATAAGTTGTAGAGTAGAATTGAGTTTCCCTGCAGTCACATGATCAAGTTTGGGAATTGTGCAATCAATTTGAGGATTTTCCTAAATAAAGGGGCCTAATTTCTCAAGGAATTCCGTAAGGATATAGGGGATCAAGCAGAGGCACAAATTGACTAAGTTTTGGTAAGAGCTTCTTAGTGAGTAGAGGGATAGGTTATTCACTTGCAAGTTGTGCTTAGTTGAGAAAAGTAATTGCAATACATCTCTATTCATCATATTAATGTAAGTAGGCATAGGGGTTTTCATCGAATTTCTTCCCCTAAAAAAATATTGTGTGCATGTGTGTTATTTCTCATTGCATATTTGTGGTTGATGTTCTAAATTGTTAATTGAATTCCACAGAGTAGTTGACTAGTTTTGTGTCTTGTGATTTTGATTAAAATTTCATGAGCAATTGCAAATCTACACCATAATTTCTACAAATTTATAGTCACTATAACTTACCATACTATTGATCAATATATCTTTATGCTCAAGCATTTTTACTAGTCTTATTATTTCTATAAAATGTGCTGTTTCAATTTGTGATTTATTTTTTAATTTATTTTTTTCTTATTGTTAATATGTCCTCATCTTTCTGTTTGCATGGGGTAGCTCAAGTGGCAATGGCCATGGAAATGAAGTCTCACCGAACCGGAAGTCTTGGGTTCAAATCTTGGGCTACCCTTACCCCATAGTGGGTGTGTAATGGAGAAATATGTCCTCATCTTTCTACAGTTTTATATTAGAAATTATAAATTCAAGTGTTTTTTGTTGAGTTCATCTTTATATTTTTTTATATTAGAAACTATAAAATTCAAGTGTTTTTTATTAACTTCATGATCAACTTGATTATCTTTTCATTTCTCTTTCTACTGTTTTATATTAGAAATTATAAATTCAAGTGTTTTTTGTTGAGTTCATCTTTATATTGTTTTATATTAGAAATTATAAAATTCAAGTGTTCTTTATTGAGTTCATAATCAACTTAATTATTTTTTCATTTCCTCTTTGATAGGTTTGATGACTACTTTATTTTCCATTCCACTCAGAGACAAAATTATTATTTAATTTTTATTTTAACTTTTTAATATTATTTCTTAAGGTATAATTTTTTCAATAATTCATTGTTTCCAATTCTGCATTTCTTGTAATCCCTTTGTGCAATTGAGTTTTAAACACAAATATATTATTCTCTAAGAATTTGAATTTTTTGTGAATAATTGTAGCTAAATCAATTTTATGTTCTACCTCTCGTCTCCTTTTTTTAAGGAATCCATATGATAATAAGAAAATTATAGAGTAATTTTGCTTGACTTCCCCTTCCTAGGTTGAAGTTTTGAAATTTGTGGTTAAATGACTATAGTTTAAAAAATCAATATAAAAATAAAATAATTAAAAGGAAAGTATGTTTCCGTATAGTTCTTGCAATGTTATTATTGCAAAGTTATTGTTGATCTAACATATACCTGATTAGACAAAAGTCGGTGATACCATAAATATTCATTATAGATAAATTTAATCCATCATAAAACTTCACCAAAGATTCACAATACATAAGTCAAATAGATAATTCTCCAATATTCATCCCAAAGATTCATTAACACGCAACATTTGAACCTTGAATTTCATGTTTATATAATACTTCATAAAAAGGCCATAACCAATTGAGCGACACCATGTAGTTTTTACTACGAAATATTATGATTTTGTGTTGAAAATATATTTACTATTAATAAATAAGTTATAAAATTGTAAAGATGGGGAGAATAATAATATATATTTATCCTAAAATAAATGTGTTAAACTAAATAACATAGATTATTCAATTAATTAAAATCTTATTAAATTAATTATATAAAAGTAATTAACATAAAATTATTTAACTAATTAAATTTGGATAAAAATTATTGCCCATTCAATTTTGGATACATGGTGATTTAAAACACTATTTAAAAGTTAAATTACCAACACAATTTCTGTCATAGTAAACTATTATTCTTGGACATAACAATAATGACATCTTAGCAATACCAAATTTAAAAAAAATAAAAATTATTAAATATTACAATTGAATGAAAAATGTAGTTTTATTTATAAAATATTCTACCATATTTAAAACACTTTTACAAGAGTTTTTTTCAACTTTGCATTCACTTTCTTTTTTATTATAAAGGATATGATTTCAATTTTTATTATAAATGAAATTTACATTTTATTTTAAATGAGAATATTATGTACAATCAAAAAATATTAATACAAATAAACTTTTATATGAAGCCGTGTTTAAAAAAAAAAGTGGTGGTTTTTTTTTTAATAAAAATACATAATATTATATCATGTGTTCAAAAATATATAGGAAAAGTTCATTCATGGCATGTAGGTGAGTATATCATGCATCCCCACCACAAAATATCAAGTCCATCAAAAAATAAAAAGTATGCAAGGATATATTTAACAGAACAGGGTCCAAAAATGGATCTATACTTTCTGTCGAGGCAATTGAGTGCCAGTATACCTATCATCTATTTTGGTTGGAGAGTTATTGTAGGTAAGCAAATACATCATAAAAGTTTTTACAAAAAACTAGTTGGAGTAGAAAAGAAGTTACCTTGGTAATGGAAATTCAATAACTTCAAAAACATTTTGTTCTCATGTTACCTCCACGTGCATATTGCCGATCTTACCGTGTATTCCCTTTTTTGATAGTATATCAGCTTCCTTGTTTTATTCTCTCTACCAATATGATATATTCTAGAGTGCTGTGTTGTTGCCATAGTAGATCAATTCTCCCTAGCCAGCCAAGTAACATGGGATTGTTTATGGATGCTTTGCCCATGACCTGATATATGATGATCTTGGAATCTTTATATAGATGATAGTGAGGAATACTAAGGAAATTATGGAACCAAAAGAGGCCCCATAGTGCGATGGCTTCTGCCCGTTGGTGCCACTACCTCCATTCCAGTAAACCTATAAGACAAATCAGTTGTTATTGCTATCCAAAAACCATAGCCAGAGGTGTTCCTTTGAGCCGCCCCATCAAAAAAACCCATTAGACATTCCAACTGCATATGAATTTGCTTCTGTTGTCTGATTTTGGAACATGTGGTTTGTGTGCAGTATATAAAATGATTTGGGATGGTTCTTTCAAATTCCATATAGAATTCTTCTCAGGAATTCTGGAAAATAGTAGAATGATTCTCCCTGTAAATTTCTGAGTATTCCACCATTTTAAGAATTCCACAATACAATAGTGTCGAATATAAAAAAAACAAAACCAATAAGTTTATTGTTAATAATTTAAATCTTACAAATTCATAATATTGAATAATCCATAATATTTAATTATATAATAAAACCAAAACTACGGAACAAAACTTCCATCTTCGTCATCTGTAATAAGTTTTACAATATGATAATTAACTAATAATAATAAAAGAATAAGGTTTCAATAATATTTCTAAATATGTCATTGCCCACATCAACTTTGCACAAATTAGACCAAGCACGTGTAACAGATTAAATTTTACAATTTCGTCACGATATCCGATTTGACGGGGCGTCATGTCTTTATTTCCTTATTCATAAATGAAAATACTTTTAAATATCTGATGATGATGACGGTATCCTATTAGACTGACCGGGCAACATGCCCTTATTTCTTGGTCTAGAGATGACCTTATTATTTTATTTTATTAGTAGACATTTAGCGTCTTTTGGTGAGATGACAATTAGTTTATATTGAGTGTAGATTTGGAGAAAATTTCAAAATTTGATAAACAATTGAATTTAAATCAGTATAGTAGCTTTTTTTGTTTTCTATTTACGTACTAGTTTTCTTCCTTTTAACAAAGATTTTTATACGTTTTATCTTATCGATTTTTGAAGTTTCATCGCTAATTATGTTTATTGAAAATTTACCATCAATGAAAATTTACCATGATTATCATATCACGGGTTGGAAATGATATTATTTTTTTAAAATAAAATATTAGCAAAGAACTTGATAATGGAAGAGAAGAGGGTTGTAGTAAATTTATGATACAGGTTTTAATGTTACTCTTGTAAATTAAGATGTGCAATTTTGTATTTAAATCCTTTTTTTAGACACTTTTTTCTTCTATCAACAATTGGGTGCTTTTGATTGTCACTATTCCCTTACATGTTGCTATTGTACATCTCAAATTTTAGAGTTAAAATCATTTTTTATTTTTTTTTTCTGAGTCGAGATCATGGTCATTTAAGAGGTTAAGTTTGAGAAATTGGTTGGAAAGAGGTATATTAAATATCACAAAATCAATCACACTATTGTCACACCCATTATTATAAGGCATATGCTTATAGTTTAGCCACTTGATTACAACATTGCAAATTATAGTGTCTTGAGAACTATATAGCTTGACTAAGTTGGAACCAAATAAGTTCTTGATTAGGTATTTAAAGTTTCTATTGTATCTATTAGCTAAATCAAGGTCTTAATCTGGCCAAAGAGGATTAGGGTTTGAATTATTTATAAGATGAATAGCTTGGTTATTTTTAGTTCTATCATTAATTTCTTCTAGTAAGAGGATATTACCTTCATTCATAAGACTATGAATACCATGTTCTACGGTATTATAAGGGAAATTCTTATCTATATTTATTTTCTTATACAATCTATATTTGACATATGAAAAATATTAAATTTAAATATAAATCCTCTTAGAATTAATGTGATATATTTTGATCCAAAAGTATCAATTGGGAGGGTCTATATTTGGAAGTTTAATGTAAGGACAAACATATTTATTATTATTATTATTATTATAATGAAAGCCTGGGAAACCTTAGAGTACTTCCCCACATTTCGTGGATGGTAAATTGGATAATTGTTGGCCCTGATTACGGGGTCCTTGCCCTAAGAGAATTGTAGAGAGTCAAACCAATGATTAGCAACAATATTATGAAGTTCATGTCTAGCTCTAGACCACTTTAGCTAACCCTTGGGGTTAGAAACATATTTTTTTATAACAACATATTCCACTAATTCCTTTATGAGATTATTTCCTTTTGGAAAATGAACACAAAATGAATCCATCCATATCAAGGCCAAGGAAAATGTTAGGGGCTAAATTTTGTAGATGGATTAATTTTTCAATATTTTTGCAAAAAAGAAAATATTCACTAATTTCTATTTTATTCACCTAAATTTTATAGGATAAAATTAAAGTTTACCTTAGAAATTTCCAATACTTTATAGATATCATAAAAATCCTTGGAAATATGATTACATTTACAAACCATCACAAAAATTATTCACAATTTAAATATTGGGAAGTATTAATATTTGCCAATATTTCTACACATTAAAATAAAATTCCATTCCTAAAATTTTTGACCTAGGTGGGGGGCCTTAAATTCATCATATTCCAAAATACAAAATAAAAAAATAATGTCAAATTCGCTCACGATCCAACCTAACATAGGTCCATATTTTCATGGAAAGACACAACCATAACAAAGAAGTATCTAGAGTGTTCTAAATTCCTATTTATTACTGTCATTTTGGTCTCTACCTAATAATAATTTTCCTGTTTCTAATGATTGTCCATTTTCTTTATCCTTTTAGCTTATTTTACCTTTTGAACCTCCTTCCTTGATTCAACTTATTTTGTTGGAAAGTGGTCCTCATTTATAAATATTTTTATCCCTTTTAAGTTTGGAGATATATTGAGTATGTCAAATTTTGTTGAAAAATGCATCAAGAAATTCTCAATTTGATTTTGGCTTGATTAAATTGATAAAATTATAATTTCCACATTAGCAGACAACTTGAATGTAGTTAACTTGTGTGACTTGGCTTGTGTCAGCCAATTTACTCAATAAATTCGAGTTGGAGGAGTTAGGTTCAGTTAAGCATGTGTGATTATTAATTTGTAGCAATCAAGGTCAATTATTTTCGGTTGTTTTCACTTAAACTAGTTCCAATTGTTGGAGGAACTAGTTGAAAGTCAGTTGTGCAATGAGAATTTGGTCTAACTCAGTGATCATCTAGTTAACTAATCAATGAGCCTAAAATAGCTAGTTCATGTAGAGAATTTGAGTTCCCGAGTTATGGTGGCGATTCCAAGGTAGTGTAACATCAATTGTAGACTAGTCTTGAGTCTATAGATGTTGCATGCAGTTAGATGATAAGCCTTGGGAATTGTGCAAGGAAATAGGGGCTCAAGCAGAGGATGAAATTGAATAAGTCTAGGTCAGAGCTTCTTAATGAGGAGAGAGATAGGTTATTCACTTGTAGGTTGTGCTCAATTAAGAAAAGAAATCGTAATACATCATACTCATTACATTAATACAAGTCGACATAGGGGTTTTTAGCAGTTTCCTTTCCCCAAAAAAATATTGTGTGCATGTCTTTTATTTCTCATTGCATGTTTGTTCTTGATGTTCTAAATTGTGAGTTGAATTTTGTAGAGCAGTAGAGTAGGTTTGTGTCTTGTCAATTTGATTAAAATTTCACGAGAAGTTGAAAATATATACCATAATTTCTACATGGTATCAGAGCAGGGTTCACATTAAAGAAAGAATTTCAAAGTTGTTTCTCAAGAGGTTCAAATTTGTATTTCATTGCAGTAGGATCTCTTTAGAGTTGGGAAGATGACCTTCAACGGGCTGAGACTAGAGTATGCCTTTGAAGGTCTTTAATTTCATTGCATGGAAGGATGGCATGGAGGTGATGTTGGATGAAAATGGATTGATAGAATACATCAAGAGAGATGTTGCAAAACCAATAGAATATGATGCTCAGAACCTAACCCAATGGAAGAAAGATGTAGTCAAGGTGAGGAGAATAATTTTGGAGGGAGTGTGAGACCACATTGTCACAACTATTTATGGGAAATAAAATCCTTATGCAATGTGGAAGGAACTACCAAATCTATTCCAGAAGAGGAACAACCATAGGAAACTGGTGCTCAAAACTAAAATTCAAAATATGAAGATGCAGAAGAATGACACTATTCAACAGTATATGAGAAGGTTCATAGAATTCCATTATGAGATTGCAGGAGTTGGTGTTACTGTTTTAGATGATGACTTGGTAAGCCTAGCCCTTCTATTCCTTCCCAAGAGACGACATAGCTACTAAGATTCAATGAATGGGAGGAAGAAACTACATAATTGGAAACACTTATGGTCTGATTTGGTACAGGAGGAAATAAGGTGGAATACCAGAGATAGAACTTAATCCATGGGCGAGGATGAAGAAAAATTTTCATTGGTTGAAAAAGGAAATAAGGGAAAGGGGAAGAAATCTCAAACCAAACTAGAATCCAACCAATGGGGCAAGAAGAAATATTTTTCCAAAATTAAATGCTTCAATTCTCATGAATTCAGGTACTATGCCACGAAGTGTCCACAAAAAATTCAAGAAATAAGACCTCAGTAGGAGCAGTAGGTGAAGCTTTGGCTTCATAGTTTGAAATTGAATTCACCCTTATCGTATGCATGGTGAGAACAATGATGGGGAGTGTATGGTACTTGGGTTCTAGTGCCTAATTACAAATCATAGGGTGTAGAGACCTTTTCAATGAATTGGAGGAGATTGATTTCCAGATGCACATCTATTTGGGGGACTACATAAGGTACAATGCAACCAGGATTGGTACAGTCACCTTTCAGAGGGATTCAGGCTCGCATCTCAGACTCAAGGATGTCATGTCTGTTCTAGGCCTAAAGAAGAATCTCATCTTTGTTGCAGTTTTGGAAGACCATGGCTAGAAGGTGATTTCCAGTAAAGGGAAATCATTCTTGAGGCACATAGCCACAGGATAGTTGAAGCAGATTAGGGTTTGTGTGAAGAATCTATATAAGCTAGATGTGGAAGATTTTGTTGCATTAAGCACTAAGGTGGAGATAGTGCAGAGTCGCGCAGTTGGTGAACTTTGGCACAAAATACTTGGCCATTTGCATCATGGTGCCTTGAAGATTATGCATAAAATAACCACTGGCCTCCCTAAAGGAGCACTTGAGCAAGAGGATGTATGTAAAGGATGTACTTTAGTGAAGTACATGAAATCCACATTCCATGATCAGGAGAACAAAGCACATGCAGTCTTCGAAATGATCAACTCTGATGTCTGTGGACCTTTCTCAATAGCCTCCACTTTCATAAACAAATATTTTTCCATTTTTACTAATGACTTCTCAAGGAAGTGTTGGGTCTTCTTCATGCAGAGGAAAGCTGATACATTCTCTAAGTTCATAGAATTCAAGGAACTAGTTGAGAAAGAAACCAGAAAGAAGGTGAAGGCTCTCAGGAGCAATAATGGAGGTGAGTATGGTTTGAATGAATTCAAAAACATTTGCACCAAAGAATGCATTCGAAGAGAGATGACAGCACCCCGCAACCCATAGCAAAATGGGGTGGTTGAGAGAAAGACCTATAGCATTGTGGGAGCTACGAGAGCTATGTTACATGACGAAGGCTTAACTCTACATTTACAAGCTGAGGCATGCAACATAGCAGTCTACTTGCAGAACTGGGATCCTCATCGAATTCTTGTTATGATTACACTAGAGGAGGCCTTCTCAAGGATAAAGTTTGATGTGTCGCACTTCATGATTTTTGGAGCCTCTTTTTACTACCATGTCTCCAAAGAATCAAGGAAGAATATTGAACTGATAGCAGAGTTGGGGGTATTTTTGGGTTACACATAAACTCCTTAGAAAATTATAAAGTAATTTTTCTCATCTTCCCCTTGCTAGGTCAAACTATTGACTTTTTTGGTTAAGTGATTATAGCTAAAAAATAAAAATTTAAAAAAATAAAAAAGAAATTATCTTGCCATAGAGTTCTTGCAAAGTTATTGTTGCATAATTATTGTTGGTTTAATGGTTTAATATATCCATCATAAACATTCACCAAAGATAAGTCCCACAATTATTCACTACCCATAAAACAAATTCACGAAATATAAGTCTCCAATATTCTCCCCAAAGATTCACTAACCCACAAAGTATTTGAACCTTGAATTTCGTGTTTATATAATGCTTCATAACAAGGTGATCACCAATTGAACTACACCTTGTGGACTCTTGTTAATCAAATATAATTAGGTAGTTTTTTATAACAAAGTATTATGATTTTGTATTTAAAATATATTTACTATTAATAAATAAATTATATAATAGTAAACATTGAGAAAACAACGGATATATATTTTTCCAAAAATAAATGTCTTAAACTAAATAACATAGATTATTCAATTAAATAAAATCTTATTAAATTAATTATCTCAAATCAATTAATATAAAATTATTTAACTAAATAAAATTGGATAAAAATTATTATCCACAAAATCTTGGATACATGGTAAGTTAAGACACACTTAAATGTTAAATCAATGGCTTAATTCCCTATTCTATTACGCTATTATTCTTGAAAAACAAAAACAATTTATTAAATATCACAATTCAATGAGAAGTACTTCTATTTATAAAATATTTTACAATATTTAAAACACTTTTACCAGAGTTTTTTTCAACTTTACATTCACTTTTTTTTTAATATATAAAATGTGATTTCAATTTTTATTATAAATTAAACTAACATTTTATTTTAAATGAGACTATTGTTTGCAATAAAAAATGTTAAGAGAGATAGACATTTATATTTAATCATATTGAAAAAATGTTAATTTAATCTTGATTATTAATAAATTTATTATTATTAATAGTTTAAAGATTACCAATACATAATATAATATTAAGTAAACCATAATATTTAGTTATACAATAAAACAAAAACTACAGAACGAAACTTCCATCCTCGTCATCAATAATATGTTTTATAAAATTAATTAAAATATTTAAAAAATAATTTAAAATAAAAAAGAAATATTTAAAATTGAAAACTAAATACATGATATTTAAAATATATATAATAATAAGATTTAAATAATGTTTCTGGATATGTCATTGCTGACTTCAACTCTGCACAAATTAGACCCAGCAGTGTAACACATTACATTTCACAATTTCGTCACGATATTCGATTTGACGGGGCATCATGTCTTTATTTCCTTATTCATAAATGAAATTACTTTTAAATATCTAATGACGATGACGATATCCTATTAGCCAGACTGGGCAGCATGACCTTATTTCTTGCTCTAGAGATGATCTTATTATTTCATTAGTAGATATTTAGCGTCTTTTGCTCCTTGGTCTCTTATAGATTAAGTTAAGGCACTAATCTCCTTGATAAACTATAGACATGGTAAACTATAAAATGTAATTAATAATAATGTGATTGAAAAACCTGTTATATCCATTTAGTATAATCATACTCATTTTTATTTAGATGATAGGTTTGGTGAATATTTTTTTATGTATGAATTTTAATCTTATTTTTGTTTATTTAATTTCGAAATATTTTAAATTTGCAATTGGGTTAGGTTCCATTATAAGTAATAGACAAGACTATTTTTAACGGGTAACTTAATTGTCCGTCTTTAAATTTATAAGCTATAGATTGAAATTTTGATTATCCATTTGAATTTCTGAAATCTGCAATCAAAATTCACTTGAATTTAAAATCTAATTAAACTAAGCCAATAGATATAATTCTAACCATATTCTATGGCTATTAAGTAATTATGTTACATACAAGGTACTGGCATTTGTTCTTCCAGGTGGGTGTTCAATCTCCTGTGTGCAGTGACAGGCGCCCGTGCAGGGAGGCTTCTGAAGGTTTCTCCTCCATATTTCACTTCGCTGCCATGCCTTCTCTCCGATCCTATGAATGTATCAAATCAAAAAGGATAAAGGCAAATGACCTTACACGAACAGCTTAAACAATTCGGGACTAACTAAATTTGCACATAGGCTCTATATAATGAGGACGAAACGGGATGAGTGGGGTTACCCTTTTTAGTGAACCACGAACAACCAATTAAAATAATTATGAGGTGACTTACGGTTTTCTAGTTTCTCCGTAGTCGATAATACTACTACCTTCCCTTCTACGTAACCATGTGTGCCGGTGTTATTCCGTCCTTTGCCTTGTACGATATATTGTAGTCCTTGTTAGTGTTAATGATGGAAATTTTCAAATAATTTTAGTATTTAGTTTTCAGTACATATATTTTTTTAATTTTAAATTTAAAATAAGTATAACATATTAAGAAAATAAGTTTTTTTGGGAGAGTTTTTTTTGGGAGTTAAGAAAATAGGTTAACGATTTAAGATTCAGAGGTATTTGGAAAGAGTGAAAGCCTCCCTTGATTTATGATAAGTTTTCCGGCACTAAAAAAACATATAATTTTAAAAAAATTACCCATAATTTTTAAAATGATATATTTATATATAGATTTATAAATATAATTTAAACGATATATAATTGCAATTTTATTAAAGAATATGAGTGAAAACATGATTCCACATGGCTTGCACCTTTTATCAACTAGCTATTCCACATGGCTTGAGCCAGCCTAAATTCGTCATAGAAACCACAGATGACTATCCTCACTGCTGGTTTGACCACTAAAATATAATAAATTTTCTTACTAAAAAATAGATATAATTTTAAAAAAATTATATATAAATTTATAAATATAATTTAAATGATATATAATTACAATTTCATTAAAAATATATATTCACAGGTCTGGAATAAATGGCGATCTAGTCACCTGTCAAAGAATACTTAACTATAATATAAATTCACTGTTACTAAATCTAAAAAAAATATTAAACATTATTTATCATAATATCTAAATAAAAAAATATTAAAAAAATATTAATTTTTTTTTGTAAATAAATATATATTTCAATTGAAATAAAACATAAACGAAACGGAAGATAAACATGGTTTCTCCACCTAACCTATAACAAACTATAGTAAATTTTTAATTTAAATATATTATAATCTATACACAAATTATGTACTATTTTTTCATATTAATAATAGATTAATCCTGAAGAAAGAAAATTACATTAGACTTTTAATTATTTACATGAGTATATTCATTCAAACATTTTCGTTATAATGGTTTATTTTAATTTTATTAAATTTAACATATGTAATCTAACTAATCTTAACCCTGAACAAGCGAGGTCTATAAATACATTGAATGCCACCTTTTCTATCCCGACAACAAAATTAAAAATAATATTGAATTCATCACATGAATTAATATCATAGTCTATGTGCATATTAAAGTCTATACGATGAGATTTCTTTGCAAACACTTAATCGTGTTTTCTCTCCACATCATAAAAGTAGCACCATTTTTATTACCAATGGTGTCTTTCCACTTTTAAAATAACATAATTGTCCTTTGGGTGACTCTCCATTTTTATTACCAAGGGAATTTCCACTTCTTTAATAACATAACATTCCTTTTGGTCACTCTTTCAAGTAAGCTTCGTTATTTCCTTTTGTGGAAAGGATACGTAGCCCATTTACACAATTTATGTTTAGTTTATGTAGATAATTTAAGGTGATCATCATGTTTAAGTAATAATGGTTCTTTGTTTTCTACATAAGTTGTTATTTATTTAAGTATAATTAAATCGAATGCTTTTTAGGTTTTTTTCTTTTAATTATAATTCGACATTTTAAAGTTTTTTTTTTCATTTTAAAGTTTTTTTTTTTTTTTTTTTGAAAAAATCATTTAAATTTGATAACAGAATTTTTAGGAAACCATTATTTTTATACGGTTTAACTTACAATTTTAAATATGTAAGTATAATAAGTGTTTTGAAAATTTTATCATAATTTTAAAATAAGTAATTCCAATGTATATGCTATTGCATTTAAGTATATAAGTTTCTCTTTATAAAAAATAACTTTAATAAAAATGTAATTATTGATTAACATCAGGTATATATAATGTTAAGATATCACTATTTAACCAATATTTATTCCATTTTGTTATAATAAGAAGATGATCTTTTCCCAATAAAGGAAAATATATACCAATTAGAGGTAGGTCATACTTTTCTCTAATACTATAGAAAAGAATCTTTCTAGTGCCTTATGAAAAGTCTTTCGAGGTTATTATCCTCCTCGAAACTATCACTACATGGAAATAGAACATGAGAAGATTTGCTTAAATTTATTTCCATTCATATGACAAGACAAAAAATGTTAATATTCTTTTTAAAGTAGAAAATTCCTATAAAGTGCCACAATCAAATAGGAGGACATTATCAACAAACAACATGTGTTATTATATATCTGAAATTTAGATGAACCCTCATAATGTCACCTTTCAACTTAGCATATCATATCAACTTACTCAACCTTTCTGCCACTAGAAAAATTATAACTTGAGATAGCAGAAAACCTTATCAAGGTCCTCTCTTGGAATCGAAGAAAAGAGATAGAGATCCATTCACTAGAAGAACGAATGCAACTATTCAAATGAAATCCATCATCCAATTTACCATTTGATGTCTCATTACCATTTGGATTAAATATAGGAGGATAAATACACTGTGAAATTTTTTGTATGTCTTCAAAAGGTCCAACTTGAGTATGGCTAAGGGAACAAAGTGCTAATTAATCATATGCATCACTTTCTAAGACAAGGGGACAATATCATGGATTTGACTCTCAAGTAAGAAACCAAATTGTTCTTAGGATGCTATGAATGTTAATCAAACATAGTGGGAACCATTCTTTATTGTCTTTCAATTTTGATGCAATGATATTTGTGTATCATTTAGTGATTGTTTAGATGCAAATGTAATGATAACAATCGTTATAGTTGTTGATTTGACCTAAACCTTTATAGCATATAATTAAAGTATGTATATAACATCGGTATATGTACCTTTAAATGGGGATGAGTTTTAGTACAATCAATTTGATCACGAGTTGCATTAAATTAGTCTCCTTCAATATCCTAATAAATCTAAGTACCCTTCACCTTCATCAATGCCTCTCAAGGCCTCTATGAAGGTTGTCCTTTATTGCTGTCTTTATTTCTTTTCATGGAAAAAGGGTTCAACATTCTCATGAAATATGTTAGGCGAGTAGGGAAAGCTAGAGGGAATCAAAATTACTCCCTTGGATTTCATCACATATATTCCCTTCATATATAATTCCCTCCTCTTCACACAAGAAACTCCTCCAGAGTTTCAATTCTTATAAGAGGATATTGAAACCTTATGTAGAGCTACAAGTATGGAGCTCATTCAATCAAAGTTGTGCATGTTCTTCAATTGTATATTGAGGTAACTTAGGTATAGTTAGAAGCCTTTGTTTTTCCTTCTCATTCTCTAAATTTCAATAATGGCTTTAAGTTTCTCAACTTTTTTCTTAAATCAATTTCATATTATTTTGAGGATTCATTATGGTTACTAAAAAATATAGAGGCTAAGTTCATCTTCTAGGAGTACATATGGCTCTCAAGGAGTAGATTCTCAGTCCTTCTAAAGTTAGTTATTAAATTCTTGTGCATCTATTAGCTCTCAATTACAAAGGTCCCAAAAGGACTGTTAGCTAAATTAGGAAAAATAATTTTCACTTTCTCTATTCAAGGAACAATTCCTAAGAAGGAATGCCCCTAGTGAAACGCTTGACCCTATCCACTAATAAAGAACCACATACATTAGGGAGCCAAGAACATATATTGTTTTTGTAAATATTTCATAATTAGGAATATCTACATGCTTATCTACAATGAATCTTTGTGGGTTTAAGTAATGACATCAAAGTATATTCTTAGGATATTAATGGAAGTTTGGATCCAATGGGTATATAAATAAGAAAAGGATACTCCTATAGTCTAGAAATCATTATATAAAGAGTTTCCCCTTGTTGAAAGATTGTTACCTTGGCAGATTTGAATGAAAAGAAAATTAAAATTGGAAAGGACCCTTGGATCAATGTAGATGAATACTTTAAGCTCTCGAATTCCCTCATTGAAGCTCTTCACACCCAAGGAAATTATTTTGTCCATGATGTTCATTCTTAGAACTAAAATGGTGTTTGTAGACAAAGATGGAATATGGTAGATGATTTTATTCTAGAACATCCCATTCTAGAGAAATGGAATAATTTCATAAATAAGGTCTGCATAAGCTTTATTAATATGTCAGAGTTTGATGACATGTTGTGTTATTCAACCAACCCTTTCATTAGTGACTTCATAGTCAAACTAGGTTGTTCAACTCAACTTGAAGTTGAATTCTAAAGTGTCCATATGTGGTGGTGGAAACCTCTATGGAAAATTGATATCCCTTTTTATACAAATCTTGCATATTGGTTTCCCCTAGGAAACAAATTGCTCACCCAAGATAGTGGACTAAAGAAAGGTTGGACTGGTCCCAATTTTTGTTCCTTCTGTAAGAATTACACCGTAACTATTATCCACCTCTTTGTTACCTATCCATACATTGGATCTATTTGGATAGCAATAGACCATACATTGGTGCCAAAGGCCACTAGGTATAAATTTACTCTATTCTTGTTATATCAAAGTTATTTGGATAAGAATATCCTATAAATTGATGTGAAATACCATGTAGAATAAATTTATCCTTGACTACTTTGTTCAAGAATACCCAATCGACACTTTGTTTGTAGGTTTTAGTGTTCTACCATGCTTTTTTATCTATGAAGTATTTTGGGCATGGAACCATAACATCAACTAGGATATGAAAGTTCTTATACAGGTGGTGTTAAACCTCATGATCATAGACATATAGGAGAATAAAGGTTAACCTAAGGAAAAAAAAATCTAAATGCATGGTCAATATTTCCCTAAATATGGAAATTCCATGGGGACTCTTAGATAGTGTTAGTTAAGGCATATACCAATATACAAACTTGGAGCATTACTGCATATCAAATCTTGACAATATATATGCTTGCATTATCATCAAATGTCTAGTTCAAAATACAAATTGGGGTTTTCGACTCTCGGTACAATTCTACATTGTGCTATTAAGTAAGGGTTAAAAAGTTAGATATCATGGGAAACTTAAAATTGCTAATTGATTAGGAAAACAATTACAGACAAATAAAAATATTATAGTTGAAACCTCCCTCATATGAGTTATACTTCAAGTGGATTTCTATTACCCAAATACTTAGGGATCTCAATCAACAAGTGAAAAAGCTATCCAAGCAAGTTCTTCTTTAGTCTAAAGGGCCCTTAACCATGGATGACTATTTTAAAGGGAATCTACAAGAGGCAATGTTGTTCCATTTATAAATTTTCATCATGTTTAAGCCAAAATGATTTTAGTTTTTAGTTTTTTTCACCATATAAAAACTTAAAGGATTTAAGCTCGAGTTCCAATTTTAGTTATATAATCCTACCACTATTTTTGTATGCAATAAATTTTATATATTTTTCTAAATATATAATGACAAAAAAAATTATATAGAAATTATAAATACTCTGAATATTACTATGTCAATTCCAAATAAACAATCATAATTCAATTTACAAAATCAACTTAATATATATCTATTTTTGAATTTAATACTTAAAAGAAATTATATATATATAAAGAAAGAATATAGACAAAAAAATCACTTCAATATTTAATAATATACCTATTAAATATTAAAATCTTAAAACCATTTTAAAACCATGATAAAAATGTTGTAGCTACTTTTAAATAGGCATAAAACCAAATAAAATTTCAGCATAGAGTAAAGAAATTAGAAAAAAAGTGACTAGAGATAGGGAGCCTTTTGTCTCTTAATACTTTTAAGATATCATCCTTATTAAATAATTGAATTATACTTAGAGAGTGTAGGAGAACGGAATATACAAAAAAAATTAATATTCAAAAGCAGAAATACTTTTAGATATTATTCTTAATCAAATAGTTAAATTATACTTAAAATGTGTATGGGATAATATATAGGAAAAAGACAATATAGCATAATATTTTTTAATTATAATTAAATAATTTTATATTAGAATAAAATTAGCAAAGATTCTCGTAAAATTATATGAAAAAAATATTTTAAAACTTTTTAATTAAAAGGTGGAGGTGTTTTTTTAAGATATAGTAATATTTATTTAATTATATAATAAAAACATTTTAGAATATTTTAGTAATATAGATTTTTAAGATTTTAATTATTTTGTGAAACATTTAAACTTAACAAATTGTGTGATGACTGTTTATTTGTTTTTAGATATTTTTTGTAGATCTAAACTTTAATTGATGGTTTCCATATTCCTAGGAAATTAGTGAACTATTTCTTCTTCCTCTAGTCCCCAATGATTTGAATTGACTAAGAGTATTTTATTGAATACTCCAAACTTCGCATCCTTACTAGGATTTTTTACCATCTTTCTAAGCATGTTTCATTTTGTCGATAGAATGGTGATCTAACACTATTTATCATACCAAATTTCCCATGATAGTTACAATTTGGATAGTGACTTGATGCTCTTACCTACACATTTTTGTTGCATCCATGAAGATTGAGCTTCCATTGGACTAGATATATTTTTCATCAAATAAAAAAGGATGTGCAATCTCCTACAAATCCATGGAATCCATTTCAGGAATATGAAAATGCAAGAATAAATTTAATTTGGAAATCTTAAATCTTACTATAGTTTCTTATGTTTTCTCCACCATTAGACCCCTCAACTCTTAGAATAGATTATGGATTTACTTAAGGTATTCCAAGCAAGTACCAAGCAAGGTATCCTCATTCAATGTAGACAAAACGATCAATGATCAATACATGGAGCCAAAGGATGGACCATAAATCAACTGATGTTGACATTCATAGAGTTGAAAGGGACAAAGGAAAATCCTTCCAGCTCCATAAGAGCCCTAATTTATCTTTACCAAAATCAAATTTGAAATATTACATGCCCAAAATAATGGGTTCCGAAGATAAATCAAATTCATAAAAAGGTAGAATAAGTTCCCATGGAGGAAAGGATGAAAGAAAGATAATATTCCTTAAACTGAAACTTAAAACTATCTAAGTCACTACAATCCCTTCATAAAATAAGCAAAAGAGGGGTGGTAGCTTACCTCTATTCTAGAAAAGGATTAAAATCACACATAAAACCTAAGCCAACTTTCCAAAAATCAATAAATTAGTGGTTGAACCTATGGACCAAACTCTCCAAATAGGACATCCTTCACAACAAGAGGGAGAATTACCTTCTATAAATTCAAATACATGTGGAGTTGAATTCCTAAGCATGTGAAAAGATCATAAGGGTTTCTTCTCATAATTTTCTTTGCCTTAGGATAAATTTTTTAAATGACATGACTCCTTACTTACTTGATACATGCCTTTTTCTTCATTATAGTATTGTCAAGGGACATGTTAGTTGTATACCTTGTTATTGATAATAATTTGCCCCATTTATAGGGAAGTTCCTTGATTGGAAAAGTAGTCCACTAAAAATTTATTCTCCCTTAATACGTTACTAAAATCTACATACATAATTTATTTGATTCTTGTTTCTTCCACTAATAATGCAATACAACAATAATACATACGCTTAACCATGATTATTAATTGATTTTGTTGATAGATATATTTATTTCAGAATATTTTTTTCTAAATTTTAGTTTAATTATCAATTATTATTAGGTGGGTGGAAAGAATTTAACCTCCATAGGATACACTATAATATTCATAGTAGTATCCATAGATCAAGGACTATGATTTATCTAGTGTAAGTTAGTTATGCTCTTTTGATTAATTTATCTTGAATTAGATAATTAAAGAAAATGTCATACCAACATGTGTCATATTGGGTGTGTGATAATGATAAGCCATCATATTGACCCATGATATTGTAACAAAAACTTTTTACAAATTACAAATTTCCATGATAAAGTAGGATAAATCCCCCTAATTAAGAATATTGTTTAAGTCATATTAATTTTTTTATAATTAATAATAGTAATAATTAAAAATAAAATTATAATTTATATAGCTTCCCTATAATTCTTAAGATCATGTGTTAAGAGTTTGAGTGGCCCCAATGGTTAAGAGCATGTGTTTTCTCATAAGTATTGGTAGGTTCAAAACTAAAAAAAGGTAGAGTAAGAGTCTCATACCCCAAATTGGTAATGTTTGACTTCACTGTGGCCTATAATAATAATAATAATACATAAACCTCATACAAACCAAAATTACCACCCTCCCGAAAAAGTACTAGAATCTCTATTTCAGCTAAAAATCTTCTTTGACATTAACATAGGTCATCAACATAAAAATATATGATCATGAGCTTACACATAAGGAGGCCTTCAAGATATGCGAGCCATATAATTAAATGGGCTATTAATTCTTTTTGTTAATTACTATCAATTATCCAGCCAGTAAATAACTATGGTTTGATATTTATGTTTAATTTAATAGCCATTAGCCTACCTACATTTATCATAACATTTAATCTGCATCATATGGTTGTTGACTTTATGTGTCACTCACTGGACAAAATATTTACATATAATCTTTCTTAGTTCTTATAATTAATTTCCTCTTATTAATGGGTTTGCTAGAAATCCTTCTCATTTAAGAAAGACTATAGGTATGATTCCCAAATATTTAACATGGGTGGTCCTGTGATGGTACCACCCGAGTATGAAGACACTTCGCCGTGGAGATATGACAAACTCTCCCAAATTCTTTGTTGGGTTAGTCTGCAAAGATCTAGACCGTCGATTTGAAAAGGTGGTCATGGACAGTGGAGATCATTCAAGGGTACTTGAGGTAACTGCACGCCCCTTCGGTCAGCTCTCCACTTGCCATTTTCCCTCCTTCCCTCCACCGCTCTACAACTCTGATGTAGTTAGAGTTTATGGAAAATTCAAGGTGGAGACTTTTCTGGAGGTAAGTTGTCCAGTCCACCACCACGGCTGACCGCCATACATCCTCTCTCGAGTTTTAGTTGTTGTTAGTGGGGCTACCTTCATTCCTTAAACACGATTCCTGCAACTTAGTCATCTCTTGCTCATTAATTATTCACTAGGTTCGTCTTTTCCTTCCAGCACTCATAAGCTTTTTCCTTCATGTGTTTTTTGTAAATTGTCATGATACTCCTCTGGTTTCTAATTGCATTGTTCATTGAATTTGCAAGTTCTCTTCCTCAACGGATTCTGGCCATTTAACTCACCTAGGTGATGGGCTCGACGTGATTCTGCAATAGTTAAGTATTCCCAATCTTTTGTTCCCCTCTGATGTTTTTTTTGTCCACCTAGGTTTTTAAATGTTTGTTTACTAGGAGGTTCATCTAACCCTTGCACGTCCTCTTGCTGCCAGTGTTTCTTTACAGCCATAGATACATCAATTCTCCTTCTGATGTACGGTGCCAGGTTACTCTACAAACCTCCTTATGCTGGATGAGGGTTTGCCTGGGTTATTAGTTGGTTTAAAAAGAAAAGCGGTTTTCCCTGTAAATTATTTTGGGAATATCTTTCATACTGTTCTCGATAATAGAAGTGACGGCTTATTAGTCATTTTGATAGTGGCTCTGTCATTATTTTCTTTTAAAAGGACAACCTTGTCACATTGTCCTTCGGGGTTTATTCATTTATTTTTAAAATGGGGTTCCTGCTACCAGGAGCACTCAAACCCCTTACAGTTCGACTAAGTTCTTGGAGAAGATGTTTATTCATGTCAACTATCAAATTCGTGTCAACCGTCAAAATCTCTATTTTTTATTTATTTCCAAATGTCTCTCATTTCTTACGGTGACGCTTGTCTATTAGGATTTATGAGTATATTATTTCCAGCGATGGCTCTATTTAATGCTAAATCACAAGATTGTTTTTTTTTCATAGATTTACACACACATAATGATTTTCTTTAATAATTAATTTGGTACAGTTACTTTTTCGTTTGAATGTACAATTTTTCCTTTTTGGTTCTGTTTCCTTCTCGTTTTTCATTTGACCAAGATCTTCATGGTCTCTGATAACATCTCTAGCTCTTTTGGTTTAATTGGTTACCCAATAGCCTAGCAAATACGTTGGGAAAAACGGAGTTTCCAGACTCTATTCGCCTCTCGAATTGGAGCTTAGTTTAGTAGACACCGACCCATGGTCTTGAGAAACCCTCGGTTGATATCATGGGACAAGGTCATAACGTGTGGGAACCGGATTCAGTTTTGTTTAAACACTGTTTAAAGCACTATTCGAACATTGTTGTTCCTTTGCCAGTTATCTGCATGTGTGAATTTCCATTTTTTTGCAAACTATAGGTTGTTCACAAGGAAATCTATGGAATTTACATATTATTATTTTCCATGTTCACTTGGGTTAGTATCACCATGAAATTCATTATTTTCATATTAAGGAAAATAATTGCATGGAATTTAAATCATTAGGCGTTCTTGAACAAAGTAGTGAAGGATAAATTTATTAAAGGTGGTATTTCACATAAATTTATGGGATATTCTTATCCAAATAAGTATGATATAAAAAGAATAGAATAGATTTATACCTAGTGGCTTTTGGCACTAATGTATGGTCTATAACTATCCAAATAGATCCAATATATGAGTAGGTAACAAAGAGGTGGATAATAGTTCCCATGTAATGCTTATAGAAGGAACAAAAATTGGGACCAATCCAACCTTGCTTTAGTCCAGTATCTTGGGTAACAAATTTGTTTCCTAGGGGAAAATGATATGCAAGATTTGTATAAAAGTGGATATCAATTTTCCATAGCTGCTTCCACCACCACTTATGGACACTTTAGAATTCAACTTCAAATTGAGTTGAGCAACCCAGTTTGACTATGAAGTCACTAGTCAAAGGGTTGGTTGAATAGCACAACATGTCATCATCCTCTAACATATTAATAAATCTTATCGAGACCTTATTTATGAAATTATTCCATTTCTCTAGAAGGGGATGTTCTAGAATAAAATCATCTACCATATTCCATCTTTGTCTACAAACGCCATTTTAGTTCTAAGAATGAACATCATGGACAAAATAATTTACTTGGGTGTGAAGAGCTTCAATGAAGGAATTCAAGAGCTTAAAGTATTCATCTACATTGATCCAAGGGTACTTTCCAATTTGAATTTTCTTTCCATTCACAATCTGCTAAGATAAAAATCTTTCAACAAGGGGAAACTCTTTGAATAATGACTTCTAGACTATAGGAGTATCCTTTTCTTATTTATATACCCATTGGATCCAAACTTCCATTAATATCCTAAGAAGATACTCTGATTTCATTACTTAAACCCACAAAGATTCATTGTAGATAAGCCTTTAGATATTTCTAATTATGAAATATTTACAAAAAAAATAGATGTTCTTAGCTCCCTAACCAATGTGGTTCTTTGGTAGTGGATAGGGTCAAATGTTTCAGTAGGGGGATTTCTTCTCAGCAATTCCTCCTTGAATAGAGAAAGTGAAAATGATTTTTTCTAATTTAGCTAACATGCCTTTTGGGACCTTGGTAATCGAGGGCTAATAGATGGGTAAGAATTTAATAACTAACTTTAGAAGGACGAAGTGTCTACTCCTTGAGATCCATATGTACTCCTAGAAGATGAACTTAGCCTCTATATTTTTTAGTAATCATAACGACTCTTCAAAATAATATGAAATTGATTTAAGGAAAAAGTTGAGAAACTTAAAGCCATTATTGAAATTTAGAGAATGAAAAGGAAAAAAAAGGCTTCTAACTGTACGTAAGTTACCTCAATATACAATTGAATAACATGCACAATTTTGATTGAATAAGCTCCATAGTTGTAGCTCTACATAAGGTTTCAATATCCTCTAATAAGAATTGAAACTCTGGAGGAGTTTCTTGTGTGAAGAGGAGGACATCATCTATGAAGTGAATATGTGTGATGAAATCCAAGGGAGGAACCTTGAATCCCTCTATCTTTTCCTACTTTCCTAACATATTTCATGAGAATGTTGGAACCTTTTTCCACAAAAAGAAATAAAGACATCAATAAAGGACAACCATCATAGAGGTCTTGAGAGGCCCTAATGAAGGTGAAGGGTAGTCAGATTTATTAGGATATTGAAGGAGACTAATTGAATGCAACCCGTGATCAAATTGATAGTATTCAAACTCATCCCCATTTAAAGATACATATAATGATGTTATATACATGATAGTATTCAAACTCATCCCCATTTAAAGATACATATAGCGATGTTATATACATATTTTAGGTATATGCTATAAACGTTTATCTCAAATCAACAACTATAAATATTGTTATCATTAAATTTGCATCTAAACAAACACTAAATGATACAAAACTATCATTGCATCAAAATTAAAAGACAATAAAGAATGGTTCCCACTATGTTTGATTAACATTCATAGAATCCTAAGAAAAATTTGGTTTCTTCTTTCATAGTCAAATCCATGATATTGTATCCTTGGCTTTGAAAGTGAAGACGGAGAAACTAGTCACCTCATAATTATTTTAGTTGGTTGTTCGTGGTTCACCAAAAAGGTAACCCCACCCGTCCCCTGCTCAAAATTTAGTTACTATGTCTTGCCGAATTGTTTAAGCTTGTTCGTGCAAGGTGTATTTGAGCAGGTCTGTTAAAAGCATTTGCCTTTTTCTTTTTATAGGATCGGAGAGAAAGCCTGGCGGCGAAGTGAAATATGGAGGAGAAACCGTCGGAAGCCTCCCTGCAAACAGTGGCTGCACGGGCGCCTGTCACTGCACAAAGGAGATTGAACACCCACCTGCAGGAACAAATGCCAGTGCCTTATAGGTAACACAATTACCTGGTTAGAGTTATCTTTTTTGGCTTAGCTTAATTAGAATGTAAATTCAAGTGAATTTTGATCGCAGAGTTCAGAAATTCAAATGGACAAAATTTGAATCCATAATTTGTAAATGTAAAGAGATTGACAATTAAGTTACTAGTTAAAAATAGTCTTATCTATTAGTTATAGCGGAACCTAACCCAATTGCAGATTTGAAATATTCCAAAATTAAATAAACAAAAATAAGATTAAAATTCATATATAGAAAATTATTCACCAGACGTACCATCTTAATAAAAATGAGTATCATTATAGGCAACCGATATAATCGGTTTTTAATGTTGCATCCTAATTAAAAAAAAAAGTGGTTGCTATTATTTCATTGATTAACATTGAAGTTTCCTTTTCTTTATTATACTTTGTTTCTGAATTTATTTAGCTATTAGTTCATTTTATTTAGTTAACACTATATATTGGTATCATTGTAATGTTTACCAATAAAGCTCCAACATATTTGAATTATGATATTTCCTCATCTACTTTTTATGTGATGTTGGTGAGCAGGGATGGATACCATCTCTGAAACTCCCTATATACATTGACAACATCCACAAGGCAAAGCACGGAAGCGACTCAGAGACGTACGATAATGAACGGAGGTTCGCTCCTGAAGAGTTTGATGCCATCTTCAGCAAATACGCTACAAAACACCCCAACAAACTCAATTTCACGGAGATACAGTGCATGCTCATGGCCAATAGGAATGCAAATGACTTTTTTGGATGGTAATGACGAAAATACCTTTTCTCTGTATTGAATCTTGATCGCAGATTTCAAAAATATATAAAAAAAAATTAATGATATCAAATCTCTAATTTGTCAAACTCTGAAATATTTTCTAAATCTACAATCAATAGATGAACTAATTTAATTATGGAATGGACGTTTCTGTACCTTATCGGCAAGAACAAGGAAGGCTTTCTTGAGAAGAAACGATGAGAAGAATGTTCGATGGGAGCTTGTGGGAAATATTGGCAAAACAGAATTCATCTCCAAAAAGACGCTAAATGTCTGCTAATCAAATAATAACGTCATCTCTAGACCAAGAAATAAGGGCATGTTGCCCTGGTCAGCAGATATTTAGGAATTTCATTTATGAATAAGGAAATAAAGATATCGTGACGAAATTGTGAAACGTAACGTTACACCTGCTTGGTCTAATTTGTGCAAAGTTGAAGTCGGCAATGACATATTCAGAAACATTTTTTTAATCTTATTATTGATATATATTTTAAGTATCATTTATTTAGTTTTCAATTTTAAATATTTTTTTTTAAAATCTTTTTTAACCTTTTAATTAATTTTATAAAACCTATTATTGATGACGGGGATGGAAGTTTCGTTCTCTAGTTTTGGTTTTATTGTATAACTAAATGTATTAATTAATACCATGTATCGGTAATTTTTAAACTATTAATAACAAAATCAAGATTAAATTAACATTTTTACAATATGACTAGATATAAATGTCCATCTCTATTAACATTTTTTGATTGCCCATAATATTCTCATTTATATAAAATGTTAGTTTAATTTATAATAAAAATTGAAATCACATTTTATATGAAAAAAAAAGTGAATGCAAAGTTGAAAAGAACTCTGGTAAGAGTTTTAAATATTGTAAAATATTTTATAAATAGAGTACGTTTTCATTGAATTGTAATGTTTAATATTTTTTTTCAAGAATATTGTAAAATATTTTATAAATAGAGTACGTTTTCATTGAATTGTAATGTTTAATATTTTTTTTTTTCAAAAATAATAGCTTAATAGAGCAGGGAATTAAGTTATTGATTAAGTTTGCTTTAACCCACCATGTATCCAAAATTTTGTGGATAATAATTTTTATCTAATTTTAATTAGTTAAATAACTTTACATTAATTAATTTGAGAGAAATAATTTAAAGATTTTAATTAATTAAATAATCTAAGTTATTTAGTTTAGCACATTTATTTTAGGAGAAATATATATTTATTATTCTCTTAATGTTTAAGATTACATAACTTATTTATTAATAGTAAAAATATTTTAAATACAAAATCATAATACTTTGTAATAAAAAAAACTACTTAATTATATTTGATAACAAGAGTCCACAAGGTGTAGCTCAATTGGTGATGACCTTGTTAAGAAGTATTATATAGACACGAAATTCAAGGTTCAAATAGATTGTGGGTTAGTGAACCTTTGGGGTGAATATTGGAGACTTATCTATTGTGAATTTGTTTTATGTGCGGTGAATAATTTGTTTTATAGTGTGTGTACATTGCATAAACAACATGTACACACACTATATATACACAACACCGCATGTGCACACATCATAGATGCAACATGTACACCATATACAACATATGCACAATAGTAGTACCACACATCCAAAACCACATTTTCATTACCAAGAAAACTTACTTCTAGTGTCTTATCCATGCTTATCCTACCATGTTGTAGACCACATTTCTTTCATTTTTCTAATGTATCCCTCGATATAACTTTTCCATAACATAAGCATAGGCATATTACGAGCATACAATATAAATCCATAGTCACATGATACTGACCTCATATATTTGTCATGAATACTCTTCCCACTTGATTCCTCATAGCCATGAACTTCTTCATGCCTTTTGCCTACATAAGCAGTCATTCTGCCATAAGAACGATTCTTGATGATCTGTCAGACAATGACATAGATACATGGATACATACATACATATACATAAACATTAGACTAACCAGAAATGATATGCATAAATGCATATATACACACATAAATGTTAGCGTTAATCATGATCCATGGCAATGGGCCTGTAAAACATGAAATTCATACACACCTACATGTATACATATATAATCATTAGCATAATCAGGATCATAACATAATTACTAGATATAAAGGTCAAGGTTTAAGAGAGCTTCCTTTATTCGTACAACATATGCACAACATTAAGAATAGTCGTTCCCAACATAGACAAGGCATCTGACATCTCAGATCCATTTACTTTACCATTTTGGTTACCTTTCTCACGACTTTACTACCACCATCCACTTACCACAATGGACACAACCAGTCCAACCGCCTGTCACACTCTTAACTTTTGTTGCACTTACTCATGCACCAAGGTTCATTCGTGTCTTACATTACTTGTTGGGTACCACACAGCTCTCCTCAAGCTCCATTAACTTTCCTCTTTCTCAACGAATTCCCAAGACTCAAAACAATAAAAGGCAAGAAAGGAAAAAACAAAAAGAATACCATGAAAACCAAAAGCAATACGACACCACAACAAAGTGGCATAGCTATGCACTAGACACAATCAAAATCGCAAATCAAGCGTAACAATTGCAAAAGACCAAAATCACGAGAATAAAAATACACACCATGACTCAATCCACATGGTTCCGAAGGAATGCTCTACCTAATCCTTCTTCAATATTTCATGGCAACCTCTCTTGCAATGCAACTCCTTGCATCATGTTGTCATTAACACATAATTGTTAATGCGTAAATAAACATAACAATAGACTAATTACCTCATCTTGTTGTGCCAAGCACATTGCTTGCAACTAAACACATCCACACCATCTCTCAAGGGACTCCAATCCTTTGACAAATCCACCTATAACTAAAGGCTAGTTAATATACATGTCAAGTACATGTTCACAAATATAGCATGTATCTACATAATGTAAAACAAAATCAAGGTTAAGAAGACTCCCCTGTATGCAAAGCACTCATTTGTTTGGAATTAGGGTTTCCAAACATATCCCAAGGAATTCTTGCCCAATTCCTTTCTTTTACCTTTTTACCTTGTTGCAACTGAGGCTTACTATACACTGTCACATCACAAGGGCTTCACTCAATGAACCTGTGGCATATCACATGCGTTCATGGCATATTAAACAATACCCTTAATTTGACTAAATATTGGAAAATATCTCTAAAAATCACATTATTTAACCCCCTACCAATATGAACCCAATACACCTTCTCAATTTAAAAACCCCTACTTTCACTACATATTGTAGGTATCCATTTTTTCATTAACATTTTTTATACCCATTTATATTTTTTCATTAAATTTGGGATCCATTTTTTATACCTACCAATATAATAACCCTCTACCCCCTATATATCCCCCAATATATTATGTCATTTTTTTCTCAATAAATATCCCCCAATATGAACCCACGTGATATGGTATTGCTCCCTCAGTGAAGCCCTTGTGTGTCACATCACCCAACTATTAGTTATATAAACACATCAACTATTATCTTATCATGCTAATACCAAGCATGTTTTCTGCAACTGCTCACACATGTCAACCATATGTTCCAAATATCAAAACAATGATATTTATCAATTTGAAATAAACCTTTACCAAGATTAACAATCATGTCATTATCCATATTCAACTCATATTCATGTCATGTAATTAATCAAACATTCAAGCAAGCAAGAAACGCACCATGTCAGATATATCAACTAGATGACATAATAGGCACCAAACACTCAAATACCAAATAGATGACATAATCAACAATGAAGCACCAAGTATACTACATAAGCAACTCATACCTTAATGTACCTCAAGGGAGGCTGTCCTGTCTACACAATCAATTTAGTTAGCATGATATAAATTCACGAGATATTAACTCAAACATAAATAAGATCATCATATCCAAAATAGTCACTAGCTAACGTATTTTCATCATAACTCATACATAATTATCATGCACACATATTCAAAGTCAATCGAGATTATTACATCACCATATCTCAAATATGTCGTCTCATGCCTAGATATCATAACCATAACCATATGCATAGGTCAAACAAGGTTAACAAAATACATATAACATCAAGATCTCAGTGAAATAACCCTAATCATCAAATTAATAGCATATAACAACAATGAGATATATATCATGCTCATCAAGAACATAAAACCTAATCGTCAAGCTAAATGTCATATAACAACAACAAGTTAACTTATAACATACTCAACAACAATGTATCATATAACATAGTCATCAAGTTATCTAACCTAACCAACAATAGAAATTCTTACAACCACATGTTCCTATTATTCTTGACTATCTGACATGTGCATATGAATATACTAATCAACTATAATTTATCATTTATTTAACCATAACATCAAAAGACATGTACATAAAACTAATGTATATAAACCTAATACATATAACAATCCTTGACTTACATACCTGCATGCAAAACATGCAATACTTGTATGACGATCTGCTCTTGCCTCGAGGTCCAATGCTGCAACTTCACTTTGATTATTTGCATCTGTTGCTTTGCCTCATTCAACACATTAGCACCATTACATACCAAATTCACGATGATGACCTAAATTACGTAACATGAATTCACAAGGCATGTGTGACCTACTATTCATGCATAACTATAACCAAGACCCTACATGCATAACAACTGCATATATACATATAACACATGAGTACCAAACCATATACACATAATTCTAGCTAGATTCTAATCATCAATGGATGACCATATCAACTTCCCAAACCATGACCTCATGCATGATGACAACCACTACTCCATTGTACACAATACCACATGCAACCATCAACATGCATAGGCAATGCCTAATCAACTACACACACATATGAATGCATGTAGTCGAGCATAAGCATCAATTCTTGTAAGCTACCTACAAGACTGGTGCATGTAATAAAAAATACAAGAATGTAGCCTAACATACAAGGATGTAAGTAGGCGACATATAATCAACATGTAATAACCATGTAACAATATGTAATCAGTCATATACTCTTGACAAATGCATTCCAAAAAATCAACATCAAGTTCCTCATGACAAACTTACTACAACCATAATCAATCATCAAGAAATTACAACAAGCACATGGAATGCAAGTGTAAGAGACACACATGCAACTGACATGCATGCATGACCAACACACACCACCCATCCAGTTTGAGAGTTGAACCATGCTCTGATATGACTCTGTAACACCCTCCTACCACATCCACCCAAGTAGCGATGCCGACTAGGGTAAATATCAGATGAGAGGCTACTATGATAATTTTCGACCTCCTTTGTGACCTTAAGGAAGTGGAATCAATGAAATATCACACACAGTCATCCAACATCATCAACGGAACCCTCAAGAGACAAGTCAGCTACTTAGACAACCTATCCCTCGGTCCCACTAATGTTATGGATCTCTTAGGCCATAGTCGCTCTCATGCTATGGGTAAGGGAGTGACCAACAACCAAGAGTAACTCTCATAGGCTTTCGTGCTAGTGACAAGGGACCAAAATTGCTAGTTCTGTGCTAGCAACCCTAGGTTTTAAGCTACTTTTTCAGGCCCAGAGCTCAAGCCACTCCCAAGAAGGGAGTGATAGTTTAGAATTAGTAAAAATATAGGGAAACAATGATGCAAAATGAATATAATAGACAAGACCATAACCATACCCCTTCTAGCCATGACAGGCATTTCGTCAAACATATCATCAACATGTAAGCTACAGGTGTAAACAACAGAATTATGTAAAGGGATCTCATACTTATAAGAGAATCACTATGAACAATGTTTCCTCATGTCAATTGCTACATTATGATTTATTAGGTCAAAGATACATTATCCGTTCATTTAGAAGTAAAAACATGGTGATAGCCATACATAGCTACTTTCACAAAATCTACATATAACTAGCATAATAGGAACAAAATTACCATAAACATATCAGCCATCAAAATCCACATATACATCAATACATTTGGACATGGAAATCAAGGGAATGAATTTCTCATTAATGAATGTAATAAACCAACTAGAGATCAGACTACCATGTTCCACCCAACCATAGATTGAATGATCCAAGTCTCTTTTCAACCAATCACCCCCGTGCCATATTCTAAGCATGAACTTGAGACTCATAGAACACACAAAAAACACCAGTCGACATCGATGATACCGGCATTTTGTGCCTACACCGTGAGGAATTTGAGTGCCTCCTAGTCTCTCAGGATTTACTGTGAATCCACAGTCCGATCCAGGGATCACTAGGCCCTACACTAAGACATACTCTACAGACTTTAACGTTCATCCCATCCCAGGATCACTAGGCCCAATACAGAGAAAAATCCACCGTTGGCTTTACCTTATATCCCGCCATTCACTTGCAAGGATTCCTAGGCCCATCGCGCCACACAATATGGCTTTATTGCAACTTGTAGTCCAGTTCAGGGGTTACTACGCTGGTGGCTTCGTGATCCTTAGTCTGATTTAGGGACCACTCAGACCTTGTGTTTGTCAATTTGCAGATCCACCCTACTCAGCTTTGAATCCCATCTGACCATTCCATATAAACTGAATGAGAGAACCCATCTCATCAAAGCTATCAAGAAATGGCAAGTCTAGATTGAAAATATTGTTGCACCTGACAAAAGCCATGCCATGGTAGAAAAGAAATGCATGCAGTCCCATGCATGCCAAATATAGTGAGGAAAATACACATGCAAGTTGATACCTACAATGAAGCTTGTTAAAGTTGCGCTATCCTGCCTTTTCCTGCTTGACCTTTTCTTCCTCTTGCCTTCTATCCCTTTCTTGCTCCAATGCCAAAGTGATCCAAAAAAAAATCTCTGTGTCCTAGAGTGAGAGAGAGAGAGAATAATGAAAAAGCTCCAATACTAAAGTGGAAAAAGGTTACCAATTGATCATTAGAAGCCTTTTTATGAATGAGGCCTCTATTTTATTCATTTTCCATTATTTTCCTTCATTTTCCTTCTCTCATGCTACTTGTGACCTTTCACCTCCTTTTTCTCTTAATTTCCATTATTTTCATAAATAATTGTGCCAAAAATGGCATTTTGACTTCCAAAGCCTTAGCCATTACATTTTCCAATTTGCTTACCGATGAACACCCTCTAGGATGTTATGCCCAACATTAAGCTTACAATAAGTGTCCCATCGACCCTGGTATTACATATTTCTACATGGATTTTTCACTAGGGTTGTTACACATAGTGGTTGTTAGATGAAGATGCGCTCCCTGCGGGTAGTGGCCAAAGGATCTATTCAAAGTTATCCATCATTACATTCCTTTTCCACTTGAAGAATTCCTTAAGAAATATTTTGAAAGGATACCCGACCCCCTCATCTCTCTCTTCTTTTACCATGGGAGGCTGTTGGGGTTTGTGAGGTTGGTCTTGTAAAGGTTCAACCAGTTCGAGCCTTAAATCCTTATACCCCGACCTTGTTGGGGACATGCAAAGAAAAAGAGAGAAAGAGTAGGCCTATATGCTACCACTGATCTAGAGTTATGCAGGAACACAACAAAATACAGATATACACATAAACATAGAGATGCAACATAAATAAAACTTCATTTCATTAATATCAAAGAACAAAAATATGCTTACATACAGAAATGGAAATAAACTAGCTCGGGCGATGGTAGCTTATCTCTAAGAAGAGATGTGGCATCTACATGCCTCTAAACTGTGTTCCAATGAGGCTTAAAGGCCTATTTACTATTGAGAAACAATGTAAAACCCTAAACATCAAAAAACCTAACCCTAGGAGATGAAGCGCCAAAACTATGGTCCCCGTTTGGGTGAATTCGTACATCAAATTCCCGGAGTTGTAGCTTTGGCATATGATATCTGTTTGCCTGTCATAATACCTTGTTTTGAAGATCTCGAAGAGGAAGATGAAAAAATATAGCTAAATTGGTTTGATACTTTTTTGGTCTCTTCGTTTTTCCCTAAAAATGTCTTTTAGTCCCTCAAAACGACTTCGAAAGTTTAGGACCTGAAAAACTATGAAAAATAGTATCTTGTGCTATAATTAAGGAAATTGAAAAGAAAAAATGACGCGGGTCCAAGTTGAATAGGAGGGTGGCCACCAATAACCACCTATATCGTGACCTCAAGCCAGATTCAAATCATTTTCTCTGGATGAAAGTTAAAAATGAATGGAGAGAAGCCTATTATCAAAGTTTAGAAAATTCTTACTTGATAGGTGAAAGCCGAAATCCATTCCAAGTTCCCTAGACCTACATAGGGTTTTTTAAGATTGATCAGTTAACTAATCCTTTAAAACCACTATGAAATTCAAAGAAATAATGAGTAATTGACTATTCGATGTAATAGAAAGCGATGTCCATTACGTTTGGATGTCTCCATGGTCATATCTGACTTCCAAGTAAACAAGTTGTTGAAAACCATCATATAATCTATCTAAACTAGTTTTCCACGAGCTAAATTGGGACAACAATTGGGAAGCAAACAATATAAGGAGTCGAAAGGTATGGGAACCAAATAGAAAGAAAAACCCTAATTCAAGCTTGCAGAGCTGTTGACGACCAAGCCAAATATAGTGAATGATGGGGAGAGTGGTTGTTGGGGCAAGGTAGTTAACCTAGCCAATTACCGAAGAGGTCCCTCCACCATCATATCTCTATTGTTAATTCTTACTATTCATTATTGACACATCACATGGGCAGGTCAATGCCCATTAGGGTAAGCAAATCCATGTAGCCATTTTTCATATGGAAAATCACCATATGGTTGAGGTAAATTAGTTTTAATGAAGAAAGTTGAAATATAGTGCGATGGAAAAGTATATCTGCTATCAAAGGTAAGGTCACATGAACAAATGTTTAATAATCTTTGGCAGCCAAGTGATCAAGAGTTAATATGTTTTTTTAACTATTTAAGGAAACCCCAATTGTGGCAAATACATAGAACAACATTAAAATAAGATGCAAGCCATGGTTGTATGGTGGTAAATTCATTTATACTTTTATTCTTACATTTTTAAAAAATAATAGAGTAATATAATTAGCAAAACTAGGAGATGTCATTAGGATAGGCTCTGTTTCCTTAAGATGAAGGTAAAAAATGATCTTAAGGTAGCAATACAAAGTTAGAGTAAACAAGAATAAGATACATATAACTAATTATGAAAAATTTAAGTGAGTAAATGCACACATTCATGATAATGAATCATGTAAGAGTGTATAGTAGCAATATGCGTATGTGAATTTTTGGATACATTACAATATGGTTCATATAATCACTATCTAGAAACCATTTTTCTTTTTAATCTCTTGGGAGATATCATAAGTAATAAACATGTACTTGAAGGTGGTTTTGAAGGTAAAATTAGTTTTATTTTGATTTGGATATGTATGTTTTTCCTACATTCATTAGTATAATTCCAATAATTTTTACAATAATAACATTGAGCTTTGGATTTTTCATGTTTTCTTTGTTGATGATGGCCTTAGAAACTCCACTTTAATCTTTGATGTCATTTATTTGAGATCAAATTTCCATCTCTTTGTAAAGTGACTATTATATTTTTCTCTACCTTTAATATTCCTTCCTTTCCCTCTAATGACATATTCTTGTGATTTGAAGGCATCTTCCATGGAATCATGTGTGTATTAATCCTTATATCATAATATAACAAAGATCATATCAATCCATCTGTGGAAATTTGTTCTAGATCCCTTGATTCTTCAATGGAAGCCACTACAAAACAAATTTGGGTGGCAAGCTCCTTAGAACTCTTTGGTCTATTATATCTTCACCATGTGTTCTTAACTAATTTATGGCATTCATTATCTAAGTCATAAAATAGTCATTAGAATTATAATAATTCACATTTAGATTCTTTGTTTATTCCTTAAAATGAATTTCTAAAGTGTCCCATGTTCACTTGATGTAATCCCCTACTACTTTTTTTGGAAAATTTTAGTCTTCTTATCCTTGTTGAATAAATGATAGTGCCTCTGAATTTGTCTTTTTGTTTTCATTTAATTGATCATTTTGAGCTTTTATCATAGCATGTACATGTCTTCATGATCTCGTCCATCGAACACGTTTACAACTACATCCCAACAATTTTGAGAACAAAGGCAACGTTTCATCCTGATTAAATAAATTAAATAATTTTTCTTTGTGAAAAATGGTCCCTAACGTTATCCTAGATTGTTGCTAGATGTCATTTGTTGAATTTTTATTTTATAATTTCTCATGATGGAACAACTAAGAAATAAATTACTAGAAGGGTTGGAAGGGTCCTATTGACAAGGTTTTCCATATGTTGTAGCTCTCTAATATACCAACAAGTTCCATTAATCATACTTGACCCAATTTCTTAGTGGTTCAACTAAGGAGGATCAATTTTACCCTTAGTAACACTTATTACCCTAATTATTAAGAGTATATTCATGAGTATTATTCTCAATTCCACCATAATAGTCAAATGGTTGAGTGGCTAATCTTGGGCTGGTTTATGGATAACTACAAAACTTCCAATATAACCAATGATACATGGAAATTTCACTCCATACATAGGTCTAGCCAATGCGATACTACACAAATGGATACTAGTAGGGGTTATAGGCGTCTCCAACTATGTGAAACGATGAGTCTCTGAACATGTGAAACCATGTTTAGTTCCTGCATGTATTCTTCTCTTAATGCAATTTTACCTACTTAACAAAGATCAATATGATTTTTTATAGATGTCGGAACACATGTCTAGCCTAGAAACTTTCTAGAACAATTTAGAAGAAACTTTTTCACCAAGGCTTGAAGTGAAAACAAAATCACTTTATATGAAAAATGAATGAATAAATCTAAGAGTTCAAATAATTTTTACTCACTTACATGGGTCTTTCATACCTTTCTATACACATAATTTATTCATCTCCCTTGGTTCTACAACATCTTCTATATGTTACTTTACTCTTTCAATATAAATCTTCCCTCTATACCACTTTGATATCATATTAATTACAACTACAACTATATATCTTTGATAAAAACACAAAGACAATCACAATGAAATAAAATATGAGACACACACACACACACACACACACTATTCAAAAATATAAACATAAGATAATTTTATAATATAATGCGCTAATAATAAACATTTAAAAAATGAAATTTTTTATAATTTTACAATAAAAAAATCTATCTAACCTAACTAAGACATTTTAAAAAATTTTCTAATTACGTAGACGAATCACAATATTCAGGGACAACATTGCTCAAAATCTTCGCGTTATTCTCCACTTTTCCATAGTGTTGTTTACAATTATGAATTTTCAATAATTAAATCCGGTGGCTAACTTATTATAAAGTTTCTATTATTATAGTTTTTTATTCCAAGAGAGAAGGTATATGCACATTTCTACCAAGAATTGAAATTGTCTCCTCTTCTTAGGAAGAACCACAACTTGATTTTCTTGAGTACTTGAGACCACTAGGCCTATTAAGAGAATGCATCTAAATAAGAGTGGGCTAAGGATTCTGACCTACCTCTTTGGTGTTATAAATAGTTTGTCTAATGCAACATAAGAGTTTCCATGCCTCTGAATTTTGTTTGATTGATCAACATTTTTGTTCTTTTTCTCATAGTGCTCAATCGTTACATTGTATATGGTTGAACAACATTTACTTCTCTAAATATTTTTTTTTCTCTGTCATTTCCCTTATCACCATTTATCAAGAAATTTAATTTCTTAAATTGAATAGCACAACCGCACTAGAAAATGTGATTGATATATGCTGAATGGCATCATTTTCATCCAATCGGTGTATAAATTAATAAAAATTTCTACCACTAATGAATTTGAAATGAAAACAAGAGATTACAAATTTCCTTTACTATTTTACGGAATGGAAATAACAATTTAGAAACACATGCAATGACATGCAACCATCAAAACCACAAGAAAGAATGATTTATAAGGGAGTCCAATTGGAAAAAACCCCCCTGCTTCTTTTCATTCATTAGATGAGAATGAGAAATGATTACAATGTCTTGTTTCATGCACACCCTGCATTATAAACATGTTCTCCTACTGAAAGTCTTGCTCTAGCCAACACTTTTCCAATTCAAGGCCCCAACTTCCTCCTATTTCCTTGCACAATATATGATAAATTAAGATCCTAAATAATAGAGGAATTCCCTATTTTCTTGCACAAATCACAAGGAATTGATAACCTACATCAATGTCAATCCTGTACAATCAACTAGTATACAATTGATAATTACAATGTGCCTTTGCCCATGCTCCATCTACGAAATTCAAATTCCATGCATGTCTAGCCTATTTTTCACTGATTGGCTAGTTTAATTGAGAGATCACTATGTTAACAATAGTTATACTACTCCACTAATCTTCAAATTACTCAACTATCTACTTGAGCTCAATTAATTGAGTTCAACTAAAAATAAATAAACTAGATTACTAAATTTTAGCAATCACTACATGCACAACTCTACTCCAACCCTATAACTCGAATTTACCAATCTAACTAGTAGACAAGGCCATTTCATGCAAGTTAAATGAAATCTAATTCATCCTATTGATGTCGAAACCCAAATTACTCAATTTGACTAAGGCACAAGTCCCATCGGGCCTCTCTTGCTACAATTTCTCACACTCCATCTTAGCAAGAAAGGGCACCACCCTATTCTACACCTTTGGAATTCAAATTTTCCTCTTTTCAATGCCTTTGTCAAGATATCTTCATCCTCCTCCTCATTTGGAATGTACTATAGCATCATAATTCTCCTTTTCACACAATCCCACAAGTGATGGTACCTGATATCAATGTGCTTAGACTTGTCATGAAATACTGGATTCTTGGAGAGTTTAATACAACTTGATTATCACAATAAATCATTATCAGATCCATCTCCTAACTGAAAAGATCCAAAAGTATTTTCCTCATCCATATGGCCTCACATACTGCTTGACTTGTAGCCATGTATTTAGCCTCTGCTGAGATGAGTGCCACAAACCTTTGTTTCTTGCTATCCTAGGAAATAACTACAAACCCAACACTAAAGATAGCACCTAAAGTAATTTTCCTATCTCATGGACTCCTTGCCCAATATCCATCAATGAAGCCTTGGAGATTCACTCCCTTTGTCTTCCTGTAGCATATCCCATACTTGATTGTTCATCTCGGGTATCTTAACACATGATTTGCTTCCTTCCGATACAGCCTGGCAGGATTCACCATGGCTTGACTCAACTGGTTAATTGCATAGCATATGTTGGGCCTTGTGTTAACCTGATACATTAAGGATCTCCCAAGCTGTCTGTAAATGGTGGCATCTACTACCTCTCCTAAAGAAACACTCTCCTTCCTCCAGTTGGTAGCTGTAGGTGTGTCCATAGGCTTGCAGTTCTCTATTTGAAATCTTTGAAGTATTTCAAAGGAATACTTCCCCTAAGTCTCAAATAACTCACCATCACCCTGCCATACGTTCAGCCAAAGGAAGTAAAGCATCAATCCCATGTATTTCATCTCAAATTCTCTTGCAAGATCCTCCTTGCAAGAGTGGATCAATTGATCATCCCCTGTAAGTATCAAGTCATCAACATATAATACCAAGATAAGCAACTTTCCATCTACCACATGGTGATAGAGATTCACATCTGCTTCACTTTTGGTGAAGCCCAATCCACTGAGATATGTGTCAATATGAGTGTACCATGCTTGAGGCATCTTCTTGAGACCATAAAGGGCTCTCCTAAGTTTGCACACATGTGTATCCCTATCATATGTCCCAAGGTGGTCTTCACATCCATTTGATGGATATTCCACCCCGTCTGCACAACTAATGAAAGAATGGTTTTGGTTGAGGAATATATTTCCACTGGGGAAAATTTTTACTCATAGTCCAATCTCTCTACTCATGATAAGCCTTGGGCCACAAATATGGCCTTGTAATTTAGGATTATTCCATTAGATGCATACTTTGCTCTATAGATCCACCTATAGCCACTGACTTGTTCTCTAGTATTCGCACCACCTCCCATACATTGTTATTCATGATGGAGTCATACTCATCCACCATGGAATCAATCCACACTGGTTGAGAAAATACTTCCTCAAATGAAGAAGGCTCTAACTCAATGAGTTTTGTCATGAGAGCCATATACCTAGTGTACCTATCTAGTGACCTCCTTTCCCTGCGTTGAGATGTAGTAACTCCCACATGATCTTGTGCATCCTATACCAATCTATCAGCTTCTTTGAATCTCTTCCTTCCCTCTATGGAATATTCTAGTTAAGTGGGTGCCTCCACTCGACCTCCTATCTACTCCTCCACTTGTCACTACTCCAAAACATACTGAAGCTCTATCTGAGGCTCCTCCTCAGGAACTAGAAGCTCCTCGTCCAGTGGGATACTTATATCTTTCTCTCGAGAGCATCTCATAGCCTTTTGCTCATCAAATTTGACATATCTCCTCTTCTTGTCACCCTGACGGAGGGAATGTGTACCCTATAATTATGAGGAGTCTCTGTGTATCCTACAAAGTCCCCCATCTCAGCTGTAGGCTCCATTTTTTTCCTGATATCCTTGGAGACATGACAATACACACTAGCTCCAAAAATTAGAAAATGAGATACAAATGGCTTTCTCCCAAATAAATCTTCTTCGTGTGTGATCATGCCAAGTATTTTGTGAGGGCTCTTGTTCTGAAAATAAATTGTGGTCTTGCATGCTTCTTCCCATATATGTAATGGCATCCATTATCCATGCAACATGGTTCTCTTTTCTCCCACTATTCTTTTGTTCTTCCTTCCAGCCACCCCATTTTTTTGTGGGCTATGGGGTGTTATCGATTCTCTTCTAATACCCTCTTTGGCACAAAATCCCTTTAAGGTGTTAGAAACAAATTCTCCTCCATTGTCACTTTTCAAGAATTTCAATTCACACTAGTCTCCTTTTCAACCAATTCTTTGAATTCAACAAATTTTGATAAACCTCATCCTTCTTCCTCATGAAGAAGATCCAATATTTTCTAGAAAATTCATAAATAAAAATTTCATAATACCTGTTTTTTGTTGCAGAGTTTGTAGAAGATGGTCCAGAGTGGACTCACACTAAGATTTCTCTAGCTCTTCTATCTCATCCTTAGAAGGCGGATTTGTGATATTTCCCTAATGTGCATCCCTTTTAGACATCATGCTGGTACAGAGTGAATTTCAGGAGACCGATGGTAATCTTCTACATGATTTTTAAGGCCCCATGGTGTAAGTGTCCCATGCTTATGTGCCAGATTTCTCCAACATCTCTACCTCGCACCAATTTTTCCATAATACTAAGTGTAGCTTAGGATTCCACCTAAAGTTTGTAGATATTTTTCACTCTAACTCCAATATGTGTCACTTATCTGGTAGATACATGTCTTGGAAAGGATTTCCCCTTACTAAAAACAACATCATAACCTCTACCCTTTAATATATATATGAATATCAAGTTCCTATTTATCCCAGGTACACACATAACGTCTTTCAGATGAACATGGGAGCCTAAATCCCTATTAAATGTTATAGTTCCAATTCCTTTGTTACTATACCACCCATCATCCCCAAGTTCTACGTGGATCTAGAGATCCTTCTCCTCTAGACCACTGTGGAATTGTTTACATCGTGTCATATGGAATGAGGCACCTGAATCTAGGTACCACACACCCATTACAATGTTGGCCATGCATGAAAGTAGGTTGAAGTCTAGTTCAAATTGTGAGGTAAGTGCTTCAGCTCCTACTCCTCTTGAAGGTTTCTTGTTAGACTTGTTTCTGCAGAAAATTTGTTGCATAGTGCCCATATTCATGGCAGTGAAATTTTTTTATCATGCTAAGGCCCTTCTTCTTCCTATCATTCTGGCTAGAATCTAGCTTTATTTCGGTCTTCTTTCCCTTCCCAGCCAAGGTAAAATTCTCTTCCTCCTCAGCTTTGGTTGTTACTCCATCTCTAGTGTTCCTTCATATTTCTTCCTGCACCAAACTAGACCAAAGTCTCTCCTAATTTGGCAATTTGTCCCTTCCATTTATAGAGTGCTAGTAGCTATGCCAGGATTTTGGAAGGCCTATGAGAGATAGGATCACTACTCCCCCAAGAAAATCTAGAAACTGAATGAATATGGAGAGGCAATGTGGAATAGTTTCATTTTTCAGCTAGCAGATGTTTCTGAGCTTATCTCTCAATGCCAATTTCTTCGCATCACTTCCATTTTAAAGTAAAATCAGTGAGGGTATTTGTTGGGTCCCTATAATACTAGTGGTTACCCCATTACTATTGTAGTTGCATCCCTTATTAATATTTTTGTGCCCCTATTATCCCAATATTATTATTACCATGCCCAATAGAATCCCTCTATTCTTATTTTTGTGGATTTATATTATTATTGTTAGGTCTGCTGGGTTATATTGTGACTCCTTAGACTCCTATATATAGAAAGGAGGTTTTGTCATTTGAATCATCCAAGAATTTTTCATTTATGTAATTTAAATGAGGTTTCCCCCTTGAGAAGACTAAATTCTAAAGCGTTGATCTATCTTTTCTATCTTTTCTTGAGCTGGTTGCATAACATTTGGTATTAGAGCCTTAGATTCTAGGGTTTTGCTAATCCAAATAGGTCATCATGGAATTTTCACTATAACCTTTTTTTTCTGCGATGTTTCAGAAGCGAAAAACAAAACCATTTGAGAAGACATCGTGCTGAACCTTGGGTCCGAATTTTAGAGCTTTTCACGCAATATTTTCAGAGCTATGATCTAAGGAAGTTGGTCTTTTTACAGACTCCTAAATTACATTCCAAACAGGTGACCTGGGGAAAATCATCATAGCTTTCTCTCTGAGCAGCGGATTGAAATTTCATAAGAAGTTACAGAAAGAGGACAGACTGTAGTTTCATGTAGATACTTTTCGAAGCCAAAGGTCGAAACAGTGATTCGTGGCATGTCATACATGTTCGCTCTACTAAACTAGTCTATAATGAAGTCATTGTCGGAGATTTCACATAACTCTTCCTTCGAGAATCCAATTTGGTTCAGATTGGTGGTATTAGAAAAAAGAGCAAAAGGGCTTTGTTACAGTTGTGATAGAAAATACACTAAAGATCATAAGTGTGTTGAGAAGAAATTATTCTACATACATTGTGAAGAGGAAGAAGAAAAGGAGCAAGAAAGGTCAAAAGAAGAGGATATACTCCAGGAACAAAGCCTAGATAAAGAAGAAATGAATCCGACCATATCTTCTAATGCATTGGCAGGAATTATCACTCCTCAAACAATCAAGATAGAAGGACAAATCAAGAAGAAAAAGGTAATAGTGTTGATTGATTCAGGAAGTACCCATAATTTTATTCATTGTAAGGTAGCAAAAGAATTGAATTGCTTCTTATATCGAACACCAGAGTGTCAAGTGATGGTTACAAATGGAGGAACAATAAATTGCTCTAGAAAGTGCCATAATATCAAGCTATCAATGGCAGAATATGTATTGACTAGCCTAATGCTTTCCATTCCAATGGGAGGTGTTGATGTTGTACTAGGAGTCCAATGGCTACAATCCTTGGGTACAATAGCTTTTAATTTTCAAGAACTTTTCATGAAATTTTTCGTGCAAGGAAATGAAGTTGAATTAAGGGGTATTGCAGGGAAACTGGGAAAGATAATTAGCTCTAATGGTATGACAAAGATTCTAAAAAAGGAACAAAGGGGTGTAATTGCACAATTATGTTCGCTAGATGTTTCCACATTGCAATCATCTATTTCTCCAGATCTCCAAAAAGTCTTGGACAATCATTCCAAGGTATTTGAGACTCCCAAAGGTCTCCCACCTATTCATGATCATGATCATGTTATTCATTTGATTCCAGGAAGTGTTCCTCCAAACATCGGGCTGTACAGATATCCCTATGCCCAAAAGAGTGAAATTGAACGTATGGTTGCAGAATTGCTAGAAGCTGGTATAATTCAACTGAGTCAAAGTTATTTCTCTACTCCAGTAGTATTAGTGCACAAGAAGGATGGATCATGGCACATGTGTCCGGATTATAGGGAGCCCAACAAGCTCACTATTAAAGATATTTTTCCCATTCCCGTCGATGATGAATTACTAGATGAATTGCATGGATCAATTTACTTCACTAAGTTGGATATTCATTCAAGATATCATCAAATCAGAATGAAGACTGAAGACATTCCAAAAACAGCATTTAGAACTCCTGAGGGTCATTATGAATATTTGGTCATTCCTTTTGGCCTTACCAATGCACCTTCAACATTTCAAGGTTTGATGAATTCCATTTTCAAACCATTCCTTAGAAAATTTGCATTAGTATTTTTTGATGATATACTAATCTACAACAAGTCTTGGAAGGATCATGTTGAACATGTTGACAGGGTGCTACAACTATTGGAGGAGAAACAATTGTATGCAAAAAGATCCGAATGTTTCTTTGGAGTAAAAGAGGTGGAATATCTGGGTCATATTGTATCTCACAAAGGAGTTAAGGTAGACCCTAGCAAAATTAAAGCCATTAAGGAATGGAAATCCCCACATCCATAAAGCAAATGCGAGGATTTCTCGGGTTGACAGGGTATTATCGCAAGTTTGTTAAGAATTATGGGAGAATAGCAGCACCTCTAACAACATTATTGAAGAAAGATGCATTTTCATGGACTCCAGAAGCAACAAAGGCCTTCAAACATCTTAAAGAGGCAATGTGCCAAGCACCGGTCTTAGCCACACTGGACTTCACAAAAACATTTATTGTGGAATGTGATGCTTCAGGAAATGGAATTGGTGTTGTTTTAATGCAAGATGAAAGACCCATCACTTTTGAAAGTCGTCCAATCAAGGGAAGGTTTTTACACAAAGCTATTTATGAGAACGAAATGTTGGCAATACTCCATGCACTTAGGAAATGGTGACCCTACCTAATGAGAAGACACTTCAAGGTAAAAACGGATCATGATAGCCTTAAATACTTTTTAGAACAAAGATTATCCTCTGAAGAGCAACAAAAGTGGGTCACAAAGATGTTGGGTTATGACTTTGAAATCATCTACAAAAAAGGGAAGCAAAATGTGGTGGCAGATGCACTCTCAAGAAAGGATGAGGATGTGGAAGCATTGTTGTGCGCCATTTCTATTATCCAACCAGATTGGATAAATGAAGAAAGGGAGGAATGGAAGAATGACGAAGAAGTGTGGGCAGTTATTCGAAACTTACAACAAGATTCTAGTACGTCTGATACATTTAGTTGGAAAAATGATTCTTTATGGTACAAAGATCGCTTATACCTCTGTAAGAATTCCCAACTAAAACAAAATATTCTTATGGAATTTCACACTTCTCCCTTAGGAGGGCACTCAGGATTTTTAAAAACTTACCACAGGGTTAAGAAGGAATTTTTTTAGGATGGTCTTAAATTGGATATTCAAAAATTTGTGGTGGAATGTTTGGTTTGCCAACAAAATAAAGTTGAAACAATTAAGAAACCGGGTCTATTACAACCTTTATCCATTCCAAGCCAACGTTGGGAGGAGGTTTCAATATATTTTATCACAGGTTTACCCAAGTCTGAGGGAAAGAGTGTCATCATGGTGGTAGTTGACAGACTTACCAAGTATCCATACTTTTGTGCATTATCACATCCATTTAAAGCTAGTACAGTTTCTACTGCATTTATGGAAACAATTCAAAAGCTACATGGAAACCCAAAGATTATTGGAAGTGACAGAGATCTCATTTTCACTGGAATTTTTGGATAGAATTATTTTCTTGTCTTGATACTCAGTTAGCTCATAGCTCATCTTATCATCCTCAATCTGATGGGCAAACTGAGATAGTAAACAAATTTTTGGAAGGATATCTTCATTGCTTTGTATCTAATAAACAAACACAATGGGTCAAATGCTTGCCTCTAGCTGAATGATGGTATAACACTTCCTTCCATACAACAACAAAAATGACCCCATTTATGACACTTTGTGGATATCAACCACCATCCATCACATCATATTTAAGAGAAAATTCTAAGGTTCAAGCAGTGGAACATCACATCGAACATCAACAACAAGTCCTCCAACTCTTAAAGGATAACCTCATGTTGGCACAGAATAGAATGAAGCAATAGGCAAATCAACATCGCAGCGAAAGAAGTTTTGATGTAGGTGATTGGGTATTCCTACGGCTACAACAATATCAGAAAATGTCCCTCAAGCAAGCTAAGAAGGATGATAAATTATCACCAAAGTATTATGGTCCGTACAAGGTGTTGCAGAAGATTGGTACTATGGCATACAAATTGGAGCTTCCTGCAACTTCTCGATTGCACCCAGTTTTCCATGTTTCATGTTTAAAGAAGGTTATAGGCGACAAGCTCCCAGTTCAAACAATATTGCCAGAACTCGACAAGGAAGGAAAAATTATATTGGAACCGGAAGCAGTCACTGAAACAAGAACTCGACAGCTACGAAATCGATCAATTTCAGAGAATCTTATCAAGTGGAAGAACTTATCTGCTGAGGATTCCACATGGCAGGATGAGAATTTTATACAGAAGCATCCAGAACTACTCAAGCATTGAGGACAACGCTTTTTTGAAGGAGAGGGGCATGTTGGGTCCCTATAATACTAGTGATTACCCCATTACTATTGTAGTTGCATCCCTTATTAATATTGTTGTGCCCCTATTGCCCCCATATTGTTATTATTGTGCCCCATAGAATCCCTCTATTGTTATTTTTGTGGCTTTATATTATTATTGTTAGGTCGGATGGGTTATATTGTGACTCCTTAGACTCCTATATATAGAAAGGAGGTTTTTTCATTTGAATCATCCAAGAATTTTTCATTTATGTAATGTAAAGGAGGTTGCCCCCTCGAAGAGGCTGAATTCTAAAGTGTTGATCTATATTTTCTATCTTTTCTTGAGCTAGTTGCATAACAATATTCCACATAACAAAAGGAGTCTCCTTTCCATGTAAATTCAAGACTATGTGGTCTCTCGCACCCTTCAAGATGATTCTCCTAGCTTTTTCAATATCCTTCTTCCACTGGGTTAGCTATTTTTTATCTAATATTGTTGGTTTTGGAATGACAGTTTTGGTGTACTCCAACACTCCATTATCATTGAGTACAACTTCCATCATGTCCTTCCAAGATATGAAATTATAGGTTCTGTCTAAGGTGTAATTGAATCTTAATCCATTGAAAGACATTTTCCCACACGAAAGAAAAACAACTTCACTAAATTTACAAATTGAAATATCTGAAGGAGAAGCTTTATTGACTCATTTTTGTTGTGATTTTGAGCTTTGATAGCATGTATAAATTAATATAAATTTTCGACTACTCATGAATTTGAACTAAAAACAAGAGATTACAAATTTCCTCTACTATTCCATGGAATGTAAAGAACAATTTAGAAATAGATGTAATTACATGAAACCATCAAAATCACACGAACATAATGATTTACAGGTGAACCCAGCTCAGAAAAACCCCTCCACTACTTTTCATTAAGAATATGAGAATGAGAAACTATTACAATGTCTGGCTTCAATCCTGAAGCACAACTTGCACTATAAACCTGTTCTCTTATTAATAGTCTTGCTTTGACCAACACTTAACCAATTAAAGGCCCCAACTTCCTCCTATTTCCTGGCATAATTAAGGAGAAATTAGGCTCTTAAATAATAAGGGAATTATGTATTTCCTTGCCCAAATCCCAAGGACTTGATCACCTACATTAATTCCAAGCATGTACACTCAACCAATATACAGTTGATAATTACAACATGTCTTTTGCTCCACTCCAACTAGGCAATTCAAAGTTCATGCTTGTTTGGGCTATTTTTAGTTGATTGACTAGTTTAAATGAGGGATCATTGAGTTAACAATGGTTCTACTACTCAACTAACCTTCAACTAACTGAAGTAGCTACTTGAGCTTAGTTAATTGAATTCAACTGAAAAAACTAAACAAGATTGCTAAATTTTAGCAATCACTACATGAAAAATTCTACTCCAAGCCTATAACTCAAATTTACTGATCTAACTAGTATACAAGGCCACGTCATATAAGTTAACTGCAATCCAAGTCATCTCGCTGATGTGGAAAATCAAATTACTCAATTTGACTAAGGCACAAGTCAAATTGAGCCTTTCTTGCTATAATTTCTAACAATCGACATATATCAACCACATTTACTAATGTCGTTGTGCTAGTTGACGGCCAATATGCATGAAGAGAAATAGTAGATGATTATTGTTAATACTATTAATATTATCAACAATAGGTGATTATTGTTAATATTGTTATTTTTATTAATACAATCAATAGTCAACTCTAGTAATGTTAATATTATTACTAAACATTTTAATAGAATGACTATGACCAATCAAGGTTGACCTTGACTGATTTTTCTCAACCATGGTTGAATATAATTGAATATGGTCAATGACTAAGGATGACTATGAATGTACAAGGTTGACTATTGTTGAATATGGTAAGCATAGTGTTGGCCAAGTTAGAACATGGTAAGCTATTAATAATATATTCAACAATAATATAGTGAATATTATATGATAATAATAACATACTCACCTTAGTAGTATTATTATTGAGCCCCAAGCATTAGCTCAACTTGTCAAAGCAGTGCCTCGCCATACAGGGGGTCACAAGGTCGCATCTACCCGAAAGCACTTGGGATCAGGTCAGTACATAGGTTGCGAGGATGTGATCCCCCTTCGAGGTCGATCTACCGAGATTTACTGTGGACATAGTGGGTAGCCTATGAACCAACCGAAAAAAAGAAAAAGAAAAAAAAAGTATTATTATTATTATTATTATTAGGCAACTTTATTAATATTAATATTAAACAATTTTAAATCTTAACTGTGACCAATCAAGGTTGACCTTGGTTGCCTAAGGTTGACAATGGTTGAAATTAGACAACCATGGTTGAATATAATTGAATATGGCTAGTATTCAAGTCAAACTTATTATTATTATTATTAATGTTATAGTGTTGACCAAGTTTGATCATGGTCAACTATTAATATTATATTCAATCATATAATGATAATAATAATATAATCAACCTTATTATTATTATTATTATTCAACTTTATTAATATTAATATTATTATTATTAAACATTTTAAAATCTTGATTGTGAGTGACTAAGGATGATCTTAGATGATTAAGGTTGACAATGTTTGACTTTGGTCAACTATGATTGACTATAATTTAATATGGTCGAGTTATGTTGTTTTAGGACAACTATGAGTGGACAATGTTGACTATTGTTAACTATCATACACATAGAGTTTTCCAAGTTTGATCATGATCAACAATTTAAACAATGGCCATGAAGGTTGACTTTGTCTCATTATGTTTGACTAATTTGGTCGACTATGTTTGACTAAAGTTGAAGAATGATGACTATGAAGCATCATCAAGCATAGTCAGCCAAATTAGTAAATGTATTTAACTAGTTTTGTAATGTTCCATTGCAACATTGGATAAATTACAATGTATTGTAGCATTGCGACAATGTTTGTCACATTGTGACGTTGGATAGATTTTTGTACCATTCTAATGTCATAGTATTATTACTATTTTTATTATTCAACTTTATTAATATTAATATTAATATTGATATTATTAAACATTTATTGATGCAGGAGCATTCAACTCAGAAGAATCATTGTATTTTAGTAGACATGGGGGGGGGGGGGGGTGTCTTGTGTTTTAAGGAAGTTTCTTTCCTAAGTGTTGAATTAATGTAATTATTAAGGTTTTGAGTGATAGAAGCTAGAATAGAGATTTAATTAGGTATTTTGAGGCATATTTGTAAATGTTCTCGAATGTAGGAGAACATGAGAGATTTAGGATAGCTGAAATATTTGAGCACCAATTCTAAAACTTAGACTAGGAGTTAGTTCATGATTTGTGGATTAAAAAGGATCCTTAGGGATAAAGATGACATTTAGGATTTTGTTGAGAAGTTTATGGATCTAGACCAGGAATTGGTTATAGAATCTTTTTGTATAAATGTAAGCCAAAAAGGGAGAGAAAAAGTTAGTCAAGATAGATAGTTAGTTAAGTTAACTAGTTAGAAGTTGTGAGTTAGAGGTTTGATTGTAAGCCTACGAGCAGGTAGGAAAACAGAGGCCACTGATACTGGAGATCAGGCCAAGGAGAGATTTCCTGTTTCAATACCTATTTATTAATACAAATAGCTTGATTCTGAGTTTATGTGTGTGTATGGAGTAATTGATTTATAATCTGTGTGTGAACTAGAGCAAGTTCTATGTAACAAAGGTTGCAGGTGGAGTTCGAGAATAAAACAGAGAAGAAGAATGATATGAAGGATCATAATGGATCACTTGAATAATTTCAAAGGATGACAGTCGAGATTCAGGAGTAGCTGTGTTAGGAGCATGCATAGTTAAATCAAGAGGGAGTTGTGTTCCAGGACAACTAAATACTGAAACCCAGAAGTAAACCCGAAACCACAGAGAACTTTGAGAAACCATGTAAAGGTCAAAAAAATGAAGTGGAAATGAACGGGAACCGTCGGATCCTTGAGATCGATGGATATTAAAGTTAGAAGAAAATGGTGGAGGAATATATCTGGATTGTTAGATCGATAGTGACAACAACTGTGGGGGATAGGAGTGTTCGAATGTCTTGATCATGGCTAAAGTCCCGCACTCGATCCTAGCCATCGATCTCATTTTTAAATGCTTACGTCACAGTCAACTGCGAGGGCTAAGTTGTTTGGTAATCCATGTGCTAGTTGAAGACCTGCAAGTCGTACATTTGATGACCGCGTATATCCAACGGATATCAAGTCATAATGTGATCAGACATTAATCTTAGAACAGACCCAAACATTTAGAGATTAAGGATTTATAATCCTTATCAATTCCCTGGATCAAGTGTGCCTTGATCAAACGGTGGAGGATCACCGTTTAGGTTGGTTGATCGAGTGTATCATTAACCATCGGATTGGGTAGCAGGTTAATGGTAGATATTGAAGCCGATAGGATTTGGGCCTGAGTGGACCCAAGAAGTTTATGGACGTGAGTTTAAGTTTGTTTGAGTTTCGGAGGATGAATGGAAATCACATAGCAGCCGTTGATATGAGGAAGTGAAATCGATAGCGGAGGATGAATGCGATAAAGGTAGAGCGTCGGGAAATGTACAAAGACTGTGGAAAAAGTGGAAAGGTAAGGTTAAATGTGGTTTATGTATATTTCTATCATATGAGGTTATTATAGAAATAAAGCGGACTAATGGTAATTAACCACGGTATGATTAGTGTTGAGTAAATCTGAGACTAGTGTAAGAGGGTATGGTTAATATGCGTGGGTTTAAGAATTAACCAAATTTTATGAGGGTTGAATAAGATTCCACTGGAGAGGTCAATTAAGGTTTAGACTATTGAATAGACTTTGAAACATTTCCGCATGAGATTTTATTAAGGGGCCTTAAACCTTAATTTATGAAGGTTTGACTAGGAAGGGTAATTGAAATTGCTGGGCTAAAAGAGATTATCCATTTTATATGCATACTGTGGGTATTGTTGACTTATGTTGGCATCATTTTGGTATCAGAGTAGAATTGTGGTTGAAACATTTGGTATTAGAGCAACACAAAGAAATTCTGTGTGAAAATTTATTTGAAAATAATTTAGAACAGAGTTATGTTTTAAGATGTGTATGCAGGCAAGAAGTGATCAGATTTTAATCTGACAACCAGTAGGCACACAGAGATAAAGTATAGCAGAATATTGGGATAACTTACAGATGCAAAGAAACAAAGGAAAATCCATTCAAAGTGTAGGTGAATGGTAGAACAAGATCATGCAGAGGTCTTGAAGGTGAGATGATATGTTTTGTTTTAATTTGATTTGATGCTTGTAGAGTTTGTGGTATTTATATTGATTCACAGGTAGTAGCATAAGAAGGTGAGAAGATTGCAGCAACCTAGAGCAAGGAGAGCTCAATTGGTCCCAGAGAAAATAACCAGAGAGATGCTAAAAGACTGAGCTCAAAGGAGAAAATCTTAGTGAGGCATATGTCGCAAGAAGGAGACTTGTTTCTGCAGGGGTTTTGCTGTAGCTCGCAAAGGCAATTCCACAGAGGATGTGGGTAGAATTTCTAAGTAATAAAGGAAGCTGATAAGACTTTCTAACTGAAAGAAGAGGTGGTTAAAACTTAGTATTTCATTGCGATTGAAATACAAGATGAAATTTGTGTTCTTAGAATATGCAAATGAGATGAAGCTTAGACAGAGTAGAAAGAAGTGCTCAAAAGAGGTTCTAGAGATAGAAAACCAAGGGCTTGCCAAAAGACCAAGTACAAAGGAAAGCTTGGTGAGGTAAGTGGCAACAGGGAGGACTTGTCGTTGCAAAGGCTTTAATGTAGCTCAAAGTAAGTGAGTAAGGAGCTCATGAAGATAGAGAAGGAGAAAATGACTACTAATAGTCATAAAAGAGGTTCTGAGGAAAACTACAGCAGAAGAAAAGTGAAGAAGGAGGATGCCGAGGTAAATGGAAAGAGAATGAGTCAAGAGGAAATTTACAAAGAGATTGTTTAAATGAAAGAACAACTTGATGCATGAAGGAGGATACTAGAGGAAAACCAAAGACTAGGTTGGGTATTAAAGAAGAAGCATGTGAAGTGGCATAAGCTACAGAGAAGGATACAACATAAGCAAGTAAAGTGGCTGATGGAAAAATGGAGAGAGGCTGAGTTGGAAATGGAAGTTTCTATTTATGAACCAGAGCAGGGTGAAGTTTTGGGTCAAGAAGAAGGAGTTACTGATGATTTTCTGAACTATTGGACAAATGTAGACCAACAGAAGAATGTAAAACCTCATATTGTTGAATCTAATAATTTGGATGTGATTACAGGTTTTGCAGAGGATGAGCAATATTTTGAAGATGTCAAAAGTGTGGAAGAATATCTTTTAGAAGATAAAAAATTTGAAGTAAAGAATGATGGAGAATGTCTCTTGAATGAGAAAAGCAGTGAATTATTGCAGCAGAAAGAATTTAGTAATACATTGATGTTTGAAGTTGTGAAAAAATAGGAAAAATTTCTTCTGAAAGGAGATGAAATTCAGTCTGAAGAACTAATATGTGAAGGAATAGTTGAGACTGTTGAACCTTGTAATTTTCAAACCGATAATTTGTGTATAAATGCAGGAATCATAAGTAGTGATGAAGTACTTATGAAGCGTCACAGAGAAATTGAGTTGCTAGAGTATTTGCTGGGAAATTCAGAGCATGACAATGTGATTACAAAGGAAGGAGTTCACTACAGTGGAAAAGAGCCAAAAGAATTCATTAGAGCAGATGATATGGAGGGGAGACTAACTGATAGTCTTGAGAGTACATTAGAGAATTCTTTAGAAAATTATTTAAAGAGGTTGAATCAGCATATTGATGTTCTGATGGAAGAGGAGAAATCAAAGCAGCATACTGAGGTGTTGCCAAAGGAAGAAGAGGCACTGAGGCCTTATGTTTTTTATTTAAATAATTATTTTATGAGTGCAAGGTTAGTTGTATATGCTGGAGGAAATTCACCACAGATGATCAACCAAGTAAAAATGAAAGAGGAAGATTCTGTGGAAGAATTTAATCCATGGAACAGAGATGTTCAATTGCTGGAGAGAATATTGGAATGTTAGGATTCAATACAAAAAGAGATAATCATGGAAGAGGGCAAGGATGAAAGGGAGGCAGTAAGAATAAGGAGAAAAAGAGTAAGAGTAAGAATTCGACAACTTCAAAGAGAAGAACAACAATTTGAAGAGTTAGTGGACAACAACGACAACCTGAAACAAAGAGGAAAAGGTAGAAGTAAGTGGCAAAGTATGGACCAGTCCAACGATGTGCTGGAAATGGAGATTGAGGAATTATGGTAGTTGATGATGGAACAATCCATATGGAGGAGACTGACAACAGTAGGAAGGATGATCAATCAGAACTTGAACCTAATTGACAAGGAGAGGAAGATGAAACAGAAAACATGAGACATATAGCATCAACAAAGGTGCAGAGCATTCAGAAAACTACAAACTAATGTTTGGGACCCTGGAGGTTTTCTATCAACATATGAAGACACATGATGAAGAGATCATGAATGTTTTCTACTTTTGGATTCTGATGCAGGAGCATTCAACTCAGAAGAATCATTGTATTTTAGTAGACATAGGGGGGCCTTGTGTTTTACGAAGTTGGGCCTTGTGTTTTAAGGAAGTTGGTTTTCTAAGTGTTGAATTAATGTTCTCGAATGTAGGAGAACATGAGAGATTTAGGATAGTTGAAAGATTTTAGAATTAATTGTAAAACTTAGATTAGGAGTTAGTTCATGATTTGTGGATTAAAGAGGATCCTTAGGGATAAAGATGAGATTTTAGGATTTTTTTGGGAAGTTTATGGATCTAAACAAGGAATTGGCTATAGAATCATTTTGTATAAATGTAAGCCAAAAAGGGAGAGAAAACGTTAGTCAAGTTAGCTAGTTAGAGGTTTGATTGTAAGCCTACGAGCAGGTAGGAAATAGAGGCCACTGATACTAAAGATCAAGCCAAGGAGAGAGCTCCTATGTAAATACCTGTTTATTAATACAAACAACTCAAATCTAAGTTTATGTGTGTGTATGGAGTAATTGAGTTATAATCCGTGTGTGAACTAGAGTAAGTTCTATGTAACAGAGGTTGCAAGGTGGAGTTCAAGAATAACACAAAGAAGAAGAGTGATATGAAGGATCATAACAGATCGCTTGAATCCATTGAAAGGATCATAGTCAAGATTCAAGAGTGGCTATGTTAAGAGCACGTAGAGTTAAATCAAGAGGGAGTTGGGTTGCAAGACAACTAAATACTGAAACCCTGAAGTAAACCTGAAGCCACAGAGAACTTTGACAAACCATGTAAAGGTAAAAGAAATGAAGTGACGATGAACGGGAATCGTCGAATCCTTGAGATCAACATATATTAAAGTCAAAATAAAATGGCGGAGGAATAGATCTACATCGTCAGATCGACAGTGACAACAACTACGGGGGATAGGAGTGTTCGGATGTCTTGATCGTGGCTGAAGTCCTGCACTCGATCCTAACCATTGTTCTCATTTTCAAATGCTTACGTTAGAGTCCACTGTGGGTGCTAAGCTATTTGGTAAACCGTGTGCTAATTGAATACCCGTAGGTCGTAGATTTGATGACCTCATATATCCAACAAATATCGAGTCATAAAGTGATTGGACATTAATCTCATAACGAACCTGAAAATTTATAAATTAAGGATTTATAATCCTTATCAGCTCCGTAAGGGTAGGTAAACGTCATGCAAGATTCCTATGCGATATCGCTACTGACCATTGGATCAAGTGTACCTTGATCAAACGGTGGAGGATCACCGATTAGGTTGGTTGATTGGGTGTATCATCAACCGTCAGATTGGGTAGCAGATTAACAACAGAGATTGAAGCTTATAGGAATTAGGCCTGAGCAGACCTGAGAAGTTTATGGATGTGAGTTTAATTTTATTTGAGTTCCAGAGGATGAATGGAAATCGCACAACAACTATTGATCTGAGGAAGTGAAATCGACAATGGAGGATGAATGCGATAAAGGTAGAGTGTCAGGAAATGTGCAAAGACTGTGGAAAAAGTGGAAAGGTAAAGTTAAATGCGGTTTATCTATATTTCTGTTATATGAGGTTATAATAGAAATAAAGCGGATTAAGGGCAATTAACCATGGTATGATTAGTGTTGAGTAAATTTGAGACCAAAGTTAATATGCGAGGGTTTAAGAATTAACCAAAATTTATGAGGGTTGAATAAGATTCCATTGGAGAGGTTAATTAATGTTTATACTATTAAATACTTTGAAACATTTTTGCATGAGATTTTATTAAGGGGCCTTAAACCTTAATTTATGAACGTTTGACTAGGCAGGGTAATTGAAATTCCTCGGATAAATGAGATTATGCATTTTATATGCATACTTGTGGGTATTGTCAGCTTAGGTTGGCATCATTTATAATCCTTGATTCTGTGACCAAGGATGATGTTAGTTGACAAAGGTTGACAACATTTGACTTTGGTCAGCCATGGTCGACTATAATTGAATATGGTTGAGTTATGTTGAATAAGGAAAACTATGAGTGAATAAGGTTAAGTATTGTTAAATATGGTAAACATAGGGTTAACTAAGTTTGGTCATGATCAAATATTTAAATATTGACTATGAAGGTCGACTTTCTTTGACTATTTTTTACTAATGTGGTTGACTATGCTTGACTATTAATATTAATCAATATTAATAATGGGTGATAATGTTTGACCAAGTTTGAAGAGTGTTAACTGGCAAACATATTCAAGTATAGTCAACCACCTTAGTAAATGTGGTTAACTAATTTTGTAATGTCACAGTGTGACATTGGATAAATTGCAATTTAATGTAACATTGTGACAATGTTTGTCACATTACAACATTGGATAGATTTCTATATTGTTCCAACATCAAAATATTATTATTATTATTAGTTAACTTTATTAATATTAATATGGATATTATTAAACATTTTAAAGTCTTGATTTTGACCAACAAATGATGACCTTAGCTGACTAAGGTTGATAATTTTTTATTTTGTCAACCATGGTTGACTATAATTCAATGTCGTTGAGTTATGTTAATTGAGGATTTCTATGAGTGAACAAGGTTTAGTATTTTTAAATATGGTAATGTAGGATTAACCAAGTTTGATCATTGGCAACTGCTTAGACATTTACTATAAATGTTGACTTTCTTTAACTAATGTGGTTGACTATGCCTCACTATTAATATTAATCAATAACAATAATAAGTGATTATGTTTGGCCAAAGTTGAAGAGTGTTGACTATCAAACTTAGTCAAGCATAGTCACCACATTAGTAAATGTGGTTGACTAATTTTGTAATATTGTAGTGTGACATTAGATAATTGCAACACAATGTAGCATTGTGATAATGTTTGCCACATTGTGACATTGGGTAGGTTTTTTGTACCATTCCAATGTCACAATATTAGTATCGATAATAAAATTATTATTAGTCAACTTTATTAATATTAATATTGATATTATTAAACATTTTTAAATCTTGATTGTGACTAACCAAAGATGACCTTAGTTGACAAAGGTTGATAATGTTTGACTTTGGTCAACCACAACTGACTATAATGGAATATGCTTGATTTATGTTGACTAGGATGACTATGAGTGAACAAGGTTGAGTATTGTTAAATATTATCAACATAGGGTTGACCAAGTTTGATCATGGTCAACTATTTAAACATTAACTATAAAACATGACTTTATTTGACTATGTTTGATTACAAATCTTAATAAATAAAATAATAGGCAATTATGTTTGACTAAAGTTGAAGAGTGTTAACTGTCAAACATAGTTAAACATAGTCAACCACATTAGTAAATGTGATTGATTAATTTCATAATGACGCATTGCAACATTGAATAAATTGTAATGTAATGTAACATTATGAAAATGTTTTTCACATTGTCACGTTGGATAGATTTATCTACCATTCCAACATTGTAATATTAATATTAATATTATTAAACATTTTTAAATCTTGATTCTGACCAACCAAGGATGACCTTAGTTGACTAAGGTTCACAATGTTGGACTTTGGTCAACCATGGTTGGCTATAATTGAATATGGTTCATCATGGCTACATTATAGTTGACCATGTGTGACTATTGTTAAACATCATTGACTATGTTTTGACTGTCATTGATTATGTTTAAGAATTATATGACTGTGATTGACAAAGATTAACTATAGTTATCAATGTTCACCATCTTTAAACATCACTAACTATATTTTGACTATGACATACAATGGTTAATGATTATATGACTATGGTTAACCATGATTTTACTATGATTAGTCATTAGTTAACTATTGTTTGAATATGTTCAGTATTAGTATTAATGTAATTACTTATATCTTATTAATAACATTAAAAATAATATTATTAACATTAATAATATTATTGCTCTAAAAAATATTAATTTGTGTTAATGATATTATTAATAATAATGTTTTTAATATTAGTGTGAATATTATTGTTGTTATTATATTAATGACATGCATTAATATTAATGTTATTAAATGTAAACTGATACAAAATGTAATACATTATTATTAAGATTATTGTTTACCAACTCATATATAATTATAAACATTAAATTTTATTATTACATCGAAAATATAATAATAATAATTCTAAAAAATCATTAATTAAATTAAATTTTTTCCCTCATATATGTTATTTTATGCTCATATATCTTTATTTTATGTTCATATATCTTTACAATTAGAGTTCGCAGATTGCTTGACATTGAGTTTGAAGGCCATTAGGCACACCTTGATGGAATAGGAATAGGAGTGCCGCGAAGACACTGACAATTTTAATCTCTTCTAGGTTTTTCACAGCCGCACTCTTATGGCTACGATAGCTTTAATTCACTTAATGGAAAAATATAAAATTGTAGTAAAATCTGAGAAAAATATATAGCCAATTAAAAAAATAAACAATGATAAAATGAATGTTATTTAACAATAACCCTTAGTCTTGGATTTAACAGAGATAAAATTACACATCTGCTATTGTTAAAGTTGTATGTTCAGGACAAGTTACATAGCTTTATTGAATTTACCAACAAAATGAATTAAACATTCCAATGCCAAAACCTGGTAAGTTAAAAAAGTTTTGTAACCCTCCATGTTCAATGATCAATCTCTTTCATATATTCATATGAGAGTCTATGCATTCCAGAAAAATGTTGAACAAAATACACAACAATAAAGGTTGAATAGTGGGTGTGTTGAATAAAGAGAGGCATATGCCAAATTGTCCATAGTTGTCACTTGCATTAAATTTTATTAGGGTGTAAATAGGTCATAAGATACTTGCCAATATTCTTTAGTGATTGATAAATAAATGCAAAATCATAGTGATTGCCCACCTCCATTTCTGACCATGAGGAAGAAGAGTATCCCCGTTATCGGTGAAGATTCTTTGACCTCAAAAAATGCTAGCAAACTGTGATCAGCAATCTGTGATCATGGGCAATATTAGTAAAGAGAAAATGACTATTACAAAGTTGAATTATACTCCAACTACGATGCAAGGAACAACCCTAAGAAACAAAGGAGGGGCATAAACTTAGTGCATATGGTTGCCAAATAGTCAACAACATCAACAAACCTTAAAAGTTAAAACTTAAAACTCTTATGTTGAGATATTAATTTTACTTTCGGTTAGGCGTCACGAATTTAATTCCATTTTTTATTAGGTGTTATAGTCATTTTTTATTCTTTTGAGTTTAGTTGAGTTTAAGTTCAATCTCAATGTAGTTATTTATTGTTGATGTCTCCACTGTAATTATATTTAACTGATTTTAAATATTGAGAAGAGTTTGTTGGAGAATCTAATTCCAACTACCTGTTAGGTGTCGAAATAGTCCCTCCAAGTGTCCTAGTTCAGTTTCACTTACTCCAATTTAAGTAAAGTTTAACTCCAGTCATTTATTACTGATGTTTCCAATATAATCTTATTTAAGTGATTTGTAATACTGAAAAGAGAAACTCCTCTGCGCTATCATTTTGTTCTCTCTTTTTTTTTCATGGTATCAAGCTTAAACTGCATAAGACTCTTTGACAGAGCAACACAGATCAGAGAAGCTTGCATAAGACTCCTTCATAGAGAACAGGCTAGCCAGCATAAGACTCTTTCATAGAGCAGCAAAAGTTTGAAGAAGCCTGAGAGAAGCAAAAGTTTGAAAAAGCCTGCGAAAAAGTAGCAAGAGAATCAAGAAATCAGCGCCCGGGAAAGCGACTGAAAAGAGTTCAACTCAAAATCAGAATTTTTTTTCAAAATTTTTTATGAGGGGAAGCTCTACTAACACACCCTACACCATTGAAGACAACGTATTAATTCCCACACAAAGTACCAGAATTGTCTGTGTTACTTTTAACTCCAAAGCGGCTTCTGCTTATCCCACAAAGCATTACCCGTAATATTAAAAAAAAAAATAGCGTTCATGAGGCACGAGGGAACAATGGTCAATATGCACGAAGCGGATTGGTACAGCGATTTGCTGGAAAAGTCAAGCTACAAGGCGTAAATCATATTCGTCATTTTTTAATCTTTTAAACGAAGTATGGTACGATGAACAATGGCATCGTTTTTATACAGAGTCATTCGTTTCTTAGAAAAGACTAATATGTTGCATTAAAAAGGGGCATATGTGAATTCTTAAAGGCTCCGTGAGCATTATTTGTATGAGGACTTTGAAAGCATTATTTTAAGAATGCTCGTGTTATTTAAAAAATTGCTTACATTGAATTTTTGTCATGGTATGTTCTTGGATTGCTTTTCAAAAGGTCTTGTTTAAAAGACAGATTTCTTTCAAAACAATCGAAAATCAAATTTGTTTGTTAAAGACAAAGGGGATATTGTTCAAATTGAAGGGGTTTGTGATAGTTTTGTAAACTAAACATTGTTTTTTTAGATTTTAAAGACCTGTTATTTTTTTAAAGATGAATAGAGAAGCCACAGTCGCAAAGATATTTTTATAGCAAGAAACCACTAAGTTTGTAAGTCAATTTGTTTATTGAGCTACATTCTTTTAGCTCTAAACACATGGGAAAAGCCAAGAGGCTTCCCCTGGTTTTGAGATGCGAAGACAACCAAGGAGGCTTGGGATACTCTTAAGAGATGTTTTGGTGTAAGGGGGAGCATTGAAGTTGAAAATGAAGGTGGATCTACAACAACAAATATGCAATAAGATGAAAATTTTGTTGAATCCCACTGTGCACAGCCATGAAAATTCGTTGATTCTAGCAATGAAAATATGATAAATCCAACAGCAGAGCTTGCTGATGACAATTTGTTGAATCCAACAATAGAGATTGCTGATGAGAGTTTGGTGAAACCAGCAACAGAGCTCACTGATGACAATGAAACTACCATTGGAGCAGTTAATGCTATGATGAATCCAGTAATCAATATTGTTGATGTAAATTTTGATGAAGAAGAATTATTGGCTAATGATGAATGGTTGTAGGTGATGCAACAAAAAAATCGTATAGACAAGATGCAATTCATTGGGAAAATCCCAATTGTGTCAGTGGAAGACCGCCTGTTTGTAGTAGCACAGGTTAGTAAAGAAGTCGAAGAGAGAGAGACAGAAACAGAAGAAGAGGTAAAGAAGGAAGCCCACAAAGAGAAAATAGAAACAAAGGCAGAATCAAAACTGGAAGTGCAACAGAAGGAAGCTCTCATTACAGAGAAAACAGAACAAAGCCAATGTGGTTATGTAAATATTTTTAATTCTAACATTGATTTTTAGTGTGCAGGTACACAGAATGATTATGAAGAAGAGTTAAATTTCCTTGAAACATGGCTTGCAACACCATGCCTTGATGAACTCTACATAGAAGTTGTAGAAATGAATGTTGAAGACAACATGCATGATGAAGAAATTAATGAAATTTTCAGGTATTGGAGTCCTGAAGAGATGAAATTACATCATGGTCTTATGTTGCAGCAGATTCATGATGAAAAGCGCAATATAGAAGATAATATGTGGCAGCGCCCCACATACAAGTCATTTTTTGAAGAAGTCTAGGATATGCTTAAACAACTTGGAAGAATAAAAGACCTGCACCAGAAATGAAGAAACTGAGGTTTGAAGGATGGAACAAAGAGAAAAAATTGAAACAATTTAAAGGCTACAGAACCTGGAAGAAGAGAAGAAGAAAAGAAAATGTAGTTGAAGTCAATTTTTTTTTTAAATTGTACGCCTAGCTGAGACATAGACCAACAGACCTCTTAATTGAATTTTTATGTGGTTTTAATTAAGGGGCAGTCCTGGAGAATCTAATTCCAACCACTTATTAGGTGTCTAAACTGTCCTTCCAAGTATCCTAGTTCATTTTCACTTCATTTTATGTTGAGTTTAACTCCAGTCATTTACTACTAATGTTTCTAATGTAATCTCATTTAAGTGATTTGTAATACTGAGAAGAGAAAGTCCTCTTCTCTATCATTTTGTTCTCTTCAATTTTTGTAAAAGTTGTTCATTCCATTCTATTTTTTGAATTCATTCTTTGTCTATTTCTATCTCTGCATTCTTTTTCATGGTATCAGAGCATGAGGTTGCATAAGACTCCAAGGAGATTAGCATTTGAATCCTATTTAAGGACAAAGATTGAACGTTTGCAAAAGAGAACAAGAACCCAGTTGTGACCAAGCAAGTGAAAGCAAAAAAGCGAGTGAAAACAAAATGATCATTTGTTTTGTGTTTTGTGTTGTTTTTATACACTGCGAAATTTGAGCAATTTTTAAAAAATTCCATGAAGGGAGCCAAAGTAACACATCCTAAAAACCTTAAAGGCTCTTAGAACCCAGTATTATTAACGCAAATACAATGCACCAGAGTCGTGTTAGTCCAGCAAGAATTACCAACACCAAGCTCCACTTCAAGAACTCACGTTAATTCCTGTCGCTTACTCCATTCCTCACCTAACGTGGCTCCCTAACAATGCACAGTGCGTTATAGTGATATACGGTAAAGTACAAAAACAAACGATTTTTTTTTAAGTCAAAGTTAATGAGTCTTTCATTTTAAAAGGTTTTCATAAGTGAACGAGGGTTATGCATTTGTTATTAAAAATACATATTTTAAGTATTAAAAATATGGATTTGTTATTAAACAAAAAGAGGCTTTAGTAAAGATTTTTTTTTTTTTTTTTATAAACTTGAATTGGTAAAGGGTTAAGAGAAAATAGTGTGCTGCATTTTTTAAGAGTTTTTTTTTGAAGTCTTAAAAGGAGATTTCTGCATTTTTTTGTGGGAGATGTTTCTACTAGATTTGTCACAAACATCTACTTTTTTAGTAAAAACTTATGAATTATGGTCTTTACAAATGAATACATTTCTGCAAGCCCAAGCGTGTTGGGATATACTTTAGACAACCTATGTACAACTGACCCAGAAAGCATGGGAAACAATGACCAATAATCAGAGGAATGAAACTATTGAATTGACGAAGAAGGAACACATAGCCAAATGTTGGATACAAAACTCAGTCGATGACTCTATCTTTGACAAGCTTATTGACACATCAATAACAGAAGAAGCTTGTAATATTTTGAAAGTTGTGTATCAAGGTAATGATACAATGAAGACTGTTAAATTGTAGACATTGAGAGCTCAATTTGAAACGTTGGAGATGACTCACACAGAGAATGTGGACTAGTTCATGACTAGAGTCATGGGCATAGTCAATCAGATCAAACTTATTGGTGAAACAATTACAGATCGGAAGGTAGTTGAAAAATATCTTTGAAGCCTACCCAATAAATACAACATGGTTGTAACAACCATTCTGGAATCTAAACATTTTACAAATTTCTCAGTAGAACAGTTGACTGGATCACCTATGGCACATAAAAGAAGACTTAACTTTGCAAAAGATTCCATCGAACAAGCTTTGAAAGAACAAATCTCTCTTGGTAGAGGCAAAGGAAAAGGATATAGGGGAAACAACAAGTGATGCAAAGGAAAATCAAAACATCATCATGTTGTAGAGCAGTTGAGACCTTCACAAAACCAAACATGGAGAAGCAGAACATGGAGCAAATTGAATGTGCAATGTTATTACTATAAGAAATTTGGGCATTATGAACATGAATGCAAAAATAAATAGCGAGATCAGTAAAGAGGTAGTGTCCATCCATCCAACAATGAAGGAGAATCCCCTGAAGCAATGTTTCTTTCCTGCCATATTTCTAAATATAGTCAGAAAAAGGACCTTTGGTTGTTGGACAACAGTTGAAACAATCATATGACAGGTAACAAAAATATACTTTCTCACATTGATGCTTCCATAACATCTAAAATTACTCTTGGAGATTGTTCTCATATCAAAGCTGAAGGGAAAGGTACTATCCCTATTCTTACTAAACATAATAAACATAAATACATACCTGGCATTTATTATATTCCACATCTGAAGCATAACCTCATTAGTGTAGGTCAATTGATGGAACATGGGTATGATGTAATATTAATAGCAAAGATTGAAAAAACCAAGCATAGAATGTTTCCATTCACTCTTAGAAGTCGAAATATTTCACAATCTTTTTCTCACAATGTGTTAAGAATATATGAGTCTCGGCTATGGAATTATACGTATGGGGGCTGGGAATATTTCATTCAAGAGTCTAAGTCTGCTTTAGAAACATTGAGTGGTCATTGATCTCCCAATTATGAATGAAAAATATTGTAACTATGAAATCTATATTCTATCCAAGCATAAAAGAGATAGATTTCACACATCTTCCTCTAGAACAAAAGAGCCTTTAGAGGTAGTCCATACCGATATATGTGGCCCAATGCATACACATTCTAATGGTGGTAATCTTTATTTTATAACATTAATTTATGATTATAGAAGGAAGATATGGGTTTATTTTCTCAAAAATAAATCAGATACATTTTCAAGATTCAAAGAATTCAAAGAAAAAGTAGAAAAGTAGAGTGGAAAGCCTTTGAAAGTACTCAGATTCGACCAAGGATGAGAATACAAATCCAATGAATTCAAATCGTTTTGTCAACAACAAGGATTCATCATGCAAAAGATAACAAGATATTCTCCACAATTGGATGGAGTAGTAGAAAGGAAAACCCAGACAATCATGAATATGGGAAGATGTATGTCGCATGAGAAGAAGTTGTCTAATTAATGTTGAGCTAAAGTAGTTTTGACATCAATATATGTTATCAATAGATCTCTATCAACCAGTCTCGAAGATGGAGTACCTCAAGAAGCATGGAATGGTATGAAAGTAAATGTATCTCATTTTAGAAATTTTGGATCAATAGCACTTGCACATCTTCTTGAGAAGCTAAGAAAGGAGCTTGATGAGAGGAGTGAAAGATGTAATTTCGTACGCTATAGTGAAAAATCAAAGGCATATAGACTTTACAATCCAGTTACCAAGAAGTTTGTTTTAAGAATAAATGTTAAATTTTATGAAAATAAAGCTTGGTCTGATCATATTGATGAATATTTTAATCAACCTATCTATCTAGAACAACTACCAAGATTGTAGGTTCAAGAAGATCCATACCACTCTGAAAATGGTACATCTTCAAGCAGTGAATCCACTAGTGATTCAACATCTTCAGAAGACAATCAGAAAACAAGAAGCATCGGAGAAATATATGAGAAGGAGCATGGGTTTGATCGGTAGAATATGTTTGCCTTTATTTCATCTCAACCAACCTCTATAATGAATCAGTTAAAAAAAAACATTGGGTTGATGCAATGAACCAAGAAATTGTTGCCATAGAGAAGAAATAGACTTGGGAATTACTTGATCTCCCAAGAGATAAAACAAAAAATTGGTGTAAAATGGGTATATAAGACCAAGCTGAATGAAAAAAGAGAAATTGAGAAACATAAGGCAAGGTTGGTTGCCAAAGGATTCTTAGAAAAGATTGGTGTTGACTATGGAAAAACCTTTGCTCCAGTAGTAAAGTTAGACACTATCAGAACTATTTTGTCCACATGAGCTTAACACAAATGGAAAGTATATCAACTTGATGTAAAAACTAATTTCTTAAATGATATATTGTATGAGGAAGTTTATGTGAAGAAACCTCCTAGTTTTGAAGTTCCAAGACAGGAGCATAAGGTGTATAGATTGAAGAATGCCTTGTATGGCTTGAAACAAGCTCCAAGAGCTTTGGTACAATTGCATCGACACCTATCTCATCAAAAGTGGTCTTTATAGAATCAACCATGAGCCAACATTGTATACTAAAACTCAAGAAGGTAAAATTCTCATTGTATGCCTTTATGTTGATTAGCTTCTTTATACAGGAAATATCATGTTAGAGGACTTCAAAGTGGCAATGCATACATAGTTTGATATGACTGATCTAGGGGTCATGAAATACTTCTTAGGCATTGAAATTCAACAATCTGCTAATGAAATTTTTTTTTCTCAACAAAAATATGCCACTAACATTCTCCAAAAGTTCAGAATGACGAATTGCAAACTCGCTAATACACTGGTTGCTCAAGGCAGTAAGCTAAGCATATAAGATGCAACACCACTAGTTGATTCCACATTGTATAAAAGTCTAGTTGGTAGTTTGTTATATCTCACTGCAACTAGACCTGATATCATGTTTGTAGCTAGTTTTGTCTCTAGGTTTATGCTGTCATCCAAGATTTGTCATTGGAAGGTTGCAAAAAGGATCTTAAGATATATTGCAGAGACCCTAGACTATGGTTTTCTCTACACACATTCTGAAGATAACTCACTTTCAAGTTATACAAAAGTGATTATGCAGGCAGTTTAGATGATCACAAAATCACCTCAGTTTATGTTTTTCATCTTGGAACCAATCTAATTTCATAAGCATCTAAAAAACAACCAATAATTTCAATATATTTATCAGAGACGTAGTATGTAGCTGCCACTTTAGCAACTTGTCAAGTAGTGTGGCTAAGAAGATTGTTGGCAGATCTTTCAAATGTTCAGAAGGAGCCAACTCTGATTGACTGTGATAACAATTTTGTAATTTCTTTATCTAAATAACATATCTTTAACAAAAAAACAAGCACATTAACACACGTTTTCATTTCATCGGTGAGTTTGTCAATGATGGAGACATATTACTTGTTTTTTTTTGTACTAGAGATCAACTTGCATATATCTTCACAAAGCCTTTATGAAAAAATGTATTTAAATTTCAAAGAGAGAGGTAAGGCATTATAAGTACCACTACTTCTAACAATTGAGATTAGGAGAGGGTGTTGAGATATTAATCCCACTGTGTACTAGTTGTCATGATATTTAATTCCATTGTCGGCTAGGTGTCATAGTCGGTTTTGATTCTCTAGAGTTTAGTTGAGTTATAGTTCAGTCTCACTACAATAATTTATTGTTGACATCTCAATGTAATTCTACTTAACTAGTTTTTAATATTGAGAAGAGTTGTTTGCTCCATTCTAATTTTTGAGTCCATTATATGTCTATTTCTGCCTCTGCATTATTTGTCAATACTATGGTCCAAGTGTAATGTTAGAATTAACCTAAGTAAGAAGCAAAAGAAAGACATAAATTGGTCCAATGGACCAATTGTCATGTGAAGATTAACCGTAAGAAACAAAAGAAAGACGTCAATTGACTACACAAAATCCCCAACAATCACCAATATAAGTAAACCCTGAAAGATTAGTAGTCTAGGCATTTGATTTAATATTGTTGAAGAATGAGCCAACCCTAATGGCACAAGATTGTCTATCAAAAACTAAGAGCAATAAACATTAACACTAAGAGAATTTAGTACTTTCTGTGATATAGTTGAACACTAATCAAACACTAATGAAACTTCCTCCTATAAAGAAAGAAAATAAAAAAATAAATTCACCTCGACTTAAATAATTTCTGAGTATTAATGAAAATAAAACAACAATCATTTGGGCATTAGCCAATGTTATTCGACATCCAAAATATCATAGGGTTTAGATAATTCTGAGTACCAATGCAAATAAAACAACAATCACTCAGTCATTGGCCAATGTTATTCCACATCCAAAATATCATAGGGTTTAAATAATTGCTGAGTACCAATGCAAATAAAACAACAATCACTCAGCCATTGGCCAATGTTATTCCACATCCAAAATATCATTGGGTAAGATATGTTAATAGGATAGAAGTTATTATTTCTATAAAACCAATGCCCCAGCTGGTTTGAAGTGGACATGCAATCACGAATACAATCTTTCATGGTGGTTGAACAAGGCCACATAAATTCAAGAATTGATTATGCATGGCCATTCATTCATTGGTAAGGAGTACATTTTTTTTTATGGGCTACATTCAAGGCATTATGGCATCTCTCTAGATCTTCATTTCAAGTTATCAATGAAAAATAAGCCACTTCAAATTCCACTAAAAGTGTGCAACCATAAGCTACCATGGTAAATTTTATTAACTTCACTCTTATCCATCAAACCCTAAAATATTCTTAAAATTAACAATCCCATAGATTCTAAACCAAAATACCAAAATAAGATATGTCATGTCAACATCCTCTTATTTCTTATTTACCGTCCCTACTCATCCCTATAGGCAATGACTTGATAAAAATCCCATCCTTGCCCATCTAAGTGCATACATCAACCATTCACGCCACCATTTGCTTTAACCGATCACTTATTGTAACACACTTTAGACCTATATAGTGTGAGAGGCAATGACTCCAAGATGGCGTACAACCTAAAAATTAGGTAGATGAAGAACGCGTCTCATCAAGTTCATTGAAATCAAGGTCAACCATTCAATAGAATGAAGGTGATTACACTAATTTAATTTAGAAGCGTGAGGCCAAGTGAATATCATTTTTTGGTTTATACCAAAACTTAATTCACTTCATCATTATTTTCATTGCCGATTTATGCTTCACGTAATTTTATTTTTTCCAATGGGTAATTGGAGGCATTCCACTTTGTATAAAATTTTGTTGGAGTTACGGAATTAATTTTGAGGGATTATGGTTGGTTTTCCTAAATTGACAATGGAAATACCTCGATTATTTTCATCCGTTTTAGTAGCAGAAATGAAGTATAGCAGCACTAATAATGTACTTTGTATATGATCAAGAAATGCAGCTTTTCGATGGAGTAGTCACTAGCATCATATTAATGTGCAGCAGTCAGTCACTTATAGCTTGGTAGCATTAGAATACACTATTCTGTGTAGGAAGCCATGAAAGCTTTTGATGGGCTACTCAACTAAATCATATCTACACTTTTTAGATTTTCTTTGAATCTGCTTCATTATAATAACCTCGGGTGAATGGGATATGTCTATGTTGAATTTCTTCCTTATACGGGAGTCATTCAGGATCACCATGTTTTATCCTTTGCTAAGTTCTATCTACGGTAACAATTCATTATTCAAGTTACCTCCATTAATTTCACTTTCAATACATAACAGAAAATAGTGTACTTTTCAAATTCCTTGACACCCGTAAGTTTGTTCATGAATTTATGTTTTAACTTTGACATTATTTAGTTACAAACTTTTGGAACTGATTTTGGTCTAAGTGGAATACCAAATAAATGTAGTGACTTGAATTTGGTTAAGTTCTTGAGTATTAAAAGAAAATTTTATATATGTTTAATTAAATAAATAAATAAAATTCTCCATATAGTTAGGTCAGTTGAGTATGTTTTTCTCCCTAGAAAAGGGTAGTTCCGAGGAAGGTTTTCTCTTCTTTTTGGTGGGAAAAAGGAGGGAGCAAGTTGGAGGAACGATGGAATAGCAAAAGGATATGGAGACTTGACATAGGACACTGTGCAGATGAGCAATGCACTGCTATACTGAGGAGATTCCCGGAGCTGGACTTGGGCCACTGGAATCCTCAGTAGATCCTTACAAGTTGGGACTCTAAATTGTACCAGGGGTCTTGAGGTTTGGAGACTAGACGACTTGGGAATTGAACCCATATTGTCTTGACGAGTGGAAGCTTGGGGGGATACTGGATGTCATTGTCAGTCTCAAGGTTGGGAGAAGACACTTTCGGTTTTGGTTGGTATAGTTGATCCAATTTACATTACCCTAATTTACTTTACTGCATTATTGTGTTTATGTATTATAGACTGGTGCTTCTAACTGAAAACAAAGGAAATAAAATTGTATAATGCTATCAAGAACCGAATCAGTTAAGCAGGAAATAACTCTTTTATGATGTCACAACACTATGTACATTCTTTTCAAAGAAATTCATAAATATAGATTATAAACATTAAGTTTTTGTTCATTAAAAACACCAATGAAGGAACATAAATTCCATGCAAATAATTGGGATTATTTTTCTTAATATGAAAATAATGAATTTCATGTGTAACAATGAGAGCAATGCAAGATGATACTAACCCATGTGAACATGAAAAATAATAATAAGTAAATTACATACATTTCCTTGTGAACAACCTATGGTTTGCAAAAAAATGGAAATTCATGCATGCAGATAACTGGCGAAGGAACAACAATGTTGGAATAGTGCTTTAAATAGTGTTTAATCAAAATTGAATCTGGTTCCCACACGTTATGACCCTGTCCCATGATATCAATAGAAGGTTTCTCAAGACCATGGGTCGGTGTCAACTAAACTAAGCTCCAATTCAGGAGGCGAATAAATTAATAAACCTAGAAGGGCAATGTGATAGAGTTGTCTCTTTAAAAGAAAATAATGACAGAGCAATTATCAAAATGACTAGTAAGTTGTCACTTCTATCATCGAGAATAGTATGAAAGAAATTCCCAAAATAATTTACATGGAAAACCCCTTTTCTTTTAAAACCAACTAATAACATTGGTAAACCCTCATTCAGCATAAGGAGGTTTCTAGTGTAACCTGGCACCGTACATCGGAAGGAGAATTGATGTCTCTATGGACGTAAAGAAACACTGGAAGTAAGAGGACGTGCAAGGGTTAGATGAACCTGCTAGTAAACAAACATTTAAAAACCTTGTTGGACAAAAAAAAAATCAAATGGGAACAAAAGATTGGGAATAGTTAACTGTTGCAGAATCATGTCGAGCCCATCACCTAGGTGAGTTAAATGGCTAGAATCCATGGAGGAAGAGAACTTGCAAATTCAATGAACAATGCAATTAGCAACTGGAGGAGTATCATGAAAATTTACAAAAAACACATGAAGGAAAAAACTTAGGAGTGCTTAAAGGAAAAGATGAACCTAGTGAATAATTGTTGAGCAAGAGATAACTGGGTTGCAGGAATCGTGTCTATGGAACGAAGGTAGGCCCACTACCAACAACTAAAACTCAAGAGAAGATGTATGGAAGTCATCTGTGGTGATGGACTGGACAACTTACCTCCATAAAAGTCTCCGCCTAGAATTTTCCATAAACTCTAACTACATCAGAGTTGTAGAGAGGTGGAGGGAAGGAGCGAACATGGAAAGTGGAGATTTGGCTAAAGGGGTGTGCAGTTACCCCAAGTATGCTGGAATGATCTCCACTATCCATGACCACCTTTCCAAATCGACGGTCTAGATCTTTGCAGACTAACCCAACAAAGAATTTGGGAGAGTTCGTCATATCTCCATGGGGACGTGTCTTCATACTCGGGCGGTACCAGCATAGGACAACCTGTTGGGCCGTTAATATGCCATTATTATTATCACTTTTTAACACTTGTTTCATCCATTTCTACTCTTCTTTATCATGTCATTTATCATGGTTTATCATATAATTCCATCTTATAATTATTTATGCTCTTATGGATAAAAATTATTTTTTCTCCTTTATTTCTAATAAATTGATTATTATGCATGTTTTTTACCAATGATGGTTTATTAATAAATTCATTCACCATTCTAACCTCCAAGATATTTTCCAGATTGTAGATTTGATCTTCAGCTCATCATAAAATGTGCCAACTTAGAAATTCGTTGGAATAAGAAGTGACAATTTTTCATTGGATGTTTTGGGAAAATGGAGAAGAATCTGGAAAATCTGAAACATGGGTTTTGTCCAAAACGGTCCAAATTAGATTTGTAGCGAGCCGTTTTCCCAAATTCTGTTCGTACTAAGAGAAACAAAAGGTTCTTTGAAGAAGTTTTTCTCAGATTCACTGTGTGGCCATTTTCCAAATTATCTCAGCTGCAATATCAGATTCGACCTATTCCTGTTGAATGCTGATGGAAAAATATCTCAAAGATGAACTTGTTGATCAATTAGTTGTAAACAATCTAATTTTGTAATGAGAATTATTTTGTAATCATCACGGTTGTAACTTCTCTTTTCTCTCTGTGTATTTAAATCAGAATAGAGATCAGAGAAGGGGAATTATGGATTCATGATTCATGATGGGATAGATTATGCCAAATTAAGTTAGGGATTATTTGAGATAGGATAGGATGAGATAGGATAGGATAGGAGGAAAGGGGGATTGTTGCATTACCATTGTAACTCTCAAGGCTTTTGTTGTTGCAATGATTTCATAGTTTGATGATTAATCAATAAAAGAGTTGTTGTTCTACTATTTGATACTGGAGTAAGTTCAACAGTGCTTCACTGGTGACTAAGGGCCCAACCCTGGTGGATCCACTTGCTACTTGTACCATTATTTTACAGTTCCAATCGTGTGATGATTTGATTTACTTTTCATTACCTTTGAGTTGTATTTCTTTCTAACTTCTTGTTCTTGTACATTTTCCTAAAATCATTTTGTGCATGAAATCGCAATTGGATTGTGTTGCTATTTTCTTCCACCATAACAAATATTGCTATTCATTACAACTTAAATTGTTATGCTGTTCATTTTGGTTATAAAGCTTCATTGTTCACTTCAGATTCTATCCTGCATTACAGGTTGCTGCTTATTTAGTATTGCTGCTCATTTCTATTAATTTCATGGTGTTGTTCATTTCCATTTAGTATTGTTGTTCATTTAGCTTTGCAGTTCATTTCCATTTAGCGTTGTTGTTCATCTTCAATAATTTAGTATTACTGTTCCTTTCCATTAATATTTCATTTCTATAAGATGAGATTTGTTGTTCAATTCATTTCTGCTAAATTTAAGCTTTGCTATTCAATTTTTCAATAGACTTAGTCGTTGTTCTTTTTTGCAAGGATTTGATTTCAACTTTTAATTGATATTGCAGCAAGTGTGTTTTAGTAAGCATTTCCAATTGAATTGCCATTTCCAGTTATTTTCTTTAGTGTGGATTGAAAGATCAACAACTGTAAAGAACATTGACTATATCTATCTAAGTTCTCAGATTGTGGATCCTATTTATGTTTGAATTCATTTAGTTATCACTACTACATCCTTGACTGATAAATTGTTGTAGTTTTCTGAGTGAATGATTTAAGTTTTAGAGTGTTAAGTTTCTTTTAATTGTAAGTAGATTTTATTTCAAGCATCCATTTACTCTTGTATTTAAAGCATTGTACTGCAAATTTAGAAACATTACTCTTGAGTAAATAGCCACCTCAGACTGAGTACACTCTTGAAATAAAAAATCGTCCCTGGGTTGACAATTAATGTGAAGATAATTAGGAGTTAAAAAGACACCTTTTATCACTCAACACCACCCATGTTAAATATTTGGGAATCATACCTATAGTCTTTCTTAAATGAGAAGGTTTTCTAGAAAGCCCATTAATAAGAGGAAATTAATTATAAGAACTGAGAAAGACTATATGTAAATATTTTTTCCAGTGAGCGACACATAAAGTCAACAACCATATGATGCAGATTAAATGCTATGATAAATGTATGTGGGCCAATGGCTATTAAATTAAACATAAAGAACAAACAAAAATTATTTAAGTTAGTTGGATAATTGATAGTAATTAACAAAAAAATTTAATAGCCCATTTAATTATATAGCTCACATATCTTGAAGGCCTCCTTATGTGTAAGTTCATGATCATATATTTTATGTTGATGACCTATGTTAATGTTGAAGAAGATTTTTAGTTGAAATAGAGATTTTGATACTTTTTCGGGATGGTGGTAATTTTGGTTTGTATGAGGTTTATATATTATTATTATTATTATTATAGGCCATAGTGAAGCCAAACATTACCAAATTGGGGTATGAGACTCTTACTCTACCTCTTTTTAGTTTTGAACCTATGACTTCTTATGAGAAAACACATGCTCTTAACCATTAGGCCCACTCAAACTCTTAACACATGATATTAAGAATTATAGGGAAGCTATATAAATTAGAATTCTATTTTAAATTATTATTATTATTAATTATAAAAAAATTAATATGACTTAAACAATATTCTTAATTATGGGGATCTATCCTACTTTATCATGGAAATTTGTAATTTGTAAATAGTTTTTTTTACAATATCATGGGTCAATATAATGGCTTATCAATATCACATACCTAATATGACGCATGTTGATATGACATTTTCTTTAATTATCTAATTCGAGATAAATTTATCAAAAGAACATAACTAACTTGCACTAGATAAATCTTAATCCTTGATCTATGGATACTACTATGAATATTATAGTGTATCCTATGTAGGTTACATCCTTACCACCCACCTAATAATTAATGATAATTAAACTAAAATTTAGAAAAGAATATTCTGAAGTAGATATATCTATCAACAAAATCAATTAATAATCATGGTGAAGCATATGTATTATTGTTGTATTGTATTATTAGTGGAAGAAACAAGAATCAAATAAATTATGTATGTAGATTTTAGTAACATATTAAGGGAGAATAAATTTTTATTGGACTACTTTTCCAATCAAGGAACTTCCCTATAAATGGGGCAAATTATTATCAATAACAAGGTATACAACTAACATGTCCCTTAACATTACTATAATGAAGAACAAGGCATGTATCAAGTAATTAAGGAGTCATTTCATTTAAAACGCTTATCCTAAGGCAAAGCAAATTATGAGAACAAAACCTTATCATCTTTTCACATGCTTAGGAATTCAACTCCACAAGTATTTGAATTTATAGAATGTAATTCTCCCTCTTGTTGTGAAGGACATGCTATTTGGAGACTTTGATCCATAGGTTCAACCACTAATTTGTTGATTTTTGGAAAGTTGGCATAGGTTTTATGTGTGATTTTAATCCTTTTCTAGAATATAGGTAATCTACCACCCCTCTTCCACTTATTTTATGAAGGGATTGCAGTGACTTAGATAGTTTTAAGTTTCCGTTTAAGGAATATTATCTTTTTTTCATCCTCTCGTCCATGGGAACTTATTCTACCTTTTTATTAATTTGATTTATCTTCGGAACCCATTCTTTTGGGCATGTAATATTTCAAATTTTATTTTGGTCAAGATAAATTAGGGCTCTTATAGAGGTGGAAGGAGTTTCCTTTGTTCCTTTCAACTTTATGGATGTCAACATCAGTTGATTTATGGTCCATCCTTTGGCTCCATGTATTGATCATTGATCCTTTTGTCTACATTGAATGAAGATACTTTGCTTGGTACTTGCTTGGAATACCTTAAATAAATCCAAAATCTATTATAAGAGTTGAGGGATATAAAGGTGGAGAAACCATAAGGAACTGTAGTAAGATTTGAGATTTCAAAATTAAATTTACTCTTGCATTGTTATATTTCTCGGATGGATTACATGGAGTTGTAGCAGATTGTGCATCCTTTGTGATCAGATGAAGAATATATCTAGTCCAATGCAAGATCAATCTTCATGGATGCAATAAAAATGTGTAGGTAAGAGCATCAAGTCATTATCCAAATTGTAACTATCATGGGAACTTTGGTATGATAAATATTGTTAGATCACTATTCTATCAAAAAAATGAAACATGCTTAGAAAGATGGTAAAAAATCCTAGTAAGGATGGGAAGTTTGGAGTATTCAATCAAATACACTTAGTCAATTCAAATCATTAGGGACTAGGGGTAAAAGGAATAGTCCACTAACTTTCTAGGAATATGGAAACCATCAATTAAAGTTTAAATCTAGAAAAAATATGCCAGAACAAGTAAACAATCATGATACAATTTGTTAAGTTTAAATGTTTTATAGAATAATTAAAATCTTGAAAATCTATATCACTAAAATATTATAAAATGTTTTTCTTACATAATTAAATAAATATTAGTCTATCTTAAAAAAACACCTCTACATTTTAATAAAAATGTTTTAAATTTTTTTTTTCATATAATCTTACTAGAATCTTTGCTAATTTTATTTTAATATAAAAATATTTAATTATAATTAAAAAAAATATATATTATACTATATAGTTTTTTTCCTATATGTTATCCCATAAAAACAAATTTTAAGTATAATTTAATTGTTTTCTTATATATTATCCCTACAAATTTTAAGTATAATTTAATTATTTGATTAAGAATAATATCTAAAAGTATTTCTACTTTTCAATGTTAATTTTGTCCTATATTGCGTTCTCCTACACTCTAAATATAATTCAATTATTTAATCAAGGATGATATCTTAAAGTATTAAGAGTCAGAAGCCTCCCTATCTGTAGTTAATTTTGTCTAATTTCTTTACTCTATGCTGAAACAACATCTTTATCATGGTTTTAAGATTTTAATCTTTAATAGGTATACTATTAAATATTGAAGTTCTTTTTGTCTATATACATTATTAAATATATATATATATGATTTTTTTAAGTATTAAATACAAAAATAAATATATATTAAGTTTATTTTGCAAATTGAACTATGATTTTTATTTGAAATTGACATAGTAATATTTGAGTATTCATAATCTCTATATAAATTTCTTTGTCATTATATATTTAGAAAAATATATAAACTTTATTGCATACAAAAATAATGGTAAGAATATACAATTGGAATTGGCTCTTAAACCCTTTAATTTTTTATATGGTGAAAAAAACTAAAAACTAAAATCATTTTGACTTAAACATGATGAAAATTTATAAATGGAACAACATGGCCTCTTATAGATTCCCTTTAAAATAGTCATCCAAGGTGAAGGGCCTCTTAGAGTGAAGAAGTACTTGCTTGGATAGCTTTTCCACTTGTTGATTGAGCTGCCTAAGTATTTGGGTAATAGAAATCCACTTGAAGTATAACTTATATGAGGGAGGTTTCAAATATAATATTTTTACTTGACTGTAATTATTTTCCTAATCAATTGCCAAATTAAGTTTCCCATGATATATAGCTTTTTAACCCTTACTTAATAGCACAATGTAGAAGTGTACAAAGAGTCAAAAACCCCAATTTTTATTTTGAACTAGACATTTGATCATAATGCAAGTCGATATATTGTCAAGAGTTGATATGCAATATCACTCCAAGCTTGTAGTTTGGTATATGCCTTAACTAACACTATCTAAGAGTCCCCATGGAATTTTCATATTTAGAGAAATATTGGCCATGCAATTAATTTTTTTTCCTTAGGATAACCTTTATTCTCCTATATGTCCTTGATCATGAGGTTTAACACCACCTCTATAGGAACTTGCATATCCTAGTTGATGTTATGGTTCCATGCCCAAAAAACTTCATAGATAAAAAGGCATGGTAGAGCACTAAAACCTACAAAAAAAAGTGTCCATTAGGCATTCTTGAACAAAATAGTCAAGGATAAATTTACTATAGGTGGTATTTCACATCAATTTATGAGATATTCTTATCCAAATAACTCTGCTATAACAAGAATAGAGTAAATTTATACCTAGTGGCCTTTGGCACCAATGTATGGTATATACCTATCCAAATAGATCCAATGTATGGGTAGGTGACAAACAGGTGGATAATAGTTCCCATGTAATTCTTACAGAAGGAAAAAATATTGGGACCAATCCAACCTTTCTTTAGTCCACTATCTTGGGTGAGCAATTTGTTTCATAGGGAAAATCAACATGCAAGATTTGTATAAAAGTAGATATCAATTTTCTATAGCGGCTTCCACCACCACTTATGGACACTTTAGAATTCAACTTCAAGTTGAGTTGACCAACCCAGTTTGACTATGAAGTCACTAGTCAAAGGGTTGGTTGAATAGCACAACATGTCATCATCCTCTAACATATTAATAAAGCTTATAGAGACCTTATTTATGAAATTATTCCATTTCTCTAGAAGGAGATGTTCTATAATAAAATCATCTACCATATTCCATCTTTGTCTACAAACACCATTTTAGTTCTAAGAGTGAACATCATGAAAAAAATAATTTACTTGGGTGTGAAAAGCTTCAATGATGGAATTCAATAGCTTAAAGTATTCATCTACATTGATCCAAGGGTCCTTTCCAATTTGAATTTTCTTTGCATTCACAGTCTGCCAAGATAAAAATCTTTCAATAAGGGGAAACTCTTTGAATACTGATTTATAGACTATAGGAGTATCCTTTTCTTATTTATATACCCATTGGATCAAAAATTCCATTAACATCCTAAGAAGATACTTTGATTTCATTACTTAAACCCACAAATATTCATTGTAGATAAGCCTTTAGATATTCCTAATTATGAAATATTTACAAAAACAATAGATGTTCTTAGCTCCCTAACCTATGCGGTTCTTTGGTAGTGGATAGGGTCAAATGTTTCACTAGGGGGATTCCTTCTCAGGAGTTGTTCCTTGAATAGAGAAAGTGAAAATGATTTTTCCTAATTTAGCTAACAGTCTTTTCGGGACCTTTGTAATCAAGAGCTAATAGATGGGTAAGAATTTAATAACTAACTCTAGAAGATGAAGTTAGCCCCTATATTTTTTAGTAATCGTAACGAGTCTTCAAAATAATATGAAATTTATTTAAGAGAAAAGTTGAGAAACTTAAAGCCATTATTGAAATTTATAGAATGAAAAGGAAAAAAAAAGGCTTCTAACTATACCTAAGTTACCTCAATATACAATTGAATAGCGTGCACAATTTTGATTGAATGAGCTCCATACTTGTAGCTCTACATAAGGTTTCAATATCCTCTAATAAGAATTGAAACTATGGAGGAGTTTCTTGTGTGAAGAGGGGGGCATAATCTATGAAGGGAATATGTGTGATGAAATCCAAGGGAGTAATCTTGACTCCGTCTATCTTTTCTTACTTGCCTAACATATTTCATGAGAATGTTGGAACCTTTTTCGACAAAAAGAAATAATGACATCAATACAGGACAACCCTCATAGAGGCCCTGATGAAGGTGAAGGGTAGTCAGATTTATTAGGATATTGAAGGAGACTAATTGAATGCAACCCATGATGAAATTGATGGTATTCAAACTCATCCCCATTTAAAGGTACATATAGCGATGTTATATAGATATTTTAGGTATATGCTATAAAGGTTTATGTCAAATCAACAACTATAAAGATTTTTATCATTAAATTTACATCTAAACAGTCACTAAATGATACAAAAATATCATTGCATCAAAATTGAAAGACAATAAAGAATGGTTCCCACTATGTTTGATTAACATTCATAGCATCCTAAGAAAAATTTGGTTTCTTCTTTCAGAGTCAAATCCATGATATTGTCTCCTTGGCTTGGAAAGTGATGCATATGATTAATTAGGGCTTTGTGTCATTATTCATACTCAAGTTGGACCTTTTGAAGAGATACAAAAACTTTCATGGGATATTTATCCTCCTAGATTTAATCCAAATGGTAATGGGACCTCAAATTATAAATTGGATCACGGATTTCATTTCAATAACTGCATTTGTTCTTCTAGTGAATGACTCTATCTCTCTTTTCTTTGATTCCATGAGAGGACCTAGATAAGGTTTTCCAATATCTCAACTTATAATTTTTCTTGTGGCATAAGGGTTGAGTAAGTTGATATGAGATGCTAAGTTGAAAGGTGACATTATGAGGGTTCATCTAAATTTTAGATAGATCCTAACACATATGTTGTTTGTTGATAATGTCCTCCTATTTGATTCTGACACTTTATAGGAATTTTCTACTTTAAAAAGAATATTGAACATTTATTGTCTTGTCATATGAATGTAAATAAATTTAAACAAATCTTCTGATGTTCTATTTCGAAGTAAAGATAGTTTTGAGGATAATAACCTGGAAAGACTTTTCATAAGGCACTCGAAGGGTTTTTTCTATGGCATTAGAAAAAAGTATGACCTACCTCTAAATGGTATATATTTTATTTTCTAGGAAAAATATCACTTTGTTATTATAAGAGTGGAATAAATATTGGTTAAATAGTGACATCTTAAGAACATTTATGGTTGATGTTAATCAATAATTACGTTTTTATTAAATTTATCTTTTATAGGGAGAAATTTATATATTTAAATGCAATAGCATATACATTTTATTTTTTTAATCTTTATTAAATATATTATTTTAATATTTTTAAAATTAATTGGATTAAAATTTTGAAAAATTGTTGAAATCACAAATATCAATGGTTGAAATTAATATTACTTATTTACGAAGGTTGAAAGAGTGACCAAAAGGATTGTTATTTTATTTTATTAAAGATGTGGAAAGTGGAAAGACACTATTGGTAATAAAAATGGTGCTACTTTTATCCGGTGTAGAGAAAACACGATTAAGTATTTGCGAAGAAATCTCATCGTATGGACTGTCTTGAAAGACTTCAATATGCACATAGATTATAATATTAATTTGTGTGATGAATTCGATATAATTTTTATTTTTGATGTTGGGATAGAAAAGGTGGCATTCAATGTATTTATAGACCCCGGTTGAGGGTTAAGATTACATGATGGTCAATGCAAATAAAAATTGTTCGATTACATATGTTAAATTTAATAAAATTAAAATAAATAATTATAACTAAAATGTTTGAATTAATATATTCATATAAATAATTAAATGTCTAATGTAATTTTCTTTAGGATTAATCTATTATTAATATGAAAAAATAGTATTTAATCTGTGTATAGATTATAACACATTTAAATTCAAAAATTATTATAGTTTGTTATAGAAATTCAAAAATTATTATAGTTTATTATAGGTTAGGCGGAGAAACCATCTTTATCTTTCGTTTCGTTTTTGTTTTATTTCAATTGAAATATATATTTATTTAAAATAATTTAAATATTCTTGTTTTAATATTTTTTATTTAAATATTATAATTAATAATTTTTATTTTTTTAGGCTAGTAAGCCTAAATCTATATCATTGGATGGAATGGGCTTTTATTAAAGATTTTCGTGAACAATATATAGATATATAAAATCATATGTAATTTAAAAAAAAAAAAATTAGCTTGAGAAAACTTATCATATTTCAGTTGTCAAACCGACAATGAGGATAACTATTTTTCGCTTCTATCTAAGAATGCAGGCTGACTCAAACCACCTGGAATAACAAGCTACTGGTGATCCATAAAGGGAGCATGTTTTCACTCATATTTTTAAATAAAATTGCAATTATATATCATTTAAATTATATTTTAAATCTATATATAAATATAACATTTTAAAAACCATGTGTAACTTTTTAAAAACTATATATATATTTTTTAGCCTGGAAAAGCTTATTATAAGTCAGTGTAGGTTTTCTGCGAGATGCTTCCGGGTTTAAAGTGTTAACCTATTTTCTTACTTCCAAAGAAAATCAACTATTATTCCTAATATGTTATACTTATTTTAAATTTAAAATAAAATTAAAAAATATAACCTAACCCAATTGAAAATTTAAAATATTTCAAAATTAAATAAACAAAAATAAGATTAAAATTCATACATAGAAAATTATTCACCAAACTTACCATCTAAATAAAAATGAGTATCATTATACCCAAGGGATATAATCGGTTTTTAATGTTAGCATCCTAATAAAAACAAAAAGCGGTTGCTATTGTTTCATTGATTAACATTGAAGTTTCATTTTCCTTATTATAATTTTTTTTTTTAGAATTTTTAGCTATTAATTCATTTTATTTCACTAGTATATATCAGTTAACACTATATATTAGTAATATGGTTTTCTTATTAGAGTACAGTAGTTAACACTATATATTGGTAATATGGTTTTGCTTATTAAAGTAAAGTATATTGTAATTAGTGGATTGATTTTATTTGTTTAATTTGGTTTTATTTGACACTAAAAAGAAAATTTATTTGGAGTTTTGTAATAATAAATTTTATTTCTATAAAATTTTAATGTGAGAAAATTTTTAATATATTAATTTTTTTTATAAGGTTAAAAATATATTTTAAACAATAAAAATTTACAAATTTACTTAAATGTTATTTGAAATATCCCAAATGCGGGTGTGTAACTTGTCAATCAGTACGAGGGTGGCTTGGTGGGTTGGCGGGTGGCTCATTACCATCGCCATCTAGCCTCGCATAAGGCCAGGTTTAAAGTCTTCAGCCAACAACATCAATGCCGTATTAATGCAACTCAACCCCCATCTCCAGCCTGCAATTGCTCATGGTATGGCGCCTCTCCTTAATTTCATTCTTGCTCCTCCCATGCGCTCATGTCGCTTCAGTGTTGTCGCAGAGCCTCGTTCTCGAGCTAGCCCAGGGATTAGTCATGCTCTAGAACATAGTGATAATTTTCCGCTGGGATTTCATGCTTTACATCGCCCTTTCTGCAATTTCAACTTTTGCTCTTCCTCAATCTTACCCAGTGCTCCTCTGCAAGCTCAAGTTCGTCCCCTTTTAGTCCCCCCCGACCTTTACAGTTATGTTACCTGTTCAACTCTTCTTGCTCATCTCATCATGCCTAGACTACACCCGAGAATGAGCTACAGAAGAGGAAGCTCCCGAGGCCACGTCACTCGCCAGCCCTGCTCCTCTACCTCAGACTCCTCATCTGAAACCACAGACTTCAGCTCTGATAGATATCCAGTTACCAGGAGTGGTCAGGGAGGGGGTCGAGGGCAACACAATACAACAGTGCGCTCTCAAAATTTCTAGTCTCACACCGCTTGGTTTCGGTTCCCCTGTACTTTCAGTAATTCCTCTTTCATTGCCTCAGTTACCATTGAGTTTCGAGAGGACACTTCTAGTTCAGTTGTTGTTACACCAGGGGTGTCTCTAGAGACGAGGGCGAAAGACAAGCAGGGTATTTCTCAGACTGAAAATACACAGAGTAAGGATCTCGGTGACTCTGCAACCTAGGACATGAATATCCAAGCCGGTCTGAGCATCCCTATAGGTGGAGGTTCTTTAGGCAAACAAGGCCAACCCTCTGAGGATGAATACCCCTACAAATATGGTTGTCACATCATTGAAGAGTCGCCTTCCACCTCTCATGAAGATTAATTAGGTCTGCGTTCATTGGATTTTGATTCTTTACTGTTCAAAGATGCTCAATTCCCTCCTGGTTTATAGTCATTTTATGATTTACAGTTCTTAGGCTCAAACCTTTTTCCAAATGTTAAATTGCCAGTTTCCCCTACGTGGGCGGTATCCTCCTGACAATGTCTTTGGGTCTCAGTTTCAGATTTAGCTATTTTTGGGTCAGACTCCAGTTTTGAATGGGCAGCGCTTTACTGTTTTCAGTCTTCAGTGTCAATACTGGTGTTTTCTGTTTCAAGGAAGCTCTTATATTCAGTCTTCAGCAAGTCTTATGGTCAGTGTTCAAGCTTTGTATTGTGAGCATGCCGCATCTCTAGACTAGACTTCTTGAGATCACTGCCTCTCTGTAATTTTATTTTTATATCAATATAGGAGTAGACAAATTTAGAAGAAAAAAATTAAAATAAAATAAAAACATAAACAAAAATAAAAATAAAAAATAAAAAAAATAAAAAATAAAAAATAAAAAATAAAAAATAAAAAATAAAAAATAAAAAATAAAATAAATAAATTAAAAAAATAAATAAAATAATAATAATAATAATAATAATAATAAAATTAAAAATTAAATTAAATTAAATTAAAAATAATAAAAAATAAAATCAAAAAATAAAATCAAAAAATAAAATCAAAAAATAAAATAAAATAAAAATAAAAAATAAAAATAAAAAATAAAATAAAAATAAAAATAAAAACTAAAATAAAATAAAATAAAATAAAAATAAAAATAAAAATAAAAATAAAAATAAAAATAAAAATAAAATAAAATAAAATAAAATGTTATTTGAAGTAAAAGTAAAAATTTAAATTAATATGTATCCACTCTTAAATGTTTTATAAATTCTCAATTTCCTTACCACTTTATCATTTATCATTTCAAATTAAATATTATTATTTGTGACTAAAACTTGGAATGTATTTATATCGATATATTTTTACATTTATGCTAAAATATATTAAGAATCAACTAAATTATATTAGAAATCAGTTCAATAATGATATAAATATATTTTATATTTGATTAATTTAATTAAATTTAAATGATAATAATAAATTAAATAATTAGGTCCTTTATTTTATTTATACATTAATTTTATCAAATATAAATATTGAATTTATAATAATAAAATATTATTATAAAATTTTAAATCATATTATTATTAATTATGTTTTATAGTTTACCATCATTGGATCTTTTATGCAACCTTACTATTGTTGGAATGTTATTAACATGATATTTTATGCAAACTTAATATATATAACCTCATTATTGTTTGAATATGATTAACATGTATTAGTTGTGGTGTGGGTTCACTTTGCAGATTTAGCAATCTCTCAAGGGATTGCATCTCTCAAGGGACTCCAATCCTTTGACAAATCCACCTATAGCTAAAGGCTAGCTAATATATATGTCAAGTACGTGTTCATGAATATCGCATGTATCTACATAATGTAAAACAAAATCAAGGTTAAGAAGACTCCCCTATATGCAAAGCACTCATTTGTTTGGAATTAGGGTTTCCAAACATATTCCAAGGAATTCTTGCCCAATTCCTTTCTTTTACCTTTTTACCTTGCTACAACCGAGGCTTACTATGCACTATAACATCACGAAACTTCACTCAATGAACCTATGATATATCACGTGCTTTCATGGCATATTAAACAATACCCTTAATTTGACTAAATATTGGAAAATATCTCCAAAAATCACATTATTTAACCCCTGACTAATATGAACCAATACACCTTCCCAATTTAAAAACTCCTACTTTCACTACATATTGTAGGTATCCATTTTTTCATTAACATTTTTTATACCCCTTTATATTTTTTCATTAGCTTTGGGGTCCATTTTTTATACCTACCAATATAATAACCCTCTACCCCCATATATCCCCCAATATGAACCCACGTGATATGGTATTGCTCCCCCAGTGAAGCCACCGTGTGTCACATCACCCAACTATTAGTTATATAAACACATCAACTATTGCCTTGTCATGCTAATACCAAGCATGTTTTCTACAGCTAGTCACACATGTCAACCATATGTTCCAAATATCAAAACAATTATATTTATCAATTTGAAATAAAACTTTACCAAGATTAACAATCATGTCATAATCCATATTCAACCCATTTTCATGTCATGTAATTAATTAAACATTCAAGCAAGAAATGAATGCACCATGTCAGATATATCAACTAGACAACATAATAGGCACCAAACACTCAAATACCAAATAGATGACATAATCAACAATGAAGCACCAAGTATACTACATAAGCAACTCATACCTTAATGTACCTCAAGGGAGGCTATCTTTCCTGCACAATCAATTTAGTTAGCATGATATAACTTCACGAGATATTAACTCAAACATAAATAAGATCATCATATCCAAAATAGTCACTAGCTAACATGTTTACATCATAACTCATACACAATTATCATGCACACATATTCAAAGTCAATCGAGATTATTACATCACCATATCACAAATATGTTGGCTCATACCTGGAAATCATAACCATAACCATATGCATAGGTCAAACTAGGTTAACAAAATACATATAACATGAATATCTCAATGAAATAACCCTAATCATCAAATTAATAACATATAACAACAATAAGATATATATATCATGCTCATAAAAAACATAAAACCTAATTGCCAAGATAAATGTCATATAACAACAACAAGTTAACTTATAACATACTCATCAACAACGTATCATATAACATAATCATCAAGTTATCTAACCTAACCAACAATAGCAATGCTTACAACCACATGTTACTATCATTCTTGACTATTTGACACATGTGCATATTTCTATACTAATCAACTATACATCAAAAGACATGTACATAAAACTAATGTATATAAACCTAATACATATAACAATCCTTGACTTACATACCTGCATGCAAAACATACAATACTTGTATGACAATTTGCTCTTGCCTCGAGGTCCAATGCTGCAACTTCACTTTGATGATCTACATCTCCTACTTTGCCTCATTCAACACATTGGCATCGTAACATACCAATAACACCATGATGACCTAAATTACATACCATGAGTTCACAAGGCATGTGTGACCTACTATTCATGCATAACTATAACCAAGACCCTACATGCATAACAACTGCATATATACATATAACACATGAGTACCAAACCATATACACATAATTCTAGCTAGATTCTAATCATCAATGGATGACCATATCAACCTCCCAAACCATGATTTCATGCATGATGACAACCACTACTCCATTGTACACAATACCACATGCAACCATCAACATGCATAAGCAATGACTAATCAACTACACATACATATGAATGTATGTAGTTGAACATAAGTGATCAATTCTTGTAACCAACCTGCAAGATTGGTACATGTAATCAAACATACAAGAACGTAGCCTAACATACAAGGATGTAAGTAGACATCATATAATAAACATGTAATCACCATGTAACAATATGTAATCAATCATATACTCATGACAAATGCATTCCACAAAATCAACATTAAGTTCCTCATGACAACCTTACTACAACCATAATCAATCGTCAAGAAAATGCAACAAGCACATGGAATGAGAGTGTAAGAGACACACATGCAACCGACATGCATGCATACCAACACACACCAGCCATCCAGTCTGAGAGTTGAACCATCCTCTGATATCACTCTATAACACCCTCCTCCCACATCCACCCAAGTAATGATGCTGACCAGGGTAAACATGAGACAAGAGGCTACTATGATAAAATTCAACGTCCTATGTGACCTTAAGGAAGTGGAATCAACGAAACATCACACATAGTCTTGCAAAATCATCAACAGAACCCTCAAGACACAAGTCAACTACTCAGACAACCTGTCCCTGGGTCCCACTATTATTCTGGATCTCGTAGACCATAGTTGCTCTCATGCTATGGGTAAGGGAGTGACCAACAACCAAAAGTTTCTCTCATAGGCTTTCCTACTAGAGACAAGGAACCAAAATTGCTAGTTGTATGCTAGCAACCCGAGGTTTTAAGCCACTTTTTCAGGCCCAGAGCTTAGGTCATTCCCTAGAAGGGAGTGATAGTTTAGAATTAGTAAAAATATAGGGAAACAATGATGCAAAACGAATAAAATGGATAAGACCATAACCATACCCCTACTAGCCATGACAGGCATTTCGTCAAACATATCATCAACATGTAACCTACAGGTGTAAACAAGAGAATTAAGTGAAGGGATCTGATACTTATCTGAGAATTGCTATGAGCCATGTTCCCTCATGCCAATTTCTACACTATGATTTATTAGGTCAAATATACATTATCCATTCATTTAGAAGTAAAAACATGGTGATAGCCATACATAGTTACTTTCATAAAATATACATATAACTAGCATAATAGGAAAAAAATTACCATAAACATATCAGCCATCAAAATCCACATATACATCAATAGATTTGGACATGGAAATCAAGGGAATGAATTTCTCATTAATGAATGTAATAAACCAGCTAGAGATGGGACTACCATGTTCCACCCGACCATAGATTGAATGATCCAAGTCTCTCTTCAACCAATCACCCCCGTGTCGTATTCTAAGCATGAATGTGAGACTCATAGAACACATGATAAACACTAGTAAACCTAGATGCCACTGGCATTCTCTGCCTACACAATGAGGAATTTGAGTGCCTCATAGTCTCTCAGCATTTAATGTGAATCCATAATCTGATCCAGGGATCACTAAGCCCTACACTGAGACATACTCTCCAGACTTTAACATTCATCCCATCCCAGGATCACTAGGCCCAATAGAGAGAAAAATCCACCCCTTGGCTTTACCTTATATCTCGCCATTCACTGGCAATGATTCCTAGGCCCACCATGGCACACAATATGGCTTTACTACAACTAGTATTCCAGTTTAGGGGTTACGAGGCTAGAGGCTTCATGATCCTTAGTGTGATTTAGGGACCACTCAGACCATGTGTTTGTCAATTTGCAGATCCACCCCACTTAGCTTCAAATCCAATCTGACCATCCCACATAAACTGAATGAGAGAACCCATCTCATCAAAGCTATCAAGAAATGGCAAGGCTAGACTGAAAATATTGTCACACCTGACAAAACACATGCCATGGTAGAAAAGAAACGCATGCAATCCCATGCATGCTAAATATAACAAGGAAAATACACAAGCAAGTCGATACCTACAATGAAGCTTGTTGTAGCTGCTGTATCCTCCCTTTCCCTCCTTGACCTTTTCTTCCTCTTGCCTTCTATCACTTTCTTGCTCCAATGCCAAAGTGATCCAAAAAAAATATCTCCGTCCAATACTGAGAGAGAGAGAGAGAGTAATGAAAGAGCTCCAATACTAAATTGGGAAAAGGTTACCAACTGATCCTTAGAAGCCTGTTTAATGAATGAGGGTTCTACTTTCTTCATTTTCGATTATTTTCCTTCATTTTCCTTCTCTCATGCTACTTGTGACCTTTCACCTCCTTTTTCTCTTAATTTCCATTATTTTCATAAATAATTGTGCCAAAAATGGCATTTTACCTTTCCAAAGCCTTAGCCATTGCATTTTCCAATTTCCTTACCCATAAACAACCAAATGAATACCCTCTAGGATGTCATGCCCAACATTCAGCTTAGAATAAGTGTCCCATCGACCGTAGTTTATATGTTTTTACATGGACTTTTCACTAGGCATATTACACATAGTGGTTGCTAGATGAAGTTACACTGCCTGCGGGTAGTGGCCAAAGGATTAGTGAAAAGTTATCCATCATTGCATTCCTTTTTCACTTGATGGATTCCTTGAGAAATATTTTGAAAGGATATCCTTCCCCCTCGTATCTATTTTCTTCTGCCATGGGAGGCTGTTGGGGTTTGTGAGGTTGGTCTTGCAAACGTTCAACCAGTTCGAGCCTTAAATCCTTATACCCTGACCTCATTGGGGACATGCAAAGGAAAACAGAGAAAGAGTAGGCCTCTCTGATACCACTGATCTAGAGTTATGCAGGAACACAACAAAATATAGATATACACATAAACACAGAGATGCAACATAAATAAAACTCCATTTCATTAATATCAAAGAACTAAAATATGCTTACATACAAAAATGGAAATAAACTAGTTCGGGTGATGGTAGCTTATCTCTGAGAAGAGATGTGGCATCTACATGCGTATGAACTATGTTACAATGAGGCTCAAAGGCCTAATTATTATTGAGAAACAATGGAAAACCCCAAACATCCTAAAACCTAACCCTAGGAGATGAAGCACCAAATCTGTGGCCCCCGTTTGGGTAAATTAGTACATCAACTTCCCAAGGTTGTAATTTTGGCATACGATCTCTGTTTTCCTATCATAATACCTCGTTTCGAAGATCTCAAAGAGAAATATGAACAAAAATAGGTAAATTGGTTCGAGACTTTTCTGGTCTCTATGCTTTTCCTTAAAAACATCTTTTAGTCCCTCAAAACTACTTCGAAATTTTAGGACCCAAAAAACTAAGAAAAATAGTATGTTGTGCTACAATTAAAGAAATTGAAAAGAAAAAATGACGCGGATCCAAGTGGAATAGGAGGGTGGCCACCAATATCCACCTAGATCGAGACCTCAAGCCGGATTTGAATCTTTTTCTCTAGATGAAAGTTAAAAATGTATGGAGAGAAGCCTATTATCAAAGTTTAGAAAATTCTTACTTGATAGGTCAAAGTTGAAATCCATTCCAAATTTCCCAGACCTGCATAAGGTTTTTTAATACTAGTCAGTTAACTAATCCTTTAAAACCCCTATGAAATTCAAAGAAATAATGAGTAATTGACTATTCGATGTAATAGAAAGGGATGCCCATTACGTTTCGATGTCTCCATGGTCATATCCGACTTCCAAGTAAACAAGTTGTTGAAAACCATCATATAATCTATCTAAACCAGTTTTCCACGGCCTAAATTGGTACAACAATTGGGAAGCAAACAATATAAGGACGTGAATGGTATGGGAACCAAATAGAAACAAAAACCCTAATTCAAGCTTGCAGAGCAGTTGACGACCAAGCCAAATATAGTGAATGAAGGGGAGAATGGTTGTTGGGGCAAGGTAGTTAACCTAGCCAATTACCGAAGAGGTCTCTCAACCATCAGATCTCTATTATTAATCCTTACTATTCGTTACTGACACATCACATGGGCAGTTAAATGCCCATTAGGGTAAGCGAATCCATGTAGCCATTTCTCATATGGAAAATCACCGTATGGTTGAGCTAAATTAATTTTAATGAAGAAAGTTGAAACATAGTGTGATGGAAAAGTATATCCGCTATCAAAGGTAAGGTCAATGTACAAATGTTTAATAATATTTGGTAGCCAAGCGATCAAGAGTTAATATGTTTTTTTAACTAGTTAAGGAAACCCCAATGGTTCCAAATACATAGAAAAACATTAAAATAAGATGCAAGGCATGATTGTATGGTGGTAAATTCATTTATACTTTTATTCTTACATTTTTAAAAAATAATAGAGTAATATAATTAGCAAAACTAGGAGATGTCATTAGGATAGGCTCTGTTTCCTTAAGGTGAAGGTAAAAATTTAATTAACTATGAAAAATTTAAGTGAGTAAATGCACACATTCATGATAATGAATCAAGTAAGAGTGTATAATAGCAATATGTGTATGTGAATTTTGGGATACATTACAATATGGTTCATATAAACACTACCTAGAAACCAATTTTTTTAATCTCTTGGGATATATCATAGGTAATAGACATATACTTGAAGGTCGTTTTGAAGGTAAAATTAGTTTTATTCTGATTTGGATATGTAAGTTTTTCCTACATTCATCAGTATGATTCCCATAATTTTTACAATAGTAACACTGAGCTTTGGATTTTTCTTGTTTTCTTTGTTGTTGATAGCCTTAGACACTCCACTTTAATCCTTGATGTCATTTATTTGAGATCAAATTTCCATCTCTTTGTAAATTGACTATTATATTTTTCTCTACCTTTAATATTCCTTCCTTTCCCTATAATGACATATTCTTGTGATTTGAAGGCATCTTCCAAGGAATCATGTGTGTATTAATCCTTATATCATAATATAACAAAGATCATATCAATCCATCTATGGAAATTTGTTCTAGATTCCTTGATTCTTCAATGGAAACCACTACAAAACAAATTTGGCTGGCAAGCTCCTTAAAACTCTTTGGTCTATTATATCTTCACCATGTGTTCTTAACTAATTTATGACATTCATTATCTAGGTCATAAAATAGTCATAAGAATTATAATAATTCACATTTAGATTCTTTGTATATTCCTTAAAAGGTAATTTCTAAAGTGTCCCATGTTCACTTGATGTAATCTCCTACTACTTTTTTTGGAAAATTTGAGTCTTCTTATCCTTGTTGAATAAACGATAGTGCCTCTGAATTTGTCTTTTTGTTTTCATTTAACTGATCCTTTTGATAATTTATCATAGCATGTACATGTCTTCATGATCTCATCCTTTGAACACATTTACAACTACATCCCAACAATTTTGAGAACAAAGGAAATGTTTCATCTTGATTAAATAAATTACATAATTTTTCTTTGTCAAAATTGGTCCCTAAGGTTATCCTAGATTGTTGCCAGATGCCATTTGTTGAATTTTTATTTTATAATTTCTCATGATGGAGCAAGTAAGAAATAAATTACTAGTAGGGTTGGAAGGGTCCTATTGACAAGGTTTTCCATATGTTGTAGCTCTCTAATATACCAACAAGTTCCAATAATCATACTTGACCCAAATTCTCAGTGGTTCAACTAAGGAGGTTCAATTTTACCCTTAGTAACACTTATTACCCTAATTATTAAGAGTATATTCATGAGTGTTATTCTCAACGCCACCATAATAGTCAAATGGTTGAGTGGCTAATCTAGGGCTGGTTTATGAATACCTACAAAACTTCCAATGTAACCAATGATACATGGAAATTTGATTCCATACATAGGTCTAGCTAATGCTATACTACTCAAATGGATACTAGTGGGGGTTATAGGGGTGTCCAACTATGTGAAACGATGAGTCTCTGAACATGTGAGACCATGTTAGTTCTTGCATGTATTCTTCTCTTAATGCAGTTTTGCCTACTCAACGAAGATCAATATGATTTTTTATAGATGTCAGAACACATGTCTAGCCTAGAAACCTTCTAAAACAATTTAGAAGAAAATTTTTTACCAAGGCATGAAGCGAAAAAAAATCACTTTATGTGAAAAATGAATGAATAAATCTAAGTGTTTAAATAATTTTTACCCACTTACATGGGTCTTTCATACCTTTCTATACACATAATTTCTTCATCTCCCTTGGTTCTACAACCTCTTCTATATGTTACTTTACTCTTTCAATATAAATCTTCCCTCTATACCACTTTGATATCATACTAGTTACAACTACAACTATATATCTTTGATAGAAACACAAACACAATCACAACGAAATAAAATATGACACACACACACACGCACGCGCTATTAAAAAGATAAACATGAGATAGTTTTAAAATATAATGTACTAATAATAAACATTTAAAAAATAAAAATGTTTAAAAGTTTTACAATAAAAAAAATCTATCTAACCTAACTAAGACATTTTTAAATTTTTTCTAATTACGTAGATGAATCACAATATTCAAGAATAACATTGGTTAAAATCTCTAGATTATTCTCCACTTTGCGATATTGTTGTTTACAGTTATGAATTTTCAATAATTAAATCCGGTGGCTAACTTATTATAAAGTTTCTATTATTATAGGTTTTTATTCCAAGAGAGAAGGTATATGCACATTTGTACCAAGAATTGAAATTGTCTCCCCTTCTTAGGAAGAACCCCAACTTGATTTTGTTCAGTACTTGAGACCAATAGGCACATTAAGAGAATGCACCTAAATAAGAGTGGGCTAAAGATTCTTACCTACCTCTTTGGTGCTATAAATAGTTTGTCTAATGCAACAGAAGTGTTTCCATGCCTCTCAATTCAGTTCGATTGTTCAACATTTTTTTTCTTTTTTTCATAGTGCTCAATCGTTACATTGTATATGGTTGAACAACATTTACTCCTCTAAATATATATTTTTTCTCTATCATTTCCCTTATCACCATTTATCAAGAAATTTAATTTCTTAAATTGAACAGAACAACCACATTAGAAAATGTGATTGATATATGCCAAATGGCATCATTTTCATGCAATTGGTGTGTAAACTAATAGAAATTTCTACTACTAATGAATTTGAAATGAAAACGAGAGATTACAAATTTCCTTTACTATTTTATGGAATGGAAATAATTTAGAAACACATGCAATGACATGCAACCATCAAAACCACATGAACTAAATGATTTATAGGGGAATCCAATTGGGAAAAAAACCCCTGCTTCTTTTTATTAATCAAATGATAATGAGAAACGATTACATTATATTGCTTCAAGCACACCCTGTACTATAAACCTCTTCTCCTACTGAAAGTCTTGCTCTGGCCAACGCTTTGGCAATTCAAGGCCCCAACTTCCTCCTATTTCCTTGCACAATTTAGGATAAATTAAGATCCTCAATAATAGGGGAATTCCCTATTTCTTTGCACAAATCAAAAGGAATTGATAACCTACATCAATGTCAAGCATGTACAATCAACTAGTATACAATTGATAATTATAATGTGCCTTTTCCCCTGCTCCATCTAGGAAATTCAAATTCCATGCATGTCTAGCCTACTTTTTAACTGATTGGCTAGTTTAATTGAGAGATCATTGTGTTAACAACAGTTATACTACTCCACTAATCTTCAAATGACTAAAATATCTACTTGAGCTCAGTTAGTTGAGTTCAACTGAAAATAACTGAACTAGATTACTAAAGTTTAGCAATCACTACATGCAAAACTCTACTCCAAGCCTATAACTCGAATATACTAATCTAACTAGTAGACAAGGCCATTTCATGCATGTTGAATGCAATCTAAGTCATATTTCTGATGTCGAAAACCAAATTACTCAATTTGACTAAGGCACAAGTCAAATTAGGTCTCTCTTGCTACAATTTCTCACACTCCCTCTTAGCAAGAAAGGTATTTTGCACCACCCTATTCTACACCCGTGAATTCGAATTTTCCTCTTGAAAATGCCTTTGTCAAGATACCTTCATCCTCCACGTCAGTTGGAATGTACTATAGCATCATAATTCTCCTTAGCACACAACCCCACAAGTGATGGTACCTAATATCAATGTGCTTAGACATGTCATGAAATACTGTATTCTTATAGAGTTTAATATAACTTTGATTATCACAGTAAATCATTATCAGATCCATCTCCTAACTGAAAAGATTCAAAATTATTTTCCTCATCCATATGGCCTCACATACTACTTGACTTGTAGCCATGTATTTAGCCTCTGTTGAGACGAGTGCCACAAACCTCTGTTTCCTGCTATCCTAGGAAGTAACTACAGACCCAACACTAAAGATAGAACCTGAAGTAATTCTCGTATCTCATGGACTCCTTGACCAATATCCATCGATGAAACCTTGGAGATTCACTCCCTCTGTCTTCCTGTAGCATATCCCATACTTGATTGTTCCTCTTAGGTATCTTAACACATGATTTGCTTCCTTCCATTATAGCTTGGTAGGATTCACCATGGCTTGACTCAACTTGCTAATTACATACCATATGATGCGCCTTGTGTTAACCAGATACATCAAGGATCCCCGAAGCTGTTTGTAGATGGTGGCATCTACTACCTCTCCTGAAGAAGCACTCTCCTTCCTCCAGTTGGTAGCTAGAGGTGTATCTATAGGCTTGTAGTTCTCTATCTAAAATCTTTGAAGTATTTCAAAGGAATATTTCCCCTAACTCACAAATAACTCACCATCACCTTGCCATACTTTCAGCCAAAGGAAGTAAAGAATAAATCCCATGTCTTTCATATCAAATTCTCTTGCAATATCCTCCTTGCAAGAATCGATCAATTGATCATCCCTTGTAAGTATCAAGTCATCAACATATAATACCAAGATAAGCAACATAACATCTACCACAATGTCATAGAGATTCATATCTGCATCACTTTTGGTGAAGCCCATTCCACTGAGATATGTGTCAATATGAGTGTACCATGCTCGAGGCGTCTTCTTGAGACCATAAAGGGCTCTCCTGAGTTTGCAAACATGTGTCTCCTTATCATATGTCTCAAGGTGGTCTTTACATCTAGATGATGGATATTCCACCCCATCTGCACAACTAATGAAAGAATGGTTTTGGTCGAGGAATATCCTTCCACTAGGGAAAAGTTTTACTCATAGTCCACTCTCTCTACTCACGATAAGCCTTTGGCCACAAATATTGCCTTGTAATTCATGATTCTTCCATTAGATGCATGATTCACTTTCTAGATCCACCTAGAACTATTGACTTGTTCTTTGGTATTCACAACACCTCCCATACATTGTTATTCATGATGGAGTCATACTCCTCCACCATGGAATCAATCCACACTAGTTGAGAAACTTCTTCCTCAAATGAAGAAGGATCTAACTCAATTAGTTTTGTCATGAGCCATATACCTAGTGTACCTATCTAGTGACATCCTCTCCCTACGCTGAGATGTAGTAACTCCCACACGCTCTTGTGCATCTTATACCAATTTTTCAGCTTCTCTGAATCTCTTCCTTCCCTCTATGGAATATTTTGGTTAAGTGCTACCTCCACTCAACCTCCTATCTACTCCTCCACTTGTCGCTACTCTACAACATACTGAAGCTCTGTCTAAGGCTCCTCCTTAGGAACTAGAAGCTCCTCCTCTGCTGGGATACTTATACCTTTCTCTCGACAGCATCTCAGAGCCTTCTCCTCATCAAATTTGACATATCACCTCACTATTGTCACCGTGAGTGATGGAAAATGTACCCTATAATTATGTGGAGTCTCTATGTATCCTACAAAGACTCCCATCTCAGCTGTAGGCTCCATTTTGTTCCTGATATCCTTGGAGACATGAAAATACACACTAGCTCCAAAAATTAGAAAATGAGATACATTTGACTTTCTCCCAAATAAATCTTCTTCGTGTGTGATCATGCCAAGTATTTTGTGAGGGCTCTTGTTCTTCAAATAAATGCTGGTATCGCATGCTTCTTCCCATATATGTAATAGAATCCCTTAACCATGCAACATGGCTCATTTTTCTCCCACTATTCTTTTGTTCTTCCTTTCAGCCACCCCATTTTTTTGTGGGCTATGGGGTGTTATCAATTCTCTTCTAATACCCTCTTTGGCACAAAATGCCTTGAAGGTGTTAGAAACAAATTCTCCTCCATTTTCACTTTTCAAGGATTTCAATTCTCACTAGTCTCATTTTCAACCAATTCTTTGAATTCAACAAATTTTGATAAAACCTCATCCTTCTTCCCCATGAAGAAGATCCAATATTTTCTAGAAAATTCATCAACAAAAATTGCATAATACCTATTTTTTGTTGCAGAGGTTGTAGAAGATGGTCCACATATATTAGAGTGGACTCACACTAAGATTTCTCCAGCTCTTCTATCTCATCCCTACAAGGTGGATTTGAGATATTTCCCCAACGTGCATCCCTTTCAGACATCATGCTGGTATAGGGTGCATTTCGAGAGACTAGTGGTAATCTTCTACATGATTTTTAAGCCCCCATGGTGTAAGTGTCCCATGCTCATGTGCTAGATTTCTCCAACGTCTCGACTTTGCACCTATTTTTCCTTACTACTAAGTGTAGCACAAGATTCCACCTGAACTTTGTATATATTTTTCACTCTAACTCCAATATGTTTCACTTATCTGGGAGACACATGTCTTAGAAAGGATTTCCCCTTACTAAAAACAACATCATAGCATCTATCCTTTAATATATCTATGAATATCAAGTTCTTATTTATCCCAGGTACACACATAATGTCTTTTAGATGAATATGCGAGCTTGAATCCCTCTTAAAGGTTATAGTTCCAATTCCTTTGGTAATGCACCACCCATCATCCCCAAGTTCTACATGGATCTAGAGATCCTTCTCCTTTAGACCACTGAGGAATTGTTTACATCCTATCATATGGAATGAGGCACCTGAATCTAGGTACCACACACTCCCCATTACAATGTTGGTCATGCATGAAAGTAGGATGAAGTCTAATTCAAATTGTGAGGAAAGTGCTTCACCTCCTACTCCTCTTCAAGGTTTCTTGTTAGACTTCTTTATGTGGAAACTTTTTTGCATAGTGCCCATATTCATGGTAGTGAAAACATTTTATAAGACTAAGGCCGTCTTCTTCCTATCATTCTGGCTGGAATCTAGCTTGCTTTGGTTCTTCTTTCCCTTCCAAGCCAAGGTGAAATTCTCTTCCTCCTCAGCTTTGATTGTTACTCCATCTCTAGTGTTCCCTCATATTTCTTCCTGCACCAAATTAGACGAAAGTCCCTCCCAATATGGCAATTTGTCCCTTCCATTTGCAGAGTCCTAGTAGCTATGCCAAGATTTTGGAAGGCCTATGAGAGATAGGGTCACTTCTCCCCCATGAAAATCTAGACACTCAATGAATATGGAGAGGCAATGTGGAATGGTTTCATTTTTCGGTTGGTAGATGTTTTTGAGCTTGTCCCTCAATGCCAATTTCTTGGCATCACTTCCATTTTCAAATAAATTGGTGACGGTCTTCCACATAACAAAAGCAGTCTTCTTTCCATGTAAATTCAAGACTATGTGGTCTCTCACACCCTTCAAGATGATCCTCCTAGCTTTTTCAGTATCCTTCTTCCACTGGGCTAACTATTGTTTATCTGATATTGTTGGTTTTGGAATGTCAGTTTTGGTGTACTCCAACACTCCATTATCATTAAGTACAACTTCCATCATGTCCTTCCAAGATATGAAATTATAGGTTTCGTCCAAGGCATAATCCAATCTCAACCCATTGAAAGACATTTTCCCACACGAAAGAAAAACAGCTTCACTAAACTTATAAATCGAAATATCTAAAGGAGAAGCTTTATTGACTCATTTTTGTTGTGATTTTGAGCTTTGATAGCATGTACAAATTAATATAAATTTTCAACTACTGATGAATTTGAACTGAAAACAAAAGATTACAAATTTCCTCTACTATTCCATGGAATGGAAATCACAATTTAGAAACAGATGTAATTACATGCAACCATCAAAATCACACGAACATAATGGTTTACAGGGGAACCAAGCAAGGAAAAACCCCTCCGCTACTTTTCATTAAGAATATGAGAATGAGAAACTATTACAATGTCTGCCTTCAATCCTCAAGCACACCTTGCACTGTAAACATGTTCTCTTATTGACAATCTTGCTCTGACCAACACTTAACCAATTAAAGGCCCCAACTTCCTCCTATTTCCTTGCGTAATTTAGGAGAAATTAGGCTCTTAAATAATAGGGGAATTCCCTATTTCCTTTCCCAAATCTCTAGGAGTTGATCACCTGCATTAATTCCAACCGTGTACACTCAACCAATATACAGTTGATAATTACAACGTGTCTTTTGCTCCACTCCAACTAGGCAATTCAAATTTCATGCATGTTTGGGCTATTTTTAGTTGACTGACTAGTTTAAATAAGAGATCATTGAGTTGACAATGGTTCTACTACTCAACTGACCTTCAACTAACTGAACTAGCTACTTGAGCTTAGTTAATTGAATTCAACTGAAAAAAATTGAACTAGATTGCTAAATTTTAGCAATCACTACAGGCACAACTCTACTCCAAGCCTATAACTCAAATTTACTAATCTAACTAGTAGACAAGGCCATGTCATATAAGTTAACTGCAATCCAAGTCATCCCGGTGATGTGGAAAATCAAATTATTCAATTTGACTAAGGCACAAGTCAAATTGAGCCTTTCTTGCTATAATTTCTAACAATCGGCATATATCAACTACATTTACTAATGTCGTTGTGCTAGTTGATGGCCAACATGCATGAAGAGAAATAGTAGATGATCATTGTTAATATTGTTATTTTTATTAATACGATCAATAGTCAACTTTGGTAATATTAAAGAGAAATAGTAGATGATTATTGTTAATACTATTAATATTATCAACAGTAGATGATTATTGTTGATATTGTTATTTTTATTAATACGATCAATAGTCAAATTTAGTAATATTAATATTATTACTAAACATTTTAATAGAATGACAATGACCAATCAAGGTTGACCTTGGTTGATTTTTCTCAACCATGGTTGAATATAATTGAATATGGTTAATATTGAAGTCAAACTTATTATTATTATTATTAATGTTATAGTGTTGACCAATTTTGATCATGGTCAACTATTAATATTATATTCAATCATTTAATGATAATAATAATAATATAATCAACCTCATTATTATTATTATTGTTATTATTATTCAACTTTATTATTATTATTATTATTATTATTATACATTTTAAAATCTTGATTGTGAGTGACTAAGGATGATCTTAGATGACTAAGGTTGACAATGTTTGACTCTTTTCAACTATGATTGACTATAATTTAATATGGTCGAGTTATGTTGACTTAGGACAACTATGAGTGGACAATGTTGACTATTGTTAACTATCGTAAACATAGAGTTTTCCATGCTTGATCATGATGAACAATTTAAACAATGGTCAAGAAGGTTGACTTTGTCTCATTATGTTTGACTAATTTGGTTGACTATGTTTGACGAAAGTTGAAGAATGATAACTGTGAAGCATCATCAAGCATAGTCAACCAAATTAGTAAATGTGGTTAACTAGTTTTGTAATGTTGCGACAATGTTTGTCACATTGTGAAGTTGGATAGATTTTTGTACCATTCTAATGTCATAGTATTATTACTATTATTATTATTCAACTTTATTAATATTAATATTAATATTATTAAACATTTATTGATGCAGGAGCATTCAGCTCAGAAGAATCATTGTATTTTAGTAGACATAGGGAGGGTCTTGTGTTTTAAGGAAGTTGGTTTCCTAAGTGTTGAATTAATGTAATTATTAAGGTTTTGAGTGATAGAATCTAGAATAGGGATTTAATTAAGTATTTTGAGGCATATTTGTAAATGTTCTCGAATGTAGGAGAACATGAGGGATTTAGGATAGTTGAAAATTTTGAGAATTAATTGTAAAAATTAGATTAGGAGTTAGTTCATGTTTTGTGGATTAAAGAGGATCCTTACGGATAAAGATGAGATTTTAGGATTTTGTTGAGAAGTTTATGGATCTAAACCAGGAATTGGTTATAGAATCCTTTTGTATAAATTTAAGCCATAAAGGGAGAGAAAAAGTTAGTCAAATTAGATAGTTAGTCAAGTTAGCTAGTTAGAGGCTGTGAGTTAGAGGTTTGATTATAAGCCTATGAGCAGGTAGGAAAACAGAGGCCACTGATACTGAAGATCAGGCCAAGGAGAGAGTTCCTGTGTGAATACCTTTTTATGAATACAAACAACTCGATTATGAGTTTATGTGTGTGTATGGAGTAATTGAGTTATAATTTGTGTGTGAACTAGAGTAAGTTATATGTAATAGAGGTTGCAAGGTGGAGTTCGAGAATAACACAAAGAAGAAGAATGATATGAAGGATCGTAATGGATTGCTTGAATCCATTCAAAGGATCATAGTCGAGATTCAAGAGTGGCTGTGTTAAGAGCACGGAGAGTTAAATCATGAGGGAGTTGGGTTGCAAGACAACTAAATACTGAAACCCTGAAGTAAACCTGAAACCACGGAGAACTTTGAGAAACCATGTAAAGGTCAAAGAAATGAAGTGACGATGAACGGGAACCGTCGGGTCCTTGAGATCGACAGATATTAAAGTCAAAAGAAAATGGTGGAGGAATAGATCTGGATCGTTAGATCGACGGTGACAGCAATTGCGAGGGATAGGGGTGTTCAGATGTCTTGATCATGGCTAAAGTCCCGCACTCGATCCTAGTCATCGATCTCATTTTCAAACACTTACATCACAGTCAACTACAGGGGTTAATCTATTTGGTAATCCTTGTGCTAGTCGAAGACCTGCAGGTTGTAGATTTGATGACCTCGTATATCCAACGGATATCGGGTCATAAAGTGATCAGATGTTAATCTCAGAATGGACCTGAACATTTATATATTAAGGATTTAAAATCCTTATCGACTTTATAAGGGCAGGTAAACGTCATGCAAGATTCCCATGCGATATGGCTACTGACCATTGGATCAAGTGTGCCTTGATCAAACGGTGGAGGATCACGCATTAGATTGGTTGATCAGGTGTATTATCAACTGTCGGATTGGGTAGCAGATTAATGGTGGAGATTGAAGCCTATAGGACTTGGGCCTGAGCAAACCCAAGAAGTCTATGGACGTGTGTTTAAGTTTGTTAAAGTTTCTAACGATGAATGGAAATCCCACAACAGTCATTGATATGAGGAAGTGAAATCGATGGTGGAGGATGAATGCGATAAAGGTAGAGCATCGGGAAATGTGCAAAGACCGTGGAAAAAGTGGAAAGGTAAGGTTAAATGCAGTTTATGTATATTTCTATTATATGAGGTTATTATAGAAATAAAGAGGACTAAGGGAAATTAACCACGGTATGATTAGTGTTGAGTAAATCTCAGACCAAAGTAAGAGGGTATGGTTAATATGTGCGAGTTTAAGAATTAACCAAAGTTTATGAGGGTTGAATAAGATTCCACTAAAGAGTTTAATTAAGGTTTAGACTATTGAATAATCTTTGAAACATTTCTGCATGAGATTTTATAAAGGGGCCTTAAACCTTAATTTATGAAGGTTTGACTAGGCAGGGTAATTGAAATTCCTAGCATAAATGAGATTATGCATTTTATATGCATACTGTGGGTATTGTCGGCTTAGGATAGCATCATTTTGGTATGAGAGCAGAATTGTGGTTGAAATATTTGGTATCAGAACAACACAAAGAAATTCTGTGTGAATTTTTTTTTAAAAGAATCTAGAATAGAGTTATGTTTTAAGATGTGTATGTAGGCAAGAAGTGATCAGATTTTATTCTGACAACCAGTAGGCAAACAGAGATAAATTATAATAGAATATTGGGATAAATTGCAGATGCAAAGAAACAGAAGATAATCCATTCAAAGTGCAGGTGAATGGTAGAACAAGATCATGCAGAGGTCTTGAATGTGAGATGATATGTTTTGTTTTAATTTGATTTTAAGATTGGAGAGTTTGTGGTCTTTATATTGATGCAGAGGTAGCAGCATAAGAAGGTGAGAAGATTGTAGCAACCTAAAGCAAGAAGTGCTCAATTGGTTCCAGAGGAAAGAACCAGAGAGATGCTAAAAGACTGAGCTCAGAGGAGAAAATATTAGTGAGGCATATGTAGCAAGAGGGAGACTTTTTTCTACAGGGGTTTTGTTGCAGCTCACAAAGGCAATTCCACAGAGGATGTGGGTAGAATTGCTAAGTAATAAAGGAAGTTAATAAGACTTTCTAAGTGAACGAATAGGTGGTCATAACTTAGTTTTTCATTATGATTGAAATACAAGATGAAAGTTGTGTTCTTAGAAGATGTAGATGGGTTGAAGCCTAGAAGGAGCAGAAATAAGTTCTCAAAAGAGGTGCCAGACAGAGAAGACCAAGGGCTTGCCAAAAGACCAAGTACAAAGGATAGCTTGGTGATGTAAGTGGCAACAAGGAGGACTTGTTGTTGCAGAGGCTTTAATGCATCTCAAAGTAAGTGAGTAAGGAGCTCATGAAGATAGAGAAGGATAAAATGACTACTAATAGTCATAGTAGAGGTTCTAAGGAAGACCACAGTAGAAGAAAAGTGAAGAAGGAGGATTTCGAGGTAAATGGCAAGAGAATTAGTCAAGAGGAAATTGACAAAGAGATTGTTGAGATGTAAGAACAACTCGATGCATTAAGAAGGATACTGGAGGAAAACTAAAGAGTAGGTTGGGTATTAAAGAAGAAGCCAGTGAAGTGGCATAAGTTACAGAGAAGGATACAACATAAGCAAGTAAAGTGGTTGATGGAAAAATGGAGAGAAGCTGAGTTGGAAATGGAAGTTTCTATTTTTGAACTAGAGCAGGGTGAATTTCTAGGTGAAGAAGAAGGAATTATTGATGATTTTCTGAACTATTGGACAAATGCAGACCAACAGGAGAATGTAAAACCTTATATTGTTGAATCTAATAATTTTGATGTGATTACAGGTTTTGCAGAGGATGAGCAATCTTTTGAAGTTATCAAAAGTATGGAAGAGTATCTTTCATAAGATAAAAACTCTGAAGTAAAGAATGATGGAGAATGTCTCTTGAATGAGAAAAGCAGTGAATTATTGTAGCAGAAAGAATTTAGTAATACATTGATGTTTGAAGTTGTGACAACACAAGAAAAATTTCTTGTGAAAGGAGATGAAATTCAGTCTGAAGAACTGATATGTGAAGCAACAGTTGAGACTGTTGAACCTTGTAATTTTCAAACTAATAATTTGTGTATAAATGCAGGAATCATAAGTAGTGATGAAGTGATTATGAAGCATCACAGAGAAATTGAGTTGCTGGAGTATTTGCTGGGAAATTCAGAGCATGACAGTGTGATTGCAGAGGAAGGAGTTTACTATAGTCGACAAGAGTTGAAAGAATCATTAGAGCAGATGATATGGAGGGGAGACTAACTAATAGTGTTGAGAGTACATTAGAGAATTCTTTAAAGAGGTTGAATCAACATATTGATGTGCTAATGGAAGAGGAGAAATTAGAGTAGCATACTGAAGTGTTTCCATAGGAAGAAGAGGCACTGACACCTTATGTTTTTATTTTAATAATTATTTTGTGAGTGCAGGGTTAATTACAGATGCTGGAGGAAATTTGGCACAGATGATCAGCCAAGTAAAAATGAAATAGGAAGATTCTGTGGAAGAATTTAATCCATGGAACAAAGATGTTCAATTGCTGGAGAGAATGATGGAAAGATAGGCTTCAATGTAGAAATAGATAATCATGAAAGAGGGCAAGGATGAAAGGGAGGTAATAGGAATAAGTAGAAAAAGAGTAAGAGTAAGAATTCAACAACTTCAAAGAGAAGAACAACAGTTTGAAGAGTTAGTGGACAACAGCAAAAACCTGAAAAAGAGAAAAAGGTAGAAGTAAGTGGTAGAGTATGGACTAGTCCAACAATGTGCTGGAAATGGAGATTAAAGAATTATGGAAGTTGATTATGAAACATTCCATATGGAGGAGATTGACAGAAGTAGGAAGGATGATCAATCAGAACTTCAACCTTACTAAAAAGGAGAGGAAGATGAAATAGAAAACAATAGACATACAGTAGCAACAAATGTGCAGAGCATTCAGAAAACTATAAACTAAAGTTTGGGACCCTGGAGGTTTTCTATCAACATATGAAAACACATGATCAGGAGATCATGAATGTCTTCTACTTTGGGAGTCTAATGTAGGAGCATTTAGCTCAAAAGAATCATTGTATTTTAGTAGACATAGGGGGGCCTTGTGTTTTAAGGAAGTTGGTTTCCTAAGTGTTGAATTAATAAAATTATTAAGATTTTGAGTCATAGAAGCTAGAATACAGATTTAATTAAGTATTTTGAGACATATTTGTAAATGTTCTGAAATGTAGGAGAACACGAGAGATTTTGGATCGATGAAAGATTTGAGAATTGATTGTAAAACTTAGATTAGGAGTTAGTTCATGATTTGTGGATTAAAGAGGATACTTAAGGATAAATATGAGATTTTAGGATTTTGTTGAGAAGTTTATGGATCTAAACTAGGAATTGGTTATAGAATCTTTTTGTATAAATGTAGGCTGAAAAGGGAGAGAAACAGTTATTCAAATTAGATAGTTAGTCAAGTTAGCTAGTTAGAGGTTGCGAGTTAGAGGTTTGATTGTAAGCCTATGGGTAGGTATGAAAATAAAGTCCACTAATACTGAAGATCAGGATAAGGAGAGAGTTCCTTTGTAAATACCTATTTATTAATACAAACTACTTGATTTTGAGTTTATGTGTGTATGGAGTAATTGAGTTATAATATGTGTGTGAACTAGAGTAAGTTCTATGTAACAGACGTTGCAGGTGCAGTTCGAGCACAACGTAGAGAAGAAGAATGATATGAAGGATAGTAATGGATCACTTGAATCCATTCGAAGGATCACTGTAGAGATTTAAGAGTGGTTGTGTTAAGAGCATGCGGAGTCAAATCAAGAGGGAGTTGTGTTGCAGGACAACTAAATACTGAAACCCTGAAGTAAACCCGAAACCACAGAGAACTTTGAGAAACCATGTAAAGGTCAAAGAAATGAAGTGATGATGAATGGGAACCACTGGATCCTTGAGATAAATGGATATTAATGACAGAAAAAATGGCAAAGTAATAGATCTGGATCGTCAGGTCGACAGATCAATTTGCTCGACAGTGACAACAACTGCTGGGGATAGGAGTGTTCGAATGTCTTCATCATGGCTGAAGTCCCACACTCTATCCTAGCTACCATTCTCATTTTCAAATGCTTACGTCATAGTCAAATATGGGGGCTAAAATTTTTGGTAATCTGTGTGCTAGTTGAAGACCCGCAGGTTGTAGATTTGATGACCTCATATATCCAACGAATATCGGGTCATACAGTGATCACACGTTAATCTTAGAACGGAACCGAACATTTATATGTTAAGGATTTATAATCCTTATCGGCTCTGCAAGGGCAGGTAAACGTTGTGCAAGATTCCCGTGCGATATCGCTACTGACCATCGGATCAAGTGTGCCTTGATCAAACGGTGGAGGATCACTGATTAGGTTGGTTGATCAGGTCTACCATCAACCATCAGATTGGGTAGAAGATTAACGGTAGAGATCGAATCCAATAGGACTTGGGCCTGAGCGGACCTGAGAAGTTTATGGACATGAGTTTAAGTTTGTTTGAGTTTCGGAGGATGAATGGAAATCGCACAATAACCATTGATCTGAGGAAGTGAAATCGACAATGGAGGATGAATGCGATAAAAGTAGAGCATCGAGAAATGTGAAAATACCGTGGAAAAAGTGGAAAGGTAAGGTTAAATGCAGTTTATGTATATTTCTATTATATGAGGTTATAATAGAAATAAAGCAGATTAAGGGAAATTAACCATGGTATGATTAGTGTTGAGTAAATCTCAGACCAAAGTAAGAGGGTATGGTTAATATGTGTCGGTTTAAGAATTAACCAAAGTTTATGAGGGTTGAATAAGATTTCGCTGGAGAGGTTAATTAAGGTTTAGACTACTGAATACTTTGAAACATTTCTGCATGAGATTTAATTAAGGGGCCTTAAACCTTAATTTATGAAGGTTTGACTGGGCAAGGTAATTGAAATTCCTTGGATAAATGAGATTATACATTTTATATGCATACTTGTGGGTATTGTCAGCTTAGGCTAGCATCATTTATAATCCTTGATTCTGATTAACCAAGGATGATGTTAGTTGACAAAGGTTGACAACATTTGACTTTGGTCAGCCATGGTTTACTATAATTGAATATGGTTGAGTTATGTTGAATAATGAAAACTATGAGTGAATAAGGTTAAGTATTGTTAAATATGGTAAACATAGGGTTAACTAAGTTTGATCTTGATCAAATACTGAAATATTGACTATGAAGGTCGACTTCCTCTGACTATTTTTTACTAATGTGGTTGACTATGGTTGACTATTAATATTAATCAATAATCATAATGGGTGATTATGTTTGACCAAGTTTGAAGAGTGTTAACTGGCAAACATATTCAAGTATAGTCAACCACATTAGTAAATGTGGTTAGCTAATTTTGTAATGCCGCAGTGTGACGTTGGATAAATTGGAATTTAATGTAACATTGCGACGATGTTTGTCACATTGCGACATTGGATAGATTTCTATATTGTTCCAACATCAAAATATTAATATTATTATTTTTTTTTTCTCCGTAAGACTATGCTATTTATATTACAAAAAATTCAAAAATTACAGCAAAAATTACAACAGGGCCGTGGCCCTGCATCTCCAGAGAGATTTTCCCCATAATGGACCTTTCAGAGCAGCATCATTACACAATTGGAACAGCTTTCCAGCCTTCCGACATAGCCAGCATCTAAATCGACACAGTACACATATAAACCGCCACGATGGACACATAAACCGACACGGTGGATACATAAATTGACACGGTGGACACATAAATTGACACGGTGGACATATAAACCATCATGGTGGACACATAAACAAACCGACAAAGCGAGAAGAAAAGACGAACAGAGAGTTGCGTTCCTGGCAGCGAAAGACAGAGTGACGGTAGAGCTAATCCTCATCGGTAGTGTGAGGCTCATCCTTCGCTTGACCTTTGAGCTTCTGAGATTCCTCCATGTCCGCGCGCAGCGACCTCTGTACCGGCTCACTGGGGCCAGCATCCGCAGCTTGAGTGGCTTGGGGAGAGTCTGCTATGGTTGGCCGCCTCATATCAACCGTAGGAACTTGCATGTCAACCACTGGCCCCCTGAGATTGCTGCAGTGTTCCACCATGACTGAGACAATGAGAGTGTTGTTCTCCAGAGTGCAGGGGATCCGGTAGCGAACAGCCGGATGCTCCACATGACCACAGTCCAGAATTTCTCCCCACCCATGCACATTGCTGCGGCCTGCAAGTCTGCTCGAGTTTCTGTTGTGCTCAGAAGTGATTTCCACCGAGGAGGAAGGCGAATTGACTGGTCGCTGAGTAGCAGAGCGACCCCTGGAACCGCCACGGCGACTGCTCATTCTGGGCCTTTCTCTTTGCATCTTCTGACTATCCTCCAGACAAGAATTCCTCTGAGAAATCTTGCACTGAGCCAGAGAATGTTCCGTCTCTGCCAGCTTCTGCTCGGACCGCTTGAGGGAATGAAGAAAAGCGACATGGGGTTCGAGTATATTGAGCGCCATTCTCCTTGTTCGTTGCTGCACATTGAATGCCGACTGGACCAGCCTTAAAGCCCAAATAACTTCACCTTCCGTCATATTTATTACGCCTGCATCCTGGTAAGTCGTGGCTCGTCCGGGCTGACACCTGCCCATGTGACGAGCCACCTGCCTTTCACGCAACAAAGTCACCCGCATCCGGGAGAGGGAGGTCTTTTTGCACCAAAGAGATGCAATCCTTTTTGAGTTGAGCATCATCTACCATGTCCAAAGAACCTGAGAAGTAAGGTGTCGACTGTGACACGCCTTGATTTGCCATCCGATCTGCTACCTGGTTTGCAGTTCTCCTGACATGATGGAAGGTTATATTGTGGGGAGTGTGGAGCTTTTCCTCCAGGGATTCCAATCGGCTTAGCAGCCTCCAACTTGTTGCAATCTTGACTGCTTTAGCCCCAGCCTGTATTCTTTTAGCCGCCTCTATGAGTATAAGAGAGTCGCCTTCAACTTCAAGTGGGGAGAAGTGATGTTGTTCAGCGAGACAGATTCCTTTCCAGAGACCTTCCAGTTCTGCTGCGTTGTTGGTGTCTTTGCCTATTGTTCCATAGTATAAATGTACCGCTTCTCCTGTGTGTCGTCTGATGACTCCCCCAAATCCTGCAGGGCCAGGGTTACCTTTGGCTGCTCCATCGAAGTTCAGCTTGTATGAGTTGAAAGCAGGTGGGGACCATGAAGATTGTGAGGTGGATCTAATAGATGGATTGGCAATTACCTTGACTAAGGCCGTGAGATCAAGATTCCATTCTTTCAGAATGCGGCGCTCCTGCTGAGTTTCGGGCATGTCAGTGTCATTCCAGGCTCTGATGGCCAGGGTTTCCTGAATGTTTTTTTTGAGGATGAGCCAAAGGTCGTCTGTAGATCTGTATGTGTTGTTGAAGATTCTGTGGTTGCGCTCCTTCCATAGGGTCCAGTATAGAAAGCCTGGTGTGATACTCCACAGAGAGTTGAGAATCTGACTTTTAAACGGTTTTTTGGCCCAGTTCCTTATGTTTTCCGTTACATCCTCCTGTCTTTGGTTTGCTCTCATGTTGCATTTTTCCACTTTCTCCCAGAGTTGCTTTGCTATTGGGCACTCTTCCATTAGGTGACTAATGGTTTCACCATTAATGTTGCAGTTTGGGCATCTAGAAGGCCCGACAAATCCTCTTTTTATCAAATTGTCCCAAGTGAGAATGTGTTTTTTTCTTAGTAGCCATAAAAAGGTAGAGATCTTGGGCCATAGCCCTGAGTGCCAAACTTGTTCCCAGATTTGATCTTTGGCCGCCTGGAGATTGGAATAGCGCAAGTGATGGGCTTCCTTTGTGGTAAATGTTCCTTTGGTTGTGTAGCCCCATCTGAGTTTATCCTGCTGATTGGAGTGGCGGATTTTCCTGTCCTGATCAATATCGGTGTACAGTTCTCCCTGCCAGTTTATTTGCCAGAGTCGCGCTGGTTTCCATGTCTGAAAGTCATGATGTGTAGATGCCTGCCAGAACTGGTGAACCTGTGTGATGCTCTCTTGCTTCATATGAGCTTGCCAAAGAGGTTTGTGAAACAAATTTGCAAGTTTAGGGAGTTGCTGCCATGAGTCTTCCCAGAATCTGGCAGCTTTGCCTGAGTGAATTTCCCAGAAGCTATGTTCTTGTATGAAGCTGCTTTGAGTTTTTGCATTATTCCAGATGAGAGATCCTTGCGCTGTAGGGTTGATTCTGATGAGATCACTCCATTGGCTGCCGTTGGCGTATTTTGCTTGCCATAATTGAGCCCATGGGGTGTTTGGCTTGGAGACCCAGTTCCACCAAATTCGAGCTCCCATTGTGTTGTTGCTTTGAAGTGGATCCTGAAGTCCTAATCCACCCTCTGATTTGGTTTTACATACCTCTGTCCAGTTAACAAGAGCCCATTTCCGATTTAGGCCTGTGGAGCCCCAGAGGAAGTTCCGTTGTAGATTGTGTATGGCTTTAAGTACCCCTTTTGGAGCTGCCAAGATGGAGAAAAGATAGAGCGGCATTGCTTGTAATACTGATTTGATTAGGACTAGCCTGCCTACCAAATTTAAAGCCCGAAAAGTCCAGGATGAGAGCTTTGATTCGAGTTTGTCCAGGAGCGTCCGCCAGGACGCATGCTTGATTGTTGAGTCTAAAAGGGGAGCTCCCAGATATTTAGAGGGCAGATGGGATATTGTGAATCCCAAAATTCAAGCAATATTCCTTTGCGTGGAGGGGGGGGTATTGAAGAAGAAGAGTTGAGATTTTGCAGCGTTAATGGAAGTACCAGAGGCGTCAGAGAAGAGGGAGAGAAGAGATTTGAAAACAGAGGCTTCTTTTGCGGAAGGGTGCCCGAAGAGCATAGTATCATCAACGAATTGCTGATGTGTCTGAGGAGTGCGTCCATGGAGAGAGATGCCTTTGAGAGCTTGGGAGGAAACTGCCGATTTGAGGAGCCTGCTGAGCCCTTCGGCCATTAGAACGAAGAGAAAAGGTGACAGAGGATCCCCTTGCCTGATGCCACGCGAGGGGCGAAAGGGAGATGAGGGAGAGCCATTCAGTAAGACAGAGAAACTGGGAGAAGTGATTAGGTTCATGATCCATCTGGTCCAGGTTGCATTAAAGCCAAAAGCCAAGAGCATTTTATGAATGTAATTCCAGCTAAGCTTATCGAAGGCTTTAGAAAGGTCTAATTTGAGAAGCATACCTGGTTTTTTGAGAAGCTTTAGAGAATGTATGACTTCATTTGATAGAATTATTCCATCCATGATTTGCCGACCTTCAACGTATCCCGTCTGTTCTGGAGAGATGAGCAGAGGAAGGAGCGGTGTGAGTCAGTTTGCAATGACCTTTGAAATGAGTTTGTAAATCACATTGCATAGCGCTATTGGTCTGTACTTCTCAGGTTTGTTTGATGCCGCTTCTTTGGGTACCAAGGCTATGAAGGTTGAGTTGAGGGCTGGGAGGACCCAGTGCATGCTTCGGGATTCCTCCACTAGGTCCCATACTTCAACTTTAATGAGTTCCCAAAATTCATGAAAGAAATTGGCGGTAAATCCGTCAGGCCCTGGTGCCTTGCCGTCTTTGAGCTGAGCCATGGCTTCTTCTACTTCCTTTAATGATGTGGGTTGGAGCAATTTATTGTTGTGATCCTCATTTATAATTTTTGGAATATGCTGCGTGATGGCTCTGATTGCCTCATCCCGGTTGCCGTCAGGTTCCTTTAGAATGTCCTTGAAGTAACCTGTAAATTCTTTTTCCATGTCTTCATGAGCCTCAATTCTTTCACCCTGTTGATTGTTGACAAAGGTAATGTTGTTGTGCATACGCCGTTGTATGGTAGTTTTGTGGAAAAATTTTGTATTTTTCTCTCCATCTTTAAGCCAACTGATTCGGGATTTTTGTCGCCATAAAGTTTCCTCTTGTTTTTGGCGTTCTTCAATTTGATTCCAGAGGATCTGCTCCTGTTGAATTTGTTCTTCTGTGCGGCCTTTTAGAATGAATATTTGTTGTAGTGCTTTCATTTGCTGCTCCAGTTTTTGTCTGCTCTCCTGTATGTTGCCAAAGTGAGTTCGGTTCCATACTTTAAGAACTTGTTTCAGATTTTTCAGCTTTTGTTGAAACTGGTACATCTTAGCTCCTGCAGGCGGGGTATAAGATGTCCATGCATGATTGACCACAGCCCTGAAATTGTTGTTTGTGAGCCAAAAGGCTTCGAATCGAAAGGGTCTATTGCAGCAGTTGCCTGGTCTGGACCATTGGAGCAAAATTGGCCAGTGATCTGAGCCTCCTTGGGGAATAATTGAGGCGTTAAAATCCCCTCCAAGGTGGATCGCGTTGTCTGAAATTAAGAATCGATCTAGCCTTGAGGCAATGTGGTGAGCACCTCGGCGCTTGTTGGACCAGGTGAAAATGCCATTGGAGGTGGGGATGTCCATGAGCTGATTGTTTTGTAGGAATTGCTTGAAGCCGCTGCTGTCACTGTCGAGCCTGGTTCTGCCCCCTTGTTTTTCTTCCATGGATTTTATTATATTGAAGTCGCCTCCGCCAATCCATAAGGGGAAGTGTCTGTTTTCATTGAGGATGGAAATCGTGTCCAGGAGGTCCAATTTTTGCTGAATTGTCTGCGGGAAGTATACATTGGTGAGATGCCCATGGATGTTGGTTCCGATGAGGTGGAAGGTAGCTTGAATAAGATGAAGAGTGGCATGAAAATTATCAAGTGAAACAATCTGCGGGTTCCATAGAATGGCAAGACCGCCGGAGGCCCCTGAGGCATCTACTGAAATTGAACTGCTGCCTGCCCATATTTTATTGCTAAGTCTGTCTATCGCTGTGCTGCTGCTTTTTGTTTCTTGAAGGAAAACTATTGCTGGTTTTTCTTGCATTATCAGGTTTTTGATCATTCTGTGTTTAGAGGGACTGTTGAGTCCTCTTACATTCCATGAAATGAGCTTCATGTAGACTGAGATTTGGGTTTGTAGAACTTGGTCAACTTGGGGAATCGCCCCGAATCCATGAGTAGTTCACCTACTATTATTGTTCTCTGAAGGTCTGTTTTTCTGCCCCTTTTCTTTGTTGTATTCCCAGGCTTTTATGGTGTTGCACCTTGGTAAGGACTCCTTCAAGTTTATCTATTTGCCAGGGGGGGATTGAGTTGTACTCTTTTTGTTTGCATGCTGTCTCAAGTTTGGAGATGTCAAGCTTGGAGATTTCAAGCTCTTCTAGATCTACATCTTCCGGATCTTCCTCCATACCAATTGGAGTGTTGTGGTCCTCCTCCGCTGCATCTTCATGAAGACTCAGGGCTAGAGCTGCGTCGAGATCCATATCTGAAGCTTGTTGTTTTTCATTCAATATGGTTTTCCCTTTGGATGGGAGTAAGGGACCGAGATCTGAAACAGATTTGGTTTTCTCCATGGAAGGGGTAGGAGCAGAGATGGAAGATGCTGGGTCAGAAGAGAACAAGGGGTTGGAGCAGATGAGGGAGGGCGAGGGTGGGAGCGGCTGATCCGGGGAGTCAGAGTTGGGACTATCTTGTTTATCCTGCGAGGCAAGAACAGAGAAGCGATTCTGGGGGTTCGCTTTAGGGGCTTGATCCGGAGCTGCTTGGTTTTTCTTGGCGTGCCTGCGGCGGGTGGGGATTTTGGTGAAACCATCTGAGTCCTTATTAGAATCATTAGATGAAGCCTTGGACTGCGCATTTAAGGGACAGTCTCGGAAGAGGTGGCCATGCTCATGGCATTTTCGACAGCGGAAAGGGATATGCTCATAATCTAAAGGTTGTTTCCATTCAAAGTCATCGTGAAAGAGACTTACCGAGTCTGCAAGGGTCTTGGTTAGGTGCATCTGGATGCAGATCCTAGCATATGAGGTGTATTTGCGAGTCTTTGTTTCGGTTGCAACTTTGATGAAGGTCCCCAGTTTGTTGCCAATGTCTGCTAGCGTTTCTTCTCTCCAATATTCCACGGGAAGGGAATACATTCTTATCCAAACAGGGGCCCAACTGAAGTCTTCTTTATCAGGGTTGAATCTGGGCTTCCATTCCGTTAGATACAAGCCTGAAGAGTTAAAGAAGTATGGGCCGCCTTCGAATATCCTTATTTTGTCCTCTAAACAGTTAAAGATGGCTGTAAAGAAGCCCTTTGGGCCAAGTTGCAGAGTTACTTGTCCTTTGGGCTTCCATTTTGAAGCTATCCATCCTTGTAAGGCTTTTTCTGTGGGCCAGAATCCCAAGAACTTTCTGATAAGTGCATAATCCCGCATGAATTGGATTTCCCCATTGATGCGGTGGCTTGGCAGTTCGACCTTGATCGGTTCTGCGGCTTTTGGAATACATGTGGCTGAGGTCACTTTTGTCTGAGGTGACTCCGCATTGGCGTGCTCATCATTACCTACGTTGTCCTCTTCATTCCGAGCTGAATGCATCTTTTCCTCATTCGTCCTTTGTTTGTCTTTCTCAGGTTCTCGACCTGTGCCTGCGGTGTGCAGAGTCGCAGTCTTCTGCGTCTTGTCAGTTGAGGGCGTGTCCATTGGAGGGGAGGCGGAGCTCTCCCCTCCTGCAGCTAGTGCCATAGGTGGCCTTCAGTGGTAGAACCTGCGGCGGCAATGGCAGGTCCGTTCAGCGGCGGCTAGGGTTTTGAATCGGTTGCTATTGAATCGCATCAGAGCGCTCTCCAGAATCCAACAATAAAACTATAGTTTAAAATATTAATATTATTATTAGTTATCTTTATTAATATTAATATGGATATTATTAAACATTTTAATGTCTTTATTGTGACCAACAAATGATGACCTCAGTTGACTGAGGTTGATAATTTTTTATTTTGTCAACCATGGTTGACTGTAATTCAATGTGGTTGAGTTATGTTAATTGAGGATATCTATGAGTGAATAAGGTTTAGTATTTTTAAATATGGTAATGTAGGATTGACCAAGTTTGATCATTGGAAACTTCTTAGACATTGACTATAAGGTTGACTTTCTTTAACTAATGTGGTTGACTATGCTTCACTATTAATATTAATCAATAGCAATAATAAGTGATTATGTTTGGCCAAAGTTGAAGAGTGTTGAACATCAAACTTGGTCAAGCATAGTCAACCACATTAGTAAATGTGGTTGACTAATTTTGTAATGTTGTATTGCGATGTTAGATAAATTGCAACACAATGTAACATCGTGATAATGTTTGTCACATTGTGATAGTGGGTAGATTTTTTGTACCATTCCAATGTCACAATATTAGTATTAATAATATTATTATTATTTGTAAACTTTATTAATATTAATATTTATATTATTAAACATTTTTAAATCTTGATTGTGACTAACCAAGGATGACCTTAGTTGACAAAGGTTGATAATGTTTGACTTTGGTCAACCATTGCTGACTATAATGGAATATGCTTGATTTATGTTGGCTGAGATGACTATGAGTGAACAAGGTTGAGTATTGTTAAATATTATCAACATATGGTTGACCAAGTTTGATCATGGTCAAATATTTAAACATTGACTATAAAACTTGACTTTATTTGACTATTTTTTACTACAAATATTAATAAATAAAATAATAGGAAATTATGTTTGACTAAAGTTGAAGAGTGTTGACTGTCAAATATAGTTAAGCATAGTTAACCACATTAGTAAATTTGGTTGATTAATTTCATAATGTCGCATTGCAACATTGAATAAATTGTAATGTAATGTAATATTATGACAATGTTTTTCACATTGTCACATTGGATAGATTTATCACGTTGAGAGCTTCCTTCTGTTGCACTTCCAGTTCTAATTTTGTAATGATTCAAGACATTAAAAAGTTTAATAATATCCATATTAATATTAATAAAGTTAACTAATAATAATATTAATATTTTGATGTTGGAACAATATAGAAATCTATCCATTGTCGCAATGTGACAAACATTGTCACAATGTTACATTAAATTGCAATTTATCCAACGTCACACTGCGACATTACAAAATTAGTTAACCACATTCACTAATGTGGTTGACTATACTTGAATATGTATGCCAGTTAACACTCTTCAAACTTGGTCAAACATAATCACCCATTATTATTATTGATTAATATTAATAGTCGACCATAGTAAACCACATTAGTAAAAAATAGTGAAAGAAAGTCGACCTTCATAGTCAATATTTAAATATGTGATCATGACCAAACTTAGTTAACCCTATGTTTACCATATTTAATGAAACTTAACCTTATTCACTCATATTTTTCCTTATTCAACATAAGTCAACCATATTCAGGTATAGTTGACCATGGCTGACCAAAGTCAAATGTTGTCAACCTTTGTCAACTAACATCATCCTTGGTCAATTAGAATCAAGGATTATAAATGATGCCAGCCTAAGCTGACAATACCCACAGGTATGCATATAAAATGCACAATCTCATTTATCCCAGTACTTTCAATTACCCTGCCTAGTCAAACCTTCATAAATTACGTTTTAAGGCCCCTTAATAAAATCTCATGTGGAAATGTTTCAAAGTATTCAATAGTCTAAACCTTAATTAACATCTCCAGCAAAATCTTACTCAACCCTCATAAACTTTGGTTAATTCTTAAACCCACGCATATTAACCATACCCTCTTACTCTGGTCTCAGATTTACTCAACATTAATCATACCGTGGTTAATTTCCCTTAATCCACTTTATTTCTATTAAACCTCATATAATAGAAATATACATAAACCGCATTTAACCTTACCTTTCCACCTTTTCCATGGTCTTTTCACATTTCCCGATGCTCTACCTTTATCTCATTCATCCTCCATTGTCAATTTCATTTCCTTAGATCAACGACTGTTGTGCGATTTCCGTTCATCCTCCAAAACTCAAACAAACTTAAACTCACGTCCATAAACTTTTCAGGTCTGCTCAAGACCAAGTCCTATCGGCTTCAATCTCCGCCATTAATCTGCTACCCAATACAATGGTTTATGATACACCTGATCAACCAACCTAATCAGTGATCCTCCACCACTTGATCGAGGCACACTTGATCCAACGGTTAGTAGTGATATCGCACAGGAATTTTGCATGATGTCTATCTACCCTTACAGAGCCGATAAGGATTATAAATCCTTAATCTATAAATATTCCGGTCCGTTCTGAGATTAACATCCGATCACTTTATGACCCAATATCTATTGGATATATGACACAGATTACCAAACAGCTTAGACCCCATATTTGACTGTGACATAAGCATTTGAAAATGAGAACGATGACTAGGATCAAGTGCGGGACTTCAACCACGATCAATATATCTGAACACTCCTATCCCCCGCAGTTGTTGTGACTATCAATCTGACGATGCAGATCTATTCCTCCGCCATTTTCTTTCATCATTAATATCCATCGATCTCAGGGATCTAACCATTCCCGTTCATCATCACTTCATTTATTTGACCTTTACATGGTTTCCCAAAGTTCTCTGTGGTTTCCGGTTTACTTCAGGGTTTCAGTACTTAGTTGTCCTACAACACAACTCCCTCTTGATTTAACTCGGCATGCTCTTAACACAGCCACTCTTGAATCTCTACTATGATCCTTCAAATGAATTCAAGTTATCCATTACGATCCTTCATATCATTCTTCTTCTTAGTGTTATGCTTGAACTCCACCTGGAACCTCTGTTACATAGAGCTTACTCTAGTTCACACACATATTATAAATCAATTACTCCATACACACACATAAACTCAAAATCGAGTTGATTGTATTAATAAATAGGTATTTACATAGGAACTCTCTCCTTAGCCTGATCTTCAATATCAGTGGCCTCTGTTTTCCTACCAACCCGTAGGCTTACAATCAAACCTCTAACTAGCTAACTTGACTAACTATCTAACTTGAGTAAATTTTTCTTTGCCTTTTTGGATTACATTTATACAAAAGGATTCTATAACCAATTCATGGTTGAGATCCATAAACTTCTCAAAAAAATCCTAAAACCTCATATTTATCCCTAAGGATGCTCTTTAATCCACAAATCATGAACTAACTCCTAATCTAAGTTTTACAATTAATTCTCAAATCTTTCAACTATCCTAAATCTCTTGTGTTCTCCTACAGTCGAGAACATTTACAAATATGTCTCACAATACTTAATTAAATCCCTATTATAGCTTCAATCACTCAAAACCTTTATAATTACATTAATTCAACACTTAGGAAACCAACTTCCTCGAAACACAAGGCCCCTCTATGTCTACTAAAATACAATGATTCTTCTTGGATGAATGCTCTTGCATCAAACTGCCAATGAAGAAAACATTCATGATCTCTTGATCATGTGTCTACATATGTTGATAGAAAACCTCCAGGGTCCCAAACTTTAGTTTTTAGTTGTCTAAATGCTCTGCACCTTTGTTGCTATTGTATGTCTGTTGTTTTCTGTTTCATCTTCCTCTCCTTGTCAATCAGGTTCAAGTTCTGATTGATGATCCTTCCTATTGCTGTCAATATCATCAATATGAATTGTTTCATCACCAACTACCATAATTCTTCAATCTCCATTTCCGGCACATCCTTGGACTGGTCCATACTCTGCCACTTACTTCTACCTTTTTCTCTTTCTTTCAAGTTGTTGTTGTTGTCCACTAACTCTTCAAATTGTTGTTCTTCACTTTGAAGTTGGCGAATTCTTACTCTTACTCTTTTTCTGCGTAATCTTACTGCCTCCCTTTCATCCTTGCCCTCTTACACGATTATCTCTTTCTACATTGAATCCTAACTTTCCAGCATTCTCTGCAGGAATTGAACATCTCTGTTCCATGGATTAAATTCTTCCACATAACCCTCCTCTTTCATTTTTACTTTGCTGGTCATCTATGCCAAATTTCCTCTAGCATATGCAACTAACCCTACACTCACAAAATAATTATTAAAATAAAAAACATAAGGTCTCAGTGCCTCTTCTTCCTTTGGAAACACCTCAATATGCTACTCTGATTTCTCCTCTTCCATCAACACATTAGTATGTTGATTCAACCTCTTTAAATAATTCTCTAATGTACTCTTAAGACTATCAGTTAGTCTCCCCTCCATATCATCTACTCTAATGATTTCTTTCTGCTCTTGTCCACTGTAGTGAACTCCTTCCTCTGCAATCACACTATCATGCTCTGAGTTTCCCAGCAAATACTCTGGCAACTCAATTTCTCTGTGACACTTCATAGTACTTCATCACTACTTATGATTCCTGCATTTATACAAAAATTATCAGTTTGAAAACAACAAGGTTCAACAATCTCAACTGTTGCTTCACATATCAGTTCTTCAGACTAAATTTCATCTCCTTTCACAAGAAATTTTTCCTGTGTTGTCACAAAGTTAAACATCATTGTATTACTAAATTCTTTCTGCTGCAATAATGCATTGCTTTTCTCATTCAAGAGACATTCTCCATCATTCTTTACTTCAGAGTTTTTATCTTCTGAAAGATACTCTTCCATAATTTTGACAACTTCAAAAGATTACTCATCCTCTGCAAAACTTGTAATCACATCAAAATTATTAGATTCAACAATATAAGGTTTTACATTCTCTTGTTGGTCTGCATTTGTCCAATAGTTCAAAAAATAATCAATAATTCCTTCTTCTTCACCAAGAACTTCACCCTGCTTTGGTTCACAAATAGAAACTTCCATTTCCAACTCAGCTTCTCTACGTTTTTCCATCAGCCACTTTACTTGCTTCTGTTGTATCCTTCTCTGTAACTTATGCCACTTCATTGGCTTCTTCTTTAATACCCAACCTATTCTTTGGTTTTCCTCTAGTATCCTCCTTAATGCATCGAGTTGTTCTTTCATCTCGACAATCTCTTTGTCAATTTCCTCTTGACTCATTCTCTTGCCATTTACCTTGGCATCCTCCTTCTTCACTTTTCTTCTGTTGTGGTCTTCCTTAGAACCTCTGCTATGACTATCAGTAGTCATTTTCTCCTTCTCTATCTTTATGAGCTCCTTACTCACTTACTTTGAGCTGCATTAAAGCCTCTGCAATAGCAAGTTCTCCCTGTTGCCACTTACCTCACCAAACTTTCCTCTGTACATGGTCTTTCGGCAAGCTCTTGGTTTTCTATCTCTAGAACCTCTTTTGAGCACTTCTTTCTACTCCTTCTAGGCTTCAACTCATCCGCATCTTCTAAGAACACAACTTTCACCTTGTATTTCAATCACAATGAAATACTAGATTTTGACCACCTCTTCTTTCACTTAGAAAGTCTTATCAGCTTCCTTTATTACTGAGAAATTCTACCCACATCCTCTGTGGAATTGCCTTTGTGAGTTGCAACCAAACCCCTGTAGAAACAAGTATCCTTCTTGCTACATATGCCCCACTAATATTTTCTCCTCTGAGCTCAACCTTTTAGCATCTCTTTGGTTCTTTTCTCTGGAACCAATTGAGTACTCCTTGCTCTAGGTTGTTGCAATATTCTAACCTTCTTATGTTGCTACCTGTCCATCAATATAAAGACCACAAACTCTCCAAAATTCAAATCAAATTAAAACAAAACATATCATCTCACCTTCAAGACCTCTGCATTATCTTGTTCTACCATTCACCTACATTTTGAATGGATTGTACTATGTTTCTTTGCATCTGCAAGTTATCCCAATATTCTACTATACTTTATCTTTGTGTGCCTACATGTTGTAATATTAAAATCTGATCGCTTCTTGCCTGCATACACATCTTAAAACATAACTCTGTTCTAAATTATTTTCAAACAAATTTTCACACAGAATTTTGTTGTGTTGTTCCGCTACCAAATGTTTGAACCACAATTGTGCTCTAATACCAAAATGATTCCAGCCTAAGCCAACAATACCCACAGTATGCATATAAAATGCATAATCTCATTTATCCGAGGAATTTCAATTACCCTGCCTAGTCAAACCTTCATAAATTAAGGTTTAAGGCCCCTTAAGAAAATCTCACGTGGAAGTGTTTCAAAGACTAATCAATACTGCAAACCTTAATTAACCCTTTAAATGGAATCTTATTCAACACTCATAAAATTTGGTTAATTGTTAAACCCACGCATATTAACCATACCCTCTTACTCTGGTCTCAGATTTACTCAACACTATTCATACTATGGTTAATTTCCCTTAATCTGCTTTATTTCTATAATAACCTCATATAATAGAAATATATATGAACCACATTTAACCTTACCTTTCCACTTTTTCCATGGTCTTAGCACATTTCCCGACGCTCTACCTTTATCGCATTCATCCTCCATCATCGATTTCACTTCCTCAGATCAACGGCTGCTGTGTGATTTCCATTCATCCTCCGAAATTCAAACAAACTTAAACTCACATCCATAAACTTCTTGGGTCCACTCAGGCCCAAGTCCTATCGGCTTCAATCTCTACCATTAGTCTACTACCCAATCCAATGGTTGATGATACACCAAATCAACCAACCTAATCGGTGATCCTCCACCATTTGATCAAGCCACACTTGATCCAACGGTCAGTAGTGATATCGCATAGGAATCTTGCACGACCTTTACCTGCCCTTACAGAGTCGACAAGGATTATAAATCCTTAATCTATAAATGTTCGGGTCCGTTTTGAGATTAACGTCCGATCACTTTATGACCTGATATCCATTGGATATACGAGGTCATCAAACCTAACACCTACGGTTCCTCAACTAGCACACGGATTACCAAACAACTTAGCCCCCATAGCTGACTTTGATGTAAGAATTTGAAAATGAGATCGATGGCTAGGATCAAGTGTAGGACTTCAGCCATGATCAAGACATCTGAACAGTCCTATCCCCCGCAATTGCTGTCACCGTAGATCTGACGATCCAGATCTATTCCTCCTTCATTTTCTTTTGACTTTAATATCTGTCGATCTCAGGGATCCGATGGTTCCTGCTCATCGTCACTTCATTTCTTTGACCTTTACATGGTTTCTCAAAGTTCTCTGTGGTTTCGGGTTTACTTCAAGGTTTCAGTATTTAGTTGTCCTGCAACACAACTCCCTCTTGATTTAACTCTGCATGCTCTTAACACAGCCACTCTTGAATCTTGACTGTGATCCTTTGAATGGATTCAAGCGATCCATTACGATCCTTCATATCATTCTTCTTCTTTGTATTATTCTCGAACTCCACCTGCAACCTCTGTTACATAGAACTTACTCTAGTTCACACACAGATTATAACTCAATTACTCCATACACACACATAAACTCAGAATCGAGTTGTTTGTATTAATAAACAGGTATTTACACAGGAACTCTCTCCATGGGCTGATCTTCAGTATCAGTGGCCTCTATTTTCCTACATGCTCGTAGGTTTACAATCAAACCTCTAACTCACAAACTCTAACTAGTTAACTTGACTGACTTTTTCTCTCCTATTTTGGCTTACATTTAATCAAAGGGATTATATAACCAATTCTTGGTTTAGATCCACAAACTTCAGAACAAAATACTAAAATATTATCTTTATCCCTAAGGATCCTCTTTAATCCACAAATCATGAACTAACTCCTAATCTAAGTTTTACAATTAATTCTCAAATCTTTCAACTATCCTAAACCTCTCATGTTCTCCTACATTCGAGAACATTTATAAATATGCCTCACAATACTTAATTAAATCCCTATTCTAGCTTATATCACTCAAAACCTTAATAATTACATTAATTCAACACTTAGGAAACCAACTTCCTTAAAACACAAGAACCTCTTATGTCTACTAAAATACAATGATTCTTCTGAGCTGAATGCTCCTGCATCAATAAATGTTTAATAATATCAATATCAATATTAATAAAGTTGAATAATAATAATAGTAATAATACTATGACATTAAAATGGTACAAAAATCTATCCAACGTCACAATGTAACAAACATTGTCGCAATGCTACATTACATTGTAATTTATCCAATGTTGAAATGCAGCATTACAAAACTAGTTAACCACATTTACTAATTTGGTTGACTATGCTTGATGATGCTTCACAATCATCATTCTTCAAATTTGGTCAAACATAGTCAACCAAATTAGTCAAACATCATGAGACAAAGTCAACCTTCATGGCCATTGTTTAAATTGTTGATCATGATCAAACTTGGAAAACTCCATGTTTACGATAGTTAACAATAGTCAAGATTGTCCACTCATAGTTGTCCTAAGTCAACATAACTCGATCATATTAAACCAAAGTCAAACATTGTCAACCTTAGTCATCTAAGATCATCCTTAGCCACTCACAATCAAGATTTAAAATGTTTAATAATAATAATATTAATATTAATAAAGTTGAATAATAATAACAATAATAATAATAATGAGGTTGATTATATTATTATTATTATCATTAAATGATTGAATATAATATTAATATTTTACCATGATCAAAATTGGTCAACACTATAACATTAATAATAATAGTAATAATAATTTTTACTTGAATATTAACCATATTCAATTATATTTAACCATGATTGTCTAAAGTCAACCATTGTCAACCTTAGGCAACCAAGGTCAACCATGATCGGTCACAGTTAAGATTTAAAATTGTTTAATATTAACATTAATAAAGTTGCCTAATAATAATAATAATAATACTATTAAGGTGAGTATGTTATTACTAGCATATAATATTCACTATATTATTGTTGAATATATTATTAATAGCTTACCATGATCTAACTTGGTCAATACTATGCTTACCATCTTCAACAATAGTCAGCCTTGTACATTCATAGTCATCCTTAGTCATTGACCATATTCAATTATGTTCAACCTTGGTTGAGAAAAATCAACCAACGTCAACCTTGATTGGTCATAGTCATTCTATTAAAATTTTTAATAATAATATTAATATTACTAAAGTTGAATATTGGTCGTATTAATAAAATAACAATATTAACAATAATCTTCTACTGTTGATAATATTAACAGTATTAACAATAATCATCTACTATTTCTCTTCATGCATGTTGGCCATCAACTAGCATAACGACATTAGTAAATGTGGTTGATATATGCCGATTGTTAGAAATTATAGCAAGAAAGGCTCAATTTGACTTGTGCCTTAGTCAAATTGAGTGATTTTATTTTGCACATCAGCGGGATGACTTGGATTGTAGTTAACTTATGTGACATGGCCTTGTCTACTAGTAAGATCAGTAAATTTGAGTTATACGCTTGGAGTAGAGTTGTGCATGTAGTGATTGCTAAAATTTAGCAATCTAGTTCAATTTTTTCAGTTGAATTCAATTAACTAAGCTCAAGTAGCTAGTTCAGTTAGTTAAAGGTCAGTTGAGTAGTAGAACCATTTTTAACTCAATGATCTCTCATTTAAAGTAGTCAGTCAACTAAAAATAGCCCAAGCATGCATGAAATTTGAATTTCCTAGTTGGAGTGGAGCAAAAGACACGTTGTGATTATCAACTATATATTGTTTGAGTGTACATGCTTGGAATTAATGCAGGTGATCAACTCCTTGGGTTTGGGCAAGGAAATACGGAATTCCCCTATCATTTAAGAACCTAATTTCTCTTATATTATGCAAGGAAATAGGAGGAAGTTGGGGCCTTTAATTGGTTAAGTGTTAGTCAGAGCAACACTGTCAATAAGAGAATAGGTTTACATTGCAAGTTGTGCTTCAGGATTGAAGCTAGACATTGTAATAGTTTTGCATTCTCATATTATTAATGTAAAGTAGCTGACGGGTTTTTCTGAGTTGGGTTCCCCGATAAATCATTATGTTCATGTGATTTTGATGGTTGCATCTAATTGCATCTGTTTGTAATTATGATTTCCATTCCATGGAATAGTATAGGAAATTTGTAATCTCTTGTTTTCAGTTCAAATTCATTAGTAGTTGAAAATTTATATTAATTTCCAAATGCTATCAAAGATTAAAATCACAACAAAAATGGGTCAATAAAGCTTCTCCTTCAGACATTTCGATTTTTAAATTTAGTGAAGTTGTTTTTCTTTCATGTGGGAAAATGTCTTTTGACAGGTTAACGTTGGATTATGCCTTGGACAGAACCTATAATTTCATATATTTGAAGGATATGATGGAAGTTGTACACAATGATAATGGAGTGTTGGTGTACACCAAAATTGACATTCCAAAACCAACAATATCAGATAAACAATAGTTAACCCAGTGGAAGAAGGATACTGAAAAAGCTAGGAGGATCATCTTGAAGGGTGTGAGAAACCACATAGTCTTGAATTTACATGGAAAGGAGACTCCTTCTGTTATGTGGAAGACCCTCATTGATTTATTTGGAAATGGAAGTGATGCCAAGAAATTGGCATTGAGGGAAAAGCTTAGAAACATCTACCAGCTAAAAAATGAAACCATTCCACATTGCCTCTCCATATTCATTCAGTGTCTAGATTTTGTTTGGGGAGTAGTGATCCTCTCTCTCATAGGCCTTCCAAAATCCTGGCGTAGCTACTAGGAATTTGCAAATAGAAGTGTCACATGGAATGAGTTGTTCTTGCAAACAAGATCGACCTCCCTAGAATCTAATGATATCTAGTGACAAGCAAGCCAATCAAAAACTATATTTCTCTAAATATGCAATTTATAAACAAAGGCAAACAAGTGTTCTAGGCCTACCTTAGGTCCAATGCAAGTTTGTGGAAGCCTTGCTCCTTTGATCCAAATGAGCTCCCTTGTAGCGAATCTGCAAACACAAACAAGAACACAAATTAAATAGCACCTGAAAAGCCAATATCATAAAGCATACTTGTCATTGTGATCAAGGAATTCGTGAAACAAATGACATAAGACAATTTGTTGAGAAAAATGAATATGATTGTATTAATTCAAATCAAAGAAGAACTTTACAAATTGTACCTTGATGTTGTAAAAGCTCCTCCCAAGGTCCAACGAGAAGTCTCCTCTACTTTGACAAGTTTCACTCTCTTCCCAATGAAGCCAAAAGGTATGTGATCTCTCCTCTCAAGCTTAACTAAGAAGTCTCAATTCCACCAGCATTTACCCTAAACAATTTTCAACTTCTAACCTCCCTAACAACCAGCCAAATGTCTTAATTTATAGTGCAATGGAGGGAAGTTACTAGGTGCTTTTTCAAAGGGATAAAGCCCTCCTTCAAAGGGATAGCTCCTCTCACAAAGGGATTAGCTCCTTCTCTTTTGGGATGCATGAACCACCTAAGAGCGAACCATCCACGTCAAAATTCCTTCTAGAATCATCTAGAATTAACCCAAAGTGAGTTTTTATAATAAACTTGCGCCTTTTTGACTTTCACAGGGGTCCGCACCCACTCCTTTAGAGACAGAGCGAGCAGGTCTGCAGGTAATGTGAACAGGGGTTGCGGGACCACAGGTAACAGTGAGAGAAAGTGAGGAACCATAACTTTAATGATTTTTAAGGTCTTTCTCTCATTTTCGAAGCTTGACATGAAGAGCTGAGGTCTGAGACTTTCTTAGGAGGACAGGATAAGTGATGATAGACCCATACTGACTACAAATAGTCATGATGACAATATTTTGTGTAACAGATTGCCCCCTAAAGTGTGAAGTCTGTAGTAGATGAGGATTTCATTTATCATCTAGGAAGAGTGAAGTAACTTATCATTTCGAGGATCATCTTGTGGAGAGCCCGGTTGGAACCTGTAAAAACATTCAATGCAAAATATATATATGAGATCATATCATCACTGAGGTAGGCATTACCATACTCAGATCAAAACTGTCTAGAAACTAACTACTTCTCTGATATAGGAATGATCTTGTAATACATCACAAGTATAGACACATGTAGACACAGTATGGACACAACCATTTGTTTATGAATAGTCCACAGTAAAATGAATACAAAATTCCTCGCAGCCTGGATGGCGGAAACTAGATCCAGGGTCTTCATTTCTACTTCCCGAAACAGTACGATTCTATCCATGCGAATGAATGTGTTGAAGTCAAACATGGTAGAAACCACTTGATTACCAATCAATGATGTAAATTGTTAACAAGTGTAAGAGAAACCACCAGTAATGTCAATGGCTCTCAAAGTACTCAGTACAATCCATGAGATGTGAATAGATGTGTTGATGTTGAACATGTCACAGAATCCTTTGATTGAAGGTCAATGATGCAACCTATCGTCGAAGGCGAGAAACCTACCATTGAGGCATGCAGATCCCAAGGTACTAACAATTTCTAGATCATCTTTCTAGATAATGAGTTGAAGTCGATAGAAAGCGATCCGTCGTAGGCAAGCCCACAACACGAAATCATAGATCAAGTTTGAAGAAATTTAGTTGCAAGGACTAACTCAGGGATGGTCAAGATGGATGACAGATATTTTGCAGATGAATGGCTTATTTGCACTGACCTCTTCAACACATAACAACATAGCAGATGGTTTGGTTACAATTGACCCAAAGTTAATACCCAGAAACTGGCTGAAGAGTTTCAATATGGTTTGATCAACTGTTAGGCAAAGGATTTCCCAACCCAAGTGAATAAAAGTGTCGTGTTCAAGAGTGGTTACAAAGTATGACAAATAGGCTCATTTTCTCTCTTTTCCCCCACCATTTCTGGCAAGTACCTCTTTATTTTTGACAAGCTTGAGGAGGATAACATTTGCTTGATTATAAGCTCATTCTTCGAATGAGTCCAACTTAGTTTAAATTCGAACCCTAAGAAGGAGTGGTCCGTTCCTGTTTGTAATTGAACAGGTCCTTTACTGTTAAATTTTAACAAGTCTAGTATAGGAGAAACTCGATGTTTTTCAATTTTAGAGAGTCTGAAAAAACTTAAGAAGACTCCATGGTTGACCTTTTTCATAAATTTGTGTCTCCCAAGCCCGAAAAAGTATAAAATAATACTTGAGAGAACCGCTTGATCATTACGACCAAGGAGTACTTTTCGTAATTAGTGCCTCTGATCCAAAAAAGTAAAAAAGAGATCAATGACACGTCGTTTTATAACCAATATTGAATTTGAAACGACAAAAATCCCACAATCTTTTCATGTTTTTACGGTCAGAAAAAGAGCTGTAAGTGGACCATCTTTTTAGTTTCGTTTTAACGAGTTTAAAAAGAAAAACTCGGCGATCTCTTCATGTTTTAGGAGTCAAAAAATAGCTTAAAGGTGACTCTAGTGTTTTTTCTGTCGAAAATGATCGATTTCCTCTGAAAAATCCGTTATCCTGAACAAAAACCCAAACATTACTCATACCCATTTAAAATGGATAAAAATGCTGCAAAAGCTACCTTTCTAAAGTGAAACATAAACAATTAACAACTCATTTATTCAAAAAAATTATAAAAAGGGCTTTCGTAAATTCATTTTTACCGTTTGAGTTTTGGGTGAGAAAATTGAGCTTTTGGTCAGAAACTTCCCGTGAAGATTGTGGAAAATCTGTCCGTTGGAATCGAGCGCCGTCTCCTCCAAGTAATCTACATCATCCTACTCTTTAATTTCGTCCGTTTCAAATTGATTTTTAGGGTCCCATTTCATTTTTTAGAGGATTTTTAGGCTAGAAACCCGTGTGCGAGGGTTCGCAGGTATAACACAGGGGTCCGCACCTGCCATGAAGGTAAGGTGTGGACCCACGCATTGTCTCTAACAGAGAGGGTGCGTACCCTGCGCAAAGGTTTTTAAAACATAACAAACTCAAATTTTAAACAAAAATTTCAATTTTACATATTCTAATTCACCTTTTTTGTTGAATGTAGAGTATACATCATGCTTGATTGGCGAGAACGGGAGCATGAGGACGTAGATCTTGCCGTGATAAATAATCAACCTTCGATTGATGCATTGAAGGCATGCGGCTTATACAAATTCTGGGCCATACCTGGCATGAGGGCCCAGGTGGACTTTCTGCAGTGGCTGGTAGACAGGTGGATCATACAGGACCAGTGCTTCTTCATTGGTGGTCACCAGCTCGAAATGGAGCCGGTAGACATATAATTTTTGACTGGTTTGCCTAAGAGATATGAACACTCTATTCGGGACTAGGCCAAGTGGCCAATCTGTCGATAGCCTCCGGCTAGAGTTCTGTAACAACCAAACTAGAGACAAAAGGATAGACATCAAAACCATATTCCTTCCTGAACTCATGGTAATCGCGTTTACTGTTACCAGGTTTTGCAGGAGCGTAGCACTACATATAGCCACTGGATCCCATATGTGGATGGCAGTTGACTGCTTTCGAGGCACCATCTTCAACTGGTGCGATGCTGTGTTGGCTAATGTAAAAGGCCAACTGAATAGAGCCAAGAACGGACAACTGAAGACCTTTGGATATGGTGCTTTAGTCATGAGCTTTGGTCTGGAGAGGGTCCCAATGTTGGTCCCACAACACCTCACTGTTGGAGCTGGACTTCCTCGAGAGCCCAAACTGATGCGATGGGTTGCAGTTATGGCCCGTCATCCTGAGGAGGGGACAGAGGTCATTCAATTCACACCTCAGTATTTCCATTGGTTGGAAAACCAGGTTTTTTCTATTCAGGACTTTCCTTATGCTGGGGTAGATTTTCGCGGTGACCCAGACATGGCTCTTCCACCAGGAGAGCAATGGGATGACTCAGGTAAAATCATTTTCAACATTTTTCTAATTTTTTTTTTTTTTTGTTTTTATCTCGTCCAAAAATTGATAGTAAAAGTTTCAAATGAAGATCTGGGTCCACAACGACCAGTCGCTCTCCGGCCCTATGAGAGGAAACAACCAGCTGCAGCGGCACCAGCCCCACAGGACGAATCAGTAGAGACCTTGGCCGAATTGGAGAGCCATCTAGAGCATTTGACAGGAGATTTTCCAAAGACCGGCATAGACAACATTCCTCTTCGACTACAGCGCTATGTAATTGGGGTCCCAGGACCTTTCAGGAGGTTCCTTTGTAAGGTGGCCCATACAGTGGTTTCTTATCGAGATCATCACCAGTGATAGGATGATCGCCTATTGTAGACACATATGACACTTTTGCTTTTTGTATTATCATTTTTGTCGATCATAAGGTGTTTTTCAACCTATGATCGAGGACGATGTATATTTTGACACACTCCTATATTATACTATATCACTATTACCGACTTATCTTGTAAAACATGTTATGGAATGTTTTTAAATTTACTTGTACGATTATTGCAAATGTCTACTTAACATTCGAGAAGCAATTGCATCTGCCAATGTATTTAAATATCTTGGAATATGCTGATATTCAATATAATCAAATTCTTGTTCCAAGAGATGCACTCTCAAAAATAATCTCAATAACATTGGATTTCTAATGGCATATACTCTATTAAGCTGTAATACAACGAGTTCAGAATCTAACCTCACTATCAAACTTCGAATCCCAAATGAAATAGATTTAGATAATAAATCAATCACTGCACTATACTCTGCAATGTTGTTTGTTGTTTGACCGAGGCTTACCCCATGCATAGATACCAACTCGTCAGAGGGTGAATAAATAACCCAAGCCACGGAAGGGATGTTCCGTGTATCACGACAAGCACCATCAGCAAAACCAATGAATGTTTGGGGAGGCTTCGACATCTGCAATATCAAGAGTAGAACCAAGCTAAGCAAGAATAATGATGAAAAACACTCTCTAAGCTAAGCACACTTTTTAAACTAAAACACACCAGCTAGAAAGAAAACTATCCTAACTAAAAATCTCCACACCCATTTTTAAGCATAATACCTCTTCAGGTAAAGACCATTTCTGGGTTTACCTAAAGAGACCCCATCAAAGTCTACCAATTCATAGGCTCCTTTTTCCAGCTTTCGCTTGACAACATAAGGACCATGCCACATAGGTACGAATTTTCCAGTGCCTAATTTATCATTTTCTTGATCGTATAATAAGACTAGGTCTCCTTCCGAAAAATTTCGAGGGCTCACGTTTCGATCATACTGAGCTTTAATACGTTTGGCATGAGTTTCGATCGCCAATGCAGCATCACATCGATTCTCATCTAGATGAGCCAAGTATAACAAACATTTTTCCACTTCAGAAGTGGCTGGAAGTAACTCGATGGCCATTTGCGATGACAGGATTTCGCATTCAATGGGTAACACAACTTCCAGACCATAAACTAGTTGGAAAGGAGTGAACCTGGTTGACGTTTTTACTGAGGTTCGATACGCCTAAAGCACTGAAAATAGCATGTTATGCCAATTCGACCTATGAATCGCAATGATTCGTCAGATCATGATGACTAGAACTTTGTTGATGGCTTCAACCAAACCATTAGCCTGTGGATAATATCGAGTTGAACTATCGTGACACAAGCCAAGCTGGCCTGTAAGTTCAGTCATCATAACGTTTCGAAAATGACACCCATGATCAGTGATAATGGCTTGTGGAACACCAAACCTAGCAATTATATGATTGAACACGAAAATTGCAGTTGTTTTGCCGTTTTCCTCAAATGTAGGCATCGCCTCGGCCCACTTGGTAAAATAATCTACCGCAAGGATGATATACGCATGCCCCCCGGCCAAGTGACGGTTACATGTAATAAAATCGATACCCCATTTTGTAAACAGACCGACGGCAATTGAAGGGTGGAGAGGAGCAGGTGGAGCGCACATCTTTCGATTAAAAATTTGGCAGTTGTGGCATTTTCGGACCACATTAATACAATCTTTAAACAAATACGTCCATAAATAGCCAGCGCGCAATATCTTTTGGGCTGTGGCATACCCAGACATATGACTGCCACACGCTCCAAAGTGACAGTCATTTGGAACCCTTTCAACTTCCTCATGAGTTAAACAACGTCGAAAAACAGAGTCCACCCCACGACAATAAAGAGTATCTCCAATAATTCTGAATTGTTGGGACTGGAATCGTATTTTTCGACGTTCTGACCTTGAAATTTCTGGCCGAAAGGATTGGGTCTGGAGATAAACGATGATATCCCCATACCATGGATCTAAAGTGTTGATTAGAAACAAGGATTCGTCCGCAATGGGCTCCTCCGCCACAGTTTCCGTGTCAGCACGTGGGAAGTCACACATTAACTCCGCAAAGACTAAAGATTTCTTCGACTTAGACTTTTCAAATTCCAAGTCAAACTCCTACAGGATCACAATCCATTTGGAGTACTTGCCCCCTAGCAATTGCTTGGTCAAAATATAGATCATAGGGTTGCAATCAGAAATTACTGTAGTTCTACGTAGTAAAATGTAATGACGAAATCGTTGGACAGCTTGAACAGCTGCCAATGCCAATTTCTCCACATGTGAGTATTTTAGCTTAGTTGGATTTAAAGTTTGACTAAGGTAATATATCACATGTTCACAACCGAATTCATCTTCCTGAACTAACACCATTACGATGGTGGAATGGGAAGCGACGAGATACAAGAAGTAGTCCTAGTTGTAGTTGGGAGGATGCAATAACGGTGCATGGGTCAATGCGTGTTTTAGTGCACAAAAAGATTTATCAGCTATCTCATCCCAAAAGAATGGAGTATTCTGTTTCAACAACCGGGTAAAACCCTTTGTGATCTCAGCGTAGTTAGGAATGAATTTGCGTAAAAAGTTTGCTTTCCCTTGCAAACTTTGGAGTTGGTGAAGACTCGAAGGAGGAGGCAATTTGACAATAGCTTCAACCTTCGAGGGATCGACACGAATGCCGGCTTTCGAAACAACAAACTCCAGTAACCGACCCATTTCTATATAGAAAACACACTTGTGTGGATTCAACCTAATCCGATAATGCCTACACCTCATAAAGATTGCTCGTAAATGGATGAGATGATCAGCTTGATGCAATGAATGAGCAGGCAAATCATCAAGATAGGGTTGCACAATGTGCTTGATGTCATGAAACGCATAAGACATGGCCCTTTGAAAAGTTGCCCCGGCGTTCTTGAGCCCAAAAGGTAATTTGCAATAAGCAAATTTCCCCCATGGACAAATGAAAGTCGTTTTTGGTTGATCAGCAGGTAGAATATTGATTTGATTGTATCTGGAAAAACAATCCATGAAGGAGAATATTTCACTGCTGGCACAATCATCAATGATTTGATCGATATAGGGAGTTGGGTAATTGTCTTTTGGACAGGCTCGATTAATGTCCCTATAATCGATACATATTCTTATTGTCCCTTGATTTTTGTTAACAAGAATAATATTCGATACCCAATCCGTTAACGGAATCAGATAAATGAAACCTTCTTTGAGTAATTTTTCAACTTCTGCTTTAATAGCAGTAGCTTTTCTCGGGCGGATCTGACGCAAATGTTGCCGGATGGGTTTAGCATCCGGGTAAGTTTTGATTTCATGAACAACAATTGTTGGGTCAATTCCTGGCATTTCCTCATATGACCAGGCAAACACATCGTGGAATTCTTGAAATAGGGCCTTATATGTTTGAATTTCATCTTTCGTACAAGAGGTACCTATATGAATGTTTTCAACAATTCCAGGCTTAACCGAAATATCAATAGGAATAGTTCGAGAAATGTTTCCCAAATTTAACTATGAATTAGGATTTTTCATTGGATTCTTAGGTTCCTTGACATATTCAGTCGTAAAAATAGATGAAAAATCATTTTCAAAATGATCACTCTCGGGTAAGAACGAAGATCTATGATGAAGATCTTCCCATGGTAAATCATCGACACATAGGATTTCACGAATCTGCTCATCAGTGTGAACAAGTTCAGAAAACATTGTTAAATCCGAGTTTGATGTTGAAAGTGATTCCTCATGGACCACATTCATTAAGTCAATTTTGGTTGAAGTTGGGTTGGAAAACGACTGCACAGTCTGATACGCAATTTCATATGGACTCAAAGATATAACATCACCAAATGAGTCTATCTCAGATTCGGAAGGTACGATCCAAGGATCATCATAAACAATAGTGTCTGGCGAAATCATATGAATGGTTATAGTAGAAGATGATGGATTGATAGGAGGAAAAGGAAAAGTTCCCAGTAAACCAGAATCTTTAACTAGTCCTACTCCAACATCCTTATACAGGATAGTTGTTTTTGTCGACATGCTGAATACTTTCATAAGAGGCTGGGTCAGATGAAAAGTAAGTCAGCTGGTCTATAGTTACGATCTTTCCATTATGAGTGAACTTTATAAGCCGAAAGACCGATGAAACGACAGCTATCCTAGCGTAAGACCAACTACAACCCAAGAGAAGGTTGTAATCTAGAGGGGCATCAACCACCTCCACATCTAGATTAACAGTTTTGCCTTCAACCCTATAGGTAGATCCTGTAGAATGCCAAAAGGATGAAACCCACGGCCATCAAAGGCCTTCAGAATCATTAGGGATTGACTTAGCGAAGAAGAACCAAGTGATCTCGAACACTGTATCGACATAATACGCGTTGAGGCTCCCTCATCAATCACAGTCCTATAACAAGGTCTGTTTTTTACTAACATTGGGATCTGGAAAGCCATTTGATGAGGTAAGTGCGGCGTACTATTTTCTACATTGAAAATTATAAGGTTCGAGTCTTAAACGTCAACAGCTCCTATAGCTGACAATAGTAATTTATGCTGTGCTAGACATGATTGCAGCACTTCCAAAGCCAACATTGCTGAAGGTGAAACAACTAAATCTTCAATAATGTTATAGTTATGAGCCGCTCTGGCATGTGGATTGAAAGCTGACTTTCGAAGTATACCCTTGGTGGGCGGTTTGATTACTAAGTCTGGGTTAGGTTTCTCGATCTGTAGCGGATCGTAACCGGGAGCTGAGGTTGATGGGTTCGAATGAGAAGATTCTGCTTCTTTACCATCAACAGGACTTTTACTTCCATAATCATGCGATCGAGTCGTAGTCCTAACATGGGACATCATCATTATGGGTTCCTCGGAGGCATTTGATGAAAAACCTATCATCTTACTGTCTTGACTTGGAAAAGGATCCTTCAAAACAGTAGGCGTTTGGGAACCTTTGACAATTTTCGCAACCTTTGCACGATGAGGGTAGTCTCTTGTAAAATGCTCTTCATCACAAATGAGACAAGGATAACGAGGTTTGCGTTTCTCATGATTTGATTCCGCTTTTTCTGGTTTCTCTTTCATATTTTTATCTATTTTATTTTTCTTCTTCCCTTTCTCCTTACCGTCGGATTTTGGTTTGGCTGTAGATGACTCTACAACATGAATATCGGTGGAAATTTCCACAGAAGAATCTCCTGTCCGGGAATCTGGTAAAGTTATGATAGGAGAATAATTCTTGGAAAATTTCTTCTTACTTTTGGTATTAATCGTACCAATCATACCATCAGCGGCATGAGACCCTGATGGAGCTGCAGCGATTTGATTTTGCTTAGGAAGATCGGGGATTTTCTCGTGTAACGTACTTGACTGCATATAAACTAAGTCAAGGTACTGAGCTTGAGCAATTACTTGCTCTTCAGTAACTACTGCGGCCTTAGCTACATCCTCAGTGATCTTCGGAAGTAAAGATTTTACAAACCATTCAGCTAAGATCTAATCTGGAATAAAAACTTTCACTAAACACCGTCGACGTCTCCATTCATGAATGTGATCTGAAATGTAGGTGGACGGCTTTAATGAAGTTAATAACTCTGTGCCATTGTCATATCTGACTGGCAACTGGAAATGTGTTAAAAACGAAGTAGCTAACTGACTAAAGCTATAAAAAGTGGCTCGCGGTAACTCAATATACCACTTGGACACAAGACCAATTAGAGTGCACTGGAAAAGCCTCAAACAGATTGAATCATCTGAAATGGAATTAGACGCACACTAGAGGTGATAAGTCATCACATGGTTCGACTGGTCCTCTCCTGATTTGCCTTCAAACTTAGGAATATCACTAGGCAAATTATTGGGCATTGGCGGCCAAAACGGAAGATAGTTAATTGGATCGTTCATAAGGCGCGACAAGTCAGGCAAGTCCAAAGTTGCGATAAACAGTAATTGATGATTGGGGTCCCTAAAACTTTGGGTCATGAGACCAACCCCAGGAGGAGGATATCCAGGATAACTAGGAATTGGAATTTCATTTGGGATATTATATCCTCCCAGAAAAACAGGATTAACTGGACTGTACTGGGGTTGTTGAGGTTGTTGATATGTATACCCAGGGTACGGTTGATACTGATAGACTGGCTGCTACATAGCAAGATCGAATTGGTACTGTCTCTGGTATGGTTGATAAGTAAATTGAGGTTGACTTGTGACAACCATACTTGAACCAAGTTGTCCTATAGGCATTTGAACCGAAGTTTGAATTGTGGATCCAGACTGAGGTAAAGATGTCTAAGGAGTTGATACAGGAACAGTAGAAACAGGAGTTTTCGATACTCCAGAAGTAGGTGGGGTAGATTGAACAGATGTTGCAGCAGTTGCAGCAGCCGTTTGAGGTGGAGTACGAGGCGTACTAGGCCCAGGCTGAGAAACTACAGAAGGTGCAGAAGTTTGAATAGTAGACTGGACAGGTTGCTGGGGTGAACCAGAAACCAAGGGTTGTCCAGTTTGAGATGACAACTGTACATTCGGTTGCAAGACCTGTTGAGTTTGAGATGGATCCCACACTAAGTTCATTCCGTGGAATGGACCCATAAGAGGTTGAGAATATTGAGGACCATAACTAGGTTGAGGGTAGGGTTGATAATTCAAAGGTACATTTCCAACTCCTTGGACATATGATTAACCGGAAGGTGGTTGGAAACCTTGGTTTGGGTACTGACCTTGAGGTTGATAACCTTGAGGCACGTACTAATACTGGGGTTGACCTTGAGGTACATATTGATACTGGGGTTGACCCTGAGGTATGTATTGAATCTGGGGTTGACCTTGAGGAACGTACTGTCCCATAGGTATGTACTATCCTTGAGGTTTCCCCCCAGGCACAAATTGGGTACCTTGAGTTTGTCCCCCAGGTGATAATTGAGGACTTTGAGGCTGCCCCCAAGGCGGTAATTGGCCACCTTGAGGTTGAGGATTAGGAATAGTACCTGACATCATGAGAATATCTTCTACACTCAACGACTTAGTTCCATTATTTCCAGTTAATAACCCTTGTTCAATAGGTTGATGAGATGCTCCCGAAAAAGTACCAATAAGTGACTGATACCCAAAGGGAACAGAAGGACCGCCGTATAAAAAGGTTTCTGGAGATTGAGAAAACATGGATGACTATCTTGACATATTTAATAGAGGATAGTAACCCCTAGGTGTTGGGTGAAAAGGAATACAAGTTGGTGAAAAACTTAGTCCCGGGTTTTCCAAAAAATTGGTCAATGAAAGATACCAAGTGCTGCTCCTAGGTGGACTATAAAAGATTGATTCACACTCCATAAGTTCTATAACAGGTTGATTTTTAGGTATAGGGATACCTTCTTCTTCCGGAGTAGCAAGTTCTTCAATAGCTATAAGTCTAGAAGGAAGATTTTGGGTAATTATTCTTTCTACCTTGGGTGAACCAGGACCACTAGAAGTTGGAGAGGTAAATCCCATTGTTGGAGTAGCAGCAAATTCGGTTTCAGGTTAAGATATTTCAGGTTCCTCACCTAAATCACTAGTAGATGAAAAACTACCAGTAACTTGGGAAACATAAACAGATTTTGGATTATAATTTGCTACTAGAGCTTCATAATTAGGATGTACCACTAAAGACGATTCTCCTTCTTCAGGTGACCCAACTCTACTATCTCTAGGAGCTACAAGGGCTCGTAACCCTTCACGCTGGCTCGGTGAAAACTCAGGAGGTTGGCCCCGAAGTCTACGAGACTTCCTCGGTAATTCAGCCACGATTGAATATTTTAACTACTTCACACACAGAAAAAGTAAAATCTCAATGAAAACCACCTAAAGCCTCTAAAGAACCAAACAATTTTTAAATCAAACGCCTAAAGAATCTAGGAGATCAAACCACACACAAACAGTAACTTTCCGTACTGAAAACACTAGTCGGTGATGAAATCCAACATCGTAGAGTTCATTACAGAAATGGCGGTTGGAACAGTTACCCCACCAACTTGCTTAATGAATAGACTGGCACAAGTTTCTCCACTAAACCGTCTCGAGTGAAGAGAACCCCCCAGAAAATCCAAGTGAGTCTAGCCGACGTCTGCTCCAGGTACAGTGGGATCTTCCCTCCACCGTCACCTTAGGAAGAATCCTACAGAATATGGTCACTATGATTAGCAATGGAAACAAATATACCTAGGGAAACAGTCTATGATCCGATATGCACAGAAGGGCAGAGTAACAAGCTCAATCCCCTTGAAGGCTCCTTGACATAATCCAAAGTTTACCAACAAGTAACCCTAGGCTCCTCGATAATGGTTAATCCATGGTTTACCATTTTTAATACGTGAATATCTGGCGTCGTTCCCAATGAGGAAGGATTGATACCCACACTGGTTCAGACATGATCTCGTGCTTCTCCTTTAAGAGGAGCTTTCCCAGAGCATAGATGCAACAATTGGATTTTTCTCCTACCACAAGATACAACTGCTTGTTTGTTTTACTGCCTTGGAGAGTTAATTACTCCCTACTCCAAGACACCAGCCTAAGCTATGTTGGTGTAATAGAGCCCTAGAAATAAAAATATTACTAGATAGATTTTACTTTAAGCGTTATTTTTATTGGTTGTTGCTTTAAGTCAAGAGGTGTGGAGATGAAACTTATGGTGTGAAGACTCGACTCAAAATCACTAAAAAATGCACTTAAGATGATAAGCAATCTTTTCCCTTCAATGAATTTCTAGCTAGGAAAGAGTTGAGAATGCAAATACTTGTAAAAACAAATATTTCTTAACAAACAAATCAAAAGAAGAGCTTTTTGTCTTTTCCAATGCACTCAAAACGAGACAACTAGTTATGCTCACAAAAATTTCCCTTTTCTTTCAAACACTCAAATACTACAAAAACAAACTTTTTCCAAAAGAAAATTTTTATTTTTATAAAACACTCAAAACTATGGAAAAATCTAATCTTGATATATATATATATATATATATATATATATATATATATATATATATATATATATATATATATATATATATATATATATATATAAACTATTTGAAGTAAAAGCTTACAAGATTTCTTTTCAAGGATGTTTTACTTAGCTATAAGCAAACTAAGGACTAATTTGTCCAAAATCACAAATCAGTCAAAAAACAACCAATTTTTGTTTTTTTTAAATGAAATCCAAACTTTTAACACAAGTCTTTTCGAAGTTTTGCCAAGAGAAACACAAGATGGATTCCTCAACAAAGACAAATTTTGCAAATGGTCGGACTCATAAGAAGGCCAGTAAAAACCAAGGTGATCTGAGGCTTCTACAACTTCTAAGCTCTGAGCTACTACAAGACCAAAATGAAAACCAAGCCCGAAAATCAAAACTTCTAGGAATTTCACCTAAAACCCTAACACCAATGGAATTAAACTAAGAAAAGTTCCTGATAAGTCACATGCAGGTCTCGGCAAGGGATATAAACATCTAAACAAAAACTAAGCTGACTGAAAGAGAAAATCTTAAGCTTTCCAAAATTTTGACAGGGTTCGCAGGCCCGCAGTTCACACAGGTGCGGTACCGCTCTGTGTGAAAAGCAAAAGTGCGGATAGGTCTGCACTGTGTTGCAAGCCGAGGGTGCGGTCCTCTCCCAAAGTTATGAAAAACAAAAAATAATCCAACATCTACTAAATCTACCCAATTCCACACACAACAAGCCAAAAAAATAAACAAAAACACAGTTTCTTAGGTCAAAGTAAAGCAAATTAAGAAATCAAGTCCCCAGTATGGTCGCCATTTTGTCACATGGAATGAGTTGTTCTTGCAGACAATATCGACCTCCCTAGAATCTAATGATATCTAGTGACAAGAAAGCCAATCAAAAACTATCTTTCTCTAAATATGCAATTTATAAACAAAGGCAAACAAGTGTTCTAGGCCTACCTTGGGTCCAATGCAAGTTTGTGGAAGCTTTGCTCCTTTTATCCACATGAGCTCCCTTGTAGCGAATCTGCAAACACAAACAAGCACACAAATTAAATAGCACCTGAAAAGCCAATATCATAAAGCATACTTATCATGATGATCAAGGAATTCATGAAACAAATGACATAAGACAATTTGTTGAGAAAAATGAATCTGATTGTATTAATTCAAATCAAAGAAGAACTTTACAACCTGTACCTTGATGTTGTACAAGCTCCTCCCAAGGTCCAACAAGAAGTCTCCTCTACTTTGACAAGTTTCACTCTCTTCCCAATGAAGCCAAAAGGTATGTGATCTCTCCTCTCAAGCTTAACTAGGAAGTCTCAATTCCACCAGCATTTACCCTAAAAAATGTTCAGCTTCTAACCTCCCTAGCAACCAGCCCAATGCCTTAATTTATAGTGCAATGGAGGGAAGTTACTAGGTCCTCCTTCAAAGGGATAGCTCCTCTCATCAAGGGATTAGCTCCTTCTCTTTTGGGATGCATGAACCACCTAAGAGCGAACCATCCACGTCAAAATTCCTTCTAGAATCATCTAGAATTAACCCAAAGTGAGTTTTTTAGAACAAACTTGCACCTTTTTGACTTTCACAGGGTTCCACACCCACTCCTTTAGAGATAGAGCAGGCAGGTCCACAGGTAATGTGAACAGGGGGTGCGGGACCGCAAGTAACAGTGAGAGAAAGTGCGGAACCAGAACTTTAATGAGTTTTAAGGTCTTTCTCTCATTTTCAAAGCTTAACATGAAGAGCTGAGGTCTGAGACTTGCTTAGGAGGACAGTATAAGTGATGATAGACCCATACTGACTGCGAATAGTCAGGTGACAATATTTTGTGTAACAGGAAGGGACAAATTGCCAAATCGGGAGAGACTTTGGTGCAGGAAGAAATATGAAGAAACACTAGAGATGGAGTAACAACCAAAGCTGAGGAGGAAGAGAATTTTACCTTGGCTGGGAAGGGAAAGAAGACCTAAAGCAAACTAGATTCCAGCCAAAATGATAAGAAGAAGAAGGGCCTTAGCATGATAAAATGTTTGCACGACCATGAATATGGGCACTATGCAACAAAGTTTCCGCACAAAGAATTGTAACAACAAACCTTCAAGAGGAGTAGGAGGTGAAGCACTTGCCTCACAATTTGAATTAGACTTCACCCTACTTTCATGCACGACCAACATTGTAATGGGGAGTGTGTGGTACCTAGATTCAGGTGCCTCATTCCATATGATAGGATGTAATCAATTCCTTGATGGTCTAGAGGAGAAGGATCTCTAGATCCATGCAGAACTTGTGGATGATGGGTGGTACATTACCAAAGCAATTGGAACTATAACCTTTAAGAGGGATTCAAGCTCCCATATTCATCTCAAACATGTTATGTGTGTACCTGGGATAAATAAGAACTTGATATTCATATATTAAAGGATAGAGGCTATGATGTTGTTTTTAGTAAGGGGAAATCCTTTTTGAGACATGTATCTACCAAATAAGTGACACATATTGGAGCTAGAGTGAAAAATATCTACAAACTTCAAGTGGAATCTTGCGCTACACTTAGTAGTAAGGAAAAATAGGTGCAAAGTCGAGATGTTGGAGAAATATGGCACATGAGCATGGGACACTTACAACATGGGGCCTTAAAATGGGACACTTACAACATGGGGCCTTAAAAATAGTGTAGAAGATTACCATCGGTCTCCCAAAATGAACCCTGTACCAGCATGATGTCTGAAAGGGATGCACATTGGGGAAATATCTCAAATCCACCTTCTAGGGATGAGATAGAAGAGTTGGAGCAATCTTAGTGTGAGTCCACTCTGATATATGTGGACCATCTTCTACAACCTCTGAAACAGAAAACAACTATTATGCAATTTTTATTGATGAATTTTCTAGAAAATATTGGATCTTCTTCATGGGGAAGAAGGATGAGGTTTTATCAGAATTTGTTGAATTCAAAGAATTGGTTGAAAAGGGGACTAGTGAGAATTGAAATCCTTGAAAAGTGACAATGGAGGAGAATTTGTTTCTAACACCTTCAAGGCATTTTGTGCCAAAGAGGGTATTAGAAGAGAATCGATAACACCTGATAGCCGACAAAAAAATGGGGTGGCTGAAAGGAGGAACAAAAGAATAGTGGGAGAAATAAGGGCCATCTTGCATGGTTAAGGGATGCCATTACATATATGGGAAGAAGCATGCAATACCATAGTTTATTTGCAGAACAAGAGCCATCACAAAATACTTGGCATGATCACAGTTGATGAAAATTTATTTGGGAGAAAGCCAAATGTATCTCATTTTCTAATTTTTGGAGCTAGTGTGTATTGTCATGTCTCCAAGGATATCAGGAACAAAATGGAGCCTATGGTTGAGATGGGGGTCTTTGTAGGATACACAGAGACTCCACATAATTATAGGGTACATTTTCCCTCACTCAAGGTGAAAATAGTGAGGAGATATGTTAAATTTGATGAGGAGAAGACTATGAGATGCTCTCAAGAGAAAGATATAAGTATACCACCGGAGGAGGAGCTTCTAGTTCCCAAGGAGGAGCCTCAGACAGAGCTTCAGTATGTTGCAGAGAAGCGACAAGTGGAGGAGTAGATAGGAGGTCGAGTGGAGGCACCCACTTAACCAGAATATTCCATAGAGGGAAGGAAGAGATTCAGAGAAGCTGACAGATTGTTATAGGATGCACAAGAGCATGTGGGCATTACTACATCTTAGCATAGGGAGAGGAGGTCACTAGATAGGTACACTAGGTATATGGCTCTCATGAAAAAACTCATTGACTTAGAGCCTTCTTCATTTGGGGAAGTAGTTTCTCAAGCAATATGGATTGATTCCATGGTGGAGGAGTATGACTCCATCATGAATAACAATGTATGGAAGGTGGTGCAAATACCAGAGAACAATTCAGTGGTTCTAGGTGGATCTACAAAGTGAAGCATGCATCTAATGGAAGAATCGTGAATTACAAGGGTAGATTTGTGGCCAAAGGCTTATCATGAGTAGAGAGAGTGGACGATGAGTAAAAAGTTTCCCCAGTGGAAAGATATTCCTCGACCAAAACCATTCTTTCATTAGTTGTGCAGATGGGGTGGAATATCCATCAAATGGATGTGAAGACCACCTTGAGACATATGATAGGGAGACACATGTGTGAAAACTCAAGAGAGCCCTTTATGGTCTCAAGAAGACGCCTCGAGCATGGTACACTCATATTGACACATATCTCATTGGATTGGGCTTCACCAAAAGTGAAGAAGATGTGAATCTCTATCACATTGTAGTAGATGGAAAGTTGCTTATCTTGGTATTATATGTTGATGACTTGATACTTACAGGGGATGATTAATTGATCCACTATTGCAAGGAGGATGTTGCAAGAGAATTTGAGATGAAAGACATGGGATTGATTCTTTACTTCCTTTGGCTGAAAGTATGGTAGGGCAATGGTGAGTTATTTATAAGTTAGGGGCTTCAAATATTTCAGATAGAGAACTAGATGCCTGTAGACATACCTCTAGCTACCAACTTGAGGAAGGAGAGTACTTCTTTAGGAGAGGTAATAGATGCAACCATCTACAAATAGCTTGGGGGATCCTTGATGTATCTGGTTAACACAAGGCCCAACATATGCTATTCAATTAACTAGTTGAGTCAAGCCATGGTGAATCCTACCAAGCTATATTGGAAGGAAGCAAATCGTGTGTTAAGATACTTGAGAGGAACAATCGAGTATGGGAGATGCTACAGGAAGACAGAGGGAGTGAATCTCCAAGGTTTTGTTGATGGATATTGGGCAAGGAGTCCATGAGATAGGAAAATTACTTCAGGTGCTATCTTTAGTGTTGGGTCTGTAGTTATTTCATAGGATAGTAGGAAACAAAGGTTTGTGGCACTCATCTCAGCAGAGGCTAAATACATGGCTACAAGTCACGCAGTATGTGAGGCCATATGGATGAGGAAAATATTTTTGGATCTTTTCAGTTAGGAGATGGATTTGATAATGATTTATTGTGATAATCAAAGTTGTATTAAGCTATCTAAGAATCCAGTATTTCATGACAAGTCTAAGCACACTGATATCAGGTACCATCACTTGTGGGATTGTCTGAAAAGGAGAATTATTATGCTATAGTACATTCCAACTGAGGAGGAGGATTAAGATATCTTGACAAAGGCATTGTCAAGAGGAAAATTCTAATTCCATGGGTGTAGAATAGGGTGGTGTGAAATACCTTTCTTGCTAAGAGGGAGTGTGAGAAATTGTAGCAAGAGAGGCCCAATTTGACTTGTGCCTTAGTCAAATTGAGTAATTTGGTTTTCACCATTGGCAGGATGACTATTGCATTTAACTTGCACGAAATGCCTTGTCTACTAGTTAGATCAGTAAATTCGAGTTATAGACTTGGAGTAGAGATGTGCATGTAGTGATTGCTAAAATTTAGTAATCTAGTTCAGTTATTTTCAGTTGAACTCAATTAACTGAGGTCAAGTAGATAGTTGAGTCATTTGAAGAGTAGTGGAGTAGTATAACTGTTGTTAACACAATGATCTCTCAATTAAACTAGCCAATCAGTTAAAAATAGGCTAGACATGCATGGAATTTGAATTTCCTAGATGGAGTAGTGGCAAAGGCACATTGTAATTATCAATTGCATACTAGTTGATTGTACAGGCTTGACATTGATGTAGGTTATCAATTCCTTGCGATTTGTGCGAGGAAATAAGGAATTCCCCTATTATTTAGGATCTTAATTTATCCTGAATTGTGAAAGGAAATAGGAGGAATTTGGGGCCTTGAATTGTGAAAGGAAATAGGAGGAAGTTGGGGCCTTGAATTGGAAAAGTGTTGGCCAGAGCAAGACTTTCAGTAGGAGAATAGGTTTATAGTGCAGGGTGTGCTTGAAGCAAGACATTGTAATCGTTTCTCATTCTCATCTGATTAATGAAAAGAAGTAGGGGTTTTTCTCCAATTGGATTCCCCTATAAATCATTCAGTTTTTGTGGTTTTGATGGTTGCATGTCATTGCATGTGTTTCTAAATTGTTATTTCCATTTCGCAAAGTAGTAAAGGAAATTTATAATCTCTTGTTTTCATTTCAAATTCATTAGTAGTAGAAATTTCTATTAATTTATACACCAATTGGATGAAAATGATGCCATTTGGCATATATCAATCACATTTTCTAATGTGGTTGTGTTATTCAATTAAGAAATTAAATTTCTTGATAAATTGTGATAAGGGAAATGACATAGAAAAAAAAAATATTTAGAGAAGTAAATGTTGTTCAACCATATACAATGTAACAATTGAGCACTATGACAAAAAGAGAACCAATGTAGATTAATCGAACATAACTGAGAGGCATGGAAACACTTATGCTGCATTAGACAAACTATTTATAGCACCAAAGAGGTAGGTAAGAATCCTTGGCCCACTCTTATTTAGGTGCATTCTCTTAATGGCCCTAATGGTCTCAGGTACTCTACAAAATCAAGTTGGGGTTCTTCCTAAGAAGAGGAGACAATTTCAATTCTTGGTACAAATCTGCACATACCTTCTCTCTTGGAATAAAAAACTATAATAATAGAAACTTTATAATAAGTTAGCCACTGGATTTAATTATTGAAAATTCATAATTGTTAACAACAATATGGAAAAGTGGAGAATAATGTGGAGATTTTAAGTAATGTTGTTCTTGAATATTGTGATTCATCTATGTAATTAGAAAAAAATTAAAAATGTCTTAGTTAGGTTAGATAGATTTTTTTATTGTAAAATTTTTTAAACTTTTTTTTTTAAATGTTTATTAGTAGCACATTATATTTTAAAACTATCTCATGTTTATCTTTTTTAATTTTGTGTGTGTGTGTGTGATATTTTATTTCGTTGTGATTGTGTTTGTGTTTTTATCAAAGATATATAGTTGTAGTTGTAATTAATATGTTATCAAAGTGGTATAGAGGGAAGATTTATATTGAAAGAGTAAAGTAACATATAGAAGAGGTTGTAGAACCAAGGGAGATGAAGAAATTATCTGTATATGAAGGTATGAAAGACCCATGTAAGTGAGTAAAAATTATTTAAACTCTTAGATTTATTCATCCATTTTTCACATAAAGTGATTTTGTTTTCACTTCACGCCTTAGTGAAAAGATTTCTTCTAAATTGCTTTAGAATTTTTCTAGGCTAGACATGTGTTCCGACATCTATAAAAAATCATATTGATCTTTGTTAAGTAGGTAAAACTGCATTAAGAGAAGAATACATGTAGGAACTACACATGGTTTCACATGTTCAGAGACTCATCATTTCACATAGTTGGAGACCCCTATAACCCCTACTAGTATCCATTTGAGTAGCATCGCATTAGCTATACCTATGTATGGAATTAAATTTACAGGTAACATTGGTTATATTGGAAGTTTTATAGGTATCTATAAACCAGCCCTAGATTAGCCACTCGACCATTTGACTATTGTGGTGGCATTGAGAATAACACGCATGAATATACTCTTAATAATTAGGGTAATAAGTGTTACTAAGGGTAAAATTGATCCTCCTTAGTTGAACCACTGAGAAATTGGATCAAGTATGATTATTGGAACTTGTTGGTATATTATAGAGCTACAACATATGGAAAACGTTGTCAATAGGACCCTTCCAACCCTACTAGTAATTTATTTCTTACTCGTTTCATCATGAGAAATTATAAAATAAAAATTCAACAAATGGAATCTAGCAACAATCTAGGATAACCTTAGGGACCAATTTTGACAAAGAAAAATAATGTAATTTATTTAATCAAGATGAAACATTTCCTTTCTTCTCAAAATTGTTGGGATGTAGTTGTAAATGTGTTCAAAGGACGAGATCACGAAGACATGTACATGATATGATAAATGCTCAAAAGGATCAGTTAAGTGAAAACAAAAAGACAAATTCAGAGGCACTATCGTTTATTCAACAAGGATAAGAAGACTCAAATTTTCCAAAAAAAAGTACTAGGAGATTACATCAAGTGAACATGGGACACTTTAGAAATTACCTTTTAAGGAATAGACAAAGAATCTAAATGTGAATTATTATAATTCTTATGACTATTTTATGACTTAGATAATGAATGCCATAAATTAGTTAAGTACACGTGGTGAAGATATAATAGACCAAAGAGTTTTAAGGAGCCTGCCACCCAAATTTGTTTTGTAGTGGTTTCCATTGAAGAATCAAGGAATCTAGAACAAATTTCCATAGATGGATTGATATGATCTTTGTTATATTATGATATAAGGATTAATACACACATGATTCCTTGGAAGATGCCTTCATATCACAAGAATACGTCATTAGAGGGAAAGGAAGGAATATTAAAGGTAGAGAAAAATATAATAGTCAATTTACAAAGAGATGGAAATTTGATCTCAAATAAATGACATCAAATATTAAAGTGGAGTGTCTAAGGCGATCAACAACAAAGAAAACATGAAAAATCCAAAGCTCAGTGTTATTATTGTAAAAATTATGGGAATTATACTAATGAATGTAGGAAAAACTTACATATCCAAATCAAAATAAAACTAATTTTACCTTCAAAACCACCTTCAAGTATATGTCTATTACTTGTGATATCTCCCAAGAGATCAAAAAAAAAATTGGTTTCTAGATATGTTTATATGAACCATATTGTAATGTATCCCAAAATTCACATACACATATTGCTACTATACACTCTTACTTGATTCATTATCATGAATGTGTGCATTTACTCACTGAAATTTTTCATAATTAGTTATATGTATCTTATTCTTGTTTACTCTAACTTTATATTGCTATCTTAAGATCATTTTTACCTTAACCTTAAGGAAACAGAGCCTATCCTAATGACATCTCCTAGTTTTGCTAATTATATTACTCTATTATTTTTTAAAAATGTAAGAATAAAAGTATAAATGAATTTACCACCATACAACCATGCCTTGCATCTTATTTTATTGTTGTTCTATGTATTTGGCACCATTGGGGTTTCCTTAACTAGTTAAAAAAACATATTAACTCTTGGTGGCTTCGTTGCCAAAGATTATTAAACATTTGTACATGTGACCTTACCTTTGATAGCGAATATACTTTTCCATCGCACTATATTTCAACTTTCTTCATTAAAACTAATTAACCTCAACCATACGGTGATTTTCCATATGAGAAATGGGTACATGGATTCGCTTATGCTAATGGGAATTGACCTGCCATGTGATGTGTCAGTAACAAATAGTAAGGATTAATAATAGAGATTTGATGGTGGAGAGACCTCTTCGGCAATTGGCTAGGTTAATTACCTTGCCCCAAGAACCATTCTCCCCATCATTCACTATATTTGGCTTGGTCATCAACTACTCTGCAATCTTGGATTAGGGTTTTTATTTCTATTTGGTTCCCATACCCTTCACCTCCTCATATTGTTTGCTCCCCAATTGTTGTACCAATTTAGCTCGTCGAAAACTCGTTTAGATAGATTATATGATGGTTTTCAACAACTTGTTTACTTGGAAGTCGGATATGACCATGGAGACATCCAAACGTAATGGACATCCCTTTCTATTACATCGAGTAGTTAATTACTCATTATTTATTTGAATTTCATAGGGGTTTTAAAGGATTAGTTAACTGATCAATCTTAGAAAACCCTATGCAGGTCTCGGGAATTTGGAATGGATTTCGACTTTCACCTATCAAGTAAGAATTTTCTAAACTTTGATAATAGGCTTCTTTCCATTCATTTTTAACTTTCATCTAGAGAAAATGATTCGAATCTAGCTTGAGGTCTCGATCTAGGTGGATATTAGTGGCCACCCTCCTATTCCTCTTGGACCCACGTCATTTTTTTTTTCAATTTCCTTAATTGTAGCACAACATACTATTTTTCGTTGTTTTTTGGGTACTAAACTTTCAAAGTCATTTTGAGGGACTAAAAGAAATTTTTAGGGAAGAACAAAGATATTATGACAGGAAAACAAAGATATTATGACAGGCAAACAGAGATTGTATGCCAAAGTTACGACCCCGAGAAGTTGATGTACTAATTTACCCAAACGGGGACCATAGTAATGGCACTTCATCTCCTAGGGTTAGGGTTTTGGATGTTTAGGGTTTTCCATTTTTTCTAAATAATAAATAGGCCTTTGGTCCTCATTGTAACACAGTTCAAAGGCATGTAGATGCCACATGTCTTCTCAAAGATAAGATACCATCACCTGAGCTAGTTTATTTCCATTTCTGTACGTAAGCATATTTCAATTCTTTGATATTAATGAAATGGAGTTTTATTTATGTTGCATCTCTTTGTTTATGTGTATATCTGTATTTTGTTGTGTTCCATAACTCTAGATTAGTGGTATCAGAGACGAGTACTCTTTCTCTGTTTTTCTTTGCATGTCCCCAATGAGGTTAAGGTATAAGGATATAAGGCTCGAACTGGTTGAACCTTTGCAAGACCAACCTCATAAACCCCAACAGCCTCCCATGGCAGAAGAAAAGAGAGACGAGGGGGCAGGATATCCTTTCAAAATATTTCTCAAGGAATCCGTTAAGTGAAAAAGGAATTCAATGATGGATAACTTTGCACATATCCTTTGGCCACTACCCGTAGGTAGCACATCTTCATCTAGCAACCGCTATGTGTAACAACCCTGGTGAAAAATGCATGTAAAAATATGTAAGACGGCGATGGATGGGACACTTACTCTAAGCTAAATGTTGGGCATGACATCCTAGAGGGTATTCATTTGGTTGTTTATGGGTAACGAAATTGGAAAATGCAATGGCTAAGGCTTTAGAAAGGAAAAATTCCATTTTTGGCACAATTATTTATGAAAATAATGGAACTTAGGAGAAAATGGAGCTGAAAGGTCACAAGTAGCATGAGATAAGGAAAATGAAGGAAAATAATGGAAAATGAAGAAAATAGAGGCCTCATTCACAAAAAGGCTTCTAAGAATCAATTGGTAACCTTTAGCTAGTTTAGTATTGGAGCTCTTTCATTACTCTCTCTCTCTCTCACTCTTGGACACAAAGATTTTTTTTTATCACTTTAGCATTGGAGAAGGAAGGGGACAGAAGGCAAGAGCAAGAAAAGGTCAAGGAGGGAAAGGCAGGATAGAGCAGCTACAACAAGCTTCATTGTAGGTATCGACTTGCATGTGTATTTTCCTTGATATATTTGGCATGGATGGGATTACATGTGTTTCTTTTCTACCATGGCATGGGTTTTGTCAGGTGTGAAAATATTTTCAGTCTAGCCTTGCCATTTCCCGATAGCTTTGATGAGATGGGTTCTCTCATTCAGTTTATGTCGGATGGTCGGATTGGATTCGAAGCTAAGTGGGATGGATCTGGAAATTGAAAAACACATAGTCTAAGTGGTCCCTGAATCGGACTAAGAATCATGAAGCCACTAGCCTGGTAACTCCTAAACTAGACTACGGGTTGCAGTAAAGCCATATTGTGTTCCACTGAATGGCGGGATGTAAGGTAAAGCCAAGGGGTCGATTTTTCTCTCTGTTGGGCCTAGTGATCCTGGGATAGGATAAACGTTAAAGTTTGGAGAGTATGTCTTAGTGTAGGGCCTAGTGATCCCTAGATCGGACGGTAGATTCACGGTAAATCCTAAGAGACTAGGAGGCACTCAAATTCCTCACGGTGTAGGCAGAGAATGCCCGTGGCATCCATGTTGACTGGTGTTTTTTATGTGTTCTATGAGTCTCACATTCATGCTTAGAATATGGCACGGGTGTGATTAGTTGAAGAGAGACTTGGATCATTCAATCTATGGTTGGGTAGAACATGGTAGTCCCATATATAGTTGGTTTATTACATTCATTAATGAGAAATTCATTCCCTTGATTTCCATGTCCTAATCTATTGATGTATATGTGGATTTTGATGGCTGATATGTTTATGGTAATTTTGTTCCTATTATGGTAGTTATATGTATATTTTATGAAATTAGCTATGTATGGATATCACCATGTTTTTACTTCTAAATGAATGGATAATGTATCTTTGAACTAATAAATCATAGTGTTGCAATTGACATGAGGGAACATGGCTCATAGCGATTCTCAAATAAGTATGAGATCCCTTCACTTAATTTTATTGTTTACACCTGTAGGTTACATGTTTAACGAAATTCCTGTCATGGCTAGTAGGGGTATGGTTATGGTCTTGTTCATTTTATTTGTTTTACATCATTGTGTCCATATATTTTTACTAATTCTAAACTATCACTCCCTTTTGGGGAGTGGCCTGAGCTCTAGGCCTAAAAAAGTGGGTTAAAACCTGGGGTTGCTGGCACAAAACTAGCAATTTTGATCCCTTGTCACTAGCAGGAAATCCTATGAGAGTTACTTTGGGTTGTTGGTCACTCCCTTACCCATAGCATGAGAGCGACTATGGCCTAAGAGATCCAGAACAATAGTGGGACCCAGGCAAAGGTTGTCTGAGTAGTTGACTTGTCTCCTGAGGGTTCCGTTGATGATGTTGGATGATTGTGTGTGATGTTTCACTGATTCCACTTCCTTAAGGTTGCATAGGAGGTTGAATATTATCATAGTAGCCTCTCGTCTCATGTTTACCCTGGTCGGCATGGTTACTTGGGTGGATGTGGGAGGAGGGTGTTACAGAGTGATATCAGAGCATGGTTCAACTCTCAGACTAGATGGGTGGTGTGCGTTGGTCATGCATGCATGTCAATTGCATGTGTGTCTCTTACACTTGCATTCCATGTGCTTGTTGCATTTTCTTGATGATTGATTATGGTTGTAGTAAGGTTGTCATGAGGAACTTGATGTTGATTTTGTGGATGAATTTGTCATGAGTATATGATTGATTACATATTGTTACATGGTTCTTACATGTTGATTATATGCCACCTACTTACATCCTTGTATGTTAGGCTACATTCTTCTATGTTTGATTAAATGTACCAGTCTTGTAGGTTGGTTACAAGAATTGATCGCTTATGCTTGACTACATGCATTCATATGTATGTGTAGTTGATTAGGCATTGCTTATGCATGTTGATGGTTGCATGTGGTATTATGTACAATGGAGTAGTGGTTGTCATCATGCATGAGGTCATGGTTTGGGAAGTTGATATGGTCATCCATTGATGATTAGAATCTAACTAGAATTATTTGTGTATGGTAAAAGTGAAGTTGCAGCACTAGACCTCGAGGCAAGAGTAGATCGTCATACATGTATTGTATGATTTGCATGCAGGTATGTAAGTCAAGGATTTTTATATGTATTAGGTTTATATACATTAGTTTTATGTACATGTATTCTGATGTTATGGTTACATAAATGAAAAATTATAATTGATTATTATAGTCATATCCACATGTGTCAAGTAGTCAAGAATGATAGTAACATGTGCTTGTAAGCATTGCTATTATTGGTTAGGTTAGATAACTTGATGATTATATTATATGATATGTTGTTGATGAGTATGTTATAAGTTAACTTGTTGTTGTTATATGACATTTAGATTGACGATTAGGTTTTATGTTGTTGATGAGCATGATATATATCTTATTGTTGTTATATGCTATTAATTTGATGATTAGGGTTATTTCACTGAGATCTTGATTTTATATGTATTTTGTTAACCTAGATTGACCTATGCATATGGTTATGGTTATGATATCTAGGTATGAGCCGACATATTTGTGATATGGTGATTTAATAATATCGATTGACTTTGAATATGCATGCACGATAGTTGTGTATGAGTTATGATGTAAACATGTTAGCTAGTGACTATTTTGGATATCATGATCTTATTTATGTTCTTAGTTAATATCTCGTGAAGTTATATCATGCTAACTAAATTGATTGTGCAGACAAGATAGCCTCCATTGAGGTACATTAAGGTATGAGTTGCTTATGTAGTATACTTGGTGCTTCATTATTGATTATGTCATCTATTTGGTATTTGAGTGTTTGGTGCCCATTATGTCATCTAGTTGATATATCTGACATGGTGCGTTCATTTCTTGCTTAAATGTTTGATTAATTACATGACATAAATATGAGTTGAATATGGATTATGACATGATTGTTAATCTTGGTAAAGGTTTATTTCAAATTGATAAATAAAATGGTTTTGATATTTGGAACATATGGTTGACATGTGTGAGCAGTTGCAGAAAACATGCTTGGTATTAGCATGACAAGGTAATAGTTGATGTGTTTATATAACTAATAGTTCGGTGAGGTGACACACGGGGGCTTCACTGGGGGAGAAATACCATATCACGTGGGTTCATATTGGGGGATATTTATTGAGAAAATAATGACATAATATATTGGGGGATATATAGGGGGTAGAGGGTTATTATATTGGTAGTATAAAAAATGGATCCCAAAGTTAATGAAAAAACATAAAGGGGTATAAAAAATGTTAATAAAAAATGGATACCTACAATATGTAGTGAAAGTAGGGGTTTTTAAATTAGGAAGGTGTATTGGGTTCATATTGGTAGGGGGTTAAATAATATGATTTTTAGAGATATTTTACAATATTTAGTCAAATTAAGGGTATTGTTTAATATGCCATGAACGCATGTGATATGCCAGAGGTTCATTGAGTGAAGCACCCGTGATGTGACAGCGCATAGTAAGCCTTGGTTGTAGCAAGGTAAAAAGGTAAAAGAAAGGAATTGGGCAAGAATTCCTTGGGATATGTTTGGAAACCCTAATTCCAAAGAAATGAGTGCTTTGCATACAGGGGAGTCTTCTTAACCTTGATTTTGTTTTACATTATGTAGATACATGCTATATTCATGAACATGTACTTGACATGTATATTAGTTAGCCTTTCGTTATAGGTGGATTTTTCAAAGGATTGGATTCCCTTGAGAGATCGTGTGGATGTTTTTAGTTGCGAGCAATGTGCTTGGCACAACGAGATGAGTTAATTGGTGTATTGTTATGTTTATTTACGCACTAACAATTATGTGTTAATGAAAACATGATGCAAGGAGTTTCATTGCAAGAGAGGTTGCCATGTGTCAGGCCAGGGTAACTCCAGCAATGAGCGCAAGAAAACAATTAAATGAGAAAACACTGATTGATTGATTTATTCATTAGCCAGCACTTTATTTATACACATATAAAACGGATCAGTTCATCTTCTAGATGACTGTCCGACTTCACCTCATCCGTTTCGGATTAGGTGTCAACATTCCCCCCCTTAATCTGAAGGGATGTTGGTGAGTCCAAGCATCATTCTGAATCTTTCAAGCTTTTCTCTTCCAAGCGCTTTGGTGAAGATGTCTGCAATTTGCTCGTTTGTGGAACAATGACGAAGATGGATTGTTTTGGCCTCAACATGATGTAGGGGGTCAACATGATTGTTTTGGCCACAATTCATAAGGAGTCTTGTTTCTTATAGCACTAGATGGACATCTATTCTTTATATATGCAGCACATAGAACAGCATCAGCCCAAAACATTGTCTTTACATTTTTGAAGAAAAGCATGGATCGTACCATATTCAAAATTGTTCTGTTCATTCTTTCAGCTACACCATTCTGTTGAGGATTATAAGGCACAGTTGTTTGATGTTTAATCCCATGTTGGCGAAGATAGTGTTCAAATTCATTTGATGTATATTCTTTTCCATTATCAGTGCAAATAGACCCAATATGAGATTGTGCATCATTTTCAATCCACTTATGAAAATTCTTAAATGTTTGAAAAGCATCAGATTTGTTCTTCAATAAGTAAACCCAACACATTCTGGTGTAATCATCAATAAATGTCATGATATATTTATTTCCATTTGCAGAAGAAACAGGCATTGGACCACATAAATCTGAATGAATAAGTTCAAGCTTCCTATGTGCTCTTGAATGTGAATCATGAAAAGACTGTTTGCTGTGCTTTCCTAGAATGCAAGCATCACATTGTTTATGTTTTCTAGGAATTGTAGGCAAACCAGCAACACCATTTTTCTTCAATAAGCGGAGACTATCATAGTTTAAATGTCCAAATCTAGCATGCCATAATAAACCTGATGGAAGTGCACCTTCTTCATGATGAGAAATATATGAGAAATGTTGTGCATGAGCAGAGGTTCCTTGCAGTTTAAGGAGTCTTTCTTCTTCTATACCCCTCATGACAAGTGAGTGGTCAGATGCCTTTCTTACCTCAAGCTTGCCATCAAACATGTGAATGGAGTGACCTTGCTGGCGGATGTGGACCAGGGACAGCAAGTTTCTCTTCAGCTGTGGGAGATATAGAACATGATCCAGAAGAAAGTCTGGAAGACCAGGCAGTTTAAGCCTGATTGTGCCAAGACCTAATGGCTTGATTTTTGACTGATCTGCAAAGTATACTGCTCCATCAACATTGTTAGTGAAATCTTCAAAGAAATCTCTCCTATGAGTCATATGACAGGTTGCTCCTGAATCAAGCAACCAGTCATTTTTCGAAGGAGCAAGTGAAGCATTAAACAAGTCTTCATTTACTCCAATGTTACATTGTGCCTCAATATAGTGAGCGGATTCAGGTGCTTTACCTTTGTCTGTGTCATCAGTTTTACCTTTCTGCTGATTTCTTCTCTGCTCAACTTTGTCCCATGGTAGCTTGCATGTAGAAGCATCATGTGATCCATTTCGTTTGCAGCGAATGCAATGCAGATCTGCCTTTTCTGCTTGAGGATGTCTGCCCCCCCTGCCTCTGAAGTATCTTCCTCTTCCTCTTCGTCCACCTCTTCCTCTTGTAGAATCTTGAGCAGGATGCTTTTCTTTATGAGCAAGGCAAACAGTTTCTTCAGAAGATTTAGGGACTGTTTTCTTTCCAAAGGCTTTCTCTCTTTCAGCAAACTTTTTCACAAGAGTGTCAAAGGTTATATCTTTAAGATTTCCATTTGCTTGTAAAGACTCAAGATAGTTAGAGTAGGTAGGATAGAGTGCTTTGAGAAAGGCAATAAGAGAGATATCCAGCTCAACTTTAGTGGATTTAATATCATGCACTATAGACTTTATTTCAGAAGCAAGAGTAAGAGGATCATTATTTTTCAGTTCAAGGGTGAAGAGTTTAATCATGAGCTGAACAACTTCAAGTGCAGAATGTGTATCATAGAGTTCTTTCAGCTTTTGTAAAGCTTCAAAGGCAGTGGAATAGGATGAAGTATGACGACTTACTTCCTCATTTACAGATGCTGCGATCAATGCAAAGGCTTTGCTGTTCTTGTTTTCCCAAATGGCGAGTTCTTTGCCTGTTGTGGGCTGCACAGGGTCACCATCCGAGACCATTCAGGATAGTTCTCCTTGCCAGTGAGAACTATTCCGACCATTGAAATGATTGAATGCATTCTGTAAAAAAATTATCTCTGCCAAAAAAACTTCTGTTGATAGAAAACTTCTGCTGGGAAAAAGAATCCTTATGTCACAGCAAGACTTCTGCTGGAAAAAAAAAAATCTTATATATATATTAGTGTTCAACAGAGAAAAAGAAAGCGCTCATATGTATCTTCAACATATATCACTGTTCAATAGAGAAAAAGGAGAGTGATGTATCTTCAACATATATCACTGTTCAATAGAGAAAAATCAAGGGCGCTCACTGCTTATATCTCGCATCAATATATTCAACAACTCATATATTAATATCACTGTTCAATATATATTCAGGGCGCTCACTGCTTATATCAATATCTCATAACAAAAAAAAACAAGGCGCATCAATATATTCAACAACTCATATATTAATATCACTGTTCAATATATTCAGGGCGCTCACTGCTTATATCAATATCTCATAACAAAAAAACAAGGCGCATCAATATATTCAACAACTCATATATTAATATATCACAACAACTCATATATTAATATAGCGGGCACGCTTTCCTCCGAGCCTTACGCGGTCTCCTACTCCTCCTCAGGCACCGTCTTTCCATTCATCATACCATGTCAGCTCTTACCACCTTTACAAATAATGCACCATTAAACGCAGGCTTATAAAACGATACCACTGTTTTATTCAAAACTATACCGCAGTTTTATACCATGTCAGTTTCATTAAAAACGATACCATGTCAGGTTCATTAAAAACGATACCATTGTTTTATGAAAAAAACGATACCACTGTTTTATATGAAAACGATGCCACTGTTTCAAAAAACGATGCCGCTGTTTCAAAAAACGATGCCGCAGTTCTTACAGCGCAGGTAGAAGAGCTTCTGAAGTGATCGGCCCGGCTATGGTATCACCATTCTGTAGCTTCTTTCGGAGGCTTCGGTGGATGAACAGGCGGCCGCAGTGAACATATTAGAACAGTCTCTTTAAAAACGCAGCGTTACCAATGTCTTCAACGCGGTCACTCACCATATCACCGCACCAGGTCGAGAGATCACCTTCTCACACCACCACAGTCTCAGCTGCAGCAGAAGACAGAAGGTCTCATGGTCGTTTTTTTTTTTTTTGCAAGATGGTATTCACAGTGATGGTCGCCAGTTACTCGAATGCAGAAGGGAATGAGAGCGCCAGAGTTAGAAATGCTCAACAATAAAACGCTCACATTCAGCAGCCCATTCCACGCTCACCGCTCAGGTATGTCAGAGGCAGCGCAAAGAGGGGCAGCGAATTGCCTGAATAAAACGCATGACAGAGGCAGACTATTCAGGTCAGAGAGCGCAGAGGCAGAGGCAGGAGTTACAACGAATTTAAGGGACCTGAGCTCTGATACCATGTCAGGCCAGGGTAACTCCAGCAATGAGCGCAAGAAAACAATTAAATGAGAAAACACTGATTGATTGATTTATTCATTAGCCAGCACTTTATTTATACACATATAAAATGGATCAGTTCATCTTCTAGATGACTGTCTGACTTCACCTCATCCGTTTTGGATTAGGTGTCAACACCATGAAATCTTGAAGAAGGATTAGGTAGAGCATTCGTTGGGAACCATGCAGATTGAGTCATGGTGTCTATTGTTAGTCTTGTGATTTTGGTCTTTTGCGATTGTTATGCTTGATTTTCGATTTTGATTGTGTCTGGTGCATAGCTATGCCACTTTGTTGTGGTGTCATATTGCTTTTGGTTTTCATGGTATTGTTGTTGTTCTTTCTTTTCTTTCCTTTTATTGTTTTGAGTCTTGGGAATTGCCTGGGAAAGAGGAAGGTTAATGGAGCTTGAGGAGAGTTGTGTGGTACCCAACAAGTAATGTAAGACACGAATGAACCTCAGTGCATGAGTAAGTGCAACAAAAGTTAAGAGTGTGGCAGTCGGTTGGACTGGATGGGTCCATTGTGGTAAGTGGATGGTGGTAGTAAAGTAATGAGAAAGGTAACCAGAATGGTAAAGTAAATGGATCTAGGACATAAGATGCCTTGGCTATGTTGGGAACGACTATTCTTAATGTTGCACATATGTTGTACGAATAAAGGAATCTCTCTTAAACCTTGACCTTTATATCTAGTAATTATGTTATGATCCCGATTATGCTAATGTTTATATATGTATACATGTAGGTGTGTATGTATGTCATGTTTTACAAGCCCATTGTCATGGATCATGATTAACAATAACATTTATGTGTATATATATGGATGTATGCATATCATTTCCTGTTAGTCTAATGCTTATGTATATGTAAGTATGTATCCATGCATCTATGTCACTGTTTGACAGATCATCAAGAATCGTTCATATGGCAGAATGATTGCTTATGTAGGCAAGTGGCATGAAGAAGTTTCTGGCTATGAGGAATCAAGTGGGAAGAGTACTCATGACAAATATATGAGGTCCGTATCATGCGACTATGAATTTATATTGTATGCTTGTAATATGCCTATGCTTATGGAAAAGTTATATCGAGGGATACATCAGAAAAATGAAAGCAATGTGATCTATGACATGGTAGGATAAGCATGGATAAGACACTGGAAGCAAGTTTTCTTGGTAAGGATAGTGTGGTTTTGGATGTGTGGTACTATTGTTGTGCATATGTTGTATATGGTGTACATGTTGCATCTATGATGTGTGCACATGCGGTGTTGTGTATATATAGTGTATGTACATGTTTATGCAATGTACACACACTATAAAACAAATTATTCACCGCACATAAAAAAAATTCACAATAGATAAGTCTCCAATATTCACCCCAAAGATTCACTAACCCACAATCTATTTGAACCTTGAATTTCGTGTTTATATAATACTTCTTAACAAGGTCATCACCAATTGAGCCACACCTTGTGGACTCTCCTTGTAGACTCTTGTTAATCAAATATAATTACGTAGTTGTTTTTATTACAAAGTATTATGATTTTGCATTTAAAATATATTTACTATTAATAAATAAGTTATGTAATCTTAAACATTAAGAGAATAATGAATATATATGTCTCCTAAAATAAATGTGTTAAACTAAATAACTTAGATTATTTAATTAATTAAAATCTCATAATTAAAATCTCATTAAATTATTTCTCTCAAATTAATTAATATAAAATTATTTAACTAATTAAAGTTACATAAAAATTATTATCCACCAAAGTCTTTGATACATGATAAGTTAAGATACACTTAAATGTTAAATCAATAATTTAATTCCCTATTCTATTAGGCTATTATTCTAGAAAAACAAAAACAAAAAAATATTAAATATTACAATTCAATGAAAACATACTTCTATTTATAAAATATTTTACAATATTTAAAACACTTTTACAATAAATTTTTCCAACTTTACATTCACATTTTTCTATATAAAATGTGATTTTAATTTTTATTATAAATTAAACTAACATTTTATTTTAAATGAGAATATTATGTGCAATCAAAAAGTGTTAATAAAAATAGACATTTATATTTAGTCATATTGAAAAAATGTTAATTTAATCTTGATTTTATTATTAATAAATTTATTATTATTAATGGTTTAAAGATTACCCCTACATAATATTAATTAATCCATAATATTTAGTTATACAATAGAACAAAAACTAGAGAACGAAACTTCCATCCCCGTCATCAATAATATGTTTTATAAAATTAATTATATTAAAAAAATCATATATATATATATAAAATTAAAAACTAAATACATGATATTTATTATATATATTTAAAAAATATATAATAATAAGATTTAAATAATGTTTCTGGATATGTCATTGCTGACTTCAACTTTGCACAAATTAGACCAAGCAGGTGTAACACATTACATTTCACAATTTCGTCACGATAGCCGATTTGACGGCGCATCATGTCTTTATTTCCTTATTCATAAATGAAATTACTTTTGAATATCTGATGACGATGACGATATCCAATTAGCGAGACCGGGCAACATGCCCTTATTTCTTGGTCTAGAGATGACCACATTATTTTATTAGTAGACATTTGGGGTATTTTGCGAGATGAATTAATGAAGCTATAAAGGTGGAAATAGCTCAGTGCCCTGTGGTACGTAGGGGTGTATTAATAGAGCTATAAAGGTGGAAATAGCTCTTGCCATATCTTATTAGCGAGAGACCGGGCAACATGCCGTTATTTCTTCGTTTAGAGATGACTTTATTATTTTATTAGTAAACATTTGGCGTCTTTTGCGAATATTGATTGTAGATTTCGAAAATGTTTTAAAATTTGATGAATGAGAGATTTGTTATTATTAGATTTTTACACCGTAAGGCGTTCCCTCTGAGAAAGACATCCCTAAAATGTGACGTGTGAGATTCTGAGCCATTGATTCTTGTGTTAGACGATTGGGGTGTTTTCTGCCATTGATTTAATCTGTTTTTTTCATAGAATGATTTAATCTGTTTTTTCCACCAGCTGGAAGACAGAGAGGGAGGATCTGGCAATGGGCCATGAAACGCCAGGCCTCCTGGCGATGAGACTCTTCGCAGTGACTGAACCGAAACTCTTCGCAGTCACTGAACCGAAACGTGTCTTCGCAGTGATGAAACGTGTCTTTCTTCTTGGTTTCCTGTCTTTCTTCCTGCCTGAGGGCCGCGTAGCCAGCGCAGCCTTGTGCTGTTATATCACTATTTCTACTGTCTTCTTCACACATGAGATTTCTGCTCTTCTGGTTGCAAAATTCTTAGCGGTCAGTGTTTCTTGCCCTTCTTTCTTTATGCTTTCTGATTTATGTAAGCCATTCTTCCTCTTATGGTTTCTGATTTATTCTTTTAAAGCTGTTATGGTTTGATTTGTTCTTTGCTCTGCTTTCAGTAAGCCATGTACTATGTTTTCTATATGTGCAAATAACTTGAATCATGAAGACAACATGTACGTTTAACCAGTGGTGTTAGCCTCGCTGCAACCATTTTTTGTAATAGAATTTTACCAGTTTCTGTTAGAAAAAAAAGTGCTTTAAATCTCAATCATGCAATCGGTGCATTGAATATAGGTCTCAGCACAGATCCATCTGTTGAGGTTGTTGAGCACCCTGTGCTCTACAATCCGGATGCACGTGGAGGATCAATCAACATTTCCTTTGGATATCAGTGCATTGGAATTAAATGACAAATTGGGTGGACGGAATAAAGACCTCAACGCAGTCCCATCTAAACCCTGATTTGATATGAGATTATTGGGTGCACTGATTATGGACCTTAACGCAAACCCATCTAAACCCTGCTTGGATATAAGTTACTGGATAAATTTAATATAAACGTTGGCACACACCCATCTAAACACTGATCTGATCAGAGGTTGCGAAACTAAATGATGCATACCTCAATTTCACATAAATGGCCGATGCAACTGTTCCAAAAGTTAACCCAAGGTCTACCCCAAAAGGTACTTCTTCTACTTTTGGTTCAAGATTTGTTTAATAGGCTTCAAGATTTCTCCAAAAAACTCTCCAAGATGTTGATTCAAGGCTTATTCAAAAAGCTTCAAATTCTGTTCAAGAGGATGATACATAATGTCTTTAGAAGTTGCTCCAAAGCTCTTCAAGGGTTACTGAGAGTCATTCCAAGTACATCACTCGACATCACTGGTTTGAGATCATTGCACTGGTCAATGTTCTGATTTGGAGCTCAAAACATAGAACCTATTTGCACAATCGCATTGATTCCTCACAGTGTTCCAATATTCATCATTTATTCCATTGTACATACCGACACTTACTTCAGACTTGCATCAACTGAGCATGGCCAGTTTTCCTAATCAGCAGAGATCTAAGCCTTGCTTATTACCCTTTGCAATCGACTTCTTAAACTGTTCAATTAAACTGTTATACGTACCTTCGCTGACAACTTGAAGGAGGTCTGAAATTTTTATTCACAATCTGTCTAAATTTATAGTATGCCCCAGCTCTCTAGTAATTGTTCCCGTGGTATTGTTGGAGGACAGATCGATGTTTGATACTTCCAACAGTCTCTAACTCAGTTTCGAATTCCCGCAAGCTTTGTGGATAGTGTGTGTATAGTCTTTTAATAGCAACTGACTTACAGTTCTTAAGATCACATCTGTAAGCTGTGCTTGTAGCACCCTTGGCAATTATGAATTTCTCATTCAACTTTTCGGTCATTCTCATTATATCATCATACATGTATAGGGCCATATCCATGTGCAATATTACAAGCCTTGGAGAACCTCGTCAGGACATGCAAGAATCTTTTAACAAGAGGCATAGATATAGATGGTGAGATGATAGCTTTACTCTGAGAAATAAAAAATTTGAAATGAGGCATAACACCTTGACCCGTTTTGCTTGATGACCCTTTAGTGAATGGTTTATGTTGATTTGAAAGGTAGAGAGTGATGGTGATTACACACACTAATATCACTGAACCTAATGAGATGAAAACAATAGCTGTTGTTCACACAGAAGCTGTCCATTTACACAGTCAATAGATAACACTATGAATATAATCTAAAGGATATTTCATACAAATCTATGGAATCTGATTTGTAATATCTAGTTCTGTTATCACCTTTTGGTTGTTTGGCAGATATCCCACAAAGTCATCCAATCCAATAGCCACAGAGACCTGGATTTCCAACAAAACTGAGGCAAAAATAATTCCCATTAGATAAAATGTACAGACTTGAGAATATCAAGAAGAAAACTGAATTTGACCTAGAAATAAAATGTGTTCATTATAACTATACCTTTCTGGGGTAAACCTTGTAAAGTTCTGTGTGACAGGAATATTCCCAGACAAATTGTTCATTCACAGAAAATGTCTTCAAATTTTTCTGATCGCCCCGCGATTTTAATTGTTGCCGATTTTTCTTTTTGGGATCTTGCTTTTTGATGTCCGGAACTACACTTGATCATGTATGAGGAGTAATGGGTTCCTGTTTTCTCAAGCCCTCCAGGACGGTATTTTGTCATATCACTGTTTATTTTCTGTGAATGATATTTACTTCACATCATTATCACCGATAACAATGCATAAATCCCAATCTATTAGCGTAGTTGTAGTTGTGGAAAACCCATCCCAGCCGCATTTTAAAGTAGCGAGAAAAACCACTAATGAGGGCAAGATGGTTAGGCTACAGCTATGAGTCTTGAGTTTTGAAAATGGCTATCAAAGCAAACCTTATCTGACTTGACACTGATTTGGGGTTGTTCTGGAACTATTAGTTTGAACTAATGTATAGTCTTTTGACACTGGTTTGGGGTTGTTCTGGAACTATTAGTTTGAACTAATGTATAGTCTTTTGACATTGGTCTGGGGTTCCGGAACTATTAGTTTGAACTAATATATAGTCTTTTGGCACTGGTTTGGGGTTGTTCTGGAACTATTAGTTTGAACTAATGTATAGAATCTTTTGACACTGGTTTGGGGTTGTTCCGGAACTAATGTATACAGTCTTTATAGATTTTTGAGGCTATGTCTACCCATATGTTTTTTATATACATCCCTTACCAAACAATTTAAATACATCAATCTTACCATGCCATTCTCCCTGTGGAGTTTTTGTCTTATTAGATTACCCAGGCTTTTTAGGATTGCCTAAATATGTATCTTTTGATTACATCCCCTACCAAAACCATACGAATACATCCCTTTACTAAACAAAATCTCTTTGAGCACTCTGTTTTGAACTATGCTCTCAGGTTATTCAATCAGGCTTTGATGTGCATATATATATATATATATTTCCCATGTAACGAAGTACAACCTTATATTCTAGCTATACTCTCAATTACAGAGTATAAGTAGGGTAAAATGTTTTTAAATATGAAGGTCTTACAACAAGGTGGCTGGAAGTTCTTGTAACGAGATCCAATCTTGTTAACTTGGGAAGTAATTTGACTCATAAAATGTATTTATATATTTTACTTCTGAAATCACTATTTAAGTTTGCAAAGTTATACATATTCTATTTTTAGTGTGCAAAGTCATGCATATTCTATCTGTAAATTTGAATTCTAAATTTGAATTGATAACTTTTGAATGATGCAACAGATTTTTTTAACCATCAAATTATATTAAAAGATGATATTAAACTACTTGTTCTCGGATCATCTTGCATGTAGTTTAATCTCTGTTTTGTTATTGCTTTTTAGGATTGCCTAAATATGTATCTTTTGATTACATCCCCTACCAAAACCATACGAATACATCCTTTTACTAAACAAAATCTCTTTGAGGACTCTGTTTTGAACTATGCTCTCAGGTTATTCAATCAGGCTTTGATGTGCATATATATATATATATATATTTCCATGTAACGAAGTACAACCTTATATTCTAGCTATACTCTCAATTACAGAGTATAAGTAGGGTAAAATGTTTTTAAATATGAAGGTCTTACAACAAGGTGGCTGGAAGTTCTTATAACGAGATCCAATCTTGTTAACTTTGGAAGTAATTTGACTCATAAAATGTATTTATATATTTTACTTCTGAAATCACTATTTAAGTTTGCAAAGTTATACATATTCTATTTTTAGTGTGCAAAGTCATGCATATTCTATCTGTAAATTTGAATTGATAACTTTTGAATGATGCAACATATTTTTTTAACCATCAAATTATATTAAAAGATGATATTAAACTACTTGTTCTCGGATCATCTTGCATGTAGTTTAATCTCTGTTTTGTTATTGAATTTCTCCCTACCTTTATCTTACAATATCCATTTTTTACTATATGTGAAGCAGTTGCAAACTAATTTGTAGTTGCTGTTCAACTTTCAGCGTTGAAGGACATTTCTGGACGTTCTCTGTATTGCTTCAACTCCGGTAACAACCTTAATCTCATTTCCTAGTTTTTGCTTCATTTCTATTTCATCCATGGACCATGATAGAAAATCCTCTTCCATCAATTGTACATTAGCCACTCAGCAACTATAGAGTCTTACTTGAAAGCAGAAAGTGTTTTTCATATATTTAACATTATGTATATTATAGAAGTAAAAGATGAGTCTTTTATCATATTGTTCAAGTTCCTTTGGAGACAATGCTTAATAGTAAGTGGGTATTATGGTAAACATTTTAGTTGCTGGGGCACCCACATTTGCCTAGGATTTTATAACATAAGAAAACCTTTAAATCCCTACAAAATCTTCCTCATGAGGATTAGATTGTGTGGATTATTTTGGGTTTTCTTCTCGCAAAGACTATTAATTTGCATAGCACTGTGCAGCTTATGTTGGTTACTGACACAACAATGTTAAATACAGATACTTTGCCTTGGCCTACTCTGTTTTGTCACTGGGCAATCCAACTTTCAGCATTGAGGGACATTTCTGGGCGTTTTCTGTATTGCTTCATCTTCGGTAACAACCTTAATCTCCTTTCCGAGTTTTTGCTTCATTTCTATTTCATCCATGGGCCATGATACAAAATCCTCTTCCATCAATTGTACATTAGCCACTGGTCAATGTTCTGATTTGGAGCTCAAAACATAGAACCTATTTGCACAATCGCATTGATTCCTCACAGTGTTCCACTATTCATCATTTATTCCATTGTACACACCGACACTTACTTCGAACTTGCATCAACTGACCATGGCCAGTTTTCCTAATCAGCAGAGATCTAAGCCTTGCATATTACCCTTTGCAATCGACTTCTTAAATTGTTCAATTAAACTGTTATATGTACCTTCGCTGACAACTTGAAGGAGGTCTGAAATTTTTATTCACAATCTGTCTAAATTTATAGTATGCCCCAGCTCTCTACTAAACAATGGCTGTTGTTCACACAGAAGCTGTCCATTTACACAATCAATAGATAACACTATGAATATAATCTAAAGGATATTTAATACAAATCTATGGAATCTGATTTGTAATATCTAGTTCTATTATCACCTTTTGGTTGTCTGGCAGATATCCCACAAAGTCATCCAATCCAATAGCCACAGAGACCTGTATCTCCAACAAAACTGAGGCAAAAATTGTTCCCATCAGATAAAATGTACAGACTTGAGAATATCAAGAAGAAAACTGCATTTGATCTAGAAATAAAATGTGCTCATTATATCTATACCTTTCTGGGATAAACCTTGTAAAGTTCTGTGTGACAGGAATATTCCCTGGTTTCCTGTCTTTCTTCCTGCCTGAGGGCCGCGTAGCCAGCGCAACCTTGTGCTGTTATATCACTATTTCTACTGTCTTCTTCACACATGGGATTTCTGCTCTTCTGGTTGCAAAATTCTTAGCGGTCAGTGTTTCTTGCCCTTCTTTCTTTATGCTTTCTGATTTATGTAAGCCTTTCTTCCTCTTATGGTTTCTGATTTATTCTTTTAAAGCTGTTATGGTTTGATTTGTTCTTTGCTCTGATTTCAGTAAGCCATGTACTATGTTTTCTATATGTGCAAATAGCTTGAATCATGAAGACAATATGTACGTTTAACCAGTGGTGTCAGCCTCGCTGCAACCATTTTTTGTAATAGAATTTTACCAGTTTCTGTTAGAAGAAAAAGTGCTTTAAATCTCAATCATGCAATCGGTGCATTGAATATAGGTCTCAGCACAGATCCATCTGCTGAGGTTGTTGAGCACCCTGTGCTCTACAATCTGGATGCACGTGGAGGATCAATCAACAATTCCTTTGGATATCAGTGCATTGGAATTAAATGACGAATTGGGTGGACGGAATAAAGACCTCAGCGCAGTCCCATCTAAACCCTGATTTGATATGAGATTATTGGGTGCACTGATTATGGACCTTAACGCAAACCCATCTAAACCCCGCTTGGATATAAGTTACTGGATAAATTTAATATAGACGTTGGCACACACCCATCTAAACACTGATCTGATCAGAGGTTGCGAAACTAAATGATGCATACCTCAATTTCACATAAATGGCCGATGCAACTGTTCCAAAAGTTAACCCAAGGTCTGCCCCAAAAGGTACTTCTTCTACTTCTGGTTCAAGATTTGTTCAATAGGCTTCAAGATTTCTCCAAAAAACTCTCCAAGATGCTGATTCAAGGCTTATTCAAAAAGCTTCAAATTCTGTTCAAGAGGTTGATACATAATGTCTTTAGAAGCTGCTCCAAAGCTCTTCAAGGGTTACTGAGAGTCATTCCAAGTACATCACTCGACATCACTGGTTTGAGATCATTGCACTGGTCAATGTTCTGATTTGGAGCTCAAAACATAGAACCTATTTGCACAATCGCATTGATTCCTCACAGTGTTCCACTATTCATCATTTATTCCATTGTACATACCGACACTTACTTCGGACTTGCATCAACTGAGCATGGCCAGTTTTCCTAATCAGCAGAGATCTAAACCTTGCTTATTACCCTTTGCAATCAACTTCTTAAACTGTTCAATTAAACTGTTATATGTACCTTCGCTGACAACTTGAAGGAGGTCTGAAATTTTTATTCACAATCTGTCTAAATTTATAGTATGCCCCAGCTCTCTAGTAATTGTTCCCATGGTATTGTTTGAGGATAGATCGATGTTTGATACTTCCAACAGTCTCTAACTCAGTTTCGAATTCCCGCAAGCTTTGTGGATAGTGTGTGTATAGTCTTTTAATAGCAACTGACTTACAGTTCTTAAGATCACATCTGTAAGCTATGCTTGTAGCACCCTTTCCAATTATGAATTTCTCATTCAACTTTTCGGTCATTCTCATTATATCATCATACATGTATAGGGCCATATCCATGTGCAATATTACAAGCCTTGGAGAACCTAGTCAGGACATGCAAGAATCTTTTAACAAGAGGCATAGATATTGATGGTGAGATGATAGCTTTACTCTGAGAAATAACAAATTTGAAATGAGGCATAACACCTTGACCCGTTTTGCTTGATGACCCTTTAGTGAATGGTTTATGTTGATTTGAAAGGTAGAGAGTGATGGTGATTACACACACTAATATCACTGAACCTAATGAGATGCAAACAATAGCTGTTGTTCACACAGAATCTGTCCATTTACACAGTCAATAGATAACACTATGAATATAATCTAAAGGATATTTAATACAAATCTATGGAATCTGATTTGTAATATCTAGTTCTGTTATCACCTTTTGTTTGTCTGGCAGATATCCCACAAAGTCATCCAATCCAATAGCCACAGAGACCTGGATTTCCAACAAAACTGAGGCAAAAATCGTTCCCATTAGATAAAATGTACAGACTTGAGAATATCAAGAAGAAAACTGAATTTGACCTAGAAATAAAATGTGTTCATTATATCTATACCTTTCTGGGGTAAACCTTGTAAAGTTCTGTGTGACAAGAATATTCCCAGACAAATTGTTCATTCACAGAAAATGTCTTCAAATTTTTCTTGTCGCCCCGCGATTTTAATTGCTGCCGATTTTTCTTTTTGGGATCTTGCTTTTTGATGTCCGGAACTACACTTGATCATGTATGAGGAGTAATGGGTTCCTGTTTTCTCAAGCCCTCCAGGACGGTATTTTGTCACATCACTGTTTATTTTCTGTGAATGATATTTACTTCACATCATTATCACCGATAACAATGCATAAATCCCAATCTATTAGCGTAGTTGTAGTTGTGGAAAACCCATCCCAGCCACATTTTAAAGTAGCGAGAAAAACCCCTAATGAGGGCAAGATGGTTAGGCTACAGCTATGAGTCTTGAGTTTTGAAAATGGCTATCAAAGCAAACCTTATCTGACTTGACACTGATTTGGGGTTGTTCTGGAACGATTAGTTTGAACTAATGTATAGTCTTTTGACACTGGTTTGGTGTTGTTCTGGAACTATTAGTTTGAACTAATGTATAGTCTTTTGACACTGGTCTGGGGTTCCGGAACTATTAGTTTGAACTAATATATAGTCTTTTGGCACTGGTTTGGGGTTGTTCTGGAACTATTAGTTTGAACTAATGTATAGAATCTTTTGACACTGGTTTGGTGTTGTTCCGGAACTAATGTATACAGTCTTTATAGATTTTTGAGGCTATGTCTACCCATATGTTTTTTATATACATCCCTTACCAAACAATTTAAATACATCAATCTTACCATGCCATTCTCCCTGTGGAGTTTTTGTCTTATTAGATTACCCAGGCTTTTTAGGATTGCCTAAATATGTATCTTTTGATTACATCCCCTACCAAAACCATACAAATACATCCCTTTACTAAACAAAATCTCTTTGAGCACTCTGTTTTGAACTATGCTCTCAGGTTATTCAATCAGGCTTTGATGTGCATATATATATATATATATATATATATATATATATTTCCCATGTAACGAAGTACAACCTTATATTCTAGCTATACTCTTAATTAGAGAGTATAAGTAGGGTAAAATGTTTTTAAATATGAAGGTCTTACAACAAGGTGGTTGGAAGTTCTTGTAACGAGATCCAATCTTGTTAACTTGGGAAGTAATTTGACTCATAAAATGTATTTATATATTTTACTTCTGAAATCACTATTTAAGTTTGCAAAGTTATACATATTCTATTTTTAGTGTGCAAAGTCATGCATATTCTATCTGTAAATTTGAATTCTAAATTTGAATTGATAACTTTTGAATGATGCAACATATTTTTTTAACCATCAAATTATATTAAAAGATGATATTAAACTACTTGTTCTCGGATCATCTTGCATGTAGTTTAATCTCTGTTTTGTTATTGCTTTTTAGGATTGCCTAAATATGTATCTTTTGATTACATCCCCTACCAAAACCATACGAATACATCCTTTTACTAAACAAAATCTCTTTGAGGACTCTGTTTTGAACTATGCTCTCAGGTTATTCAATCAGGCTTTGATGTGCATATATATATATATATTTCCATGTAACGAAGTACAACCTTATATTCTAGCTATACTCTCAATTACCGAGTATAAGTAGGGTAAAATGTTTTTAAATATGAAGGTCTTACAACAAGGTGGCTGGAAGTTCTTATAACGAAATTCAATCTTGTTAACTTTGGAATTAATTTGACTCATAAAATGTATTTATATATTTTACTTCTGAAATCACTATTTAAGTTTGCAAAGTTATACATATTCTATTTTTAGTGTGCAAAGTCATGCATATTCTATCTGTAAATTTGAATTGATAACTTTTGAATGATGCAACATATTTTTTTAACCATCAAATTATATTAAAAGATGATATTAAACTACTTGTTCTCGTATCATCTTGCATGTAGTTTAATCTTTGTTTTTTATTGAATTTCACCCTACCTTTATCTGACAATATCCATTTTTTACTATATGTGAAGCAGTTGCAAACTAATTTGTAGTTGTTGTTCAACTTTCAGCGTTGAAGGACATTTCTGGACGTTCTCTGTATTGCTTCAACTCCGGTAACGACCTTAATCTCATTTCCTAGTTTTTGCTTCATTTCTATTTCATCCATGGACCATGATAGAAAATCCTCTTCCATCAATTGTACATTAGCCACTCAGCAACTATAGAGTCTTACTTGAAAGCAGAAAGTGTTTTTCATATATTTAACATTATGTATATTATAGAAGTAAAAGATGAGTCTTTTATCATATTGTTCAAGTTCCTTTAGAGACAATGCTTAATAGTAAGTGGGTATTATGGTAAACATTTTTAGTTGCTGGGGCACCCACATTTGCCTAGGATTTTATAACATAAGAAAACCTTTAAATCCCTGCAAAACCTTCCTCATGAGGATTAGATTGTGTGGATTATGTTGGGTTTTCTTCTCGCAAAGTCTATTAATTTGCATACCACTGTGCAGCTTATGTTGGTTACTGACACAACAATGTTAAATACAGATACTTTGCCTTGGCCTACTCTGTTTTGTCACTGGGCAATCCAACTTTCAGCATTGAGGACATTTCTGGGCGTTTTCTGTATTGCTTCATCTTCGGTAACAACCTTAATCTCCTTTCCGAGTTTTTGCTTCATTTCTATTTCATCCATGGGCCATGATACAAAATCCTCTTCCATCAATTGTACATTAGCCACTGGTCAATGTTCTGATTTGGAGCTCAAAACATAGAACCTATTTGCACAATCGCATTGATTGCTCACAGTGTTCCACTATTCATCATTTATTCCATTGTACACACCGACACTTACTTCGGACTTGCATCAACTGACCATGGCCAGTTTTCCTAATCAGCAGAGATCTAAGCCTTGCATATTACCCTTTGCAATCGACTTCTTAAACTGTTCAATTAAACTGTTATATGTACCTTCGCTGACAACTTGAAGGAGGTCTGAAATTTTTATTCACAATCTGTCTAAATTTATAGTATGCCCCAGCTCTCTACTAAACAATGGCTGTTGTTCACACAGAAGCTGTCCATTTACACAATCAATAGATAACACTATGAATATAATCTAAAGGATATTTAATACAAATCTATGGAATCTGATTTGTAATATCTAGTTCTATTATCACCTTTTGGTTGTCTGGCAGATATCCCACAAATTCATCCAATCCAATAGCCACAGAGACCTGGATTTCCAACAAAGCTGAGGAAAAAATCGTTCCCATCAGATAAAATGTACAGACTTGAGAATATCAACAAGAACACTGCATTTGATCTAGAAATAAAATGTGTTCATTATATCTATACCTTTCTGGGATAAACCTTGTAAAGTTCTGTGTGACAGGAATATTCCTAGACAAATTGTTCATTCACAGAAAATGTCTTCAAAGTTTTCTGATTGCCTCGCGATTTTAATTGCTGCAGATTTTTCTTTTTGGGATCTTGCTTTTTGATGTCCGGAACTACACTTGATCATGTATGAGGAGTAATGGGTTCCTGTTTTCTCAAGTCCTCCAGGACGGTATTTTTTCATATCACTATTTATTTTCTGTGAATGATATTTACTTCACATCATTATCACCGATAACAATGCATAAATCCCAATCTATTAGCGTAGTTGTAGTTGTGGAAAACCCATCCCAGCTGCATTTTAAAGTAGCGAGAAAAACCCCTAATGAGGGCAAGATGGTTAGGCTACAACTATGAGTCTTGAGTTTTGAAAATGGCTATCAAAGAAAACCTTATCTGACTTGACACTGATTTGGGGTTGTTCTGGAACTATTAGTTTGAACTAACGTATAGTCTTTTGACACTGGTTTCGGGTTGTTCTGGAACTATTAGTTTGAACTAATGTATAGTCTTTTGACACTGGTCTGGGGTTCCGGAACTATTAGTTTGAACTAATATATAGTCTTTTGGCACTGGTTTGGGGTTGTTCTGGAACTATTAGTTTGAACTAATGTATAGAATCTTTTGACACTAGTTTGGGGTTGTTCCCGAACTAATGTATACAGTCTTTATAGATTTTTGAGGCTATGTCTATCCATATGTTTTTTATATACATCCCTTACCAAACAATTTGAATACATCAATCTTACCATGCCATTCTCCCTGTGGAGTTTTTGTCTTATTAGATTACCCAGGCTTTTTAGGATTGCCTAAATATGTATCTTTTGATTACATCCCCTACCAAAACCATATGAATACATCCTTTTACTAAACAAAATCTCTTTGAGCACTCTGTTTTGAACTATGCTCTCAGGTTATTCAATCAGGCTTTAATGTGCATATATATATATATTCCATGTAACGAAGTACAACCTTATATTCTAGCTATACTCTCAATTACAGAGTATAAGTAGGGTAAAATGTTTTTAAATATGAAGGTCTTACAACAAGGTGGCTGGAAGTTCTTGTAACGAGATCCAATCTTGTTAACTTGGGAAGTAATTTGACTCATAAAATGTATTTATATATTTTACTTCTGAAATCACTATTTAAGTTTGAAAAGTTATACATATTCTATTTTTAGTGTGCAAAGTCATGCATATTCTATCTGTAAATTTGAATTCTAAATTTGAATTGATAACTTTTGAATGATGCAACATATTTTTTTAACCATCAAATTATATTAAAAGATGATATTAAACTACTTGTTCTCGGATCATCTTGCATGTAGTTTAATCTCTGTTTTGTTATTGGTTTTTAGCATTGCCTAAATATGTATCTTTTGATTACATCCCATACCAAAACCATACGAATACATCCTTTTACTAAACAAAATCTCTTTGAGGACTCTGTTTTGAGCTATGCTGTCAGGTTATTCAATCAGGCTTTGCTGTGCATATATATATATTTCCCATGTAACGAAGTACAACCTTATATTCTACCTATACTCTCAATTACAGAGTATAAGTAGGGTAAAATGTTTTTAAATATGAAGGTCTTACAACAAGGTGGCTGGAAGTTCTTGTAACGAGATCCAATCTTGTTAACTTTGGAAGTAATTTGACTCATAAAATGTATTTATATATTTTACTTCTGAAATCACTATTTAAGTTTGCAAAGTTATACATATTCTATTTTTAGTGTGCAAAGTCATGCATATTCTATCTGTAAATATGAATTCTAAATTTGAATTGATAACTTTTGAATGATGCAACATATTTTTTTAACCATCAAATTATATTAAAAGATGATATTAAACTACTTGTTCTCGGATCATCTTGCATGTAGTTTAATCTCTGTTTTGTTATTGAATTTCTCCCTACTTTTATTTGACAATATCCATTTTTTACTATATGTGAAGCAGTTGCAAACTAATTTGTAGTTTTTGTTCAACTTTCAGCGTTGAAAGACATTTCTAGACGTTCTCTGTATTGCTTCAACTCCGGTAACAACCTTAATCTCCTTTCCGAGTTTTTGCTTCATTTCTATTTCATCCATGGACCATGATAGAAAATCCTCTTCCATCAATTGTACATTAGCCACTCAGCAACTATAGAGTCTTACTTGAAAGCAGAAAGTGTTTTTCATATATTTAACATTATGTATATTATAGAAGTAAAAGATGAGTCTTTTATCATATTGTTCAAGTTCCTTTGGAGACAATGCTTAGTAGTAAGTGGGTATTATGGTAAACATTTTTATTTGCTGGGGCACCCACATTTGCCTAGGATTTTATAACATAAGAAAACCTTTAAATCCCTGCAAAACCTCCCTCGTGAGGATTAGATTGTGTGGATTATGTTGGGTTTTCTTCTCGCAAAGACTATTAATTTGCATAGCACTGTGCAGCTTATGTTGGTTACTCACACAACAATGTTAAATACAGATACGTTGCCTTGGCCTACTCTGTTTTGTCACTGGGCAATCCAACTTTCAGCATTGAGGGACATTTCTGGGCGTTTTCTGTATTGCTTCATCTCCGGTAACAACCTTAATCTCCTTTCCGAGTTTTTTCTTCATTTCTATTTCATCCATGGGCCATGATACAAAATCATCTTCCATCAATTGTACATTAGCCACTGGTCAATGTTCTGATTTGGAGCTCAAAACATAGAACCTATTTGCACAATCGCATTGATTCCTCACAGTGTTCCACTATTCATCATTTATTCCATTGTACATACCGACACTTACTTCGGACTTGCATCAACTGACCATGGCCAGTTTTCCTAATCAGCAGAGATCTAAGCCTTGCATATTACCCTTTGCAATCAACTTCTTAAATTGTTCAATTAAACTGTTATATGTACCCTCGCTGACAACCTGAAGGAGGTCTGAAATTTTTATTCACAATTTGTCTAAATTTATAGTATGCCCCAGCTCTCTAGTAAACAATAGTTGTTGTTCACACATAAGCTGTCCATTTACACAATCAATAGATAACACTATGAATATAATCTAAAGGATATTTAATACAAATCTATGGAATCTGATTTGTAATATCTAGTTCTGTTATCACCTTTTGGTTGTTTGGCAGATATCCCACAAAGTCATCCAATCCAATAGGCAAAGAGACTTGGATTTCCAACAAAACTGAGGCAAAAATCGTTCCCATCAGATAAAATGTACAGACTTGAGAATATCAAGAAGAAAACTGAATTTGATATAGAAATAAAATGTGTTCATTATATCTATACCTTTCTGGGGTAAACCTTGTAAAGTTCTGTGTGACAGGAATATTCCCAGACAAATTGTTCATTCACAGAAAATGTCTTCAAAGTTTTCTGATCGCCCTGCGATTTTAATTGCTGCCGATTTTTCTTTTTGGGATCTTGCTTTTTGATGTCCGGAACTACACTTGATCATGTATGAGGAGTAATGGGTTCCTATTTTCCCAATCCCTCCAGGACGGTATTTTGTCATATCACTGTTTATTTTCTGTGAATGATATTTACTTCACATCATTATCACCGATAACAATGCATAAATCCCAATCTATTAGCGTAGTTGTAGTTGTGGAAAACCCATCCCAGCCGCATTTTAAAGTAGCGAGAAAAACCCCTAATGAGGGCAAGATGGTTAGGCTACAACTATGAGTCTTGAGTTTTGAAAATGGCTATCAAAGCAAACCTTATCTGACTTGACACTGATTTGGGGTTGTTCTGGAACTATTAGTTTGAACTAATGTATAGTCTTTTGACACTGGTTTGGGGTTGTTCTGGAACTATTAGTTTGAACTAATGTATAGTCTTTTGACACTGATCTGGGGTTTCAGAACTATTAGTTTGAACTAATATATAGTCTTTTGGCACTGGTTTGGGGTTGTTCTGGAACTATTAGTTTGAACTAATGTATAGAATCTTTTGACACTGGTTTGGGGTTGTTCCGGAACTAATGTATACAGTGTTTATAGATTTTTGAGGCTATGTCTACCCATATGTTTTGTATATACATCCCTTACCAAACAATTTGAATACATCAATCTTACCATGCCATTCTCTATATGGAGTTTTTGTCTTATTAGATTACCCAGGCTTTTTAGGATTGCCTAAATATGTATCTTTTGATTACATCCCCTACCAAAACCATACGAATACATCCTTTTACTAAACAAAATCTCTTTGAGCACTCTGTTTTGAACTATGCACTCAGGTTATTCAATCAGGCTTTGATGTGCATATATATATATTTCCCATGTAACGAAGTACAACCTTATATTCTACCTATACTCTCAATTACAGAGTATAAGTAGGGTAAAATGTTTTTAAATATGAAGGTCTTACAACAAGGTGGCTGGAAGTTCTTGTAACGGGATCCAATCTTGTTAACTTGGGAAGTAATTTGACTCATAAAATGTATTTATATATTTTACTTTAGAAATCACTATTTAAGTTTGCAAAGTTATACATATTCTATTTTTAGTGTGCAGAGTCATGCATATTCTATCTGTAAATTTGAACTCTAAATTTGAATTGATAACTTTTGAATGATGCAACATATTTTTCTAACCATCAAATTCTATTAAAAGATGATATTAAAGTACTTGTTCTCGGATCATCCTGCATGTAGTTTAATCTCTGTTTTGTTATTGCTTTTTAGGATTGCCTAAATATGTATCTTTTGATTACATCCCCTACCAAAACCATACGAATACATCCTTTTACTAAACAAAATCTCTTTGAGGACTCTGTTTTGAACTATGCTCTCAGGTTATTCAATCAGGCTTTGATGTGCATATATATATATATATATATATATATATATATATATATATATATATATATATATATATCTATATATATTTCCCATGTAACGAGGTACAACCTTATATTCCAGCTATACTCTCAATTACAAAGTATAAGTAGGGTAAAATGTTTTTAAATATGAAGGTCTTACAACAAGGTGGCTGGAAGTTCTTGTAACGAGATCCAATCTTGTTAATAATTTGACTCATAAAATGTATTTATATATTTTACTTCTGAAATCACTATTTAAGTTTGCAAAGTTATACATATTCTATTTTTAGTGTGCAAAGTCATGCATATTCTATCTGTAAATTTGAATTCTAAATTTGAATTGATAACTTTTGAATGATGCAACATATTTTTTTAACCATCAAATTATATTAAAAGATGATATTAAACTACTTGTTCTCGGATCATCTTGCATGTAGTTTAATCTCTGTTTTGTTATTGAATTTCTCCCTACCTTTATCTGACAATATCCATTTTTTACTATATATGAAGCAGGTGCAAACTAATTTGTAGTTTCTGTTCAACTTTCAGCGTTGAAGGACATTTCTGGACGTTCTCTGTATTGCTTCAACTCTGGTAACAAACTTAATCTCCTTTCCGAGTTTTTGCTTCATTTCTATTTCATCCATGGACCATGATAGAAAATCCTCTTCCATCAATTGTACATTAGCCACTCAGCAACTATAGAGTCTTACTTGAAAGCAGAAAGTGTTTTTCATATATTTAACATTATGTATATTATAGAAGCAAAAGATGAGTCTTTTATCATATTGTTCAAGTCCCTTTGGAGACAATGCTTAATAGTAAGTGGGTATTATGGTAAACATTTTTATTTGCTGGGGCACCCACATTTTCCTAGGATTTTATAACATAAGAAAACCTTTAAATCCCTGCAAAACCTTCCTCGTGAGGATTAGATTGCGTGGATTATGTTGGGTTTTCTTCTCGCAAAGACTATTAATTTGCATAGCACTGTGCAGCTTATGTTGGTTACTCACACAACAATGTTAAATACAGATACTTTGCCTTGGCCTACTCTGTTTTGTTACTGGGCAATCCAACTTTCAGCATTCAGGGAAATTTCTGGGTGTTTTCTGTATTGCTTCATCTCCGGTAACAACCTTAATCTCCTTTCTGAGTTTTTGCTTCATCTATATTTCATCCATGGGCCATGATACAAAATCCTCTTCCGTCAATTGTACATTAGCCACTGGTCAATGTTCTGATTTGGAGCTCAAAACATAGAACCTATTTGCACAATCGCATTGATTCCTCACAGTGTTCCACTATTCATCATTTATTCCATTGTACATACCGACACTTACTTCGGACTTGCATCAACTGAGCATGGCCAGTTTTCCTAATCAGCAGAGATCTAAGCCTTGCATATTACCTTTTGCAATCGACTTCTTAAACTGTTCAATTAAACTGTTATATGTACCTTCGCTGACAACTTGAACGAGGTCTGAAATTTTATTCACAATCTGTCTAAATTTATAGTATGCCCCAGCTCTCTAGTAAACAATAGTTGTTGTTCACATAGAAGCTGTCCATTTACACAATCAATAGATAACACTATGAATATAATCTAAAGGATATTTAATACAAATCTATGGAATCTAATTTGTAATATCTAGTTCTGTTATCACCTTTTGGTTGTCTGGCAGATATCCCACAAAGTCATCCAATCCAATAGCCACATAGACCAGGATTTCCAACAAAACTGAGGCAAAAATCGTTCCCATCAAATAAAATGTACAGACTTGAGAATATCAAGAAGAAAACTGAATTTGATCTAGAAATAAAATTTGTTCATTATATCTATACCTTTCTGGGGTAAACCTTGTAAAGTTCTGTGTGACAAGAATATTCCCAGACAAATTGTTCATTCACAGAAAATGTCTTCAAAGTTTTCTGATCGCCCCGCGATTTTAATTGCTGCCGATTTTTCTTTTTGGGATCTTGCTTTTTGATGTCCGGAACTACACTTGATCATGTATGAGGAGTAATGGGTTCCTGTTTTCTCAAGCCCTCCAGGATGGTATTTTGTCATATCACTGTTTATTTTCTGTGAATGATATTTACTTCACATCATTATCACCGATAACAATGCATAAATCCCAATCTATTAGCGTAGTTGTAGTTGTGGAAAACCCATCCCAACCGCATTTTAAAGTAGCGAGAAAAACCCCTAATGAGGGCAAGATGGTTAGGCTACAGCTATGAGTCTTGAGTTTTGAAATGGCTATCAAAGCAAACCTTATCTGAATTGACACTGATTTGAGGTTGTTCTGGAACTATTAGTTTGAACTAATGTGTAGTCTTTTGACACTGGTTTGGGGTTGTTCTGGAACTATTAGTTTGAACTAATGTATAGTCTTTTGACACTAGTCTGGGGTTCCAAAACTATTAGTTTGAACTAATATATAGTCTTTTGGCACTGGTTTGGGGTTGTTCTGGAACTATTAGTTTGAACTAATGTATAGAATCTTTTGACACTGGTTTGGGGTTGTTCTGGAACTAATGTATACAGTCTTTATAGATTTTTGAGGCTATGTCTACCCATATGTTTTTTTTATACATCCCTTACCAAACAATTTGAATACATCAATCTTACCATGCCATTCTCCCTGTGGAGTTTTTGTCTTATTAGATTACCCAGGCTTTTTAGGATTGCCTAAATATGTATCTTTTGATCACAACCCCTACCAAAACCATACGAATACATCCTTTTACTAAACAAAATCTCTTTGAGCACTCTGTTTTGAACTATGCTCTCAGGTTATTCAATCAGGCTTTGATGTGCATATATATATATTTCCCATGTAACGTAGTACAACCTTATATTCTAGCTATACTCTCAATTACAGAGTATAAGTAGGGTAAAATGTTTTTAAATATGAAGGTCTTACAACAAGGTGGCTGGAAGTTGTTGTAACGAGATCCAATCTTGTTCACTTGGGAAGTAATTTGACTCATAAAATGTATTTATATATTTTACTTCTGAAATCACTATTTAAGTTTGCAAAGTTATACATATTCTATTTTTAGTGTGCAAAGTCATGCATATTCTACCTGTAAATTTGAATTGATAACTTTTGAATGATGCAACATATTTTTTTAACCATCAAATTATATTAAAAGATGATATTAAACTACTTGTTCTCGGATCATCTTGCATGTAGTTTAATCTCTGTTTTCTTATTGAATTTCTCCCTACCTTTATCTGACAATATCCATTTTTTACTATATGTGAAGCAGTTGCAAACTAATTTGTAGTTTCTGTTCAACTTTCAGCGTTGAAGGACATTTCTGGACGTTCTCTGTATTTCTTCAACTCCGGTAACAACCTTAATCTCCTTTCCGAGTTTTTGCTTCATTTCTATTTCATCCATGGACCATGATAGAAAATCCTCTTCCATCAATTGTACATTAGCCACTCAGCAACTATAGAGTCTTACTTGAAAGCAGAAAATGTTTTTCATATATTTAACATTATGTATATTATAGAAGTAAAAGATGAGTCTTTTATCATATTGTTCAAGTTCCTTTGGAGACAATGCTTAATAGTAAGTGGGTATTATGGTAAACATTTTTATTTGCTGGGGCACCCACATTTCCTAGGATTTTATAACATAAGAAAACATTTAAATCCCTGCAAAACCTTCCTCGTGAGGATTAGATTGTGTGGATTATGTTGGGTTTTCTTCTCGCAAAGAGTATTAATTTGCATAGCACTGTGCAGCTTATGTTGGTTACTCACACAACAATGTTAAATACAGATACTTTGCCTTGGCCTACTCTGTTTTGTCACTGGGCAATCCAACTTTCAGCATTGAGGGACATTTCTGGGCGTTTTCTGTATTGCTTCATCTCCGGTAACAACCTTAATCTCCTTTCCGAGTTTTTGCTTCATTTCTATTTCATCCATGGGCCATGATACAAAATCCTCTTCCATCAATTGTACATTAGCCACTGAGCAACTAAAGAGTCTTATAAATTTCATTCAAAATTATTTTCCGATTGAAATGATTCAGTTAAATATATGCTTTCTTGATAATTTAAACTTTATTCCTTTGTGTTAAACTAATGCAAAGTGGTGCCATCGTGGCTGTCTTGTTTTTAGTGAACAGACTCTAGAAAATCTTAGATACAAACTTCAATACCTTTGCTTATGTCTGTCTGAATTCTGGACTAGTCATATCCCTGTATTGATATTATATTCCACTTGGCATTTTTTTTGTCATCCACACATTAAGAAAGCGGAAAACAAATACATGCATGTACATTTACATTTAGAATTCATGCCGAAATTGATTTAGGACTTTGCGTGTGCTCTCTGCTCTATGTTAAAACAGTTTCGCTTCTCTTTCCTTAGTAGCTAGGATTTTCACTACAAAAAAGAAAGTAAATGATTGTTTATCATCTTAGATTGCATATTTAGGAATTGTATATGTACATCACGCGATCAACCTTAAAGGCAAACTTCTTAAGAAAGATCAACTGTAAAATACATTTCAATAAACATAAAAATGCTTTGGAACCTAACGCACACCATTTAGAAGTCTAGGCTAGAGACGTGTTCCGGCATCATAAAGCCTGGTAACTATCACTTTCATCGTAGGTTAGGTGATTCCTCCTCTTTGAAATGACAAGTGCCAGTACGGACTTGTGCTCCCACGTACCGTCGAGTATATATTGGGAGACCACAGTAGGCTATATCCTTTATCCTTAGGAAGCCGTGTCTGCCGCCCTATCGATCGCAATGCATTGAACACAGCATTCGGGAAGATTGACTGCCGTACCATAAAAAGTATTCTACAGTTTTGCGATTGGTTTGGTAATCCCCCTGTCTAGATATCCAGAGTAGTCACTTTCGTTCCTTTTCGGACTCCTTAAAAGAAAAGGACCATCTGAGCACTTGTCACTTCAGGCTCATTAAAAATCAAAGGCGACTAGAGTCATCTTTAGCTTTTTCTCGACTCTTAAAAATTGAAAAAGCAAATTGTGTCAAAGTGTCATAAAATTTATTTAAATCGGAATAACCTCACTGTTCCCTCGTTGGTCTTAAGGTAGGAAAATGGAGTCCACCAATCAAGGATTTCCCCTTGGAAGAATCCTGCTCCCTTTTCCTCTAGGGGAGATGTTGGTGCACCTCATATGGCTACATTGACCCTTCCAGGGCTTGCAATTGGCCTACCAATATGCTTTTTGTCGACCTCTGCCATTCAAAACACCATGATTCTTGAACAATCAACTCAGCAACTAGATAATACTAGAGTTTCCCAAATCGAAGGCGACTAGAATCATCTTTAGCTTTTTCTCGGCTCTTAAAAATTGAAAAAGCAAGTTGTGTCAAAGTGTCATACAATTTATTCAAATCGGAATAACATCATTGCTCCCTCGTTCGTCTCAGTTTGACAAAATGGAGTCCACCAATCAAGGATTTCCCCTTGGGGGAATCCTACTCCCTTTTCCTCTAGGGGAGATGTTGGTGTAGCTCATATGGCTACATTGTCCCTTCCAGGGCTTGCACTTCGCCTGCTGATATGGCTTTTCTCGACCTCTGTCGTTCAAAACACCATGATTCTTGGGCAATCAAATCAGCAACCAGATGATACTAGACTTACCCCCAAACCTTCTATTTCGTTTGTTTCTCCCTCTCCTTCCTCTGTGCTTCGTGGAAGTATGCTTAAAAAAAAATGAACGTATAAAAGTTGTTGTAATAAATATCTTTCTTCATTATGTTTACAAGCTTAGATGCCCACTCATTTAGAAAAAAATTGAACATGCTTCTTTCAACATTTTTGCGTTTTGTTTTGTACCAGAAAATGACATCAAACCTCACTGAAAATGCAATTTCCTCAATGTTATCTGGATCAACTCATATTCAACCATACCTACAAATTGCTGAACTTGAGCCAATACAATCAATGGAAAATTCAACTCCACAATATCGTACTGCAATTTCAGACGGAACATGTTAGGATATTCCGACACATAGGATATAGTTAAGTTCAACTTGGTCTAGTATAGAGTTAGGTTAGAGTTAGGTAAAGTGTGTTTCTTTACCGTTGTACATTTTGTAACTTACAATCCGACGGTCACGATATGTAGTGATCCGACGGTTCACTCTCACCTCGGTATTACCGACACTTGATCCGTGGCTTGACACCCGATTGGTCCATGAGTTCTATTTAAAGCGCATGGAGGGTCATTGTTCGTGTAATCCGTGCATGAGAGAAGCTTATGTAAATTTTCATTCTTTGATTAATAAATTGCCTGTAGTACCCACGTTGGGACAGGCCGTGGATTTTCCCTCCTTGCACTCTGAGGGTTTTAACCACGTCAAAAATACTGGTGTATTGATTTGAGATCTGGTTGTGAGCGGTGTCCTTTTGGTATTCTTTCTGTGGAACTTACCCTGTAAATTCCTACATGGTATCAGAGCTATTTGAGGGCCGCGTCCGTTGGTGATCCAAATCTGAAGCCGGTAGAACTGCATGCGGCTGTCGTTTCCTAGATCTGCTGTTTCTGACTGCTTTCGGGCCGAGAGGACTGCTCTGTTGCGTTCGGAGCATCTGTTCCAGTGAGGAACCCCTTTCGTTTCACGCGAAAAGGTTTCCGGTAGCCCTAGCTGCGTCATTTTTCAGATCGGGAGGTATACAGTTTTTTTTTGCAGTTTACTGTTATTTTCTCTCTGCTTATTTCGGTCTCAGTTTATTTAGCCTTTTTTTTAACCGGATCTATACCTTTCATTTCTGCGTATGCTCTTTGCCCTGCGACTCTGTGCGATCTGGGCAAATCAGAAACAGAAAGGAAGGATTTTTCTCATGCGTATGCTCTTTTCCCTGCACCTTAGTGTGATCTCGGAAAATCAGAAACATTGAGAAAAATATTTAGTTTTTCGGCTAAAGCTAACTTTGAGTTTTTTTTTTTTTTAATTTCTAGTTTTTTGGCTAAAGCTAACTTCGAGCCGCAAGGTTCGTTTTTCTTTGCATATTCGTGTTGGGTTTTGTGTTTTGTAGGGAAAAAGAGCTTTCTCAAGGCAAGCACGCAAACCAAGGCCCCCCCCCCCCTCTCTCTCTCTCTCTCTCTCTCAAATTTTTTGTATAGATCAATTGGTTCAAAGCTATTTTAAGAGAGTAGAGGTCTTGGGTTCAAGTCTCCATTTTGTGGGGGCGGATTTTTTTCATTCCCGCACATTCGCGCACTTTGCCGGCAACGTCAACAATTTTTTTTCAAAAAGCCATAACTTCTTCATCCGGAAGCCTTTTTCAGAGCCGTTTTTTTTAAAACCGCCTATTTTTTCGAGATCTATCCATTGGAACACTTACTTTCAGCATCTTCAGCTTCAGTTTTTTTAAAAATGGAAAGTCCATGCCAAGTCATTCTTGACAGCACTAACTACTTCCAATGGGTAGCCTACATGGAAGATTTACTTAGAAGTAAAGGTCTCTTCAGAATAGCCACAGACCAAGAGAAGAAACCAAAAGATGAAGACAAGGTGGCAAAATGGGAAAATAGACAAGATCAAGCACGTGGTTTGATAGGGATGTCTATTTCTCCTGATCTTAGATTCCACATTGCAGAACTTGAGACTCCTCATGAAGCATTAGAAAAACTTGCTAAAGTTTTTGGGATTAAAAATGAAATTAGAGCCCATCAACTTGAAAATGAGCTTTACTTTGGATCCTAATAATTTTTCTTGCATTGAAGATTTCTTGTCCAAATTCAAGACCCTTAGATATCTCTTGGAAGGTGTTAAAGTTAAGAAAGAAGATGGTAACCTTATTTATTCCATCCTTACTAAGTTGGGACCAGCCTACTCTGTATTTGTTTCCACTTTCCATTCTACAAGGGAAGCTTTCATTTGTCAAGGACAAGACTACAAGGCCCCTTCCTTTGACTCCTTTTGTGATTCCTTAATAAGAGAACAAGAAAAACTCTTACACCTTGGTCTTCTTAATCTTGGAAACTCTTCCACGAAAGCGTTAGCCGCCCAGCAGCAACCAAATTCAAAGAATCCTAAGAAGTCATATCCTCAAAAGAATGGTCCTAAACCATCTCAGCCTCAAAATGAAAGATCATTTCAGCAAAATGATAAGACCAATAAAAACAAATGGAAGAAGACTGATAGACATTGTAACTTTTGTAATCGAGATGGCCACTTAGAATCTAAATGCTTTAAGAAGATGGAAGCCTTGGAAGCCGCAATGAAGAAACATAACATCCATGTGGAGCCTACTTCAACTTCAACTTCCGGAATGGCACTTTCTGCATGTCATTGTCAATCATCTCAGTCTGGTTATGCATTAAATGTATCTTCTTCTTCTTCTCATTCTCATGAGTGGCTCATTGATTCTGGAGCCTCTTGTCACATGGCCAAAAACCAAGCCATGTTTTCTTCTTTAAATGATTGTAACACCAAAAATATATATATTGGTGATGATAGATCTCTTAATGTTGTAGGGACTGGAACTGTTCATCTAGACAATGGTCAGTTTAATGATGTATTATGTGTTCCAACCTTATCCTGCAACCTTCTATCTGTCTATCAGATAACTCATTCAGGTGAAGGTAAAATTGTTGAATTTTCACCTCATGATGTTGTAATCAAGGATCTAAAAGATCCTAAACAGATTCTAGCTACTGGTCTTGCTGATGATTCCAAAAGGTTGTATAAGTTTCACAACTTTGGGTCATCCAATCTTCCCTCAGTATTTGTTGCTCATAATGATGAAGTGAGCAAACTTTGGCATGAGCGATTTGGTCACTTAAACTATCGCTCCCTTCAGCATCTATGTAAAGAAAATATGGTGACAGGTCTTCCTATGGTATCTTGCAGAGATGGTGTTTGTTCCGGATGTGTACTCGGAAAACATCATCGGGACAGTTTTGACAAACGTGCCTCTTGGCACGCCTCAGCCCCTTTACAGCTTGTGCACAGTGATTTATGTGGTCCTCTTCCTGTTGCTTCATTCTCTGGCTGCAAGTACTTCTTAACTTTCATTGATGATTTCTCCAGACGCACTTGGGTATACTTCTTAAAACTCAAGAGCGAAGTATTTAACACTTTTTTGGCCTTCAAAGCCTTTGTTGAAAAACAATCTGGACATCAAATTCTTAAGCTAAGAACTGATAATGGTGGAGAATATGTTAAAAACACATTCATCAACTTTTGCACCGAAAATGGAATTCAAATGCAACATACTGTTCCATACACTCCACAACAAAATGGTGTAGCTGAAAGGAAAAATCGCACCTTAAAGGAAATGGCTAATTGTATGCTGCAATCTAAAGGACTCAGTCTTAGTTTTTGGGCCGAAGCAATTAATTGTGCAAATTATATAATCAATCGCACTCCTACTAAGGTTCTAGAGAATATCACTCCAGAAGAAGCTTGGAGTTCCATTAAACCAGATGTAAGTCACTTTCGTGTGTTTGGAAGTGAAGCATGGGCCCATATTCCAGATGAAAAGCATAAAGCTTTAGAACCTAAGAGTGAGAAATGTACTTTTGTTGGATATTCTGAAGATGTAAAAGGTTATAGACTTATTCCATTTAAGTCCAAAAATGTTATCATTAGAAGAGATGTAAAATTTGATGAAAATAAATCGGCCTGCGAGCCTAGTCCGGCGGATGTGCCACCTCTTCCTATCTCTTCTACTTTTGAAAACATTTCTTCTTCAGATGATGAAAGCGAGGATGATAATCCTCCCCCACCTTCTCAGGATCCTCAACTTCCAAGATGGGTCCGTGCTACTCGGGATGCAGCAGGTGATCTTGCCGGTGATCCTACAGATCAGCGACGTACACGTTCTCAGTTTGAAAGAGCCTCTTCTTTACTGGCTCAAGCTCCAGTAAATCATGATCCTGACACTTTTGCAGAAGCTTCAGGCCATCCACATTGGGAAGCAGCTATGAATGAAGAATATCATTCATTGATGACAAATGATACATGGGATCTTGTTCCTCTACCAAAGGGACGCAAACTTGTTAGATGTAAATGGGTTTACAGAACCAAGTATGGACCAGATGGGAAAGTTGATAAACATAAAGCTCGTCTCGTTGCTAAGGGCTTTTCACAGGTTGAAGGCATTGACTACACTGAAACCTTCTCCCCTGTTGCCAAAATGAACTCTATCCGCCTTGTTCTTTCCCTTGCTGCCTCTTTAAAATGGGAAGTCCATCAGATGGATGTTAAATCTGCCTTCTTGCATGGGGACTTGCAGGAAGAAATCTATATGGAACAACCCATTGGCTTCATACAAACAGACTCCAGCCTTGTTTGTCGACTTAAGAAATCCCTTTATGGCCTCAAGCAAGCTCCTCGGGCTTGGTATGCCAAAATGGATAGCTTTCTTTTAGAATCTGGCTTTTCTAGGTGTCATTCTGACAATACTGTCTACACCAAGAAAGTGGGCAACTCTCTTATCATCCTTGTTCTTTATGTTGATGATCTTATTCTTACTGGTAGTGATCCCAACCTTATAAACCATGTGAAGTCCAGCCTTAAAAAGAAATTTGAAATGACAGACTTAGGACACTTACACTATTTTCTCGGTCTTCAAGTCTTGCAATCCCAAGAGGGTATTTTCCTTTCCCAGTCCAAGTATGCTTGTGATATTCTTCGTCATTTTCACATGGAAGACTGTAAGCCAGCCCCTTCTCCCTTTCAGTCTGGAGTCAAACTTTCAGTCTCTTGTACTTCTCCTGAAGTTGATGCTACCTTATACCGTCAACTTGTCGGAAAACTCTTGTATTTAACCCATACTCGTCCTGATCTTTCCTTTGTTGTTGGCCTTGTTGCTCGTTTTATGCAAAACCCCCGTGAAAGTCATTGGAAAGCAGCTAAAAGAATACTTCGTTATGTTCGAGGTACAGTACAGTTTGGGATTCATTACAGTGCCAAAGCAGCTCCTCTGTTAGTTGGTTTCACTGATTCTGATTGGGCTGGTGACCCTGATGATCGGAAGTCTACTGCCGGTTATGTCTTCACTCTTGGTTCAGGACCTATTACATGGGCTTGTAAGAAACAGGCTGCCATTTCTCTTTCGTCAGCAGAAGCAGAGTATCGTGGTGCCGTGGAAGCTAGTAAGGAAGCCTTGTGGCTTCGTCAGATCCTATCAGAGTTTGGCTTTGAGCAGCAGCATCCAACCACACTTTGGTGTGATAATCAAAGTGCCATTCAGCTATGCAAAGATCCAGTCCAGCATCAGCGCAGCAAACACATTGAACTACACATGCACTTCATCAGAAAGCTCATTCATGACCATGTTCTTGAAGTGCAATATTGTCCAACAGATGATCAGGTTGCAGACATCTTCACAAAGGCTCTCACAGAGGCGAAGTTCACTAAACTTCGATATATGCTTGGAGTTCAGGAAGTTGTCACTAAGGGGGGATAGGCTCTAGTGCCTCCTTCCTTCTCCTATTGTGTCATATTTGTAAATCCTTCAATCCTATCCCAAGTTGTTCTTAAGGGGGGATGTTAGGATATTCCGACACATAGGATATAGTTAAGTTCAACTTGGTCTAGTATAGAGTTAGGTTAGAGTTAGGTAAAGTGTGTTTCTTTACCGTTGTACATTTTGTAACTTACAATCCGACGGTCACGATATGTAGTGATCCGACGGTTCACTCTCACCTCGGTATTACCGACACTTGATCCGTGGCTTGACACCCGATTGGTCCATGAGTTCTATTTAAAGCGCATGGAGGGTCATTGTTCGGGTAATCCGTGCATGAGAGAAGCTTATGTAAATTTTCATTCTTTGATTAATAAATTGCCTGTAGTACCCACGTTGGGACAGGCCGTGGACTGTTTCCCTCCTTGCACTCTGAGGGTTTTAACCACGTCAAAAATACTGGTGTATTGATTTGAGATCTGGTTGTGAGCGGTGTCCTTTTGGTATTCTTTCTGTGGAACTTACCCTGTAAATTCCTACAAAACACATAAGAAACACATCATGCTTCCAAAAGATTTCAATGATCTTGTAGCAACAGGCTTGCTACAAAAGGTTCTATTATAAATGTTAAAAGTTGGACTACCTCAGCTATTGGTCCTTCAATGTAAGTTTGTTATAAATTTCTTATTTCAAATTTAACATTTTTTTTATTTATAACACAAAGCGCTTCTAACAGTTATTCCTTTGACTCTCATTTGTCGTGTAGGTCTATAAAGCTAATAGACTTTGAAATATCTACTTCATTTGCACCCTTAATTGAAATCCAAAAACTATGAGTATCACCATCACATCTGATGAAAACTCTCCATCCTCATCGGATCACATCCTCCATCAAAAAGGCACTACCTCTTCCAACTACTCCAACCCCGTCCGTTCAACTAGTTCAAATTCCCATCAAATCGTTAAACCCCTTACAACTCAAACTGGTGCATAAAAGGATATGTCCAAAGGAAAAAAGCTCTTCGACAGTTTCAGAATCAATACGGACCCGGTAAAGTGTTTGGTTTTGACCCGTTCGATACAGAGGGTGGAGAAATACATATTACATGTTTCAACAATGTCGCAGATTATTTTTTCGACAAAATCCAAAATGGAAATGTCTACATTGTCTCTAAAGGGAATGTAAAAATGGCTAATAAGCAATACAACCACTTGAACAATGACTGGGAAATTTTGTTGAATGCAACATCTACCATAGAACATGTTGCCAGCGAAAAAAAACATAATCCAACAGTGCGATTCAATATAAAATCAATTGATGATATCAGAACAACAAATGTCAACTCCATTGTTGATATTCTTGGTGTTGTCACAGACATTTCCAGTGTATGCACTATACGTAGAAAAGATGGCTCTGAAGTCAATAAACAAACAGTACAGCTTCAAGACATGTCAGGGTATAGCATAGATGCAATCTTTTGGGGAGATAATTTTAATACCGTTTCACAGGAAATCTCCGCCCTATGTGCTACAGGAAATAACCCCATCATTGCAATCAAATCTGCACGTGTTGGAGAATTTAATGGAAAAAATATCGGCACTACAACGAGATCCATTGTTCTTGTAGATCTTGACATTGAAGAGGCCCATGCGCTAACGTCGTGGTTTAAAAAAGAAGGCTCAACTGCAGCTTCTACATCTTTGACAACAAGATCTCCTTTTGGCCACCAACAAAAAAAAATAACAATTGCTGACATTTACAGTATGGATTCCTTAGAGAAACCAACATTTTTCCAATTAAAGGGAACAATAACAAAAATTGGTATGGATAGTTTTTACTACATTTCTTGCCCGTCGATTGTTGGTGGGAAAAAATGCATGAAAAAACTTATTCCACAAAATACAGGGATGTGGTTCTGTCCAAAATGCAACGCTGAAGTAAGCTACTGTGATTACAGATACTTATTGAAAATCGACATACAAGATCACACTGGTGAATTGGCTTCAACTGTTGCTTTCGAAGACGCGGGCTCTACAATTCTTGGAAATAATGCCAAAGACTTCTATCTATTATCTTCAGATCCAGAACTAATCAAGGAAATTGTCTCTAGAGCTCTATGGACAGATCATATCTTCACACTATCGGTGAAGACATAAATTTTTAAAGAAGTCCCACGATTGAAATGCGTTATCATAAAAGAAGAAAAACTGCATTTCACGACAGAATGCAACAACATCCTTCGAGAAATTCAGAGCATCTCGACATTGTAGATAAATATTGCAGAATGTGTTCCTTGCTTTTTGGCAATTCCTATTGTCCAATTTATAAATACAACTTTACAAGATATATTGTTGCATGTCTTCTTACGAAATTTTCTTATATACCATTGAAATAAATATTCGTTCTCCATTGTATCTAGCATTATGTTAGTAGACAAAATCACATTTTTTTTCCTTTTATCAGCTTTACACATGAAACTACCTACATGTATGCAGAAAAAATACTAATACGTTCTTTCAAAAACATTTCTCAAATAAAAAAAATTCACATGGCACTGTTCAGAACTTAGATTTTTTTCCCCTTCTTTCGCTTTCGCTTGCATTTTTTACCCTTATTTCTCTTTCATACAATAACATGGTTGTTGTCTCCAAATAACATTCTTCTTTTCCCCTCCCTTGTTGTCATACGGAAAGAGTCAATTTTGAGGAAAAAACTGACCTCCCTAGAAGCTAAGGCTTTCTAGTGACAAACAAGACAAGTAAACACTACCTTTCTCTAAATATGCATTTAGAATACAAGTAATCAGATGTTTGTAACATACCTTTAGTCCAACGCTTTGTAGTAGTCCAGCCTCGCCGATCCGGATGAGCTCCTCCTTCTCTTCGAAACCTGCATTCACTAACAAGCCAAAAGATTACATAGCACCTGAATAACTTATAAAATAACACATATTCATCATACAGACCAAGGAGTATATGAAACAAATCATAAATAACAACTTGTTGAGAAAAATGAGTTTATTTGCATTAAGTGGAAACAAAAGAAACCATTACAACCTGAGCCTTGGTGTTGTGCAAGTTCCTCCCAGGGTCCAGCAAGAGTTTTCCTTTACTTTGATCAGCTCATCCACTTCCAAATGAAGTCAAGAAAGGATGAGAATCTCTCCTCTCAAGCTCTATAAGGGAGTCCTAATCTCAGCAGCATCTACCCTTAGGAATGTTCAGCTTTCAACCTCTCCTCCCTCTGGCCCAATGCCTGTATTTATAGTGCTCTAGAGGAAGTTAATCAGGTCCACCATCAATGGGATAAGCCCCTCTTTGGATGGGTTAGCTCCCCTCTTGATGGGATAAGTTCCTCTTTCATAGGGATACATGAACCATCTGGAGGCGCTCAATACACGTCAAACAAGCTTCTAGAATTCTCTAGAAATGACCACAAGTAACTTTTTTGGAGTGAAACTTGCGCCTTTTGACCTTTATAGGAGTACGCACCAAGACCTTTACATACAGAGTGTACAAGTACGCAGGTTTTATGAACTTGGGGTGCGGACACGCAGGTAAGGCTAAGAGAAACTGTGTACCCAGAGATATATGGATTTTTAAAGACTTTCTCTCTTTCTTCGAGTTTGACATGAGGAGCAGAGGTATGAGACTTGCCAAGGAGGATAGTATGACAGTTGATAGAGCCATACTAACTGCAGATAGTCATGGTGACAAATTTTAGTGTAACAGATTGCCCCCTAAAGTGCAAAGCCTGTAGTAGATTAGGGTTTCATATCATCTAGGAAGGGTGAAGTACTTTATCATTTCAAGGATTATCTTGTGGAGAGCCCGGTCGGAACCTGCAAGTATTCAACACAAAATACATATATAAGATCATATCATCGCTGAGGTAGGCATTCCCATACTCAGATCAAAAACTTTAATTGACAAACTAACTACTGCTCTGATATAGGAATGATTTTGTAGTACATCATAATCATAGACTTGTGTAGACACAGTATGGACGCAGCCAATGTTTATAGTTGTCTACTATACAATGAAATACAAAACTCCTCGCAGCCTGGATGGTGGAAACTAGATCCAGGGTCTTCATTTCTACTTCCCGAAATAGTACGATTCTATCCATGCAAATAAATGAGTTGATGTCGAGAATGGTAGAAACCACTTGATTACCAGTCAATGATGTAAACTGTTAACAAGTGTGAGAGAAACCACCAGTGATGTCAATGGTTCTCAAAGTACCCAGCACAATCCATGAGATGTGAATGAATGTGTTGATGTCGAACATGTCACGGAATCCTTCAATCAAAAGTCAATGATGTAAACTGTCGTCGAAGGCGAGAAATCTGCCATTGATGCATGCAGATCTCAAGGTACTAACGATTCCTAGATCATCTTTCTAGATAATGTGTCGATGTTGATAGAAAGCGATCCGTCGTAGGCAAGCCCACAACACGAAATCATAGATCAAGTTGAAGAAACATAGCTGTAAGGACTGACTCAGGGATTGTCGAGATGGATGACGGGTATTTTGCGGATGAATGGTTTATTTGCAGTGACCTCTTGAACACATAACGACACAACAAATGGCTTGGTAACATTTGACCCAAAATACCCGGCTGAAGACTTTCAATGTGGTTTAATCAACTGTGAGGCAAAGGATTTCCCAACCCAGGTGAATGAAAAGTGTCGTGTTCAAGAGTGGTGATAAGTTTCTTCTGAGACAAAGGATAACAAATAGGCTCATTTTTCTCTCTTTTCCCCCACCATTTCTGGCAAGTACCTCTTTATTTTTTACAAGCTTGAGGAGGATAACATATGCTTGATTATAAGCTCATCCTTCGGATGAGTCCAACTTAGTTTAGATTCGAACCCTAAGAAGGAGTGGTCCGTTCCTGTTTGTAATCGAACAGGTCCTTTACTGTGAAATTTTAACGAGTCCAGTATAGGAGAAACTCGGCGTTTTTCAATTTTAGAGAGTCTGAAAAACTTAAGAAGACTCCAGGGTTGAACTTTTTCGTAAATTTGTGTCTCCCAAGCCCGAAAAAGTATAAAATAATACTTGAGAGAACCGCTTGATCTTTTATGACCAAGGAGTACTTTCATAGTTAGTGTCTTTGACCTAAAAAGTAAAAAGTGATCAAGGACACTCGTTTTTTATTTCCAGTATCGAGTTTGAAACGACAAAAACCCGACAATCTTTCCCTATTTTTACGGTCAGAAAAGGGCTATAAGGGGACCGTCTTTTAATTTTGTTTTAACGATTGTAAAAGAAACGCTCGGCAATCTTTTCATGTTTTAGGAGTCAGAAAAAGGGCTTAAAAGATGACTCTGATGTTTTTGTTTGTGAAAAATAACAATTTTCCCTGAAAATCCTTTTATCCTGCACAAAAACCAACGCATTACTCATACCTGTTTAATATAGATAAAAATACTTTGCAAAATACCTTTTCATGGTGGAAAATAAACAAATTTAACATTCATTTACTCAAAAAACCTATAAAAAGGGGTTTTTACCATTTCACTGTTGAGGAGAGAAAAAGGGCTTTTGGCAAGAAACTTCCCGTGGTCGTTGCGGAGAATCCGACCGTCGAAACCGAACGCCGTCTCATCAGGTATTCTACAACATCCTCCCTTGCATTTCCATCCATTTAGAATTTGATTTTAGGCTTTAGTTTCATTTTTTGGAGGGTTTGGGGTTTCAAAGGCTGCTTTTCGGGGTACGCAGGTGCCCCAAAGGTGACCTACATACCTCGACATTTTCTCGGTTGGGAAAATGCTGGGTGTACGCAGCTTGCCTTAAGACAGCCCACGTACACACGCTCTGTTTCTAAAGGCGGGCTGCGTACACCGCGGAGTGGGTTTTTGAATCCCAATTTCTCCAAAATGAACCAAAAATTTTCAATTTTGTTGACTCTAACAGATGTTTTATGGTGTGTAGATTGCTCACCATGCTTGATTGGCGTGAAAGAGAGCACGAAGATGTCGATTTGGCCGCAATTAATCATCAACCTTCCATTGATGCTTTAAAGGCATGCGGCCTTTACAAATACTAGGCCATACCTGGCATGAGGGCCCAGGTAAGATTTCTAGAGTGGCTGGTCGAAAGGTGGAATGTCCAGGATCAGTGCTTTTACATTGGAGGGCACCAGCTCGAAATAGAGCCCTCTGACATTTACTTTCTCACTGGTTTGCCCAAGAGGGGCAAACAATTGACTCTGTCCGGGACTAGGCCGGGTGGCCAGTCCATCGCTAGTCTCCGTCTAGAGTGGTGCAATAATCAGAACCAGGAGAGAGGGATAGAAATCAAAAAGATATCCCGACCTGAACTTATGGTAATTTCCTTTACAGTTACCAGACTCTGTGGCGCAGCCGCTTTTCACATTGCCACCGGGTCCCAAATGCGGATGGCGATTGACTGCTATCAGGGCACCATTTTCAACTAGTGCGATGTTGTGTTGGCCAATTTAAAGGGCCAACTGACTAGGGCAAGAAACGGGCAACTGAAGACTTTTGGTTATGGGCCTTTAGTTGTGAGTTTTTCCCTAGAGAGGGTTCCGATTTTGATCCCTCAGCAGCTCACTGTTGAGGCTGGGCTTCCCCGAGAGCCTAAGTGGATGCGATGGGTTGCGGTGATGGCCCGTCATCCTGACAAGGGCACTGAGGTTGTTCGATTTAGACCGGAGTATTTTCACTGGTTAGAGGACCAGGTCTTCTCGATTCAGGATTTTCCTTATGCCGGAGTCGATTTTCGTGGCAATCCGGACATGATTCTTCCACTGGGAGAACAGTGGGATGACACAGGTACTTTATTTTTCACAAGTGTTTTTAAAATTATCTATTTTTTTGTTTTTATATCGTCTCAAAACTGACAGTGACAATTTTCAAAATGCAGATGCAGGCCCACGGCGTCCAGCCAATCTCCGGCCTTTCGAGAGGAGACAACCAGTTGCACCGGCACCGGTCCCACAGAATGAGGCTATAGAGACCTTAGCTGAGTTGGAGCAAGACCTAGAGCGTCTGACAGCAGATATACCAGAGACTACTATAGATGATATTCCTATCAGACTTCAGCGCTATGTAGTCGGAGTTCCAGGACCTTTTAGGAGGTTCTTATGTAGGGTAGCCCGTGCAGTGGTGTCGTATAGAGATCATCACCAGTGATTGGTTGATCATTTTTGTAGACACATGTGACATTTTGGTTTTTTGTACTTATCATTTTTGCCGATCATAAGGTGTTTTGCAACCTATGATCGAAGACGATGTATTTTTGACACACTCCTATCTATATATATCATTATTACCGGCTTATCTTGTTAAACATGTGTGATTAAATGTTTTTAAATTTACATGTATGATTATTGCAAATGTCTGTCTAACATTCGAGAAGCAATTGCATCTGCTAATGTATTTAAAGACCTTGGAATATGTTGATATTCAATGTAATCAAACTCACGTTCCAAGAGACGCACTCTTAAAAATAACCTTAATAACACTGGATTTCTAATGGCATATACTCTATTAAGCTGTAATACAACGAGTTCAGAATCTAACCTCACTATCAAACTCCGAATCCCAAACGAAATAGATTCAGACAATAATTCAATCACTGCACTGTATTCTGCAATGTTGATTGTTGTTTGACCGAGGCTCACCCCATGCATAGAAACTAACTCGTCAGAGGGCGAATAGATAACCCAAGCTGCGGAAGAGATATTCCGTGTACTACAACAAGCACCATCAGCGAATCCAATGTACGTTTAGAGAGGCGTCGACATCTGCAATATCAAGAGTAAAACCAAGATAAGCCAGAATAACGACGAAAAGCACAGTTTCTAAGCTAAGCACACTGTCTATACTAACAAACACACCAGCTAGAAAGAAAAATATAACTAACTTAACTAAAATCTTCACACCCATCTTTTAAGCATACTACCTCTTTAGGTAAAGTCCATTTCTGGGTTTACCCAAAGAGTCCCCGTCAAAGTCAACCAGCTCATAGGCCCCTTTTGCTAGCTTTCGCTTAACAATGTAGGGTCCATGCCACATAGGAACGAATTTTCCAGCACCTAATTTATCGTTAGCTTGATCATACAATAGCACTAGGTCTCCTTCCGAAAAATTTCGAGGGGTCACATTTCGATCATACTGAGCTTTCATTCGTTTTGCATGAGTCTCGATTGCCAGTGCAGCATCGCGTCGAGTCTCATCTAATTGAGCTAAGTATAATAAACGCTTCTCCTCTTCAGAAGTAGCTGGAAGTAATTCGACAGCCATTTGAAGTGACGGGATTTCGCATTCAATGGGTAGCACTGCTTCCAAACCATAAACTAGTTGGAAAGGAGTAAACCCTGTTGATGTTTTCACTGAGGTTCGGTACGCCCAAAGCGCGGAAAATAACATGTTGTGCCAATTCGACCGATGAATACCAATGATTCGTCGGATCATGATAACTAAAACTTTGTTGATGGACTCAACCAGACCGTTGGCTTGTGGATAATAAGGAGTTGAGCTATCGTGACGCAAACCAAGCTGGCCTGTAAGTTCTGTCATCATAATGTTTCGAAAATTGTGCCCATGGTCAGTGATTATCGCTTGTGGGACACCAAACCTAGCAATAATGTGATTGAATACAAAAATCGCAGTTGTCTTGCCGTCTGCCTCGAATGTAGGCATCGCCTCGGCCCACTTAGTAAAATAATCAACCGCAAGGATGATATACGCATGCCCCCCGGCCGAGTGAGGGTTACATGTAATAAAGTCGATACCCCATTTGGCAAAAGGACCAATGGCAATTATAGGGTGGAGAGGAGTTGGTGGTGCGCACATCTTGTGATCAAACACTTGACAGTTGTGGCATTTTCGGACCGCAATGATACAATCTTTAAACATGGACGGCTAGAAGTAGCCAGCATGCAATACCTTCTGAGTTGTGGCATACCCAGACATATGACCGCCACACGCCCCAGAGTGACAGTCATTCAAAACCTTTCTGCCTCTTCGTGAGTTAAGCAACGTCGGAAAACCAAGTCTGCCCCATGGCGATAAAGAGTATCTCCAATAATTTTGTACTGTTGGGACTGGAATCGAATTTTCCGACGTTCCGACTTTGAAGCTTCGGGCCGAAAGGATTGGGTTTGGAGATAGACGATTATATCCCCATACCACGGATCTAAAGTGCTGATGAGAAACAAAGATTCGTCCGCAATGGGTTCCTCTGCCACAGTTTCCGTGTCAGCACGTGGGAAGTCACACATCAACTCTGCAAAAACTAAAGATTTCTTAGACTTAGATTTTTCAAACTCTAAGTCGAACTCTTGCAGGATAACGATCCATTTAGAGTACTTGCCCCCTAGCAATTGTTTAGTCAAAATGTAGATCATAGGGTTGCAATCCGAAATAACTGTAGTTTTACGGAGAAGAATGTAATGACGAAAACGTTGGACAGCCTGAACGGCTGCCAGGGCCAATTTCTCCACATGCGAATATTTTAGCTCAGTGGGATTTAACGTCCTACTAAGATAATATATCACATGTTCCGTTGCGAATTCGTCTTCCTGAACTAACACCATTCCAATAGTGGAATGAGAGGCGGCGAGGTACAAAAAGTAGTCTTGGTTGTAGTTGGGAGGATGCAACAACGGTGCATGGGTCAACGCATGTTTAAGTGCATCAAAAGATTGTTGAGCTATCTCATCCCAAGAGAATTGGGCATTCTGTTTCAACAACCATGTAAAACCTTTTGTAACCTCGGCGTAGTTAGGAATGAATCGGCGTAGAAAGTTTGCTTTCCCCTGCAAACTTTGGAGTTGGCGAAGACTCGAAGGAGGAGGCAATTTGATGATAGCTTCTACCTTCGAGGGATCGACGCGAATGCCGGCTTTTGAAACTACAAATCCCAACAATCGTCCCACTTCTATGCAGAAGACACATTTGTGTGGGTTCAAACGTATACGATAATGCCTACACCTCATGAAGATTGTGCATAAATGGACAAGGTGATCATCTCGATGTAATGAATGAGCAGGAAAATCATCGAGGTACGGCTGCACAATGTGTTTGATGTCATGAAATGCATAAGACATCGCCCTTTGAAAAGTGGCTCCGGCATTCTTAAGCCCAAAAGGTAATTTGCAATAAGCAAATGTCCCCCATGGACAAATGAAAGCCGTTTTTGGTTGATCGGCAGGTAGAATATTGATTTGATTGTAACCGGAAAAACCGTCCATAAAGGAAAATATTTCACTACCGGCACAATCATCAATTATTTGATCGATATAGGGTGTTGGATAGTTGTCCTTGGGACAAGCACGATTGATATCCCTATAGTCGATACATATTCTTATTGTTCCTTGTTTTTTTTTAACCAGAACAATATTCGATACCCAATCCGTTAAGGGGATCGGATAAATGAAACCTGCTTTCAACAGCTTCTCGACTTCTGCTTTAATTGCAGTCGTTTTTCGAGGGTGAATCTGACGCAAACGTTGCCGAACGGGTTTAGCATCCAGGTAAGTCTTAATATCATGGACAACAATTGCGGGATCAATTCCTGGCATTTCCTCATAGGACCAGGCAAACACGTCGTGGAATTCTTGAAATAGGGCCTTGTATGTCTGAATTTCGTCATCTGAACACGAGGCACCTATATGAATGTTTTCAATGATTCTGGACTTGACTGAAATGTCGATGGGAACAGTGCGAGAGATGTTTCCCAAATTCAGCTCTGAATCAGGATGTTTCATTGGACTCTGAGCTTCCTTGACATATTTAGCTGTAAAAAGTGATGAGAAATTGTTTTCAAAACGATCATCCTCGGGCAAAAACGAAGATCTATGATGTAGATCTTCCCATGGTAAATCATCTACACACAGGACTTCACAAAGTTGTTCGTCAGATGACACAACTTCGGGAAATGCTAATAACTCCGAGGTTGAAGTAAAAAGTGATTCCTCACGGACCACATTCATTTGGTCGATTTTGGTTGAACACAGGTCGTTAAAAGATTGCACGGCTTCGTAAGTAATTTCATACGGACTCAAAGGCATAGCATCACCAAATGAGTCTATTTTAGATTCGGAAGGAACGATCCAAGGATCGCCGTAAAAAATGGTATCTGATGTAATCATATGAATGGATGCGAACGAAGACATGGCGTTGATTGGAGGAAAAGGAAAAGTTCCCAGTAAACAGGCATCTTTAACTAATCCTACACCAACATCCTTATAAGGGATAGTCGTTTTACCGACATGCTGGATATTTTCTGAAGAGGCTGGGTCGGATGAAAAGTAAGCCAGCTGGTCTATGGTCACGATCTTGCCATTATGTGGAAATTTTATTACTCTGAAGACCGATGAGACGACCGCTGTCATAGCGTAAGACCAACTTCGACCCAAGAGAAGGTTGTAGTCTAGAGGGGCATCAACCACCTCCACATCCAGACTAACGGTTTTTCCTTCAACCCCTATAGGCAAATCCTGTAGAATGCCAAATGGATGGAACCCAAGGCCATCAAAGGCCTTAAGAATTGTCGGGGATTGATTTAGTGAAGGAGAACCAAGCGATCTCCAACACTGTATCGACATAATACACGTGGAAGCTCCCTCATCAATTACAGTCCGATGAATAGGCCTGTTTTTGACTATCACTGGGATCTGGAAAGCCATCTGATGAGGTAAACGCGGTGTACTATTTTCTAGATCAAAGATTATTAGGTTCGGGTCCTGAACATCAACAGCTCCTATAGCCGAAAAAAGTAATTTTCGTTGTGCTGGGCATGATTGCAGCACTTCTAAAGCCGACATTGCTGAGGGTGAAACAGCTAAATCCTCAACAATGTTGTAATTCTGGGCCGCTCTCGCATGTGGATTGAAAGCAGACCTTCGAAGTACACCCTTGGCGGGCGGTTTAATTACTAAGTCAGGGTTAGGTTTCTTGATCTGTAGTGGATCGGAACCAGGAGCTGAGGTTGATGGATTTGACTGAGAAGATTCTGCTTCTTTCGATCCATCAACAGGACTTTTACTACCATAATCGTGTGACCGAGTCGCAATCCTTACATGAGACATCATCAATATGGGTTCTTCAACGGCACTCGAGGAAGAACCTATCATTTTGCTATCTTTCGGAAATGGATCCTTCAAGACAGCAAGAATTTGGGAACCTTTGACGAGTTTCGCAACCTCGGACCGATGAGGGCAATCTCTTGTAAAATGATCTTCTTCACAAATAAGACAAGGATAACGGGGCTTGCGTTTTTCGTCATTGGTTTCTGACTTTTCTGTTTTCTCCTTTGGAGTTTTGTCTGCTTTATTCTTCTTCTTGCCTTTCTTCTTCCCACCGTTTTTTGATTTAGCCGTAGATGACTCTACAGCGTGAATATCAGTGGAAACTTCAGCAGAAGATTCTCCTGTCGGGGAGTCTGGTAAGGTGATAATGGGCGAAGAATTCTTTGAAGACTTCTTCTTGCTTTTAGTATTGACCGTACCAATCATGCCATCAGCAGCATGAGATCCCGAAGGAGCAGCAGCAATTTGATTTGACTTTGGAAGATCTGGGATCTTTTCGTGTAACGTACCTGACTGAGTGTAAACTAAGTCAAGGTACTGCGCTTGAGCAATCACTTGCTCTTCAGTAACTACTCCGGCCTTAGCTACGTCTTCAGTAATCTTCGGTAATAATGATTTAACAAACCATTCAGCTAAGATTTGGTCCGGGATAAAAACTTTCACTAATCGCCTTCGACGTCTCCATTCATGAATATGGTCGGAAATATAAGTGGACGTCGACTGTTTTAATGAAGTTAATAACTCGGTGCCATTATCATATCTGACCGGCAACTGAAAATGTGTTAAGAACGAGGTAGCTAACTGACTAAAATTATAAAAAGAGGCCTGTGGTAACTCAATGTACCACTTGGCCGCGAGACCAATGAGCGTACGCTGAAAAAGACGTAAACGGATCAAATCATCCGAGATGGAATTTGAAGCACACCAGAGGTGGTAAGTCATCACGTGATTTGATGGATCCTCTCCAGACTTACCTTCGAACTTGGGTATGTCACTGGGCAACTTATTTGGCATTGGCGGCCAGAACGGAAGATAATTTATTGGATCGTTCGTTAGGCGCGTCAAGTCTGGTAAATCCAAAGTTGCGATAAATGGCAATTGCCGATTAGGATCCCTAAAACTCTGGGTCACAAGACCAGCCCCAGGAGGAGGATATCCAGGATAACTTGGAACAGGAATTGCATTCGGGATATTGTACCCTCCTGGAAAACCAGGATTAACCAGACCATACTGGGATTGCTGTGGTTGTTGATAAGTGTACCCAAGATACGGTTGATACTGGTAAACCGGTTGTTGGACAGCAGGCCCGTATTGGTATTGCCCCTGGTACGGTTGATAAACAAATTGTGGTTGAGTAGTCACAACCGTACTTAAACCTGGCTGCCCCACAGGCATCTGAACCGTAGTTTGAATCGTGGATCCAGACAAGGGTAAAGATGTCTGCGAAGTAGTGACAGAGACAGTAGAAACCGGAGCTGTCGATACGCCAGAAATAAGTGTGGTGGAAGGAACAGATGTTGTGGTAGTTGCAGCAGTCGTTTGAGATGGAGTACTAGGTGCAATTGGCGACTGAGTAACTACTGAAGGTACAGAAGTTTGAACATTAGACTGGACTGGTTGCTGGGGTGGACCAGAAACCACAGGTTGTCCAGTTTGGGATGACAACCGTACACTTGGCTGCAACACTTGTTGAACTTGCGATGGATCCCACACTATGTTCATTCCGGGATATTGACCCATGACAGGTTGAGGATATTGAGATCCATAACCGGATTGAGGGTAGGATTGATAATTCAAAGGTACATTTCCCGTACCTTGAACGTAAGATTGACCTTGGGGTGGTTGATAACCTTGACTCGAGTACTGACCTTGGGGTAGAGACCCTTGAGGTAAATACTGATACTGGGGTTGACCTTGAGGCATAAATTGATACTGAGGTTGACCCTGGGGTACATATTGAGGCTGGGGTTGACCTTGAGGAATGTACTGTACCATGGGTACATACTGTCCTTGAGGTTGCCCCCCAGACGCAAGTTGTGTTCCTTGAGGTTGCCCCCCAAGCGTTAATTGAGGCTGCCCCCCAGGCGGTAACTGACCACCTTGAGGTTGAGAACCGGGAATTGAACCTGACATCATATAAATGTCTCCTACGCCCAACAGTTTATTACCATTGTTTCCAGCTAATGACCCATGTCCAATGGGTTGAGGAGATGCTCCTGCAAAAGTACCAGAAAGTGACGATACCCAGCAGGAACAGAAGGACCACCATACAAGAAAGATTCAGGAGGTTGAGTAAACACGGACGACTGACTAGACATATTTACAGGAGTATAAATACCTCCGGGTGGATAAGGAGTACGAGGTGGAGAAAAACTCATCCCTGAGTTGTCTAAGTAATTAGTTAACGAAAGATACCAAGTAGTACTTCTAGGTGGACTGTAAAAAATAGATTCACGCTCCCTTAGATCAATGGTAGGTTGATCTTCAGGGATAGGGATGCCTACTTCTTCTTCTGGAGCAAGTTCTTCAATGGCTATCAAACTAGAAGGAAGATTTTCGGTGATGACTCTTTCTACCCTAGGTGAATCAGGAACACTAGAAGTTGGAGTAACAGGTTCAGATATTTCAGGTTCTTCACCTATATCACTAGTAGATGAAAAACTACCAGCAAGCTCGGAAACTGCAACAGCTTCGGGATTATAACCTGTTTCTAGACTTTGGTAATTTGGATGGACTACCAATGAAGACTCTCCTTCTTCAGGTGAACCTACTTTACTGCCACTAGGAGGAGTTACAAGGACTTTCAAACCTTCGTAATGACTCGGGACGTCTTCAGGAGGTTCACCCCGAAGTCTACGGGACTTCCTCAACAAATCGGCCACGGTAACAATCTCAGGAGACTGGCCCTGAAGTCTACGTGACTGTCTCGGTAATTCCGCCACAGTTAAAAACTTTTAACTACTGCACACACAAACAAAGTAAAATCTCAAAGCAAACCGCCTAAAGTCTCTAAAGAACCAAACAAATTTGAATCACACGCCTAAAGAATCTAAGGCGTCAAACCATACACAAACAGTAGCCTTCCGGACCGAAAACACTAGTTGGTGATGAAGCCCAACATCACCGAATTCAGTACAGAAGTGGTGGGTGGAACAGTTACCCCGGCAACCTGCTTAATGAATAGACCGGCACAAGTTCCTCCACTTTAACCGTCTCGAGTGAAGTGAACCCCCCGGAAAATCGAAGTGAGTCTAGCCGACGTCTGCTCCAGGTACAGTGGGATCTTCCCTCCACCGTCACCTCGGGTAGAATCCTAAAGATAATGATCACTAAGGTTACCAACATCAACAAATATACCTGGGGGAACAGTCTACGACCCGATAGCACGCAAGGGCAGAGTAACAAGCTCAATCCCCTTGTCGGCTCCTTGACAATAATCCAAGGTTTACCAAGAAGTGACCCCAGGCTCCTCGACAATAATCCGAGGTTTACCATTTGTAATACGTGCGTATCTGGCGTCTTTCCCAATGAAGGAGGATTGATCCCCTCACTGGTTCGGACACGGTCTCGTGCTTCTCCTTTAAGAGGAGCTTTCCCAGAGTACAAATGAAACAGTTGGATTTATCCTACCACAAGATAAGCTACTTGTTTGGTTTTACTGTCTTGGAGAGTTAATTACTCTCCTACTCCAAGACACTAGCCTGATCTATATTGGTGTTTCAGAGCCCTAGTAAATAAAAAGTTACTAAGTTGATTTTACTTTAAGCGTTAATTTTTATGGCTTTTCTTTAAGACAAAAGGTAGTGGAGATGAAACTGATGGTGTGTAGACTCGACTCAAATCCACTAAAAAGATGCACTTAGGATGATTTATACTAATTTTCCTTTTTCAATGAATTCCCTAGCTAAGAGAGTTGGAGAATGCAAAATTGATATAAAGACAACTTTCTTGGCAATGAAAATCAAAGAAACAATCTCTTTATCTTTTCCAAAACATACAACACATGACCACTAATTATTTCGCGAAAATTCCTTTTCCTTCAAAGACTCAAATACCACTAAGCAAACTTTTCTTTCAAAAGAGATTTTTGGGATTTTTTCCTACTTAACAAAGCATTTAAAAATCAAAAAGCAAACCTTTACAAATCTATGACAATCAAATCAAAGCTACTTAAAAGCAAATCAAAAGAAATTCACCTAATAAGCAAATCTAATGAGGCCAAAACCTACAAAGTATGATCCCAGGATGTTTTACTCAGTCGTGATTTAACTAAGGACTAGTCAATGCAGAATCAAAAACTAGCCAAAAACAAACATCAAAATCCTTTGTTCTTTTTCGTAAAATGAAATTCACAGTTCAATCAATAAACTTTTTCGAGATTCGGCAAAGAGACAAAACAAAGGTAGGTGTCTCACAAGGGTAGATTCTGTGAAAGGTCCGACTCCTAAGAAGACTGCAAATACCAGGGAGATCCAAGGTTTTACGACTTCTAAAGCCAAAATCACTACAGGACCAATGCAAAAATCAAACCCTAAGGCTAGAACCTCTACGAATTCCACTAAAGCACTTGACACTGATGAAACAAGTTCAGATGAAGATCTCTGGTAGGTAACCAGTGGATCTGGGTGGTAAAAACAACTTACAAACAAAATCTAAGAGGCAAAAAGGAGAAAAGTGAAATTTTCTCAATTTTGACAGGGTACGAAGGCAACCTGTTTGCACAGGTGGGTGTACGATCTGTGCACAAAGTTGCAGTGTGTACAGGTACGCACCGTGCTTAACTCAGAGGCAGCGTACTACTAGCAAAATCAAGAAAAACTAAAATCTAATTTAACCCTAAGCTAAGCCACCCAAACACACAGTTAGACAACCAAAAACCAGAAAGAAAAAGACTTTTCTCAGATCAAAGTTTCAGACAAAGGAAAAATTATTCACATCAATGGAGTTCCCCAGCGAAGTCGCCATTTTGTCATGCGGAAAGAGTCAATTTTGCGGACAAAACCGACCTCCCTAGAAGCTAAGGCTTTCTAGTGACAAACAAGACAAGTAAACACTACCTTTCTCTAAATATGCATTTAGAATACAAGTAATCAGATGTTTGTAACATACCTTTAGTCCAACGCTTTGTAGTAGTCCAGCCTCGCCGATCCGGATGAGCTCCTCCTTCTCTTCGAAACCTGCATTCACTAACAAGCCAAAAGATTACATAGCACCTGAATAACTTATAAAATAACACATATTCATCATACAGACCAAGGAGTATATGAAACAAATCATGAATAACAACTTGTTGAGAAAAATGAGTTTATTTGCATTAAGTGGAAACAAAAGAAACCATTACAACCTGAGCCTTGGTGTTGTGCAAGTTCCTCCCAGGGTCCAACAAGAGTTTTCCTTTACTTTGATCAGCTCACCCACTTCCAAATGAAGTCAAGAAAGGATGGGAATCTCTCCTCTCAAGCTCTATAAGGGAGTCCTAATCTCAGCAGCATCTACCCTTAGGAATGTTCAGCTTTCAACCTCTCCTCCCTCTGGCCCAATGCCTGTATTTATAGTGCTCTAGAGGAAGTTAATCAGGTCCACCATCAATGGGATAAGCCCCTCTTTGGATGGGTTAGCTCCCCTCTTGATGGGATAAGTTCCTCTTTCATAGGGATACATGAACCATCTGGAGGTTCTCAATACACGTCAAACAAGCTTCTAGAATGCTCTAGAAATGACCACAAGTAACTTTTTTGGAGTGAAACTTGCGCCTTTTGACCTTTACAGGAGTACGCACCAAGACCTTTACATACAGAGCGTACAAGTACGCAGGTTTTATGAACTTGGGGTGCGTACACGTAGGTAAGGCTAAGAGAAACTGCGTACCCAGAGATATATAGATTTTTAAAGACTTTCTCTCTTTCTTGGAGTTTGACATGAGGAGCAGAGGTATGAGACTTGCCAAGGAGGATAGTATGACAGTTGATAGAGCCATACTAACTGCAGATAGTCATGGTGACAAATTTTAGTGTAACACTTGCTTATAGGTACCATGAATTTTGTGAATGGTTTCTTCTTCTAATAATGAACATGCTTGAAGATACTATGCAACAAATAAAGAACGAATAAATGCACGGCACCGTGAGCTTTACCAAGCAAAAAAAAACATCATAGAATGTCAAAAACACAAAAAACAAAATGGTGACCAACCTTCCTCGTCTCAAATGGCCCACCCTGAAAACAATCCTCCCTTGCAATTATCAGACTCTTTATCTTCTCAGCAAACCTCTCAAACAAATACATCCATGCCTCATTGCCCTAACCCCTCCTTCGCACATGCTTTCAACAATGTTTATACTGATCAAGCAGATCAAGATTTCCGTTCAAAGCTTGATAAACTTCCACCTAAATGCCCATGCTCCATTTTTCTTGAATCATATCCTGGAATACATATTCGCAATTCCAACCACATGTATTGCTGCTCTAGATGCACCTCTGAAACAAAGGGTCATCGCTTCTCATTATCAAACAACATGGACCCTGGCCCTCAACCAGCTACCCTTACGTCTCTTTCACAAATATAAGAAATGCTCATTGCTAGGGTTAACCCTATACTGCAGGTAACACATGCACGTGGTGGCCAGTATAAATACAGTGGCCACACAAATTGTTTTCCTCAAGACATTACAAAAATCGCAAACATGTTGCCACGACGTGTTGAGCACTTGGACATCCTAATTGTCACGCGTCATAGTAATGACCATAAGGCTTATGATTTCATTGTCAGTAGACATCGCGTTCTCGCTGCATTGGAATACAAATTGGCTAATGACCCATACTATAAGAATGTTCGTATTGATTCCAACGCACTAGCATCCTTACCAGCAATCCCCACCGATGTCTCCTCCTCCCTTCACCATTCCAATACTACATAAACCACTGTTCGCCTTCCACTTGAACCACCCCATGAGCTCACTGAAGATTTCACAGACCCATCCGTTGGCCAAACATCATCGTTCGTACCCATCATACCCAATACAAATACAGAAATCCAAGAAATCCGCCATTATTTGTATGCTTACAACCACCAATCTGATACTACAATTGAGTGGCCAACAATTGGTTTATCGACAGTCAATGAATACAACACAGAAGGTCTACTCTCTATGGCTTTCCCCGCCCTTTTCCCGACAGGCGCTGCAATGCCAAATCAGCCAAGAATGAAAGCAGTGCAGTTACATGAATATGCACTTCATCTCATACGTTACTACGATAACAGATTTGGAATCCACCCACGCTTTCGTTATTACATATATAATCTCATGATGTGGCATCGCAGTCCAGTAACAATGTCGATTTTTGTGAAAAAAAACATCACAGATAACTTTCCAATATCTATTCAAGATCTGAACATTCGATTAGAACAATTTCCAGATGAGCAATTGGCAGAGCAAGTCATGCGATTCGGTAGCTCTTTACGTGGAACAAGGTCATTTTGGCACAAAGCTAAAAATGAACTAATGGACATGATATCTCAACTCGGTTGCCTGACGTTCTTCTTCACATTAAGTGCAGCTGATACAAAATGGCATGATCTTCATGCAGTCATGCCCGGATGTCTTCCTACTGATATTGGAAAACAACAAAAGTGGAGAAATGATAACATTATCTCTAACCCACATTTAACATCACTATATATGCACCATAGATTCACAGCATTTCGTGAGATTATCTTAGAGAAACACTTGAATACAAAAGATTATTGGTACAGGTACGCATTCTACCGCATTTTTTTTCCTCCAAGAACTCTAAACAACATTCCTCACCTATTGCAAAATTATCTTACAAAAACGCATACTTGTTAGGTATGAATGGCAACATAGGGGATCTGCACACATCCATGGTTTCCTTTGGATAGAAAATGCACCTGATATGGAGAATTTCAACTGGGAAGACACAGAAGCAGTCGATATTGCAAGGCAATTCTTCGACAAATATATTTCCGCTTGGAACCCTCGTGCTCCTTCGACTTCAAACCAACCAAATGCTTGGACAAATCCCGATGACCCTTGCCTGTTGTCCACACCGCAAATCTTCAAAACCAATCCTTTCAGTGACTATGAACAACTCGTCAATTGTGTTGAACGTCACACAAAATGCTCAGAAAGCACGTGCCTAAGAAAAAATGGATCCTCACTCCAATGTCGTTATAAAGCACTGTGGGAATTACATCCAAAATCGGCCTTATTCATTGATTCCAATGGCCAAAAAACATACACCCCTGCTCGGAACGACGATCGACTCAATAGCCATAACCCTACCATCCTATCTATTTAGCGTGCAAATGTTGACTGTGAACCAGTACTCTCCATACAGGTTGTACAAAAATATATCGCCAAATATGCATCCAAAGCAGAAAAAAAATCTGAAAGCTTCCATGACATGCTACGTAGAATTGTCCTGGCTTCACCCATTGCTGACCCAACAACATCTGCATTTCGAAAATTTCTTGCAGAAACCCTTGTTGATCGTGACATTGGAGCACAAGAAACCTGCCATATGCTGCAAAAATTACCATTAACATTATGTAGTCGGCCATTCATTTCTTTAAATGTAAACCAAAAAATTCTTATGCGCCTTCCACAAACGGACACCACCTCCACTACATCCCCGCACTTCATAGATACATATATCCAGCGCCCTTCCACCCTAGAGTCCACATCGCTAATAGAGTTGGCAAGATCCTGGTCATATGATCCTCGTCGCAAAACAAACAAATGGAAACAAAGGCCTACAAAAGCAATTGTTCGAGTCATACCACGTTACTCCTTCATACCATCCACAGCAAAACCTTGCTACGCTGACTTTTGTAGGGTTGAACTTATGCTATACAAACCTTTTCGCCGTATCGTACAAGATATAGGAGATTCTGCTGCAGAATTCATCGCAAATTGGCAAACATTTCGCCCATTCTACAATCCTTGGCATCAACACCGCACACTATCTGATATTGAATCTGTCACAAATGATACCTCAACTATGAATGAAGCCAATCCAACAGACACCATGGAAATAAATGAATGGGAATTACTTTCCCAATTACACCCTACAAATGAGCTTCTCATAAACGACCTTGACATGCTTGGTCTTCGTGGCTTTGATGACACCCATAACTGGAATCATACCACTATCCCATTGGATCTACAAAATAATGCAATACAATTCATTGAGAATAGCCGCTCCATCCACCGCATTCTTCAAACACATCAACATACCCTGCCGACCCTTACTACATCGTCTCCAATGCAAAGAAAATCTCTAAATATTATTTTTAATCATTTTGCTAGGAAGCATTATTTACCCGCTCTCAGAATGATAATACAAGGCACTGCTGGTACGGGAAATCCCTCCTTATTAATTGCATCAAAGATATGCTCATAGGCCTTGCAAGCCTGGAACCTTCACCGATCATGCTCCTCGCCCCTACAGGGGTTGCTGCCTTCAACATACAAGCATCGACAATCCATTCTTCTTTGCACCTTCCTATAAAGGATCTTATGCCGTTAGAAGGTAGTGCTCTTGCAAAATTCCAAGAAGAACTCAGGCATATAAGATACATACTAATCGATGAAATGAGCTTCATTGGGCCAAAGCTTCTCAGCCATATTGATGAACGTCTTCGTGAGGCATTTCCCCACCAAAGAAACACTCCTTTCGGTGGTTGTTCCATAATATTGGTTGGTGATCTCGGTCAGCTACCACCCGTCAAAGACATACCTCTATATGCAGGAACGAGCCACGGAAGCGCACTGTGGAACACATTCAACACAGTCATCACATTAGACACAATATTTCGTCAACAAGGCAACGACATCACACAGGTTACTTTCAGGAACATTCTCCAGAACATTAGAGATGCAAATACAACAATCGACAACTACAACGTACTCATGTCGCGCACAGATTCCTTTTTATCAGAAGAAGAAATATGTTCATTCCATGATTCCATGCATCTATTTCCAACAAATGCTCAAACAATGGTCCATAATAAGCAAATGATGAAATCTCTAAACACTCGTATCGCACGATCCATGCGGAAGATGACAACACATATTCCAGTCTTTCCTCTAGAGATGAGCAACTTGAGTGAATTGTATTGCTATGCAATGGCAAAAAAGTTATGTTGACTTCCAACCTTTGGGTTTCAGCCGGTCTTGTTAATGGTTCCCTTGGAAAAATTGTAACGATCTTCTACAAAGAATCAACTACACCACCACAAATTCCAACATTTGTTGTCGTAGATTTCCCCAAGTACATTGGGCCTCCTTGGGATGAAAGAAACCCCACTCACTTGCCTATTCCAGCAATTAAAAGAAATGGTCATGCACAAATTCCACTGAAGATGGCTTGGGCTTTAACCATACATAAATCTCAAGGTATGACACTTCCAAAAGCAACAATTGACATTGGAAAAACAGAACGTCAAGGTCTCACATTCACAGCTATTTCAAGAGTGCCTTCTCTACAAGATCTCCGGATTAACCCCGCATTCAGTTTCGATCGTTACAGTAAAATGAAGGACAACAAAAACATTGCTCGCAGAAAACACGCAGAAGAAATTCTCCGTTCAATGCCGCCTCCAGATAATCTGCTCCAACCCGTACTTTGACATCACCAAAAGGTTTCCTCCATTTATTTACCTCATTCTATTTCATAACATACTTTTCATAACTTTCAACAACAAGAAACTTTAATCAATATTAGTAAAGCAAATATTAGAATGTCTTTATATTATCTGTACATCTCATTCTAGCCTTTTCTTTCTTTTGCAGCAGGCCACATGGGCTCAGAAATAACATACCTGCACAACTACATGTAGATTGGCAAGCAAAAAAACTGCATCTCCAGCTGTGCATTGACCTCCAATGGTGTTCAATATGCCGTTATTCACCATGCATCTTCCACTAACAATATATGGATCCCCATAGCAAAGGTAACTTCATTATCATTCATTCTAGATTCATTTTGACACAACTCACCTGCAGAGTATTACTAATAAATTTCTGCAACTGATTTACATATTACTAATTCTAACAAAATATAAATTTTGCAGGTCCATTGCTGCTTCTTCAGGCCTTCGCTACCTCCACCATGTTTTCGTACAACTTCAAATATGGAATGACAAGCACATTGTTCTTTAGACTATTATATTCCTTCTCGAACCTCTTTTGTTACAATTCACTGTTTGTATTTTCCATTTCAAACTTGAAAAAGGATGTTTCAAGATCAAATACCGTTTTCATTGTTTGTTTCCTCACAACTATTTGTGTTTTCCATTTCAATCTTTAAAAAGGATGTTACAACACACTATTTCCTCACAACTATTTGTGTTTTCCATTTCAATCTTTAAAAAGGATGTTACAATACACTATTTGTATTTTCGATTTCACACTTAAAAAAGGATGTTTCAACATCAAATACCATTTTGATAGTTCATGTCCTCACAACTATTTGTGTTTCCCGTTTCAAACTTAAAAAGGGATGTTTCAAGATCAATGCCATTTTGATAGTTTATGTCCTCACAACCATTTCGTTGTCAATGGGTTTTAACATATTTTGTTTACAAAATCAATTGACTTTAATGATTATAATACATGTTTTCAATATATCTTCATATTAATTTAATTTTCAATTTGAGTAATGGTTTCTTAAATAACCCTTTCCAAATCAATATGGTTGCCCGGTTGTTGTTCGCATATTAATTTAATTTCCATTTGAATAATGATTTCTTAAATAGCCCTTTCCAAATCAATATGGTTACCCAGTTGTTGTTCGCATGGATTCATTCATTTATCTTCACCTTTAACTCCACAATTTTTACCAACTACAAACAAAGGTCTCTAAACAGGTTCAATGCATATTTATGGCTGCTTGCATTCCATTTCAACGGTTTTAGGCATCGCTCCCTCAAATTAAAACTCTAATTCATCGACCCTTGCTTCCAAAAAAGCCCGCAAAAGCCTATTCACGTTTCAATATTCTTCCACACACTATGCCTTACGGCGTTTCCTTTGCAACACTAGGTGAAAATGCTAGTTTATATATTCTTGAAATCTGCCATCAAGAGTCAATATACGGAAAAATATAATTGCTATTGCCATCCACGAAAATCATTTGAATTCCTATTGTCCTTCAGCATGCACTGTATCTCCATGAAATTGAATTTGTTGGGGGTGTTTTGTAGCGTATTTGCTAAAGATGGCATCAAACATTTCACTTCCCTGCTTTGCCTTGTGGATGTTGTTAATGTATATAGGGAGTTTCAGAGATGGTATCCATCCCTGCTCACCAACATCACATAAAAAGTAGATGTGTTGGAGCTTTATTGGTAAACATTACAATGAACAATATACTTACAGGAAGAGTATAGAAGGTGAAGGCTACGTGGATAACCACCGTTGCCACCATGCTCAGTATGACGTTAAACCCTATGGCTCGAAAACCTTTGCAGGTTCAACCATGTCAGCGTTAGGAGAATTGAATGGGGTAGAATGAAAGTAGAAATTATTTTAATGTTTACAATGGAATAAAATAGGTTGGTAATTGGACGCTGAAGTTAGTTTTAGAGTAAAGTTTGGGAATATTTTAGAATTTAATAGATAAGAGCGAAATGAAACAATTGTCTTCGTTAAAGTAACTAAAATAAATTTGCAATAAATTAAAGAAGCTAAAATCATATAAGAATGGTTAAGATCTTCATTTGTCCTTTAAAATAGTAAACTAAATATCTCAAATTTTCTAATACAGATTGTAAATTTTCAATATTTTAAAATTTAATAAACAAAACTTTTGTTCATTAAATTTTCAAACATTTTGAAATCTATAATAAAATTAAGAAAAAGTTATAATAATTTATATAAATTTAATCTTTCTCAATTATAATTTCAAGGTTTATATAAAATAAAATTATAAAAAACTTATAGTAAAAATATAAACTGTCCCGATATTAACCAATCTCAATTAAAGAAAAAAAACAAACCTAAAACTAAAATTACCGGAAACTTAAAACTTTTAAAATGTTATCGAAGAATTGTTATAGTTGAAGTATAAGAGAAGAGGGATAAACAATCAACCGTTGTAAGTATCGGAGGGATAAACAATTCCTTTTTGTCACTCTTTCAAGTAAGCTTCGTTATTTCCTTTAGTGGAAAGGATAGTAGCCCATTTACACAATTTATGTTGATATATATTTAGTTTATGCGGATAATTTAAGTTGATGATCATGTTTAAGTAATAATGGTTCTTTGTAAAATTAAGTTGTTATTTATTAAATATAATTAAATCGAATATTTTTTAGTTTTTTTTTTCAATTATTATTTGACATTTTAAGGTTTTTGGAAAAATTATTTAAATTTGATAATGAAATTGTTACGAAATTATTATGTTTACATTGTTTAATTTACCATTTTGAATATGTAGGTATAATAAGTGTTTTGAAAATTTTCCTGTGATTTCAAAATAAGTAATTCCAATTTCAACCATTCATATTTGTGATTTCAATCATTTTTTCAAAATTTTAATTAAATTAAAGTTAAAACTAGTAAAATAATATATTTAATAAAGATTAAAAAAATAAAATGTATATGCTATTGCATTTAAATATCTAAATTTCTTTCTGTAAAAAATAACTTTAATAAAAATGTAATTATTGATTAACATCAATCATAAATGTTGTTAAGATGTCACTATTCAATCAATATTTCTTCCATTATTATAATAACAAAGTGATATTTTCCCTAGAAAAGAAAATATATACCAATTAGGGGTAGGTCATACTTTTTTCTAATACCATAGAAAAGAACCCTTCTAGTGCCTTATGAAAAGTCTTTCCAGGTTATTATCCTGGAAACTATCACTACTTGGAAATAGAACATGATAAGATTTGTTTAAATTTATTTCCATTCATATGACAAGACAATAAATGTTCAATATTCCTTTTAAAGTAAAAAAAAAATCTTATAAATTTGTAGAATCAAATAGGAGGACATTATCAACAAACAACATATGTCTTAGGATCTATCTGAAATTTAGATCAACCCTTGTAATGTCACTTTTCATCTTAGCATCTCATATCAACTTACTCAACCTTTCTGCCACTAGAAAAATTATAAGCAGAGATAGTGGAAAACCTTATCTGGTCCTTTCATGAAATTGAAGAGAAGAGATAGAGAGCCATTCACTAGAAGAAAAAAAGCAGCCATTGAGATGAAATCCATGATCCAATTTTCCATTTGAGGTCTCATTACCATTTGGATTAAATCTAGGAGGATAAACACCCCATGGAAGTTTTTCTGTGTCTTCAAAAGATCCAACTTGAGTATGGCTAAGGGCACAAAATGCTAATTAATCATATGCATCACTTTCTAAGCCAAGGAGACAATATCATGGATTCAACTCTAAAATAAGAAACTAAATTGTTCTTAGGATGCTATGAATGTTAATCAAACATAGTGTGAACCATTCTTTATTGTCTTTCAATGATGCAATGGTATTTTTATATCATGTAGTGATTGTTTAGATGCAAATGTAATGATAACAATCTTTATAGTTGTTGATTTGACATAAACCTTTATAGCATATACCTAAAATATCTATATAACATTGCTATATGTACCTTTAAATGGGGATGAGTTCGAATACTGTCAATTTGATCATGGGTTGAATTCTATTAGTCTCCTTCAATATCCTAATAAATTTGACTACCCTTCACCTTCATCAGGGCCTCTCAAGGCCTCTATGAGGGTTGTCCTTTATTGATGTCTTTATTTCTTTTTGTGGAAAAAGGTTCCAACATTCTCATGAAATATGTTAGGCAAGTAGGAAAAGATAGAGGGAGTCAAGATTACTCCCTTGGATTTCATCACACATATTCCCTTCATAGATGATGTCCTCCTCTTCACACAATAAACTGCTCCAGAGTTTCAATTCTTATTAGAGGATATTGAAACCTTATGTAGAGTTACAAGGATGGTGCTCATTCAATAAAAATTGTGCATGTTATTCAATTTTATATTGAGGTAACTTACGTACAATTAGAAGCCTTTTTTTTCCTTTTCATTCTCTAAATTTCAATAATGGCTTTAAGTTTCTCAATTCTTTCCTTAAATCAATTTCATATTATTTTGAAGACTTGTTATGGTTACTAAAAAATATAGAGGCTAAGTTCATATTCTAGGATTACATATGGATCTAAAGGAGTAGACACTCAGTCCTTCTAAAGTTAGTTATTAAATTCTTACCCATCTATTAGCTCTCGATTACGATGGTCCCAAAAGGATTATTAGCTAAATTAGGAAAAATCATTTTCACTTTCTCCATTCAAGGAACAATTCCTCAGAAGTAATCTTCCTAGTGAAATGTTTGACCCTATCCACTACCAAAGAACTGCATAGGTTAGGGAGCTAAGAACCTCTATTGGTTTTGTAAATATTTCATAATTAGGAATATCTAAAGGCTTATCTACAATGAATCTTTGTGGTTTAAGTAATGAAATCAAAGTATGTTCTTAGGATATTAATGGAAGTTTGGATCCAATGGGTATATAAATAAGAAAAGGATACTCCTATATTCTAGAAATCATTATTCAAAGAGTTTCCCCTTGTTGAAAGATTTTTACCTTGTTAGATTGTGAATGCAAAGAAAATTCAAATTGGAGAGGACCCTTGGATCAATGTAGATGAATACTTTAAGCTCTTGAGTTCCCTCATTGAAGCTCTTCACACCCAAGTAAATTAGTTTTCCCATGATGTTCATTCTTAGAACTAAAATGGTGTTTGTAGACAAAGATGGAATATGGTAGAGGATTTTATTCTAGAACATCCACTTCTAGAGAAATGGAATAATTTCATAAATAAGGTCTCTATAAGCTTTATTAATATGTTAGAGGATGATGACATGTTGTGCTATCCAACCAACCCTTTGACTAGTGACTTCATAGTCAAACTGGGTTGCTCAACTCAACTTGAAGTTGAATTCTAAAGTGTCCATAAGTGGTGGTCGAAGCTGCTATGGAAAATTGATATCCACTTTTATACAAATCTTGCATATTGGCTTCCCTTGGGAAACAAATTGCTCACCCAAGATACTGGACTAAAGTAAGGTTGGCTTGGTCCCAATTTTTGTTCCTTCTGTAAGCATTACCTGGGAACTATTATCCACCTCTTTGTTACCTACCCATACATTGGATCTATTTGGATAGGTATAAACCATACATCGGTGCCAAAGGCCACTAGGTATAAATTTACTCTATTCTTGTTATATCAAAGTTATTTGGATAAGAATATCCCATAAATTGATGTGAGATAACACCTATAATAAATTTATCCTTGACTACTTTGTTTAAGAATGCCTAATGGACACTTTGTTTGTAGGTTTTAGTGCTCTACCATGCTTTTTTATCTATGAAGTTTTTTAGGCATGGAACCATAACATCAACTAGGATATGCAAGTTCCTATAGAGATGGTGTTAAACCTCATGATCAAGGACATATAGGAGAATAAAGGTTAACCTAAGGAGAAAAGAATTAAATGCATGGTCAATATTTCCCTAAATATGGAAATTCCATGGGGACTCTTAGATAGTGTTATTTAAGGCATATACCAATCTACAAACTTTAAGTGATATTGCATATCAACTCTTGACAATATATCCACTTGCATTATGATCAAATGTCTAGCTCAAAATAAAAATTGGGGTTTTCGAATCTCTGTACACTTCTACATTGTGCTATTAAGTAAGGGTTAAAAAGTTAGATATCATGGGAAACTTAAAATTGGTAATTCATTAGGAAAATAATTACAGTCAAGTAAAAATATTATAGTTGAAACCTCCCTCATATGAGTTATACTTCAAGTGGATTTCTATTACCCAAATACTTAGGGAGCTCAATCAACAAGTGGAGAAGCTATCCAAGCAAGTACTTCTTCACTCTAAGGGGCCCTTCACCTTGGATGACTATTTTAAAGGGAATCTACAAGAGGCCATGTTGTTCCATTTATAAATTTTCATCATGTTTAAGTCAAAATGATTTTAGTTTTTATTTTTTTCACCATATAAAAACTTAAATGTTTTAAGCTCCAGCTCCAATTCCAATTGTATATTCTTACCATTATTTTTGTATGGGATAAAGTTTATATCTTTTTCTAAATATATAATGACAAACAATTTATATAGAGATTATGAATACTCGAATATTACTATGTCAATTCCAAATAAAATTATAGTTCAATCTCCAAAATCAACTTAATATATATTTATTTTTTAATTTAATACTTGAAGAAAATCATATATATATATATATATAGATATATAAATGTATATAGACAAAAAGAAATTCAATATTTAATAGTATACCTATTAAAGATTAAAATCTTAAAACCATGATAAAAATGTTGCTTCGGGATAGAGTAAAGAAACTAGGAAAAAGTAACTAAAAATAGGGAGGCTTCTGACTCTTAATACTTTTGAGATATCATCCTTGATTAAATAATTGAATTATACTTAGAGAGTGTAGGAGAACACGATATAGGAAAAAATTAATATTGAAAAGGAGAAATACTTTTAGATATTATTCTTAATCAAATAATTAAATTATGCTTAAAATTTGTATGGGATAATATATAAGAAAACAATTAAATTATACTTAAAATTTGTTTGTATGGCATAACATATAGGAAAAAAACTATATAGTATAATATTTTTTTTAATTATAATTAAATAATTTTATATTAAAATAAAATTAGCAAAGATTCTAGTAAAATTATATGAAAAAATTAGTTTAAAACTTTTTAATTAAAAGGTAGAAGTGTTTCTTTAAGAAATAGTAATATTTATTTAATTATGTAAGAAAAACATTTTAGAATATTTTAGTGATATAGATTTTCAAGATTTTAATTATTTTGTAAAACATTTAAACTTAACAAATTGTTTCATGATTGTTTACTTGTTTCAGGATATTTTTCTAGATTTAAACTTAATTGATGGTTTCCATATTCCGAGGAAGTTAGTGAACTATTTCTTCTTCCCCTAGTCCCTAATGATTTGAATTGACTAAGTGTATTTGATTGAATACTCCAAACTTGCCATCCTTAGTAGGATTTTTTACCATCTTTCTAAGCATGTTTCATTTTGTCGATAGAATAGTGATCTAACACTATTTATCATACCAAAGTTCCCATGATAGTTACAATTTGGATAATGACTTGATGCTATTACCTACACATTTTTGTTGCATCCATGAAGATTGAGCTTCCATTGGACTAGATATATTCTTCATCAGATCTCAAAGGATGCACAATCTGCTACAACTCCATGTAATCCATAAAAGAAATATAACAATGCAAGCGTAAATTTAATTTTGAAATCTCAAATCTTACTACAGTTCCTTATGTTTTCTCCACCTTTAGATCCCTCAACTCTTAGAATAGATTTTGGATTTACTTAAGGTATTCCAAGAAAGTACCAAGCAAAGTATCTTCATTCAATGTAGACAAAAGGATCAATGATCAATACATGGAGCCAAAGGATAGACCATAAATCAACTGATGTTGACATTCATAGAGTTGAAAGGAACAAAGGAAACTCCTTCCACCTGCATAAGAGCCCTAATTTATCTTGACCAAAATCAAAATTGAAATCTTACATGCCCAAAAGAATGGCTTCGGAAGATAAATCAAATTAATAAAAAGGTAGAATAAGTTCCCATGGAGGAGAGAATGAAAAAAAGGTAATATTCCTTAAACTAAAACTTAAAACTATCTAAGTCACTGCAATCCCTTCATAAAATAAGCAAAATAGGGGTGGTAGCTTACCTATATTCTAGAAAAGGATTAAAATTACACATAAAACCTAAGCCAACTTTCCAAAAATCAACAAGTTAGTGGTTGAACCTATGGACCAAAGTCTCCAAATAGGACATCCTTCACAACAAGAGGGAGAATTACCTTCTATAAATTCAAATACATCTGGAGTCGAATTCCTAATCATGTGAAAAGATGATAAGGGTTTCTTCTCATAATTGGCTTTGCCTTTGGATAAGCTTTCTAAATGACAAGACTCCTTAATTACTTGATACATGCCTTGTTCTTCGTTATAGTACTGTCAAGGGACATGTTAGTTGTATACCTTGTTATTGATAATAATTTTCTCCATTTATAGGGAAGTTCCTTAATTGAAAAAGTAGTCCACTAAAAATTTATTCTCCATTAATACGTTATTAAAATCTACATACATAATCGATTTGATTCTTGTTTTTTCTACTAATAATACAATACAACAATAATACATATGCTTCACCATGATTATCAATTGATTTTGTTGATAGATATATCTATTTCAGAATATTATTTTCTAAATTTTAGTTTAATTATCAATAATTATTAGGTGGGTCGTAAGGATTTAACCTCCATAGGATACACTATAATATTCATAGTAGTATCCATAGATCAAGGACTAAGATTTATCTAGTGCAAGTTAGTTATGCTCTTTTGATTGATTTATCTCGAATTATATAATTAAAGAAAATGTCATATCAACATGTGTCATATTGGGTAAGTGATAATGATAAGCCATCGTATTGACCCATGATATTGTAACAAAAACTATTTTCAAATTACAAATTTCCATGATAAAGTAGGATAAATCCCCATAATTAAGAATATTGCTTAAGTCATATTAATTTTTTTATAATTAATAATAGTAATAATTTAAAATAAAATTACAATTTATATAGCTTCCTTATAATTCTTAAGATCATGTGTTAAGAGTTTGAGTGGCCCCAATGGTTAAGAGCATGTGTTTTCTCGTAAGAATTCGTAGGTTCAAAACTAAAAAGAGGTAGAGTAAGAGTCTCATACCCCAATTTGGTAATGTTTGGCTTCACTGTGGCCTATAATAATAATAATAATAATAATAATAATAATATATAAACCTCATACAAACCAAAATTACCAACCTCCCGAAAAAAGTACTAGAATCTCTATTTCAGCTAAAAATCTTCTTCAACATTAACATAGTTCATCAACATAAAAGTATATGATCATGAACTTACACATAAGGAGGCCTTCGAGATATGTGAGCTATATAATTAAGTGGGCTATTAATTGTTTTTGTTAATTACTATTAATTATCCAGCCAGTAAATAACTATTGTTTGATCTTTATGTTTAATTTAATAGCCATTGGCCTACCCACATTTATCATAGCATTTAATTTGCATCATATGGTTGTTGACTTTATGTGTCACTCACTGAACAAAATATTTACATATAATCTTCCTCAATTCTTATAATTAATTTCCTCTTATTAATGGGCTTGCTAGAAAAACTTCTCGTTTAAGAAAGACTATAGGTATGATTCCCAAATATTTAACATGGTTGATCATGTGCTGGTACCACCCAAGTATGAAGACATGTCCCCATGGAGATATGACGAACTCTCCCGAACTCTTTGTTGGGTTAGTCTGCAAAGATCTAGACCGTTGATTTGAAAACGTGGTCATGGACAGTGGAGATCATTCCAAGGTATCTGAGGTAACTGCATGCCCCTTCGGTTAGCTCTCCACTTGCCATTTCCCCTCCTTGCCTCCACTGCTCTACAAATGTGATGTAGTTAGAGTTTATGGAAAATTCAAGGCAGAGACTTTTCTAGAGGTATGCTATCCAGTCCACCACCACAACTGAATGCCATACATCTTCTCTCGAGTTTTAGTTGTTGGTAGTGGGTCTTCCTTCATTCCTTAGACACAATCCTACAACCCAGTCATCTCTTGCTCAACAATTATTCACTAGTTTCGTCTTTTCCTTCCAACACTCATAAGCTTTTTCCTTCCAACACTCATAAGCTTTTTCCTTCATGTGTTTTTTGTAAAATGTCATGATACTCCTCTAGTTGCTAATTGCATTGTTCATTGAATCTGCAATTTCTCTTCCTCCACGGATTTTGGCCATTTAACTCACCTAGGTGATGGGCTCGACGTGATTCTGCAACAATTAAGTATTCCCAGTCTTTTGTGCCCCTCTGATGTCTTTTTCGCCCACCTAGGTTTTTAAATGTTTGTCTACTAGCAGGTTCATCTAACCCTTGCACGTCCTCTTTCTGCCAGTGTTTCTTTGCAGCCATAGAAACATCAATTCTCTTTCTGATGTATGGTGCTAGGTTACTCTACGAACCTCCTTATTCTGGATGAGGGTTCACTTGGGTTATTAGTTGGTTTAAAAAGAAAAGGAATTTTCCCTGTAAATTATTTTGGGAATTTCATTTATACCGTTCTCGATAATAGAAGTGACAGCTTATCAGTCATTTCGATAATGGCTCTGTCATTATTTTCTTTTAAAGAGACAACTCTGTCACATTAGCCTTCTGGGTTTATTTATTTATTTTTGAAATGGGGTTCCTGCAACCAGGAGCACTCAAACCGTTTACAGTTAGACTAAGAGCTTGGAGAAGATGTTTATTCGAGTCGACTGTCAAAATCTCTAACTTTTTTTTTTAATTTACAAATGTCTCTGATTTCTTACAGTAGCGTTGCTTTATTCAGATTTATGAGTATATTATTTCCAGCGATGGATCTATTTAATGTTAAATCATAGGATTGTTTTTCTCTTCATAGATTTACACAGAGAGAATGATTTTCATTAATAATTAATTTGGTACAATCACTTTTTCATTCGAATGTATAGTTTTTCCTTTTTGGTTTTGTTTCGTTCTCGTTTTCAATTTGACTAAGACCTTCATGGTCTCCGATAACATCTCTCGCTCTTTTGGTTTAATTGGTTACCCAACAGCCTAGCAAATATGGTGGGAAAAACAGAGTTGCCAGACTCTATTCGCCTCCAGAATTGGAGCTTAGTTTAGCAGACACCGACCCATGGTCTTGAGAAACCCTCTGTTGATATCATGGGTCAGGGTCATAATGTGTGGGAAGCATATTTAGTTTTGATTAAACACTATTTAAAGCACTATTCCAACATTGTTTTTCCTTCACCATTTATCTGCATGCGTGAATTTCCATGTTTTTTTGCAAACTATAGGTGGTTCACAAGGAAATGTATGCAATTTACTTATTATTCTTTTTCATGTTCACTTGGGTTAGTATCATATTGCATTGCTCTCGTTGTTACACATAAAATTCATTATTTTCATATTAAGGAAAATAATCCCAGTTATTTGCATGGAATTTATGTTCCTTCATTGGTGTTTTTAATGAACAAAAGATTAATGTTTATAATCTATATTTATGAATTTCTTTTAAAAGAATGTACATAGTGTTGTAAAACCATAAAAGAGTTCTTTCCTGCTTAACTAATTCCGTTTTTGACAGAATTATACAACACTGAGTACTTCTATATATTCTTAACAAGAAATATGGACAACTATTTCTTTTTCTTTCTTATGTTTTTGGTTAGAAGCACCAGTCTATAATACAAAAACACAATAATGTAGTAATGTAAATTAAAGTAACGTAAATTGGATCAACTATACCAACCAGAATCGGAAGTCTCTCCTCCCAACCTTAAGACCGACAATGAAATCCAGTCTCCCCCGAGCTTCCACTCATCTAGACAAGATGGGTTCAATTCCCAAGTCGTCTAGCCTCCAAACCTCAAGACCCCTGGTCCAATTTAGAATCCCAACTTGTAAGGATCTACTGAGGATTCCAGTGACCCAAGTCCAGCTTGGGAATCTCCTCAGTATAGCAGTACATTGCTCACCTGCACAACGTCTTGTGTCAGGTCTACGTATCCTTTTTCACTTCCCTCGTTCCTCCAGCTTGCTCCCTCCTTTTCCCCACCAAAAAGAGGAGAAAACCTTCTTTGGAAGTACCTTTTTCAAGGGAGAAAAACAGACTCAACTAACCTAACTGTATGAAGAGTTTTTTTTTATTTAATTAAGAATATATAAAATTTTCTTTTAATACTCAAGAACTTAACCAAATCCAAGTCACCAAATCTGAGTCACTACATTTATTTGGTATTCCACTTAGACCAAAATCAGTTCCAAAAGTTTGTAACTAAATAATGTCAAAGTTAAGACATAAATTCATGAACAAACTTACGCGTGTCAAGGAATTTCAAAAGTACACTATTTTCTGTGATGTATTGAAAGTGAAATTTTTAGAGGTAACTTGAATAATGAATTGTTCCCGTGGACAAAAATTTGCAAAGGATAAAGCATGGTGATCCCGAATGACTCCCTTATAAGGAAGAAATTCAACAAAGGCATATTCCATTTCACCCGAGGTTATTATAATCAAGCAGATTCAAAGAAAATCTAAAAAGCATAGATATGATTTAGTTGAGTAGCCCATCAAAAGCTTCCATGGCTTCCTACACAGATTAGTGTATTCTAATGCTGCGAAGCTATAAGTGACTGACTGGTGCACATTAATATGATTCTAGTGACTACTCCATCGAAAAGCTACATTGCTTGATCATATACAAAGTACATTATTCTAGTGCTGCTATACTTCATTTCTGCTACTAAAATGGATGAAAATAATCGACGGATTTCCATTGTCAATTTAGGAAAACCAACCATAATCCCTCGAAATTAATTCCGTAACTCCAACAAAATTGTATACAAAGTGGAATGCCTCCAATCACCCACTGGAAAAAAGAAAATTACGTGAATCATAAATGGGCAATGAAGATAATGATGAAGTGACTTAAGTTTTAGTATAAACCAAAATATTATATTCACTTGGCCTCACGCTTCTAAATTAAATTAGTCTAATCACCTTCATTCTATTGAATGGTCGACCTCAATTTCAATGAACTTGATGAGACGCATTATTCATCTACCTAATTTGTAGGTTGTACATCATCTTGGAGTCATTGCCTCTCACACTATATAGGTCTGAAGAGTGTTACAATGGGTGATCGGTTAAAGCAAATGGTGGCGTAAATGGTTGATGTATGCACTGAGATAGGCAGGGATGAGATTTTTATCAATTCATCGCCTATAGGGATGGGCAGGGATGGTAAATAGGAAATAAGAGGATGTTGACATAACATATCTTATTTCGGTTTAGAATCTATGGGATTGTTAATTTTAAGAATATTTTAGGGTTTGATGGATAAGAGTGAAGTTAATAAAATTTACCATGGTAGCTTATGGAATTTGAAGCGGCTTATCTTTCATTGATAACTTGAAACGAAGATCTAGAGAGATGTCATAATGCATTGAATGTAGCCCATAAAGTCAAACTTACTCCTTACCAATGAATGAATGGCCACACATAATCAATTCTTGAATTTATGTGGCCTTGCTCAACCACCATGAAAGATTGTATTCGTGATTCCATGTCCACTTCAAACCAGTAGGGGCATTGGTTTTGTATAAAGAATAACTTCTAGCCCGTTAACATATCTTACCCTATCATATTTTAGATGTGGAATAACATTGGCCAATGGCCGAGTGATTGTTGTTTTATTTGCATTGGTACTCAGCAATTATTTAAAACCTATGATATTTTGGATGTGGAATAACATTGGCCAATGTCCGAGTGATTGTTGTTTTATTTGCATTGGTACTTAGCAATTATTTAAACCATATGATATTTTGGATGTGGAATAACATTGGCCAATGGCCGAGTGATTGTTGTTTTATTTGCATTGATACTCAACAATTATTTAAGTCGAGGTGAATTTATTTTTCTAATTTCCTATTTTTTAGGAGGAAGCTTCATTAGTGTTTGATAAGTGTTCAAATATATCACAAGAAGTACTAAATTCTCTTAGTGTAATGTATATTGCTCTTAGTGGTTGATAGACAATCTTGTGCCATTAGGGTTGGATCATTGTTCAACAATATTAAATCAAATGCCTAAACTACTAATCTTTTACCATTTACTTATATCGCTGATTGTTCGGGATTTTGTGTAGTCAATTTACATATTTCTTTTGTTTCTTAGGGTTAATCTTCGCATCACAATTGGACCAATTAATGTCTTTCTTTTGTTTCTTAAGGTTAATTCTAACATTACACTTGGACCATAATATTGACAAATAATGCAGAGGCAGAAATAGACATATAACGAACTCAAAAATTAGAATGGAGCAAGCAACTCTTCTCAATATTAAGAATTAGTTAAGTAGAATTACATTGGAGACGTCAACAATAAATTATTGTAGTGAGACTGAACTACAACTCAACTAAACTCCAGAGAATCAAAACTAACTATGACACCTAGTCGACAATGAAATTAAATATCATGACAACTAACAGGCAGTTGGTTTAATATCTCAACGCCCCCTCCTAATCTCAATTGTTACAAGTAGTGGCACTTATAATGCCTAGCCTCTCTCTTTGAAATTTAAATATTTTTTTCCTAAAGGCTTTGTGAAGATATATGAAAGTTGATCTCTAGGACAAAAAAAATAAGTAATATGTCTCCATCATTGACAAACTCACTGATGAAATGAAAACGTGTGTTAATGTGCTTGATTTTTTGTTAAAGATATGTTATTTAGATAAAGAAATTGCAAAATTGTTATCATAGTAAATCAGAATTGGCTCCTTCTGAACATTTGAAAGATTTGCCAACAATCTTTTGAGCCACACTACTTGACAAGTTGCTAAAGTGGCAGCTACATACTACGTCTCTGCTAAATATATTGAAATGATTAGTTGTTTTTTGGATTCTTATGAAATTAGATTGGTTCCAAGATGAAAAACATACACTGAGGTGATTTTGTGATTATCTAAACTACCTGCATGATCACTGTTTGTATAACTTGAAAGCGAGTTATCTTTATAATGTGTGTAGAGCAAACCATAGTCGAGGATCTATGCAATATATCTTATGATCCTTTTTGCAACCTTCCAATGACAAATCTTGGGTGACAGCATAAACTTGGAGACAAAACTAGCTACAAACATGGTATCAAGTCTAGTTGCAGTGAGATATAACAACTACTAACTAGACTTTTATACAATGTGGAATCAACTAGTGGTGTTGCATCTAATATGCTTAGCTTACTGCCTAGAGGAATCAGTGTATCAGCTAGTTTTCAATTGGTCATTCTGAACTTTTGGAGAATGTCAGTGGGATATTTTTTTTTGAGAAAAAATTTCCATGAGCAAATTACTCAATTTCAATTCCTAAGAAGTATTTCATGACCCCTAGATCAGTCATATCAAACTATGTATGCATTGCCACTTTGAAGTCCTCTAACATGATATTTCTTGTATAAAGAAGATCATCAACATAAAGGCATACAATGATAATTTTACCTTCTTGAGTTTTAGTATACAACGTTGGCTCATGGTTGATTCTATAAAACCCACTTTTGATGAGATAAGTGTCGATGCAATTGTACCAAGCTCTTGGAGCTTGTTTCAAGCCATACAAGGCATTCTTTAATCTATACACCTTATGCTCTTGTCTTGGAACTTCAAAACTAGTAGGTTGCTTCGCATAAACTTCTTCATACAATATATCATTTAAGAAAGAAGATTTTACATCAAGTTTATATACTTTCCATTTGTGTTAAGCTCATGTGGACAAAATAGTTCTGATAGTGTCTAACTTTACTACTAGAGCAAAGGTTTTTCCATGGTCAAGACCAATCTTTTCTAGGAATCTTTTGGCAACCAACCCTGCCTTATGTTTCTCAATTTCTCTTTCTTCATTCAGCTTGGTCTTATATACCCATTCTACACCAATTTTTTGTTTTATCTCTTGGGAGATCAACTAATTCCCAAGACTATTTCTTCTCTATGGTAGTAATTTCTTGGTTCATTGCATCAACCCAATTTTTTCTTTAAATGTTTCTTTATAAAGGTTGGTTGAGATGAACGAAAGGAAAACATATTTTGCCGATCAAACCCATGCTCTTGCTCATATATTTCTCTGATGCTTCTTGTTTTCTGATTGTCTTCTGAAGATGTTGAATCATTAGTTGATTCACTGCTTGAAGATGTACCATTTTCAGAGTGGTATGGATCTTCTTGAACCTACAATCTTGGTAGTTGTTCTAGATAAATAAGTTGATTAAAATATTCATCAACAGACCAAGATTTATTTTCATAAAATTTAACATTTATTCTTAAAAAAAACTTCTTGGTAACTGGATTGTAAAGTCTATAGGCCTTTTATTTTTCACTATAGCCTACGAAAATACATCTTTCACTCCTATCATCAAGCTTCTTTCTTAGCTTCTCAAGAAGATGTGCAAATGCCACTGATCCAAAAGTTCTAAAGTGAGATACATTTAATTTCATACCATTCCATCCTTCTTGAGGTACTCCATCTTGGGGACTGGTTGATAGAGATCTATTGATAACATATATTTTTGTCAAAACTACTTTAGCCCAATATTAATTAGACAACTTCTTCTCATGCAACATACATCTTCCCATATTCATAATTGTTTGGTTTTTCCTTTCTACTACTCCATTTCGTTGTGGAGAATATCTTATTATCTTCTGCATGATGATTCCTTTTTGTTGACAAAAGGATTTGAATTCATTGGAGTTGTATTCTCGTCCTTGGTCGAATCTGAGTACTTTCAAAGGCTTTCCACTCTACTTTTCTGCTTCTGCTTTGAATTCTTTGAATCTTGAAAATGTATCTGATTTATCTTTTAGAAAATAAACCCATATTTTCCTTCTATAATCATCAAATAATGTTAGAAAATAAATATTACCACCATTGGAATGTGTATGCACTGGGTCACATATATCTGTATGGACTAGCTCTAAAGGCTCTCTTGTTCTAGAGGAAGATGTGTGAAATCTATCTCTTTTATGCTTGGATAGAATACAGATTTCATAGTTACAATATTTTTCATTCATAATTGGGAGATCAATGACCATTGAATGTTTCCGAAGTAGACTTAGACTCTTGAATGAAATATTCCTAGCCCCCATATCTATAATTCCATAGCTGAGACTCATCTATTCTTAACACATTGTGAGAAAAAACTGTGATGTCGACTTCTAAGAGTCAATGGAAACATTCTATGCTTGGTTTTTTCAACCTTTCCTATTAATATTACATCATAAGCATGTTCCATCAATTGACCTACACTAATGAGGTTATGCTTCAGGTGTGGAATATAATAAGTGCCAGGTATGTATTTATGTTTATTATGTTTAGTAAGAATAGGGACAGTACCTTTCCCTTCAGCTTTGATATGAGAATGATCTCCAAGAGTAATTTTAGATGTTATGGAAGCATCAATGTGAGAAAGTATATTTTTGTTACCTATCATATGATTGTTGCAACTGTTGTCTAACAACCAAAGGTCCTTGCTCTAACTGTATTTAGAAAGATGGCAGCAAAGAAAAATTGTTTTAGAGGATTCTCCTTCACTGTTGGAGAGATGGACACTACCTCTTTATTGATCTTACTATTTATTTTTGCATTCATGTTCATAATGCCCAAATTTCTTATAGTAATAACAATGCACATTCAATTTGCTCCATGTTCTACTCCTCCATGTTTGGTTTTGTGAAGGTATCGACTGCTCTACAACATGATGATGTTTTGATTTTCCTTTTCTTTGCTTGTTGTTCCCCTATATCCTTTTCCTTTGCCTCTACCAAGAGAGATTTGTTCTTTCAAAGCTTGTTCGATGGAATCTTTAGCAAAGTTAAGTCTTCTTTCATGTGCCATAAGTGATCCAGTCAACTGTTCTATTGAGAAATTTGTAAAATATTTAGATTCCAGAATGGTTGTTACAACCATGTCGTATTTATTGGGTAGGCTTCAAAGATATTTTTCAACTATCTTCTTATCTGTAATTGTTTCACCAATAAGTTTGATCTGATTGACTATGCCCATGACTCTAGTCATGAATTGGTCCACATTCTCTGTGTGAGTAATCTTCAATGTTTCGAATTGAGCTCTCAATATCTGCAATTTAACAGTCTTCACTGTATCATTACCTTGATATGAAGCTTTCAAAATATCACAAGCTTCTTTTGTTATTGATGTGCCAATTAGCTTGTTGAAGATAGAGTCATCGACTGAGTTTTGTATCCAACATTTGGCTATGTGTTCCTTCGTTCTCAATTCAATAGTTTCATTCCTCTGATTATTGGTCATTGTTTCCCATGCTTCCTGGGTCAGTTTTGCATAGGTTATCTAAAGTGTATCCCAACACGCTTGGGCTTACAGAAATATCTTCATTCGTAAAGACCATAATTCATAGGTTTTTCCTAGAAAAATAGATGTTTGTGACAAAGAGCATAAAAATGCAGCAATCTCCTTTTAAGACTTAAAAAAAAGCTTTAAAAAAAATGCAGCACACTGTTTTCTCTTAACCCTTTACCGAAAAAAAAAACAACAAAAACTAACTTTACTAAAACCTTTTTTTTTTTTTTTTGTTTAAAACAAATCCATATTTTTACTACATAGAATCCTTATTTTTAATAAGGAATGCATAACCCTCGTTGACTTACGAAATCTTTTAAAATGAAAGACTCATGAACTTTGACTTAAAAAAAAAATTGTTTGTTTTTGTACTTTACCGTATATCACTATAACGCACTGTACATTGTTAGGGAGCCACGTGAGGCGAATAATGGAGTAAGTGACAGTAATTAACGTGAGTTCTTGAAGTGGAGCTTGGTGTTGGTAATTCTTGCTAGACTAATGCGACTCCGGTGCATTATATTTGCGTTAATAACATTGGGTTCTAACAGGCTTTAAGGTTTTCAGGATGTGTTACTTTGGCTCCCTGCAAGGATGTTTTATTTTTTAAATTGCTCAACTTTCCCGGTGTATAAAACACAACATGCACAACAAATGATCATTTTGTTTTGACTGGCTTCTTTGTTTTCACTTGATTGGTCACAACTGGGTTCTTGTTCTCTTTTTCAAACGTTCAATCTTTGTCCTTAAATAGGATTAAAATGCTAATCTCCTTGGGAGTCTTATGCAACCTTATGTTCTGATACAATGAAAAAGAGTGCAAAGAAAGAAATAGATAGAGAATGAACTCAAAAAATAGAATGGAACAAACAATTTTTACAAAAATTGAAGAGAATAAAATGATAGAGAAGAGGACTTTCTCTTCTCAGTATTACAAATCACTTAAATAAGATTACATTAGAAATATCAATACTACATGACTCGAGTTAAACTCAGCATAAAATGGAGTAAGTGAAACTGAACTAGGACACTTGGAGAGATAGTTTTGACACCTAACAAGTGATTGTAATTAGATTCTCCAAGACTCCTCCTTAATTACAACCACATAAAAATTCAATGAAGAGGTCTGTTGGTCTCAGTTAGGCTTACAGTTTTAAAAAAAATTGACTTCAACTACATTTTCTTTTCTTCTTCTATTCTTTCAAATTATGTAGCTTCTAAATTATTTCAATTTTTTCTCTTTGTTCCATCCTTCAAACCTCAGTTTCTTCATTTTCTTGTGCAGGTCTTCCATTCTTCCAAGTTGTTTAAGTATATCCTGGACATCTTCAAAAAATGTCTTGTATGTGGGGTGTTGATCCAGGTGGATATTGGTGGCCACCTGCCAAGTCCACCTAGACCCCCACCATTGTCCCTCTTGACATTTTCAGTTTCCTTAATTATAGCACAATTTACTATTTTTAGCAGTTTTCGGGTCCTAAACTTCCGGAGCCGTTTTGAGGCCCTAAACGACGTTTTTTGGGAAATCCCGCTTCCTGCGATTTTTTAGATAAAAATTCGTTGTTTGCGTTATAGTACTCAGAAAGATCTTTTCAACGGGCTATCATGCGCGTAAAACGGAGATCGTATGCCAAAGTTACGACCCCGGGAAGTTGATGTACCAATTTACCCAAACGGGGCCCATAGTTTGGCGTTTTCATCTTCTAGGGTTAGGTTTTGGAATGTTAAGGGTTTTCCATTGTTTCTCAGTAATAAATAGGCCTTCGAGCCTCATTGTAAAGACAGTTCGAAACAGTTCAGAGGCATGTAGCCGACACATCTCTTCTCAGAGATAAGCTACCATCACCCTAGCTGGGTTATTTCTATTTGTAAGCATATTTCAGTATTCTCCATTAATTAAATGAAGTGTTATTTCCGCGGCATCTCTGTTTTTATGGTTATCGCATATTATTATTTCTGTTGCATCTCTGTTTTTATGGTTATCGCATCTCTGTATTTATGGTTATCTCTATAATCTATTGCGTTCCTGCTTAAATCCGGATCAGTGGTATCAGAGCGGTCTGCTTTTTCTCTGTTTTTCTTTGCATGTCCCCAACGAGGTTGGGATATAAGGAGTTAGGGCTTGAACTGGTCGAACCTTTGCAAGACCAGCCTCGCAAATCTCGACGTCCTCCCATGGCGGATGAGAAGAAAGACGAGGGGGCAGGAGATCCTATCAAAATCTTGCTCGAAGAAGCGCTCGAGCGGCAAAGGAACGCGATGATGGATAGCTTTGCGCAGATCCTTCAGCGGCTACCCAGAGGCGACGCATCGGCTTCCAACAGCTACTCTGGAAACGCCACACCGTTTAAGGTACAAGTTAATTTTGAAATCCCCATCTTCGAGGGTCAAATAGACGCAGATGCCGTAGATAAATCGTTAAATCTGCTAGATGGGTATTTTTCTGTTCACGAATTTTCAAGTCGGGAGAAGATTGTTTTCGCTCTTCTCAAAGCAGCCCCCCACGTCAAGGACTGGTGGGAAACCTATTGCGAGCAGAAGGATGAAAGTACAGGCTCACTATTTTCAACCGCACCCACTTGGAATGACTTCCGGGATGCCATCAAGGAGCAGTACTACCCCGTCGGAAGCTATGAGGACAAATACATCAAATGGACCACACTGCGGCAGGGACGAGACCAAGATGTGCCAGAGTTCACAAACATTTTTCATACCCTTCGCACACAGTTGGGTATCAAAGATTCTGAGCTGCATCTGGTACTCAAATACCGCGGCTGCCTACACAGATACATCCAGGAAGAGATGGAGTTCTTGAACATCTCCTCACTCGGTACAGCATACTGATACGCTATCAAAATCGAGCAAAAGTTCAAACAGAAGAAGCGAGACTTTGGATCTGCAAATCCAAAGCCCAAAGGACAAAGCCAAGGCGGGGTGACCCAAGACAACCCGTCGAAGCTGCAAGAAAAGAACAACACCACGAAGCCGAAGAAGGACACAGGAAAGTGGTGTGAGTTCCACAAGAGTCCCACTCATAACACAAGTGAGTGTCGGACCAAGCAGTCGCTGGTGGCCGAGTTGAAGGCTTCCGAATCAGATGCATGTTCCGACTCTGAGTCAGAACCCGACAAGGGGAATGACAAAGGGAAGCAGATTATTGATGCGGATCCCAGCGCCACTGTTGCTACTGCCAAGATCCAGAAAAATGAGCTCGAAGATCCAGAGGAGGGGGAACGTCTTTTCCACTCACAGATGTTGGTGAAGGGTTCGCCGCTGCAATTCATTGTCGACAGTGGCAGCCAAAAGAACCTCATTTCAGCAGAGGTCGTGAAGCGGTTGGGCCTACCAACTACACCACACCCACAGCCGTACACTATCGGTTGGCTTCACGAAGGACGAGATCTCAAAGTTCGCCAGCAGTGCCGCCTTCCCTACAACATCAAGCCCTTCACAGACGAGGTATTGTGTGATGTTACACCTCTGGATGTTTGTGATGTACTATTAGGCCAGCCATACTTGTGGAGGCGACATGCTGTGTATGAGTCAAGGCCTCGCGCTGTCATCATTTCTTTGGATAATTCATTATACAGGATACCAGAGGTAGCCCCACCTACCGCCACCTCTTTGATCACTGCTAAGAAAGGCAGCAAGCTCATCTCACAGACTAGGAAATTTATTTTCTGTCTGGTTCGTTCCCAAAGTAAGGGGAAGATCGTTGCTACATCCATGACCCCCGCGAAGGGTTCCTCCACACAGCAGCAGCAACAGAGGGATACAGTCATGACAGAACACAGGAACAACTTCTCGTTACCTGGAGGGGTACCACACAAGTTTCAGGTGGGTGACAAAGTCTGGTTGCATTTACAAAAGGAACGCCTTACTGGAGCCTATCGGAAACTGAGACCACTCCGATATGGTCCCTACACCATTACTAAGGCTGTGGGAGACAATGCATTTGAACTCAGCATTCCCCCATTCCTTGGCCTGCACCCAGTGTTCAATGTGGACCGCCTTCGGCCATACTTTCCACCATTGCTAGATACATCCGACATTGCAGAACAGCTCACCCCCACAGAATTAAATCCAGATTGCATGGAACAAGCTGCAACTGATCGAATCATGGACACACAGATCAAGAATACTCGCCGACAGAATATTCAACTGTATCGAGTTGTCAAAGCAGGCCAACTCCTTCACAATGGCAAGTGACTCACCAGGGACCAAGTTCAGCAAAAGTTTCCCCATCTCATGGAGGAACTCAACGCAATGGGGACCATTGCTTCCTAAGGGGGGAGGAATGATCCAGGTGGATATTGGTGGCCACCTGCCAAGTCCACCTAGACCCCCACCATTGTCCCTCTTGACATTTTCAGTTTCCTTAATTATAGCACAATTTACTATTTTTAGCAGTTTTCGGGTCCTAAACTTCCGTAGCCGTTTTGAGGCCCTAAACGACGTTTTTTGGGAAATCCCGCTCCTGCGATTCTTTAAATAAAAAATCGTTGTTTGCGTTATAGTCCTCAGAAAGATCTTTTCAACGGGCTATCATGCGCGTAAAACGGAGATCGTATGCCAAAGTTACGACCCCGGGAAGTTGATGTACCAATTTACCCAAACGGGGCCCATAGTTTGGCGTTTTCATCTTCTAGGGTTAGGTTTTGGAATGTTAAGGGTTTTCCATTGTTTCTCAATAATAAATAGGCCTTCGAGCCTCATTGTAAAGACAGTTCGAAACAGTTCAGAGGCATGTAGCCGACACATCTCTTCTCAGAGATAAGCTACCATCGCCCTAGCTGGGTTATTTCTATTTGTAAGCATATTTCAGTATTCTCCATTAATTAAATGAAGTGTTATTTCCGCGGCATCTCTGTTTTTATGGTTATCGCATATTATTATTTCTGTTGCATCTTTGTTTTTATGGTTATCGCATCTCTGTATTTATGGTTATCTCTATAATCTATTGCGTTCCTGCTTAAATCCGGATCAGTGGTATCAGAGCGGTCTGCTTTTTCTCTGTTTTTCTTTGCATGTCCCCAACGAGGTCGGGATATAAGGAGTTAGGGCTTAAACTGGTCGAACCTTTGCAAGACCAGCCTCGCAAATCTCGACGTCCTCCCATGGCGGATGAGAAGAAAGACGAGGGGGCAGGAGATCCTATCAAAATCTTGCTCGAAGAAGCGCTCGAGCGGCAAAGGAACGCGATGATGGATAGCTTTGCGCAGATCCTTCAGCGGCTACCCAGAGGCGACGCATCGGCTTCCAACAGCTACTCTGGAAACGCCACACCGTTTAAGGTACAAGTTAATTTTGAAATCCCCATCTTCGAGGGTCAAATAGACGCAGATGCCGTAGATAAATGGTTAAATCTGCTAGATGGGTATTTTTCTGTTCACGAATTTTCAAGTCGGGAGAAGATTGTTTTCGCTCTTCTCAAAGCAGCCCCCCACGTCAAGGACTGGTGGGAAACCTATTGCGAGCAGAAGGATGAAAGTACAGGCTCACTATTTTCAACCGCACCCACTTGGAATGACTTCCGGGATGCCATCAAGGAGCAGTACTACCCCGTCGGAAGCTATGAGGACAAATACATCAAATGGACCACACTGCGGCAGGGACGAGACCAAGATGTGCCGGAGTTCACAAACATTTTTCATACCCTTCGCACACAGTTGGGTATCAAAGATTCTGAGCTGCATCTGGTACTCAAATACCGCGGCTGCCTACACAGATACATCCAGGAAGAGATGGAGTTCTTGAACATCTCCTCACTCGGCACAGCATACCGATACGCTGTCAAAATCGAGCAAAAGTTCAAACAGAAGAAGCGAGACTTTGGATCTGCAAATCCAAAGCCCAAAGGACAAAGCCAAGGCGGGGTGACCGAAGACAACCCGTCGAAGCTGCAAGAAAAGAACAACACCACGAAGCCGAAGAAGGACACAGGAAAGTGGTGTGAGTTCCACAAGAGTCCCACTCATAACACAAGTGAGTGTCGGACCAAGCAGTCGCTGGTGGCCGAGTTGAAGGCTTCCGAATCAGATGCATGTTCCGACTCTGAGTCAGAACCCGACAAGGGGAATGACAAAGGGAAGCAGATTATTGATGCGGATCCCAGCGCCACTGTTGCTACTGCCAAGATCCAGAAAAATGAGCCCGAAGATCCAGAGGAGGGGGAACGTCTTTTCCACTCACAGATGTGGGTGAAGGGTTCGCCGCTGCAATTCATTGTCGACAGTGGCAGCCAAAAGAACCTCATTTCAGCAGAGGTCGTGAAGCGGTTGGGCCTACCAACTACACCACACCCAGAGCCGTACACTATCGGTTGGCTTCACGAAGGACGAGATCTCAAAGTTCGCCAGCAGTGCCGCCTTCCCTACAGCATCAAGCCCTTCACAGACGAGGTATTGTGTGATGTTACACCTCTGGATGTTTGTGATGTACTATTAGGCCAGCCATACTTGTGGAGGCGACATGCTGTGTATGAGTCAAGGCCTCGCACTGTCATCATTTCTTTGGATAATTCATTATACAGGATACCAGAGGTAGCCCCACCTACCGCCACCTCTTTGATCACTGCTAAGAAAGGCAGCAAGCTCATCTCACAGACTAGGAAATTTATTTTCTGTCTGGTTCATTCCCAAAGTAAGGGGAAGATCGTTGCTACATCCATGACCCCCGCGAAGGGTTCCTCCACACAGCAGCAGCAACAGAGGGATACAGTCATGACAGAACACAGGAACAACTTCTCGTTACCTGGAGGGGTACCACACAAGTTTCAGGTGGGTGACAAAGTCTGGTTGCATTTACAAAAGGAACGCCTTACTGGAGCCTATCGGAAACTGAGACCACTCCGATATGGTCCCTACACCATTACTAAGGCTGTGGGAGACAATGCATTTGAACTCAGCATTCCCCCATTCCTTGGCCTGCACCCAGTGTTCAATGTGGACCGCCTTCGGCCATACTTTCCACCATTGCTAGATACATCCGACATTGCAGAACAGCTCACCCCCACAGAATTAAATCCAGATTGCATGGAACAGGCTGCAACTGATCGAATCATGGACACACAGATCAAGAATACTCGCCGACAGAATATTCAACTGTATTGAGTTGTCAAAGCAGGCCAACTCCTTCACAATGGCAAGTGGCTCACCAGGGACCAAGTTCAGCAAAAGTTTCCCCATCTCATGGAGGAACTCAACGCAATGGGGACCATTGCTTCCTAAGGGGGGAGGAATGATCCAGGTGGATATTGGTGGCCACCTGCCAAGTCCACCTAGACCCCCACCATTGTCCCTCTTGACATTTTCAGTTTCCTTAATTATAGCACAATTTACTATTTTTAGCAGTTTTTGGGTCCTAAACTTCCGGAGCCGTTTTGAGGCCCTAAACGACGTTTTTTGGGAAATCCCGCTCCTGCGATTCTTTAGATAAAAAATCGTTGTTTGCGTTATAGTCCTCAGAAAGATCTTTTCAACGGGCTATCATGCGCGTAAAACGGAGATCGTATGCCAAAGTTACGACCCCGGGAAGTTGATGTACCAATTTACCCAAACGGGGCCCATAGTTTGGCGTTTTCATCTTCTAGGGTTAGGTTTTGGAATGTTAAGGGTTTTCCATTGTTTCTCAATAATAAATAGGCCTTCGAGCCTCATTGTAAAGATAGTTCGAAACAGTTCAGAGGCATGTAGCCGACACATCTCTTCTCAGAGATAAGCTACCATCGCCCTAGCTGGGTTATTTCTATTTGTAAGCATATTTCAGTATTCTCCATTAATTAAATGAAGTGTTATTTCCACGGCATCTCTGTTTTTATGGTTATCGCATATTATTATTTCTGTTGCATCTCTGTTTTTATGGTTATCGCATCTCTGTATTTATGGTTATCTCTATAATCTATTGCGTTCCTGCTTAAATCCGGATCAGTGGTATCAGAGCGGTCTGCTTTTTCTCTGTTTTTCTTTGCATGTCCCCAACGAGGTCGGGATATAAGGAGTTAGGGCTTGAACTGGTCGAACCTTTGCAAGACCAGCCTCGCAAATCTCGACGTCCTCCCATGGCGGATGAGAAGAAAGACGAGGGGGCAGGAGATCCTATCAAAATCTTGCTCGAAGAAGCGCTCGAGCGGCAAAGGAACGCGATGATGGATAGCTTTGCGCAGATCCTTCAGCGGCTACCCAGAGGTGACGCATCGGCTTCCAACAGCTACTCTGGAAACGCCACACCGTTTAAGGTACAAGTTAATTTTGAAATCCCCATCTTCGAGGGTCAAATAGACGCAGATGCCGTAGATAAATGGTTAAATCTGCTAGATGGGTATTTTTCTGTTCACGAATTTTCAAGTCGGGAGAAGATTGTTTTCGCTCTTCTCAAAGCAGCCCCCCACGTCAAGGACTGGTGGGAAACCTATTGCGAGCAGAAGGATGAAAGTACAGGCTCACTATTTTCAATCGCACCCACTTGGAATGACTTCCGGGATGCCATCAAGGAGCAGTACTACCCCGTCGGAAGCTATGAGGACAAATACATCAAATGGACCACACTGCGGCAGGGACGAGACCAAGATGTGCCGGAGTTCACAAACATTTTTCATACCCTTCGCACACAGTTGGGTATCAAAGATTCTGAGCTGCATCTGGTACTCAAATACCGCGGCTTCCTACACAGATACATCCAGGAAGAGATGGAGTTCTTGAACATCTCCTCACTCGGCACAGCATACCGATACGCTGTCAAAATCGAGCAAAAGTTCAAACAGAAGAAGCGAGACTTTGGATCTGCAAATCCAAAGCCCAAAGGACAAAGCCAAGGCGGGGTGACCCAAGACAACCCGTCGAAGCTGCAAGAAAAGAACAACACCACGAAGCCGAAGAAGGACACAGGAAAGTGGTGTGAGTTCCACAAGAGTCCCACTCATAACACAAGTGAGTGTCGGACCAAGCAGTCGCTGGTGGCCGAGTTGAAGGCTTCCGAATCAGATGCATGTTCCGACTCTGAGTCAGAACCCGACAAGGGGAATGACAAAGGGAAGCAGATTATTGATGCGGATCCCAGCGCCACTGTTGCTACTGCCAAGATCCAGAAAAATGAGCCCGAAGATCCAGAGGAGGGGGAACGTCTTTTCCACTCACAGATGTGGGTGAAGGGTTCGCCGCTGCAATTCATTGTCGACAGTGGCAGCCAAAAGAACCTCATTTCAGCAGAGGTCGTGAAGCGGTTGGGCCTACCAACTACACCACACCCACAGCCGTACACTATCGGTTGGCTTCACGAAGGACGAGATCTCAAAGTTCGCCAGCAGTGCCGCCTTCCCTACAGCATCAAGCCCTTCACAGACGAGGTATTGTGTGATGTTACACCTCTGGATGTTTGTGATGTACTATTAGGCCAGCCATACTTGTGGAGGCGACATGCTGTGTATGAGTCAAGGCCTCGCGCTGTCATCATTTCTTTGGATAATTCATTATACAGGATACCAGAGGTAGCCCCACCTACCGCCACCTCTTTGATCACTGCTAAGAAAGGCAGCAAGCTCATCTCACAGACTAGGAAATTTATTTTCTGTCTGGTTCGTTCCCAAAGTAAGGGGAAGATCGTTGCTACATCCATGACCCCCGCGAAGGGTTCCTCCACACAGCAGCAGCAACAGAGGGATACAGTCATGACAGAACACAGGAACAACTTCTCGTTACCTGGAGGGGTACCACACAAGTTTCAGGTGGGTGACAAAGTCTGGTTGCATTTACAAAAGGAACGCCTTACTGGAGCCTATCGGAAACTGAGACCACTCCGATATGGTCCCTACACCATTACTAAGGCTGTGGGAGACAATGCATTTGAACTCAGCATTCCCCCATTCCTTGGCCTGCACCCAGTGTTCAATGTGGACCGCCTTCGGCCATACTTTCCACCATTGCTAGATACATCCGGCATTGCAGAACAGCTCACCCCCACAGAATTAAATCCAGATTGCATGGAACAAGCTGCAACTGATCGAATCATGGACACACAGATCAAGAATACTCGCCGACAGAATATTCAACTGTATCGAGTTGTCAAAGCAGGCCAACTCCTTCACAATGGCAAGTGGCTCACCAGGGACCAAGTTCAGCAAAAGTTTCCCCATCTCATGGAGGAACTCAATGCAATGGGGACCATTGCTTCCTAAGGGGGGAGGAATGATCCAGGTGGATATTGGTGGCCACCTGCCAAGTCCACCTAGACCCCCACCATTGTCCCTCTTGACATTTTCAGTTTCCTTAATTATAGCACAATTTACTATTTTTAGCAGTTTTCGGGTCCTAAACTTCCGGAGCCGTTTTGAGGCCTTAAACGACGTTTTTTGGGAAATCCCGCTCCTGCGATACTTTAGATAGAAAATCGTTGTTTGCGTTATATTCCTCAGAAAGATCTTTTCAACGGGCTATCATGCGCGTAAAACGGAGATCGTATGCCAAAGTTACGACCCCGGGAAGTTGATGTACCAATTTACCCAAACGGAGCCCATAGTTTGGCGTTTTCATCTTCTAGGGTTAGGTTTTGGAATGTTAAGGGTTTTCCATTGTTTCTCAATAATAAATAGGCCTTCGAGCCTCATTGTAAAGACAGTTCGAAACAGTTCAGAGGCATGTGGCCGACACATCTCTTCTCAGAGATAAGCTACCATCGCCCTAGCTGGGTTATTTCTATTTGTAAGCATATTTCAGTATTCTCCATTAATTAAATGAAGTGTTATTTCCGCGGCATCTCTGTTTTTATGGTTATCGCATATTATTATTTCTGTTGCATCTCTGTTTTTATGGTTATCGCATCTCTGTATTTATGGTTATCTCTATAATCTATTGCGTTCCTGCTTAAATCCGGATCAGGTGTTGCCACATATTATCTTCTGTATTTCCCTTTTCATCATCAATTTTCTGCAACATAAGACCATGATATAGTTTCATCTTTTCAGGACTCCAATACTTGAAAATTTCATTAATTTCTTCATCATGCATGTTGTCTTCAACATTCATTTCTACAACTTCTATGTAGAGTTCATCAAGGCATGGTGTTGCAAGCCTTGTTTGAAGGAAATTTAACTCTTCCTAATAATTATTCTGTGTATCTACACACTAAAAATCAATGTTAGAATTAGAAATATTTACATAACCACATTGGTTCTGTTCCTCTTTCTCTATAATGAGAGCTTCCTTTTATTGCACTTCCAGTTCTGATTCTGCCTTTGTCTCTGTTTTCTCTTTATCAGATTCCTTATTTACCTCTTCCTTTGTTTTTGTCTCTCTCTCTTCGACTTCTTTACTAATGTTTGCTACTGCAAACAGGTTGCCTTCCACTGACTCATGTGGGCTTTTCTCACTGAATTGCATCTTGTCTCTATGATTTTTTTGTTGCATCACCTGCAACCATTCATCATTTGCCAATAATTCTTCATCAAAATTTACATCAACAATATTGATTATCGGATTCATCATAGCATTAACTGCTCCAATGGAAGTTTCATTGTCATCAGCAAGCTCTGTTGCTAGTTTCACCAAACTTTCATCAGTAAGCTTTATTGTTCGATTCAACAAATTGTCATCAGCAAGCTCTATTGTTGGATTCATCATATTTTCATCAACAAGATCTGTTGTTAGAATCACCGAATTTTCATCCACTTGTGGCTGTGTATAGTGGGATTCAACAAATTTTTCATATTGTTGCAGATTTGTTATTGTAAATCCACCTTCATCTTCAACTTCAACACTCTCCCTTACACCAAAACATCGCTTAAGAGTATCCCAAGCCTCCTTGGTTTTCTTTGCATCTGAAACCAAGGGAAGCCTCTTAGCTTTTCCCATGTGTTAAGAGCTGAAAGAATGTGGATCAATAAACAAATTGACTTACAGACTTAGTGGTTGCTTGCATAAATATATTTTTGTGACTGTGGCTTCTCTATTCATCTTTAAAAAAACAAAAAGTCTATAAAATCTCAAAAAAACAATGTTTCTTTTACAAAACTATCACAAATCCCTTCAATTTGAACAATATCCCCTTTGTCTTTAACAAACAAATTTGATTTTCGATTGTTTTGAAAGAAATCTGTCTTTTAAACAAGACCCTTTTGAAAAGCAATACAAGAACATACCATGACAAAAATTCAATGTAAGCCCTTTTTTGAATAACATGAGCATTCTTAAAATAATGCTTTCAAAGTCCTCATAAAAATAATGGTCACGAAGCGTTTAATAATTCACATATGCCCCTTTTTAATGCAACATATTAGTCTTTTCTAAGAAACGAATGACTCTTTATAAAAACGATGCCATTGTTCATCATACCGTACTTACTTTAAGAGATTAAAAAATGACGAATATGATTTACGTCGTGTACCTTGACTTTTCCAGCAAATCGCTGTACCAATCCACCTCGTGCATTGACCTTTCTTCCCTCGTGCCTCGTGAACGCTAATTTCTTTTTAATATTACGGGTAATGCTCTGTGCGATAAGCAACGTTGCAATTAAAAGTAACGGTAACACAATTCTGGTACTTTGCGTGGGCATTAATACGTTGTCTCCAATGGTGTAGGGTGTGTTAATACAGCTTTCCCTCACAAAAATTTTGAAAATGATTTTGAGTTGAACTTTTTTCAATCGCTTTCCCGGGCTTAGCTGTAGCTGATTTCTTCATTCTCTTGCTACCTTTTCGCAGGCTTCTTCAAACTTTTGCTTCTCTCTCAAAGAGTCTTATGTTCTCTTTTTCCTTCTTCGCAGCAGGCTTTTTCAAACTTTAGCTGCTCTATCAAAGAGTCTTACGCTGGCTAGCCTGTTCTCTCTGCTTCTCTTCTCAAGTTGTTGCTCTATGAGGGAGTCTTATGCAATCTTCTCTAATCCATGTTGCTCTGTCAAAGAGTCTTATGCAGTTTAAGCTTGATACCATGAAAAAAATAAAGAGAACAAAATGATAGTGCAAAGGAGTTTCTCTTCTGAGTATTAGAAATCACTTAAATAAGATTACATTGGAAACATCAGTAATAAATGATTGGAGTTAAACTCGACTTAAATTGGAGTTAGTGACACTAAACTAGGACACTTGGAGGGACGATTTTGACGTGGTTGGAATTAGATTCTCCAACAAACTCTTCTCAATATTAAAAATCAGTTAAATATAATTACAGTGGAGACATCAACAATAAATGACTGCATTGAGATTGAACTTAAACTCAACTCTAGAAAACAAAAAATGACTATAACACCTAACAGAAAATGGAATTAAATATCATGACGCCTAACTGACAGTAGAATTAATATCTCAACATAACAGTTTTAACTTTGAGGTTTTGTTGATATTATTGACTATTTGGCAACTGTATGCACTATGTTTATGTCCCTCCTTTGTTTCTTAGAGTTATTCCTTGCATTGTAGTTGGACTATAATTCAGCTTTGTATTAGTCATTTTCTCTTTACTAATATTGGCCATGATCACAGTTTGCTATCATTCTCTGAGGTCAAAGAATCTTCACTGATAACGGGGATACTCTTCTTCCTCATGGTCAGAAATGCAAGTTGGCAATCACTATGATTTTGTATTTGTTTATCAATCACTAAAGAATATTGGCAAGTATCTTATGATCTATTTACACCCTAATAAAATTTAATGCAAGTGACAACTATGGACAATTTGGCATATGCCTCCCTTTATTCAACCCACTATTCAACCTTTATTGTTGTGCATTTTGTTCAACATTTTTTCTGGAATGCATAGGCTCTCATATGAATATATGAAAGAGATTGATCATTGTACATGGAGGGTTACGAAACTTTTTAACTTACCAGGTTTTGGCATTGGAATGTTCAATTCATTTTGTTGGTAAATTCAATAAAGCTATGAAACTTGTCCTGAACATACAAATTTAACAATAGCAGATGTGTAATTTTACCTATGTTAAATCCAAAACTAAGGGTTGTTGTTCAATAAAATTTATTTTATCATTGTTAATTTTTTTAATTGGCTATATATTTTTCTCAGATTTTACTACAATTTTATATTTTTCCATTAAGTGAATTAAAGCTATCGTAGCCATAAGAGTGCGGTTTTCGAAAACCTAGAAGCGATTAAAATTGTCAGTGTCTTAGCGGTACTCCTATTCCTATTCCATCAAGGTGTGCCCAATGACCTTAAAACTCAATTTCAAGCAATCTTCAAACTCTAATTCTAAACATATATGAACGTAAAATAACATATATGAGGGAAAAATTTTAAGTTAATTAATGATTTTTTTTTAGAGATTTTATTATTATTACATTTTGTATCCGTTTACATTTAATAGCTTAATATTAATGCATATCATTAATATAATAACAATAAAAATATTCCCATTAATATTAAAAACATTATTATTAATAATATCATTAGCACAAATTAATATTTTTGAGTGCATCAATGTCAATATTTTTTAGTGCAATAATATTATTAATGTTAATAATATTATTTTTAATGTTATTTTTTTTGCTGAGGCAAGAGCGGATCCTTATTATTCAATTAAAAAGAGAAATAGTGTACAATCAGTGACCTTGGCGGTGGGGCTCACCAAAAGGATAGTCCCACCCCAACCCATGGTCACGAGACGAAAAAATAAACCAGCAGTCCAAAACTGACCGTTGGATTCTAAGCTGAAGATCTATCGGATGAAAATCATATCGAGTGCCCAACAAGCTCACCCTTTAACCAACACATCAGACCTGATGAACCTGTAAACCATAATTTATAATCATATCGGGTGGCCAACAAGCTCACCCTTTAACCAACACATCAGACCTAATGAACTTGTAAACCATAATTTATAATCATATCGGGTCCATTTTTGGTATATCTGTCGATCACTTTTGCCGCCCAAAATCCATCATTTGCACACGATTCCCATGAGGTCATGCAAACCGCTCGAAACATAACCATTGTATCAGTCCCACCAACATGCATGTTCAATCCTAGTCGCTGAATTCCCTCGCATGATCCAACGGTTAGGGATCATATCGCGTAGACTAAAAGCACCGATAGTTAGCACATGATGAGGGCGTTATTTCCTCCCGACCCAAAGCCACGTGTCGTGTGCTGAGTGGAATCACTCCTGATTGTGAAAAACTACTTCTAGCCTAAAGAGCTTGTGATATACCAAAAACCACCCCGAGGGCAGTAAAGCGATCACAGGAATACAAATGGGGGTTTTGCGCCTGTCGTGAAAGTCTAGATTCTGGCACAAGGGCTAAAGGAAGATGAAGGTCCCTCCTTCCGGCCAACCCTCTGAGACTGCTAGTAGGTTGTTACCTCAGTTAAGAAGATCGAAATAGACTTGCATTCTAAAAAGGACCTCACATAAGTCAAAACATTTCATAATGAATCTAGATCGACAAGACCCCATCTATGTGGCTCTGCTTCGGAAATTCTGACTCTAGATTTTTCTTGATGCTTCTGTCGGTCGATGATGACCCTGGATGAGCATCCCTCCTTAAACCTATCATTCATTATCTCCTCCCACTAGCAGCACAAGTTGGTATGCTTGTTTCAAACTCCCTCATTTGTAAGCCAGTCCACCACTTTGTTGGCTTCCCTACAAACATGCACCAACCTAAGAGTTCTCAGCCTTCATAGGTGCACTTGAATTCTTTGGTAGACTTGCAGAAGCCACCAGTGTTCTCAGATTTTCTCGGGAGTAGCACCACCATTTATCCTCTTCACTAAGTTAATGATTAATTCTGAGTCAGCCTCAATGATGACATTGTGAATGTTGTGCTTGAGTAGTATTTCTAGGCATGATTCCATTGCCATGAGCTCAACCATATTGTTGGTTGCTTTTCCTAGATAACTGTAGAAGATTATTTGTATGTTTCCTTCATCATCTCTCAAGACCCCTCCATAGCCAGCTTCTCCCAGATTCCCTTTTGAAGCCCCGTCTATGTTGAATTTTAAAAAGCCATGAGAAGGGGGTTGCCAAGAAGACTCGTCTATTGAGGTCTTCCTGTTAATCTACATAGAACCCTGAGGGGGAAGAACCTTGAGCTCTAACTTCTCCAAAATTCTAGCCTCTCTTTGACTGATGGGTTTGCCAGTAGCTGCACTTCCCAGGATATGAACAGTCTCTTTAAGTTGTTTAAGGATTAGCTTAAGGATGCTACTCACCAGACTCGTTTTCTCCTTGAAGATCCTGTTGTTGTGCTCCTTCTAGACATTCTAGATTATGAATCCTGGGGTCAGCATCCAGGCAGAGTTAATGATCTCATTGCCCAAAAAAAATTTCCTCCAATTCTTCAACGTAGTAGTGATGTCATTAACATTTCTGTCTGTCTACCCAAAGACTTCTCCAACCCAATTCCAGAGTATTGTGGTGAAAGTGCATCTATTCAGTAGATGATTTGTAGTTTCTTCATGTTTTCCACATAAATGACATCTTGAGGGGCCAACAAAGCCTCTTTTTCTTAGGTTATCCCATGTCAAAATCTTGCCCTGTTGAACCAGCCACTTGAACAGTTTTACTTTCATCCAATGAGGATTTTCCCAGATTTCTTTCCACGTCTTATCAGTGTTTGGAAGGTTGAGCCCTGCATCTATTCTTTTGGCTTCCTTGAGGTTGAAGAGACCTGTCTTGTTCTTCCCCCATCTTAGTTGATCGTTCAAGTTTGAGTTCAAGATTTGTCTCTTGTCTAAAAGACCTTGAAGGGTTATAGCTTGAGTATGCAACATACCCATTCCACTGTAATATAGAAGTTTCCAAGTTCTCCATTTCTTATCGTTCCTTGCTTGGTCCCAATAGTCACTTACCCACCTTAGTCCTCTGTTGATGGTATCGATGTGAATGTTTTCTAATTCTTCACTTCGAAGATTGTCCTCTTGCTGCTAATTGTCCTCCCAGAACCAAGTCGGGTTCCCATTTATGATCTCCCAGAAACTATGGTTTTGGACGAGGGCCTTGTTCCCCCATGCCCTATTCCAAATTGCAGAAACTTTTACTTGTCCTGTCATTCTGATGAGATTTTCCTCCTGCCATTCACTAACATATTTGTGCTTCCAGAGTTTTTCCCAAGGGGCTTGTATTTCATTCAACCATCTCCACCAGATTTTGGCTCCAAGAACTCTATTTAGAATTCCTGGGTCATGAAGACCCAAGCCACCATGGGACTTAGGTTTGCATACTCTGTCCCATGCAACAAGGGCCCATTTCTTCTTTTCTTCACCTTTCTCCCAGAGAAAGTCTCTTTGAATGTTTCTTATATTGGTCATTACACCGGCTGGTGCTGGAATGGCAGATAGCATATAGATAGGGATACTTTGCAGGACAAACTTAATGAGAATCAGTCTCCCTGCTAGATTTAGAGCTCTGTTTGTCTAGTTGTTGATCTTATCTTTTAGCTTATTAAGAACAAGCTCCCAAATATCCTTATGAAGTGGTTTTTCAGTGAGAGGAACTCCCAGGTACTTCACAGGCAATGACTCCCTTTGAAAGCCCAAAATTATGGAATCATTTCTTTGAACTAAAATATCTGTATTGAAAAAGAAAATCTTTGATTTATTGAGACTTGCCTCTGTGCCTACTTCCCTGGAAAACTCATTCAAAATATGTTTGAATGCTTTGGCTTCCTTAACAGTGGATGTTACTTGAAGCATAGTGTCATCCACGAATTGTTGATATGTCACCGTGTCCCCACCTTGAGTGAGTCTCAGACCTTGAATTCTCCCTTCCTCCTTAGCTGCTCTGATAGCTCTTCGTAACCCTTCCATCATTAGAATGAAGAGGAAAGGAGAAAGAGGATCTCCTTGCCTGCCACCTCTAGAAGGCCTGAAGGTTTTGGAAGGAGTGCCATTGAGAAGAATTGAACAGCTGGCAGTGGTAACTAGGGCCATAACCCATTTGATCCAATTGTGATCAAAGCCATAGGCTTTTAAAATTTCTCTTATGTATGAAAAACTAAGTTTGTAATAGGCCTTTGCTATGTCCAGCTGCATTATCATTCCCATGTTTGTTGGTGATGAGTGAATGAACCGTTTCATATTCTTGAATTATATTATCAAGAATTTGTCTTCCTTCTGCATAGCTCGTCTGTTCCTCTGACACTAGGGTTGGGAGGAGAGGTTTGATACGATTGGCAATGACTTTGGATATAATTTTGTATATCACATTGCATAATGCTATAGGTCGAAATCTATCTGGAGAGGTGGACTTCTCCTGTTTGGGGCTTAAGGCTATAAAAGATTCATTGAGCGCCTTTAAGACTTTCTTAAATCTTCAAGAGTCTTCCACTACCTCCAGGATGTCTTGTTTCACTATCCTCCAACAAGCTTTGAAAAAGTCCACATTAAAGCCATCTGGGCCTTGTGATTTTCCATTTTTCATCTCTTTCATGGCTTCCTCAATTTCTTCCTCTGTTACTAGTCTATTGAGATTGAAATTATCTTCTCTGGTGACAAATTTAGGAATGTACTGAGTGAATTTTTCCATAAACTGGTGTCTATCTTCTGAGGTTTCCTCAGAATTTTTTTGAAAATGTTGGAGTAGAACCTTCTCCATCTCTTCATGAGTGTTTCTCTCTATACCATGTTGATCTGTAAGTTTCACAATACTACTGTTTTTTCTGTGAGCTATGGTGGATCTGTGAAAGAATTTGGTGTTTCTCTCCCCTTCTCTAGTCCATTGTACTATGGATTTCTGTCTCCAAAGTATTTCCTCTTAAAGCCATCTATTGTCCCAATCCTGCTAGAGTGACTCCGCCATCTCTTTCTTTTCATTTGGATAGCCTTCTGTGATAAGAATTTGGTTTATTTCCTTTAGTTTCTTTTTCACCTCTCCTTTAGCTTTGAAGATGTTACCAAATTCCTTTTTATTCCACTCTTTGAGTTTTCCTTTAATGTGTTTGAGCCTGCAGTGAAGAAGGAACATCTTTGTACCCTGAAGGTGAAGCTCTTCCTTCCACCCTTGTTCAATGTTTGTGAGGAAATCTAAATGTGTGAGCCACACATTCTCAAACCTGAAGGGGGTGTTCCTTGGTTTTCAAAAAAGGGAAGCTTCCAATTTGATAGGCTAGTGATCTGAACCTCCAAAAGGTAGTATGAGTGCAGTGACGCTGCTTCCCCTAAGAAGAAGTTCCTCTGAAACCATAAATCTGTCCAATTTTGAGGCCACTTGGGTAGAGCCCCCTCTTTTGTTATTCCACGTGAAGATTCCATTGCTTGTTTCCATATCAACCTATTTCATATTGGTGATGAAGTTATGGAAGGCAATTGAGTCTCTACCAAGTATTCTTGCTCCTCCTTTCTTCTCCATGAGTTATTTTCTTATGTTACAATCACCTCCAAGAATCCAGGGTAGAGATGGGTATCTATTTTTCATATCCTCCAGTGTTATGAGGAGTCAAAGTTTGTCCTCCATTAGTTGTAGACCATACGCATTGATGATCATGTAACATTCTCTATCACCCACCGGTTGGAAAATCAGAGAAAGGTGATGTCTGGATGCCTCTGCATCAATCACACCAAACTTTTGTGGATCCCAGAGAGTGAGAATACCAGCAACAGATTTATTTGCCTTAACTTCAAGGGATTCATATCTATTGACCCATTTGCTATGTTTTTTGCAGATCCTCTCCACAGAGCATTTTGTTTCCTATATGAATACTATATCAGGTTTTTCCTCTTTAATCCTTTTATCGAGATTCCTCTGTTTTCTTCTACTTCCTAGTCCTCTAATGTTCCAAGTTGTGATGTTCATTGAGGTGGTGTTGTGAAGGAGTAACTAGAAAGGTCTTTCATCCTTCCTGAATCAATCATGAGTTTGCCACATTCCAGTAGTAGTTATTTCTATCTTTTTCTTCCCCTCCTCTTGCTTGGATTCTTTATTAGTTTTCCTATTATCAATCCTATTGAGGAAGTCCCTTTGTTTTCTTGGTTGTTATGTCCCCTTTTGACTCCTGCAGCTGATTGATGTGCCCTGTTAAGGAATATCTGTTGGACTTTGTCCAGGTCCTCCCTGTTCTAGAAACTTTTCTGGTTCTAGGTTCTCCCTTTCCGAGATCTCCTGTAAATCTTGATCCTCTGTACCACTTTCACTTTGAGTCATTTCTTGGTATTTTTCTACTTCCATGGTACTTAAAGGGTCCATTGTATGTTCATTCTGTTCCTGAGTGTACTCCATGCTGATCTATTTTTCTTTCCCCTTGGCTGTCTGATTCTTTGAACCCCCTTTATCCCCTCCATCAGCTTCTTTTTCTCCTAAGATCTCAAAACTGTTGTAACTTTTTGTTTTATCATTCACAGTAGGGTTCTTTTGTGTCTTCCTTCCTCCTCCTTTTCCTTTTCCTCATACTTTGGTGAAACCTGTCTGGTCTTTTCCTTTGTTGGTGTTCAAGTTTTCCTCCCTACTATTAAGAGGACAGTCTCTGGATAGATGCCCATGCTCATGACATTTGTGACATCTAAATGGGATATTTTCATAGTCAACTGCTTGAACCCATTACTCGTCATATAATTCTAGAATGACCTCATCTGGAAGGGCTCCTGATAGGTCCATCTCCACACATATACGAGCATAGTATGTATATTTTCCCCTTAGAGTTGCCTCTGAAAATTTTAAGAAATGACCTAATTTATTGCCTATAGCTTTTAAAGACTCAGGCATCCAGTAATCTAAGGGTAAGGAGTATAGTCAATGCCATACCGGTACCGAAGTGAAGGTTTCTCGTTCTGGCACAAAGTTCATGGTTCATGGCTGCATATAGAGACCAACAGCTGCAAAGAAGTATGGCCCTCCTTAAAAAATTCTATCTCTGTCTTCCATGTTCGTGAACACCACAGTGAAAAAACCTTTGGATCCAAGATGTATATTTAACTCCCCCTTTTGTTTCCAGTTGTATTTTATCCAGGTGTACAATGCTTTCTCTGATGGCTAGATTCGCATAAATTTACATATGATGGCATAGCTAGCCATGTGATCCCTATGCACTTGCAGGGCAGGATCATTAAGAATAACCCAAGGTTTAGTTATGGTCTTGGGTTTACAGGGCCCCATCTTAGCTCTATTCTCTGATCCTTGACCTCTGTCTTCCTCTTTCTCCTCCTCAAATCCTTCTTCGTGGGCCCCTTGATCTGCATTGGCTTTGTTGCCTTCCACCTTCTGTGTTTCTATGTTTTTTGCCTTGACCTCCAAGGGCTGTGGAGGTTTGTTCTTTTTCCCTCCTCTTCCTCTATTTACTACCATATAACTATAGGAGGGAGTGAAGCTCCCTCCTCCCTGTGTCTCCATGGATGCTCGGTACCCTCTGTCACTTGATTCGTTAAACCCTAGAACTAGAGCTCGAGTTCATCCACTCTTCCTTGTAAATTTCGCAAGAAAATACCCATTATTTTTAATGTTATTAATAAGATATAAGTAATTACATTAATAATAATACTGAACATATTCAAACAATACTTAACTAATGACTAATCATATTAAAACCATGGTTAACCATAGTCATATAATCATTAACCATTGTAAGTCATAGTCGAAATATAGTCAGTGATGTTTAAATATGGTGAACATTGATAATTATGGTTAATCTTTGTCAATCATAGTCATATAATTCTTAAACATAATCAACCATAGTCAAAACATAGTCAATGATGTTTAACAATAGTCACACACGGTAAACTATAATATAACCATGGTGAACCATATTCAATTATAGCCAACCAAGGTTGACCAAAGTCCAACATTGTGAAACTTAGTCAACTAAGGTCATCCTTGGTCAATCACAATCTAGATTTAAAAATGTTTAATAATATTAATATTAATATCAATGAAGTTGACTAATAATCATAATAATATTAATAATAATATTACAATGTTGGAATGGTATATAAATCTATCCAACATGACAATGTGAAAAACATTGTCATAATTTTACATTACATTACAATTTATTCAATGTTGAAATGTGACATTATGAAATTAATCAACCACATTTACTAATGTGGTTGACTATGCTTAACTATGTTTGACAGTCAACACTCTTCAACTTTAGTCTAACAGAATTGCCTATTATTTTATTTATTAATATTTGTAGTCAAACATAGTCAAATAAAGTCAAGTTTTATAGTCAATGTTTAAATAGTTGACCATGATCAAACTTGGTCAACCCTATGTTGATAATATTTAACACTTCTCAACCTTGTTCACTCATAGTCATCTTAGTCAACATAAATCAAGCATATTCCATTATAGTCAACCATGGTTGACCAATGTCAAACATTATCAACCTTTGTCAACTAAGGTCATCCTTGGTTAGTCACAATCAAGATTTAAAAATGTTTAATAACATCAATATTATTATTAATAAAGTTGACCAATAATAATAATATTATTAATACTAATATTGTGACATTCAAATGGTACAAAAAATCTACCCAATGTCACAATGTGACAAACATTATCACAATGTTGCATTGTGTTCCAATTTATCTAATGTCACACTACAACATTACAAAATTAGTCAACCACATTTACTAATGTGGTTGACTATGCTTGACTAAGTTTGATAGTCAATACTCTTCAACTTTGGCCAAACATAATCACTTATTATTGTTATTTTTTAATATTAATAGTGAAGCATAGTCAACCACATTAGTTAAAGAAACTCAACATTTATAGTCAATGTCTAAGTAGTTGCCAATGATCAAACTTGGTCAATCCTACATTACCATCTTTAAAAATACTAAACCTTGTTCACTCATAGACATCCTCAATTAACATAAATCAAACACATTGAATTATAGTCAACCATGGTTGACAAAATAAAAAATTATCAACCTTAGTCAGCTAAGGTCATCATTTGTTGGTCACAATCAAGACTTTAAAATGTTTAATAATATCTATATTAATATTAATAAAGTTAACTAATAATAATATTAATATTTTCATGTTGGAACAATATAGAAATCTATCCAATGTCGCAGTGTGACAAACATTGTCACAATGTTACATTAAATTGCAATTTATCCAACGTCACACTGCGAAATTACAAAATTAGTTAACCACATTTACTAATGTGGTTGCCTATACTTGAATATGTTTTCCATTTAATACTCTTCAAACTTGGTCAAACATAATCACCCATTATTATTATTGATTAATATTAATAGTCAACTATATTAGTAAAAAATTGTCAAAGAAGGTTGACCTTCATAGTCAATATTTAAATATTTGATCATGACCAAACTTAGTTAACACTATTTTTACCATATTTAACAATACTTAACCTTATTCACTCATAGTTTTCCTTATTCAACATAAGTCAACCATATTCAGTTATAGTCAACCATGGCTGACCAAAGTCAAATGTTGTCAACCTTTGTCAACTAACATCATCCTTGGTCAATTAGAATCAAGGATTATAAACGATGCTAGCCTAAGCTGACAATACCCGCAAGTATGCATATAAAATGCATAATCTCATTTATTCAAGGAATTTCAATTACCCTGCCTAGTCAAACCTTCATAAATTAAGGTTTAAGGCCCGTTAATAAAATCTCATGCGAAAATGTTTCAAAGTATTCAATAGTTTAAACCTTAATTAACCTCTCCAAAGGAATCTTATTCAACCCTCATAAACTTTAGTTAATTCTTAAACCCACGCATATTAACCATACCCTCTTACTCTGGTCTCAGATTTACTCAACACTAATCATACCATGGTTAATTGCCCTTAATCCACTTTATTTTTATTATAACCTCATATATTAGAAATATAGGTAAACCACATTTAACATTACCTTTCCACTTTTTCCATGGTCTTTGCATATTTCCTGACGCTTTACCTTTATCGCATTCATCCTCCATTGTCGATTTCACTTCTTCAGATCAACGGATGTTGTGCGATTTCCATTCATCCTCTGGAACTCAAACAAACTTAAAATCACGTCCATAAAATTCTCAAGTCCGCTCAGGCCCAATTCCTATCGGCTTCAATCTCCACCGTTAATCTTCTACCCAATCCGACGGTTGATGATACACCCGATCAACCAACCTAATCAGTGATCCTCCACTATTTGATCAAGGCACACTTGATCCAACATTTAGTAGCGATATCACACGTGAATCTTGCACGATGTTTACCTACCCTTATGGAGTCGATAAGGATTATAAATCCTTAATTTATAAATGTCTGGGTCCATTCTGAGATTAACATCCAATCACTTTATGACCCGATATCTATTGGATATACGCGGTCATCAAATCTACGACCTGCGGGTCTTAAACTAACACAGAGATTACCAAACAGCTTAGCCCCCATAGTTGACTGTGACATAAGCGTTTGAAAATGAGAAAAGTGGATAAGATTGAGTGCGGGACTTTAGCCACGATCAAGACATCTGAACACTCCTATCCCCCGCAGTTGTTGTCACTGTTGATCTAATTGATCTGTCAATCTGACGATCTAGATCTATTCCTCTGCCATTTTCTTTTGTCATTAAGATCTGTCGATCTCAAGGATCTGATTGCTCCTATTCATTGTCACTTCATTTGTTTGACCTTTACATGGTTTATCAAAGTTCTCTGTGGTTTTGGGTTTACTTTAGGGTTTCAGTATTTAGTTGTCTTGCAACACAACTCCCTCTTGATTTAACTCTGCATGCTCTTAACACAGCCACTCTTGAATCTCGACTATGATCCTTTGAATGGATTCAAGTGATCCATTACGATCCTTCATATCATTCTTCTTCTTTGTGTTATGTTCGAGCTCCGCCTGCAACCTCTGTTACATAGAACTTACTCTAGTTAACACACAGATTATAACTCAATTACTCCATACACACACATCAACTTAGAATCGAGTTGTTTGTATCAATAAATAAGTATTTACACAGGAACTCTCTCCTTAGCCTGATCTTCAGTATCAATGGCCTCTATTTTCCTACCTACCCATAGGCTTACAATCAAACCTCTAACTCACAACCTCTAACTAGCTAACTTGACCAACTATCTAACTTGACTACCTTTTTCTTTGCCTTTTTGGCTTACATTTATATAAAATGATTCTATAACCAATTCCTGGTTTAGATCCATAAACTTCTCAACAAAATCCTAAATCTCATCTTTATCCCTAAGGATCCACTTTAATCCACAAATCATGAACTAACGCCTAATCTAAGTTTTACAACTAATTCTCAAATATTTCAGCTATCCTAAATCTCTCGTGTTCTCCTACATTCAAGAACATTTACAAATATGTCTCACACTACTTAATTAAATCCCCATTTTAGCTTCTATCACTCAAAACCTTAATAATTACATTAATTCAACACTGAGGAAACCAACTTCCTTAAAACACAAGGCCCCCTGATGTTTACTAAAATACAATGATTCTTCTGAGCTGAATTCTCCTGCACCAAACTCCCAAAGTAGAAAACATTCATGATCTCTTGATCATCTGTCTTCATATGTTGATAGAAAACCTCTAGGGTCCCAAACTTTAGTTTGTAGTTGTCTTAATGCTCTACACCTTTGTTGTTGTTGTATGTCTATTGTTTTATTTTTCATCTTCCTCTCCTTGTCAATCAGGTTCAAGTTCTGATTAATCATCCTTCCAACTTCTGTCAACTCCTCCATATGGATTGTTTCATCATCAACTTCCATAATTTTTCAATCTCCATTTCCAGCACATCCTTGGACTGGCCCATACCTGCCACTTACTTCTACCTTTTTCTCTTTATTTCAGGTTGTTGTTGTTGTCCACTAACTCTTCAAGCTACTTTTCTTCACTTTGAAGTTGTCAAATTCTTACTCTTACTCTTTTTCTTCTTATTCTTATTTCCTCCCTTTCATCCTTGCCCTCTTTCATGATTATCTCCTTCTGCATTGAATCCTGACTTTCCAGCATTCTCTCCAACAATTGAACATCTATGTTCCATGGATTAAATTCTTCCATAGAATCTTCCTCTTTCATTTTTACTTGGCTAATCATCTGTGCCAAATTTCCTTCAACATATGCAACTAACCCTGCACTCAAAAAACAATTATTAAAATAAAAAACATAAGGCCTCAATGCCTCTTCTTCCTTTGGCAACACTTCAGTATGCTGCTCCGATTTCTCCTCTTCCATTAGCACATTAGTATGTTGATTCAACCTCTTTAAAGAATTATCTAAAGAATTCTCTAATGTACACTCAAGACTATCAGTTAGTCTCGCCTCCATATCATCTACTCTAATGATTTCTTTCTGCTCTTGTCCACTATAGTGAACTCCTTCCTCTAAAATCACACTATTATGCTCCGAATTTCCCAGAAAATACTCCAGCAACTCAATTTCTCTGTGATGCTTCATAAGTACTTCATCACTACTTATGATTCCTGCATTTATACACAAATTATCAGCTTGAAAATTACAAGGTTCAACAGTCTCAACTGTTTCTTCACATATCAGTTCTTCAAACTGAATTTCATCTCCTTTCACAAGAAATTTTTCCTGTGTTGTCATGGCTTCAAACATCAATGTATTACTAAATTCTTTCTACTGCAATAATTCACTTATTTTCTCATTCAAGAGACATTCTCCATCATTCTTTACTTCAGAGTTTTTATCTTCTGAAAGATACTCTTCCATAATTTTGACAGCTTCAAAAGATTGCCCATCCTCTGCAAAACCTGTAATCACATCAAAATTATTAGATTCAAAAATATAAGCTTTTACATTCTCTTATTGGTCTGCATTTGTCCAACAACTCAAAAAACATCAATAATTCCTTCTTATTCACCAAGAACTTCACCTTGCTCTGGTTCACAAATAAAAACTTCCATTTCCAACTCAGCTTCTCTCCGTTTTTCCATCAACCACTTTACTTGCTTCTGTTGTAGCCTTCTCTGTAACTTATGCCACTTCATTGGCTTCTTCTTTAATACCCAACCAATCCTTTGGTTTTCCTCTAGTATCCTCCTTAATGCATTGAGTTGTTCTTTCATCTCATCAATCTTTATCTCAGTTTCCTCTTGACTCATTCTCTTGCCATTTACCTCGACATCCTCCTTCTTCAATTTTATTCCATTGTGGTCTTCCTCAAAACCTCTGTTATCACTATCAGTAGTCATTTTATCCTTCTCTATCTTCATGAGCTCCTTACTCACTTACTTTGAGCTGCATTAAAGCCTCTGCAACAGCAAGTCCTCACTGCTACCACTTACCTCACCAATCTTTCCTCTGTACTTGGTCTTTTGGCAAGCCCTTGGTTTTCTATCTCTAGAACCTCTTTTGAGCACTTCTTTCTACTCCTTTTAGGCTTCAACTCATCTTCATCTTCTAAGAACACAACCTTCATCTTGTATTTCAATCACAATGAAATACTAGGTTCTGACCACCTCTTCTTTCACTTAGAAACTCTTATCAGCTTCCTTTATTACTTAGCAATTCTACCCACATCCTCTGTGCAATTGCCTTTGTGAGCTGCAACAAAACCCCTGCAAAAACAAGTATCCTTCTTGCTACATATGCCTCACTAAGATTTTCTCCTCTGAGCTCACTAATTAAGCATCTCTCCAGTTCTTTCCTCTGGAACCAATTGAGCACTCCTTTCTCTAGGTTGCTGCAAACTTCTCACCTTCTTATGCTGCTACCAATGTATCAATATAAAGAACAAAAACTCTCCAATCTTCAAATAAAATTAAAATAGAACATATCATCTCACCTTCAAGACCTCTACATGATCTTGTTCTACCATTCACGTACACTTTGAAAGGATTGTCCTCTATTTCTTTGCATCTGCAAGTTATCCCAATATTCTGCTATACTTTATCTTTGTGTTCATACTAGTTGTCAAATTAAAATCTGATCACTTCTTGCCTACATACACATCTTAAAACATAACTCTCTTCTAAATTCTTTTCAAAGAAATTTTCACACAGAATTTTTTTGTGTTGTTCCGATACCAAATTTTTCAACCATAATTCTACTCTGATACCAAAATGATGCCAGCCTAAGCTGACAATACCCACAGTATGGATATAAAATGCATAATCTCATTTATACTAAGAATTTCAATTACCCTGCCTATTTAAACCTTCATAAATTAAGGTTTAAGGCCCCTTAAAAAATCTCATGCGAAAATGTCTCAAAGACTATTCAATAGTCTAAACCTTAATTAACCTCTCCAGTGGAATCTTATTCAACCCTCATAAACTTTGGTTAATTCTTAAACCCACGCATATTAACCATACCCTCTTACTCTAGTCTCAGATTTACTCAACATTAATCATACCGTGGTTAATTGCCCTTAATCCACTTTATTTCTATAATAACCTCATATAATAGAAATATGCGTAAACCGCATTTAACCTTACCTTTCCACTTTTTCCATGATCTTTGCACATTTCCTGATGCTCTACCTTTATCGCATTCATCCTCCACCTTCGATTTCACTTCCTGAGATCAACGGCTACTGTGTGATTTCCATTCATCCTCCGAAACTCAAACAAGCTTAAACTCACGCCCATAAACTTCTTGGGTCTTCTCAGGCCCAAGTCCTATCAGCTTCAATCTCTGCCATTAATTTGCTACCCAATATGATGGTTGATCATACACTCGATCAACCAACCTAATCGATGATCCTCCACCGTTTGATCAACGCACACTTGATACAACGTTCAGTAGCGATATCGCACGAGAATCTTGCACGAAGTTTACCTGCCCTTACAGAGTCGATAAGGATTATAAATCCTTAATCTATAAATGTTCAAGTCTGTTCTGAGATTAACGTCTTATCACTTTATGACTGGATATTTGTTGGATATACGAGGTCATCAAATCTATGACCTATGGGTCTTCAACTAGCACACGGATTACCAAAAAGCTTACCCCCCGGAGTTGACTGTGACGTAAGCATTCGAAAATGAGATCGAAAACTAGGATCAAGTGCGGGACTTTAGGCATGATCAAGACATCTGAACACTCATATCCCCACAATTGTTGTCACCGTCGATCTGACGATCCAGATCTATTCCTCCGCCATTTTCTTCTGTCATTAATATCTGTCAATCTCAAGGATCCGATGGTTCCCTTTCATCGTCACTTCATTTATTTGACCTTTACATGATTTCTCAAAGTTTTCTATGGTTTCGATTTTACTTCAGGGTTTTAGTATTTAGTTGTCTTGCAACACAACTCCCTCTTGATTTAACTCTGCATGCTCTTAACATAGCCACTCGTGAATCTCGATTGTGATCCTTCGAATGGATTCAAGCGATCCATTACGATCCTTCGTATCATTCTTCACCTCTGTGTTATGCTCGAACTCCACTTGCAACCTCTGTTACATAGAACTTATTCTAGTTTAGACACAGATTATAACTCAATTACTCCATCCACACACATAAACTCAGAATCGAGTTTTTTGTATAAATAAACAGGTATTTACATAGGAACTCTCTCCTTAGCATGACCTTCAGTATCAATGACCTCTGTTTTCCTACCTGCTCGTAGGCTTAAAATCAAACCTCTACATCACAACCTCTAACTAGCTAAGTCCACTCATAGTTTTCCTAAGTCAGCTTAACTCGACTATATTAAATTATAGTCAATCATAGTTGACCAAAGTCAAACATTGTCAACCTTAGTCATCTAAGATCATCCTTAGTCACTCACAATCAAGATTTTAAAATGTTTAAGAATATTAATATTAATATTAATAAAGTTGAATAATAATAAAAATGAGGTTGATTATATTATTATTATCATTAAATGATTGAATATAATATTAATAGTTGACCATGATCAAAATTGGTCAACACTATAACATTAATAATAATAATAATAAGTTTGACTTGAATATTAACCATATCAATTATATTCAACCATGGTTGCCTAAAGTCAACCATTGTCAACCTTAGGCAACAAAGGTCAACCTTTATCGGTCACAGTTAAGATTTAAAATTGTTTAATATTAATATTAATAAAGTTTCCTAATAATAATAATAATACTATTAAGGTGAGTATGTTATTATTATCTTATAATATTAAGTATATTATTGTTGAATACATTATTAATAGCTTACCATGATCGAACTTGGTCAACACTATGCTTACCATCTTCAACAATAGTCAACCTTGTACATTCATAGTCATCCTTAGTCATTGACCATATTCAATTATATTCAACCATGGTTGAGAAAAATCAACGACGGTCAAACTTGATTGGTCATAGTCATTCTATTAAAATGTTTAATAATAATATTAATATTACTAAAGTTGACTATTGATCGTATTAATAAAAATAACAATATTGAGAATAATCATCTATTGTTGATAATATTAATAGTATTAACAATAATCATCTATTATTTCTCTTCATGCACATTGGCCATCAACTAACACAACGACATTAGTAAATGTGGTCGATATATGCCGATTGTTAGAAATTATAGTAAGAAAGGCTCAATTTCACTTGTGCCTTAGTCAAGTTGAGTAATTGGATTATCCACGTCAGCGAGATGACTTGGATTGCAGTTAACTTATGTGACATGGCCTTGTCTACTAGTTAGATCAGTAATTTTGAGTTATAGGCTTGGAGTAGAGTTGTGCATGTAGTGATTGCTAAAATTTAGCAATCTAGTTCAGTTTTTTTCAGTTGAATTCAATTAACTAAGCTCAAGTAGATAGTTCAATTAGTTGAAGGTCAGTTGAGTAGTAGAACTGTTGTTAACTCAATGATCTCTCATTTAAACTAGTCAATCAACTAAAAATAGTGCAAACATGCAAGAAATTTCAATTTCCTAGTTGGAGTGGAGCAAAAGACACGTTTTAATTATCAACAGTATATTGGTTGAGTTTACATGCTTGGAATTAATGCAGGTGATCAAATCCCTTGGATTTGGGCAAGGAAATAGGGAATTCCCCTATTCTTTAAGAGCCTAATTTCTCATAAATTACACAAGGAAATTGGAGCAAGTTGGGGCCTTTAATTGGTTAATTGTTGGTCAGAGAAAGACTGTCAATAAGAGAACAAGTTTACAATGCAAGGTGTCCTTCAGGATTGAAGCCAGGCATTGTAATAGTTTCTCATTCTCATATTCTTAATGAAAAGTAGTGGAGGGGTTTTTCCAAGTTGGGTTCCCATATAAATCATTATGTTCTTGTGATTTTGATGGTTGCATGTAATTACATCTATTTCTAAATTGTGATTTCCATTCCATGTAATAGTAGAGGAAATTTGTAATCTCTTGTTTTCAGTTCAAATTAATCAGTAGTCGAAAATTTATATTAATTTCTACATGTTATCAAAGGTCAAAATCACAACAAAAATGAGTCAATAAAGCTTCTCCTTCATATATTTTGATTTCTAAATTTATTGAAGCTGTTTTTCATTAGTGTCTGAAAATGTCTTTCAATGGGTTGAGATTGGATTACGCATTGGATGGAACCTATAAGTTCATATCTTGCAAGGACATGATGGAAGTTGTACTCAATGATAATGGAGTGTTGGTGTACACCAAAACTAACATTCCAAAACCAACAATATCAAATAAACAATAGTTAACCCAGTGGAAGGAGGATATTGAAAAAGCCAGGAGGATCATCTTGAAGGGTGTGAGAGACCACATAAACTTGAATTTACATGGAAAGGAGACTCCTTTTTTTATGTGGAAGACCCTCACTGATTTATTTGAACATGGAAGTGATGCCAAGAAATTGGCATTGAGGGACAAGCTCAAAAACATCTACCAGCTGAAAAATGAAACCATTCCACATTACCTCTCCATATTCATTCAGTGTCTAGATTTTCTTGGGGGAGTAGTTATCCTATCTCTCATAGGCCTATGAAAATCCTGGCATAGCTACTAGGACTTTGCAAATGAAAGGGACAAATTGCCAAATTGGGAGATACTTTGGTCTGATTTGGTGCAGGAAGAAATATGAAGGAACACAAGAGATGGAGTAACAACCAAAGCTGAGGAGGAAGAGAATTTTACCTTGGCTAGGAAGGGGAAGAAGACCCAAAGAAAGCTAGATTCTAGCCAGAATCATAGGAAGAAGAAGGGCCTTAGCATGATAAAATGTTCTCACTGCCATGAATATGGGCACTATGCAACAAAGTTTCCGCACAAAGAAGTCTAACAAGAAACCTTCGAGAGGAGTAGGAGGTGAAGCACTTGCCTCACAATTTGAAATAGACTTCACCCTACTTTCATGCACAGCCAACATTGTAATGGGGAGTGTGTGATACCTAGATTCAGGTGCCTCACTCCATATGACAGGATGCAAACAATTCCTTAGTGGTCTGTTGGAGAAATATCTCTAGATCCACGTAGAACTTGGGGATGATGGGTGGCACAGTACCAAAGGAATTCAAACTATAACCTTTACGAGGGATTCAGGCTCCCATATTCATCTGAAAGACGTTATGTGTGTACCTGGGATAAATAATAACTTTATATTCATAGATATATTAAAGGATAGAGGCTATGATGTTGTTTCTAGTAAGGGGAAATCATTTCTAAGACATGTATCTACAAAATAAGTGACACATATTGGAGTTAGAGTGAAAAATATCTACAAAATTCAGGTGGAATCTTGCGCTACACTTAGTACTAAGCAAAAATAGGTGCAAAGTCGAGATGTTGGAGAAATCTAGCACATGAGCATGGGACACTTACACCATGCGGCCTTAAAAATCATGTAGAAGATTACCATTGGTCTCCTGAAAAGCACCCTATACCAGCATGATCTCTTAAAGGGATGCACATTGCATAAATATCTCAAATCCACCTTCTAGGGATGAGATAGAAGAGCTAGAGAAATCTTAGTGTGAGTCCACTCTGATATACGTGGACCATCTTGTACAAAATTTGCAACAAAAAACAAGTATTATGCAATTTTTGTTGATGAATTTTCTAGAAAATATTGGATCTTCTTCATGGGGAAGAAGGATGAGGTTTTATCAAAATTTGTTGAATTCAAAGAATTGGTTGAAAAGGATACTAGTGAGAATTGAAATCCTTGAAAAGTGACAATGGAGGAGAATTTGTTTCTAACACCTTCAAGGAATTTTGTGCCAAAGAGGGTATTAGAAGAGAATCAATAACACCCCATAGCCCACAAAAAAATGGGGTGGCTGAAAGGAAGAACAAAAGAATAGTGGGAGAAAAAAGAGCCATGTTGCATGGTTAAGGTATCCTATTACGTATATGTGAAGAAGCATGCAAGACCACAATTTATTTGTAGAACAAGAGCCCTCACAAAATACTTGGTATGATCACACTCAAAGAAGATTTATTTGGGAGAAATCCAAATGTATCTCATTTTCTAATTTTTGGAGCTAGTGTGTATTGTCATGTCTCCAAGGATATCAGGAACCAAATGGAGTCTACAGCTGAGATGGGGGTCTTTGTAGGATAAACAGAGACTCCACATAATTATGGGGTAGATTTTCCCTCATTCAGGGTGACAATAGTGAGGCGGTATGTCAAATTTGATGAGCAGAAGGCTATGAGATGCTCTTGAGAGAAATATATAAGTATCCCACTGGAGGAGGAGCTTCTCCTTCCTAAGGAGGAGCCTCAGACAGAGCTTCAGTATGTAGTAGAGCAGTGACAAATGGAGGAGTAGATAGGAGGTTTAGTAGGGGCACCCACTTAACTAGAATATTCCATAGAGGGAAGGAAGAGATTCAGAGAAGCTGACAGATTGGTACAGGATGCACGAGAGCATGTGGGAGTTACTACATCTCAACGCAGGGAGAGGAGGTCTCTAGATAGGTACACTAGGTCTATGGCTCTCATGACAGAACTCATTGAGTTAGAGCCTTCTTCATTTGAGGAAGTAGTTTCTTAACCAGTGTGGATTGATTCCATGGTGGAGGAGTATGACTCCATCATGAATAACAATGTATGGGAGGTGGTGTGAATACAAGAGAACAAGTCAGTGGTTCTAGGTGGATCTACAAATTGAAGCATGCATCTAATGGAGGAATCGTGAATTGCAAGGCCAGATTTGTGGCCAAAGGCTTATCATGAGTAGAGAGAGTGGACTATGAGTAAAAAAATTTCCCAGTGGAAATATATTCCTCAACCAAAACCATTCTTTCATTAGTTGTGCAGATGAGGTGGAATATCCATCAAATGGATGTAAAGACCACCTTGAGACATATGATAGGGAGACACATGTGTGCAAACTCAGGAGAGCCCTTTATGGTATCAAGAAGATGCCTCGAGCATGGTACACTCATATTGACACATATTTCGGTGGATTGAGCTTCACCAAAAGTGAAGCAGATGTGGATATCTATCACATTGTGGTAGATGGAGTGTTGCTTATCTTGGTATTATATGTTGATGACTTGACACTTACAGGGGATGATCAATTGATCCACTCTTGCAAGGAGGATCTTGCAAGATAATTTGAGATGAAAGACATGGGATTGATGCTTTACTTCCTTTGGCTAAAAGTATGGCAGGGTGATGGTGAGTTATTTGTGAGTTAGGGGAAGTATTCCTTTGAAATACTTTAAAGATTTCAAATAAAGAACTACAAGCCTATAGACACACCTCTAGCTACCAACTCGAGGAAGGAGAGTGCTCCTTTAGGACAGGCAGTAGATGCCACCATCTACATACAACTTGGGGGATCCTTGATGTATCTAGCTAACACAGGGCCCAACATATGCTATGCAATTAACTAGTTGAATCAAGCCATGGTGAATCCTACCAAGCTATATTGGAAGAAGCAAATCATTCTCCCCAACATTCACTATATTTGGCTTGGTCGTCAACTGCTCTGCAAGCTTGAATTAGGCTTTTTTCTTTCTATTTGGTTCCCATACCCTTCACCTCCTTATATTTTTTCTTCCTAATTGTTGTACCAATTTAGCTTGTGGAAAACTGGTTTAGATACATTATATGATGGTTTTCAACAACTTGTTTACTTGGAAGTCGAATATGACCATGGAGACATCCAAATGTTATGGACATCTCTTTCTATTACATCGAATAGTCAATTACTCATTATTTATTTGAATTTCATAGGGGTTTTAAAGGATTAGTTAACTGATCAATCTTAAAAAAACCCTATGTAGGTCTGGGGAATTTGGAATGAATTCCAACTTTCACCTATCAAGTAAGAATTTTCTAAACTTTGATAATAGGCTTCTCTCCATTCATTTTTAACTTTCATCCAAAGAAAATGATTTGAATCTAGCTTGAGGTCTTGATCTAGGTGGATATTTCTGGCCACCCTCCTATTCCACTTGGACCCACGTCGTTTTTTCTTTTCAATTTCCTTAATTGTAGCAAAACATACTATTTTCCGCAGTTTTTTGGGTCCTAAACTTTCGAAGTCATTTTGAGGGACTAAAAGATGTTTTTAGGGAAAAACAGAGAGACCAAAAAAGTCTCAAACCAATTTACCTATTTTTTTTCATCCTCCTCTTCGTGATCTTCATAACGAGGTATTATGACAGGAAAACAGAGATCGTATGCGCTTCGACCCCGAGAAGTTGATGTACTAATTTACCCAAACAGGGACCACAGTTTTGGCTCTTCATCTCCGAGGGTTAGGTTTTTGGATGTTTAGGGTTTTCCATTGTTTCTCAATAAAAAATAGTCCTTTGAGCCTCATTGTAACATAGTTCAGAGGCATGTAGATGCCACATCTCTTCTTAGAGATAAGCTGTCATCAGCCAAGCCAGTTTATTTCCATTTCTGTATGTAAGCATATTTCAGTTCTTTGATATTAATGAAATGGAGTTTTATTTATGTTGCATCTCTTTGTTTATGTGTATATCTGTATTTTGTTGTGTTCCTCCATAACTCTACATCAGTGGTATCAGAGAGGCCTACTCTTTCTCTGTTTTTCTTTGCATGTCCCCAACGAGGTCAAGGTATAAGGATTTAAGGCTCAAACTGGTTGAACCTTTGGAAGACCAACCTAACAAACCCCAATGTCCTCCCATGGCAAAAGAAAGGAGAGATGAGGGGTTAGGATATCCTTTCAAAATATTTCTTAATGAATCTGTCAAGTGAAAAAGGAATGCAATGATGGATAACTTTGCATAGATCCTTTGGCCACTACCCGCAGGTAGCAAATCTTCATCCAGAAACCACTATGTGTAACGACCCTAGTGAAAAATCCATGTAAAAATATATAAGAGGATGGGTGCTGGCACACTTATTCTAAGCTGAACGTTGGGCATGACATCCTAGAGGGTGTTCATTTGGTTGTTTATGGGGAAGGAAATTGGAAAATGCAACGGCTAAGGCTTTGGAAGGGCAAAATGTCATTTTTGGCACAATTATTTTTGAAAATAATGGAAATTAGGAGAAAAGGGAGGTGAAAGGTCACAAGTAGCATGAGATAAGGAAAATTAAGGAAAATAATGGAAAATGAAGAAAATAGTGGCCTCATCATAAAAAGGCTTCTAAGGATCAGTTGGTAACCTTTTGCCAGTTTAGTATTGGAGCTCTTTCATTACTCTCTCTCTCTCACTCTCAAACAAAGAGATCTTTTTTGGATCACTTTGGCATTGGAGCAAGAAAGGGATAGAAGGCAAGAGCAAGAATAGGTCAAGTAGGGAAAGGCAGGATAGAGGAGCTACAACAAGCTTCATTATAGGGATCGACTTTCATGTGTATTTTCCTTGCTATATTTGGAATGCATGGGATTGCATGGGTTTTGTCAGGTGTGACAATATTTTCAGTTTAGCCTTGCCATTTCCTGATAGCTTTGATGTGATGGGTTCTCTTATTCAGTTTATGTGGGATGGTCGGATTCGATTCGAAGCTGAGTGGGGTGGATGTGCAAATTGACAAACACATGGTCTGAGTGGTCCCTGAATCAGACTAAGGATCACGAAGCCACTAGCATGGTAACCCCTGAACTAGACTACGGGTTCCAATAAAGCCATATTGTGTGCCACAGTGGGCCTAGGAATCCTTGCTAGTGAATGGCGGGATACAAGGTAAAGCCAAGGGGTGGATTTTTCTCTCTATTGGGCTTAGTGATCCTGTTGTAGCATTTTTTATTTCTGATTAAATAGAATATTTAATCATGTTTCTATGCTCATAAGGCAATTATACAAGGCAAGTGAAGCTCTAGAAATTGATTAATTAACTTCCCATTCATCTCCATTTATTCATATATTTACTAATTTCCCCTTCATATATTCATAATCATCCATTTTCCACTAAAAATCCCTTTTCCTATGGTAAAAATCCATTTTACCTAGGAAAAGTAAAAACCCATAAAAATATTTTTTCTGTAAGTATTGATGTTATACAAAAAGTCAAATGATTCATTAACAAGCATTATACTTAGTCATTTTCCCTTTCCGCTCATATTTTCATATTAACATTAACATATAGTATTAAATCCATAATTTTCCTTTTCCCGTATATATAACTCCCTTCATTAAATATCCCGAAAACCCTTTAGTTTCATTAGAAACTATGCATTATATACAAATATCGCATCGCATATCAGCCGGACGATAGGTCTTTCAAAACATGCATATACCATAGTTTTATTATAAAACTATGTATTCAAATAATATCACAATGGCAACATTGCAAGCCTTTGATATGAATACACCCCCCGCATTGTGATATGCGATAGGGAGCCCGAACTTGAGGCCAATATATATCATCATTTATTACCCATATCGCATCCATCGCAAAGTACCGGTTAAAGCATTACTCTTCGTTGATGCGATCCCTGACTCCAATTTCCGATCACGATGGGACCCAAACCCAAAACAATATATATATTGATCTAATCCCACATCGCATCTGCCTCATATCGCAGCTCCCTACCTAAATCAATACACCTTCGCCATTTGTGATCACCGATATGCGATAAGAGGCTTGGAGTCGACCCAATATATAATACAGATCAATGCTATGTCATGTCTGACCCCTATCACGGTCCTTTGTAATAGACCTACCCCCTGCCTACTCTGATTGCGATAGCCGATTTGAGCTTGAACCTGATGCCGTTATCTGCTCAGGTTAATAAAATTTCAAGTCCACCATATGCGATTTTTTCAGATTTGTTGTGTTAAATCAATTTTCGATTTAAAGAAAAAATGACCCGAAAAGCCTCCATTTCACTGCTAATCATGTTTTCAACCACAACTAAATCATTCCCACCATGATTAATCCCTCCTCGCTACTCTTTCACTCCATTAATGTTCGTTTTGCCTGATAGTTAAAAGATTAACTATTTCTCCATTAAACGCATAAAAGACTGTCTTTCCTCTGTTACACCTGTTTTACACAGTGCAACCTAATAAGCCTCTGTGCCATTGTAGCCATCATTTTAGCCTTTGATATGCCGCAGACTCCAATAGTTTTTCAAGCTCAGCTGAGCCATAGAAGACCCTCTGCCACTTGATTTTTTCTTAACAGTTTCTAGATTTTGTAGGTAAGAAGATTGTTGTTCAAGGTTTTTAAACGAAAAGCCTGTGTGACAGTTTGAAGAACAAAATGAGCGATTTACTGTGAAAAATATAGTAAAAACTGGAATGCACAGTCAAAATCACTCAGTAGGGTTAAAACAAATTCATAGAGGTTAAAGAATATCAGTAAAAGGATTTAACTGAATGAATCAATGAGCGTGAAGGATACAAACAACAAATCAGCTAAAGGGAAAAATCTCAAACAATAAAAGCCAACACAGCCTGAATAAAGAGGACAGCAAGAAGTAGTTCAATAGCTGCCCTATCGTCTTGACATGAAGATCTTTTCTTTTCCTTAAATAAATATTAAATAGTTTTAAGATATTTGTAATTTTATTATTGTATAAACAACTCTTTTCTTGATATGTTATGTGTTCGGAGTTGAAGATTCATAGAGCATTGCTCGTAAAGTTTGACTATTTATACTACTTTGAACCTAGAAGTCACCTTTGAAGGAATCTTTTGTAGACACTTGATGTACTCAATCTTTCTGGGGCCTTAATACAAAATAGATGACTCTGAATTTGGTTTTACACAGTTTTGTGTTATCCTGTAAGTTTTTCCAGTTGTCAATCATTGTGTTATTTATACATATGCTTATGACTTGCAAAGATATCTAAGTAGGAAATAATTAGAGTATTAATTGATTCCTATAAGCTGCTAAAGTGATCACCTATTAAGAGATTGGATTAATGCAACTGTTTGTTTAGCTAATCCCCTCTAATCATAAATCCTTAGTATCTTGTGTAAGCTAAAGTATGTTGCCTTGAATCCTTTGAATGTAGTTCAGAAGGTTTTCCTTCTTATGATTGCTTTGTTTTACAGTATGGAAATTGTTATAATCATATTTTTTTGTCTTCTACTCACCACTAATTTGACCTATATCACTGTGTAAAGTCTTATAACAGCCCTCTGCTGAGATATTAATATATCCCAAAGGATTAATTACGTTAATTCTACATCTATCTTCTTTCATTAATTCTTTTAGATGCTATAGCATTGGTAGCCTGACTAACTACTATCTCAGAGGTACAACATCAGAATGGCGCCATTGCGGAGGAGGGAAGTAACAAAGATATTTCTACGGGGAACAATAAATTTTAGATCTATTTCTTGCTCGTGAATAAGGAATAGGAATTTGTATTAGTTGCATTACTTTCACCTGGCGACTCCACTTTGTTGGATGGCTATTCCACTGGATTACCGATCCCACTCTTGTTTTGAAATTTCAGTTTCCTTTACTACTATCCAAGGTTCATTGATACTTGAAATCAGAAGTATATGTATTTTCCTCTCAACCATGGTCAGAAATCTAAAATGTCCACATAGGATGCAACTTTTAAAGTACACTTGTGAGTATAAGTTTTCCATGGGATTTCACATTCATATTGCATATATTCTTCAGATTTTTAGCTCCTAGCAACTTGGTTTGTCAATAATTCCACTCCGCACTTGGTTACATTGGAAAACATATTACATATAACAATGTAAAGTTTTTCAGTTCAGTTAGATAAAGGTGTGGGAGTGATTAGCTACTTTCAGTTTCAGGGTGCAGTAGATCTACAATTATTTTAGTTATATTTCAAGATTGCAGTATCAAGTTTGGTTTGGTTAAGTGCAATAACTTCCTAGGGATTAATTGATTAACTCCATAACTCGTGAATTAGGCACTCTTGTACTTATTTCCGCTTACATTGTCAATTGTTTCACTTCAGCAGTTTTCAAGTTTTAGATTTCAATGTGAAAGAGTATCTAAATTAGTGTAGGCATATGGCTGCATTTTACAGTTGCAGGTTGCTGTGTGCAGTAGCAGAGGATTGAAATGACAACATTAATCCATGGGGATTGGTTATATTTTTACATACGATGGAAAACTAGTAGTTGGTAGTTTTATGGTATGACTCCATGCCCAATACTAAAGGCAACTAGTCTACTAGTTCTTTGCATTCTACAGGAGAAAGCAATCCCCAGATGGAGCCAATGTTGTAGCATTTTTTGGTTCTCATTAAATAGAATATTTAATCATGTTTCTATGCTCATAAGGCAATTATACAAGGAAAATGAAGGTCTAGAGATCGATTAATTAACTTTCCATTCATCTCCATTTATTCATATATTTACTAATTTCCCCTTCATATATCCATAATCATCCATTTTCCACTAAAAATCACTTTTCCTATGGTAAAAATCCCTTTTACCTAGGAAAAACAAAACCCCATAAGAATAATTTTTCCCTAAGTATTGATGTTATACAAAAAGTCAAATGATTCATTAACAAGCATTAAACTTAGTCATTTTTCCTTTACGCTCATATTTTCATATTAACATTAACATATAGTATTAAATCCATAATTTTCCTTTTCCCAAATATATAACTCCTGTTGTGGAGGTAAATCCTCTCTGCAGACAGAGACGATCCCTACTAGCCCAGACCGGGTCTAGTAACAATCACACAATGCTATCATGCAAGTTCCTAATTGCAAATGAAAATTGGATGGTGAGAACCTACTTGGATTCCAACGCTAGTGTTCGTAGAAGAGATGTTGCCCTCGTTCCTTTGCCTCGGCTGGTCATGATCCCCACGATCTCCGTGATTAGACACCTGCACATGCAAAGAACAACGCGAATACAAGCATAAAATCTAATAGATGCAATTATATATCAGTCAGAAAAGATATAACTCAACATCAAACATAAGACAATGAGAGTGGGACTATAATGATAGTCATCTATTATTGATAAATAACAAAGAAGAATACAACCATTATTCTGACGTCAAATCCTCCTTTGCTGGGTAGTCAGCTACACAAGTCTTGCAAAGCTTGTTGGGATGAGGAACAAGCCTCTCTCTCTTTGGGTGACAAGAATCTCCTTACTTAGATTTGGCCTTATGGGTGCAAAGAAGGCTCTTGCAGCTTCAAACTCTCTATCACTATACTGGAATTACTGACTAGAACTACTACTAGCTTGCTCAAGGCATAGAGACAAGCTTTTATAGATAGAGAGGAAAGAGATAGGATCAACCACATTATTCATGGGATTGGCTTTATCACTTGGAAACTTCCATGAAAGGTGGCAAACCACTTCCCTTCTATGGAGATTCGAAGCCAAACCATCCTAGCTCAACATAGATTTAGTTGGTGAATGGGTTAAGGAGAACCTTCGGAAGCTTTGTTTGTTGAAAACTTTACTCAATTCGGTTGGCGCGAGTGCGGCTCTGAGACAGAGCGCCAATGGCGCGCCCTTTTTAGAGGATTTCCCTCATTGGCATGGGCAGTGAACTATGGACCCGCGCTAATGCAAACAGAGCTGTTTTCATGGATATTTTGCAGGAGATGTCTTCAGGGCAAATGAAGCTCATACTTAGAGGAATATGATGCAAGTGGTTTCAGGTCATGTCACTTCTCACAGGTCCCGGAATGAGTCCTCCAGTGTGCAGGTGAGGGGTAACAGGGACGGTGACTAACGGAGACAAATTCCTGTGTAACAGATGCCCCCTAAAGCATGAGGCCCGAGGGAGAGAGAGGGGTGAAATGCTTTACAAGACCATGCACCACTGAAAACACGGCCGCCGGAGAACCTGCGTAAAGAAGTGCAACTGATATCTCAAGTACATGATATATGTGGTATGGGTGCAGCCATTCATAACAGAGTACACAATAATCTAGATCCAAGGCATGGACGTAGCCATCTAGAGAGGATCGATAAATAGACTCAGGCATGGTCGCAGCCATCCAGTGAATGAGTCATGTAGTGATCATAATAAACCACAAATTGCAGCCTGGATTCCAACAAACAAAATCCAGGGTCTTGCGCTCCATCTCGATTTGAACAGAGTACAAGTTCTGGCATGCGAATACATGAGTTGGAGTCGAACATGCATGAACATCGTCTGATTACCAGCCAATAGTGAAAACTGTTAACAGACGCGAGAGGTACCACCAATAATGACAATGGCCCTCAAGGTACTATAGGTACAATCTACGCGTGCGAATGAGTGAGCTGGCGTCGAACACCCGTAGAATCATTCGATCGGAGGCCAATGATGAAAACCTCTCGTCGAACACGAAGAACCTGCCATTGAGGCATGCAGGCTCCAAGGCACCAGAAGGGAGTCTCTAGATCAGCTTCCTGGATAATGAGCTGAAGTCGACAGGAAGTGACCTTGATCAAAGGTGGGCCATAATGTTTCCCACATCATTGATACGAGACAGAGGAAGAATGTTGTGGTGAATCAGAATTATGTGAGGTATCAGAGGGAGGTTGTTATTCTGCAGAGGTCAACTTCTCTTGAACATATCGGTGCCACGACAGTGGACTTGGCAGTATTTGACATCAACGGATCAAAGGTCATGGTGATGAGGCAATGAGTAGATGAGAGGTCAAACAGGATAACCCAAACCCACAGAGGCTAATGTAAAACAAGATGAGATGTCCCCACCTAGACACGAATGCAGACAAGTGCCATGTTCAAGAGCGACATACTGCCGACACAATAATAAGTATGGGTCCATTTTCCCCACCATTGCTGGCGAGTACCCCAGTTATTTTTAACAAGCTTGATGGGGATAGCATATGCTTGTGAGCGTCATTTCGACGAAATCCGATGTCATTAAGTTTTAACGAGTCTGACAAAGGAAGAACTCGACATCTTTTCTTGTTTAGAGAGTCTGAAAAGACAACAGAAAAGAAAACTCCAGGGGTGTCCCTTTTCGTAAAGTTGTGTCTCCCGAGCCCGAAAAAGTATAAAACAATGCTCGAAAGAACCACCCGATCATTACGATCGAGGATTACTTTTCATATATAGTGACATCGACCTGAAAAAGTAAAAAAGCGATCAACATCACGTCGTTTCGTAACCATTAACGAACCTGAAACGACAAGGGTCCAACGATCTTTTCGTTTTTACACAGTCAGAAAAGGGTTTAAAGACGACCACCTCTTATTTACGTTTAACGAGTCAAGAGGGAAAACTCGGCAATCTTTTCATCTTTAAACGGTCGAAAAAGAGCTAAAAGCAGACCTCCATTTTTAGTCTATTTAACGAGTCAAAAAGGGAAAATACTCGGCAATCTTTTCATATTTTACGAGTTAGAAAAGAGCTTAAAGGAGACTCATCCTAGAGGAACGAGTGGTATAAAGGGTAGCAACTGGTTCCGGCAATGGTGGAACTACTCAAAACATGTAATGGTCAAGAGGCTAGCTAAGAAAACCACTCATCGCTGCGGTTCCTCAGGAAAGGAAAAACAACCAAGTGAAAGCATATGATCGGCCAAAGAGATGGTGGCAATGGAATGAAACAACCAAGGCTCATCTAGCAGAATTCAGCGGATAAAAATGGCAATCACGAGATGTAAATCGGGTACATGCCCCCCAAGCTTCATTGCATTCAACAAAGTGGATGGAATGAAGGTTCACTCTCGAGATCTATGAAAGACTCGACTTATATTTTACGAGATCTTAATCAAAGACTCGATTTGGAAAAGGAGGAGTTGTTTCATTTTTTAACGAGCTTGAAACAAGACAAGGAACTATGCTCCGGATTCTTTGTTTCATTTTTTAACGAGCTTGACACAAGACAAGGAACTGTGCTCTGACCAGACCCAATTTCATTTTTTAAGGAGCTTGACATAGGAAAGCGAACTATGCTCCAACCAAACCTAGTTTCATTTTTTAAGGAGCTTGACACCGGAAAGGAACTAAGCTCCGACCAAACTGCATCATAATGAACAAGAAGTCAGGGCGACCAAGAGTGCCATTCCCGGTGGAAGGGTCACATCTTGGAAATCGGGACCCAATGCCCCCAGGACACTATGCACGATGGCGGCATCACTGGATCTAGGCACGGGATAGGTGGCCACGTAGTTGATCTGTGATGGGGCAGAGGCAACTGGTGGATGAAAACCAGGAGGGGATGAAAACTGCGCAGAAGGCACCCGGGGACGAACGAACGATAATTGATCTATCGTCACTATTCTTCCATCGTGTGGAAAGCAAACCACCCAGAAAAGTGAAGAAACGAGGGCCCCCATGGTGTAAACATAGTCGCGACCAAGGAGAAGACTAAAATCTAAAACACCTTGGGTAACCAAGACGTCTATATAGACGGTTTTGCCTCCCAAAGTAATAGGGAACTTTGGGAGAACTCCTAGAGATGGACAGGCTCCGCCGTCGAAGGCTAATAGATTCTGAGTGACTGGCCCAAGCTTCGGGGAACCTAAAGCTTGCCAAGTAGTGTATGGCATAAGACTGACAGAGGCCCCTTTATCCAAAACAGTGACAGGTACTGCCTTAGAACAGGCATGTACTGTGATCTGGAAAGGCATATGGGATGGAAGGCGACCGACGATCAGGTGATTCCAATCAAAGGAAGCGACCAGACTACTTGGTGGGGGAATCATATGATTGCCCCCATGTGCTAAAGGAACCGAAGGAGAACCTTCGGGAGCAGCTGGGTTAGGAGAGTCATTTCGGGACTCAGGAGAATCTGAAGAGACGAGAAGAACATGGGCGTGATTCTCTTCCGAAACAGAGTGAGTGAGCGGCGGACTCGAGTTGACACTCTTTCCGACCAATGGCTGGTCTGGAACAGGCTTGGCAGAGCCAAGTTCGGGAAGAGGAGGCTGGACAAGAGAGGAATATGAATCAATCTCTTTGTCAGCAGGGGAACGATCTGCGGCTACAGAGAGACATTGATAACCAGCGGGAAGTTGGGGTGAAGGGGCTGTAAGACTTTCCAAGGCAACGGAGGCTTTATCCATGAGTGGACAAAGGTGAAGGGGATGGTTGCCTTCACAAAGTCTACAGGGGATTCGATTCTTCCCCTTTCCCTTACCATTCCCGACTGATAAGGTAGCATCACCGTGAGCTTCAGAGGACGATGAGGGGCGGGCCGAATTGCGAGACCGTACTTCTAGTACCCTGGGAATCCCAGGACAATCGCGAAGAAGATGGTACTCCTTGCATAATCGACAAGGAAACTTGACCTTCCGCGGAGGAGCGGAAGGGGGCCCAACTTCAGGTGTACTCGAGGGGGTAGCTGCACTTGTAACCTCTCCCTTAGCAGCCTTCTTCTTCATCTTCTTCTTCTTCTTCTTAGCCACCTGGTTACTCAAATCGAGACTTTCACCAGGTGAAGTAGAAGATGAGGACGTAGAAGTGGGCGTAGAAGGGGAGAGATCCACCTTAGAATCAACATGATGTTGTTCAGGTGGAGGGACAGATTGACTAGACGGTGAGATGGCAGGGATCAAAGAGGTTGAGAACAACCAAACCGGCAACCCAACAGTTAACCCTGGGAGGGACAACGTTGCCATATAAGGAGCACCAACATTTCCAAAAGGAGCAAAATGACCAGGGTTCCTATCAGAGGGGATCCCTGGGTTGGTGAACCCCGGAAAAGTTGCCATCGAGAACGAAAAGAAGCCTACTCAAGCTAACACAAACAAGATCTAACTGGGTAAATGTGAACGCGGCTGAATAAATTTTAAGACAAAGGAACTGAACTTGACCTTTTCATGTTTTAAGAGTCAAGAAAAGGACAAAAAGGTGACTCTAGTCGCCTTCGAATGTTTTGCGAGCCCAAAGTGACAAACTGCTCAAGTGAGCCTTTTCTTTTAAGGAGTCTGAAAAGGATCAAAAGTGACTACTCTGGAGAACTAGGCAAAAGGGTTTACCAAACAAATCCGTAAAACTGCATATACACCTTGGCAATCGTATGAAAACCAAGGACTTCCTGTACGACAATCAATCTTCCCGAATGTTGTGTTCGATGTGTTACGGCTTGTAAGGCGGCAGACACGGCTTCCTGTGGATAAAGGATGATAACCTAGTGGGGTCTCCCCTATATACGTGACGGTACGTGGGAGCTCAAGTCCGTGCTAGACCACTATCGAGTCACAAAAAGAGGAATCACCCAACCGTAATGTGAAACAACAGTGACTAGGTTTAACGACGCCGGAGCACGTCTCTAGCCTAGACCTCTAATCAGTGAGCGTTATGTTCCAATGCGTTTTTAAGTTTATTCAATTCATTTTACGGTTGATCTTTGATTAGGTTTCAATTTTCAGGCCCTAGCGTATGAAATCTCTCAAAATTGCCTAAATACAAACTATATGCCAAAATATGTCATTCCATTCGATGAATGCTGATTACGAGAGAGTTAGAAGGCTTTCACACAAAGGAAATGATCACAAAACAACAAACAGCTTCTTCTAATGCAGCTAATGGAAATTCACAAACTTTTCTTTAAGATCACTAATCATTAATCAAAATGAAAAGCTTCTAGTTCTCATTAACCAATACAAAGCAAAAGAGATTGTTCGTTTTCTTTTCAATGGCAAAGTGCACTAAACAAATTTTAAGAGATAGTAACACCGAGCAAAAAGACCAATTTCACTCAATGAGAACACAATCGAATCCCCAAAACACCAAAACAGTCCTTCAAACCAAGAAGAAAACACAAAGACCTCTACGAGCTATGTAATCTAAGCCCAAACGAAGTCAAGCGAAATCCAAGTGGAAAAGGAGAAAATCACTTGAATACCAACAAAAGGCTTTGAAAACTACTGATCAAGCGCAAAAAGGTAATCACAAAGTCGACTGAACGATCAAAGAACCCAAAACCCCTACGGAAGGCTCGACGCACAAAGCCACTAGATGCCCTAGGGCTAAAATGTGAAATCGATAGAAAAAGGCAAACACCCGAAGGATGGAGGTCTAAAACCAGTCAAACAAGGATCAAACACACTCCAGTAATTGAAAAAGACATGGCAAGATACAAATCCAAGCTCAGAGGGCTCGAAAACAAGCAAACTAGAAAAGCTGACAGGCCTGGCGCGACTGTCAGGCTGCAACTCGCGCTTTTATTGGATTAGCATGGGTTGTCTTTGAGCAACTTGCGCCAATTGGCGTGACTGTAAGGCTAAAAAGTGCGCTAATCGAGTTTTCTAAGTCAAAAACAAAAGCAAGCAACCCAGGGCTTGAAAACAGTATCTAGGCAAACCAGGGAGCAAGAAACAGCAAGAAATCCAACCGAGAAATTTCCCTAAGTAATCAAACGAGAAACCAAAGAGACAAGACTCCCCAGTGGAGTCGCCAAATTGTTGTGCAGGTAAATCCTCTCTACGGACAGAGACGATCCCTACTAGCCCAGACCGGGTCTAGCAACAATCAAACAATGCTATCACGCAAGTTCCTAATTGCAAATGAAAAGTGGATGGTGAGAACCTACTTGGATTCCAACGCTAGTGTTCGTAGAAGAGATGTTTCCCTCATTCCTTTGCCTCGGCCGATCACGATCCCCACGATCTCCATGATTAGACACCTGCACATGCAAATAACAACGCGAATACAAGCATAAAATCTAGTAGATGCAATTATATATCAGTCAGAAAAGATATAACTCAACATCAAACATAAGACAATGAGAGTGGAACCATAATGATAGTCATCTATTATTGATAAATAACAAAGAAGAATACAGCCATTGTTCTGACGTCAAATCCTCCTTTGGCTGGGTACTCAGCTACACAAGTCTTGTAAAGCTTGTTGGGATGAGGAACAAGCCTCTCTCTCTTTGGGTGACAAGAATCTCCTTACTTAGATTTGGCCTTATGGGTGCAAAGAAGGCTCTTGCAGCTTCAAACTCTCTATCACTATACTGGAATTACTGACTAGAACTACTACTAGCTTGCTCAAGGCATAGAGACAAGCTTTTATAGATAGAGAGGAAAGAGATAGGATCAACCACATTATTCATGGGATTGGCTTTAGCACTTGGAAACTTCCATGAAAGGTGGCAAACCACTTCCCTTCTATGGAGATTCGAAGCCAAACCATCCTAGCTCAACATAGATTCAGTTGGCGAATGGGTTAAGGAGAACCTTCGGAAGCTTTGTTTGTTGAAAACTTTACTCAATTCGGTTGGCGCGAGTGCGACTCTGAGACAGAGCGCCAATGGCGCGCCCTTTTTAGAGGATTTCCCTGATTCGCGCGGGCAGTGAACTGTGGACCCGCGCTAATGCAAACAAAGCTGTTTTCATGGATATTTTGCAGGAGATGTCTTCAGGGCAAATGAAGCTCATACTTAGAGGAATATGATGTAAGTGGTTTCAGGTCATGTCACTTCTCACAGGTCCCGGAATGAGTCCTCTAGTGTGCGGGTGAGGGGTAACAGGGACGGTGGCAAACGGTGACAAATTCCTATGTAACAACTCCCTTCATTAATTATCCTTAAAACCATTTAGTTTCGTTAGAAACTATGCATTATATACAAATATCGCATCGCATATCGGCCAGACCACAGGCCTTTTAAAACATGCATATACCATAGTTTTATTATAAAACTATGTATTCAAACAATATCGCATTGGCAACATTGCAAGTCTTTCATATGAATGCAACCCCTGCATTGCAATATGCGATAGGGAGCTTGGATCCGAGGGAAATATAAATCATCATTTATTACCCATATCACATCCATCGGAAAGTGCCAGTTAAAGCATTACTCTCCATGATGCGATCCCCGACTCCGATCTTCGATCGCAATGGGACCCAAACCTGAAACAATATATATATATTGATCTAATCCCACATCACATCCACCTCATATCGCAGCTCCCCACCTAAAGCAATACACCTCCACCATTTGTGATCTCCGATATGCGATAAGAGGCCTGGACCAGACCCAATATATAATACAGTTCAATGCTATGTCGCATCCGGCCCCTATCACGGTCCTTTGTAATATACCTACCCCCTACATACTCCAATTGCGATAGCCGATTTGAGCCCGGACCAAATGCCGTTATCTGCTCGAATTAATAAAATTTCAAGTCCATCGGATGCAATTTGTTCAGATTTGTTGTGTTAAATAGATTTTTTATTTAAATGAAAAATGACCTGAAAAGCCTCCATTTCACTACTAATCATGTTTTCAACCACAATTAAATCATTCCCACCATGATTAATCCCTCCCCGCTGCTCTTTCGCTCCATTACTATTCCTTTTGCCCGATAGTTAAAAAATTAACTACTTCTCCATTAAATGCATAAAAGACTGTCTTTCCTTTGTTACGCCTGTTTTACACAGCAGAACCCAATAAACCTCTGTGGCCATTTTAGCGATCATTTTAACCTCCGATATGCCCTATACTCCTCCAATAGTCTTTCAAGATCAGCTAAGCCATTAAAGAACCTTTGCCACTTGATTTTTTCTTAATAGTTTCTAGATTTGGCAGGTAAGAAGACTGTTGTTCCAGATTTTTAAACAAAAAGCCTGTGTGATAGTTTGAAGAACAAAATGAGCAATTTACTGTGAAAAACACAGTAAAAGCTGGAACGGCAGTCAAAATTACTCAGTAGGGTTAAAAAAAATTCACAGAGGTTAAAGAATATCAGTAAAAGGATTTAACTGAATGAATCAGTGAGCATGAAAGATACCAACAAAAAATCAGCTAAAGGGGAAAAATATCAGACAATAAAAGCCAGCACAGCCTGAATAAAGGGGACAGCAGGAAGCAATTAAACAACTGCCCCTATCTTCTTGCCACGAAGATCTTTTCCTCTCCTTGAATAAATCTTAAACAGTTTTAAGATATTTGTAATTTTATTATTGTATAAATAACTCTCTTCTTGAGATGTTATGGGTTCAGAGTTGAAGATTCATAGAGCATTGCTTGCAAAGTTGTGACTATTTATACTACTTTGAACCTAGAAGTCACCTTCGGAGGAATCTTTTATATACACTTGATGTACTCAGTCTTTCTAGGGCCTTAATACAAAACAAAGGATTCTAAATCTTGCTTTACATAGTTTTGTGTTATCCTGTAAGTTTTTCCAGTTATCAATCATTATGTTATTTCTTCATATGCTTATGACTTGCAGAGATATCTAAGTAGGAAACAATTAGAGTATCAATTGATTCCTATAAGCTCCTAAAGTGATCATCTGTTAAGAGACTGCATTAATGCAACTATCTGTGTAGCTAATCCCCTCTAATCATAAATCCTCAGTATCTTGTGTAAGCTTAAGTATACTGCCATGAATATTTTGAACATAGTTTAGAATGTTTTCCTTCTTATGATTGTTCTATATTACAGTATGGAAACCGTGATAATCATATTTTTTGTTGTCTTCTACTCACCAATCTTTTAACCTATATCACTGTGTAAAGTCTTATAGCAGCCCTCTACTGAGATATTAATATATCCCAAAGGATTAATTACACTAATTCTACATCTATCTTCTTTCATTAGTCTTCCAAAATTAAAACCAAAAACCCCCAAAACAATTATTTTAGATCGTCTGGCATTGGTAGCCTGACCAACTACTATATCAGAGGTACAACAGATCCTGGGATGGGATGAACGTTAAAGTCTGGAGAGTATGTCTCAGTGTAGGGCCTAGTGATCCCTGGATCGGACTGTGGATTCACGATAAATCTTGAGGGACTAGGAGGCACTCAAATTCCTCATGGTGTGGGCAGAGAATGCCGGTGGCATCCATGTTGACTGGTGTTTTTTATGTGTTCTATGAGTCTCACATTCATGCTTAGAATATGGCATGAGGGTGATTGGTTGAAGAGAGACTTGGATCATTCAATCTATGGTCGAGTGGAACATGGTAGTCCCATCTCTAGTTGGTTTAATACATTCATTAATGAGAAATTCATTCCCTTGATTTCCATGTCCAAATCTATTGATGTATATGTGGATTTTGATGGTTGATATGTTTATGGTAATTTTGTTCCTATTATGCTAGTTATATGTATATTTTATGAAAGTAGCTATGTATGGCTATCACCGTGTTTTTACTTCTAAATGAATGGATAATGTATATTTGACCTAATAAATCATAGTGTAGCAATTGGCATGAGGGAACATGGCTCATAGCGATTATCAGGTAAGTATGAGATCCCTTCACTTAATTCTATTGTTTACACCTATAGGTTACATGTTGATGATATGTTTGACAACATGTTTGTCATGACTTGTAGGGGTATGGTTATGGTCTTGCTCAGTTTATTCGTTTTGCATCATTGTTTCCTTATATTTTACTAATTCTAAACTATCACTCCCTTATGGGGAGTTGCTTGAGCTCTGGGCCTGAAAAAGTGGCTTAAAACCTAGGGTTGCTGGCACGAAACTAGCAATTTTGGTACCTTGTCGCTAGGAGGAAAGCCTACGAGAGTTACTTTGGGTTGTTGGTCACTCCCTTACCGATAGAATGAGAGTGACTATGGCCTAAGAGCTCCAGAACAATAGTGGGACCTAGGGACAGGTTGTCTGAGTAGTTGACTTATCTCCTGAGGGTTCTGTTGATGATGTTGGATGACTGTGTGTGATGTGTCATTGATTCCACTTCCTTAAGGTCACATAGGAGGTTGAATATTATCATAGTAGCCTCTCTTCTCATGTTTACCCTGGTCAACATGGTTACTTGGGTGGATGTGGGAGGAGAGTGTTACAAAGTGATATTAGAGCACGGTTCAACTCTTAGACTGGATGGGTGGTGTGCGTTGGTCATGCATGCATGTCAGTTGCATGTATGTCTCTTACACTTGCATTCCATGTGCTTTTTGCATTTTCTTGATGATTGATTATGGTTGTAGGAAGGTTTTCATGAGGAACTTAATGTTGATTTTGTGGAATGCATTTGTCATGAGTATATGACTGATTACATATTGTTACATGGTGCTTACATGTTGATTATATGCCACCTACTTACATCCTTGTATGTTAGGCTACATTCTTGTATGTTTGATTACATGTACCAGTCTTGTAGGTTGGTTACAAGAATTGATCGCTTATGCTCAACGACATGCATTCATATGTATGTGTAGTTGACTAGGCATTGCTTATGCATGTTGACGGTTACATGTGGTATTGTGCGCAATGGAGTGGTATTTTTCATCATGCATGAGGTCATGGTTTGGGAAGTTGATATGGTCATCCATTGATGATTAGAATCTAGATAGAATTATGTGTGTATGGTTTGGTACTCATGTGTTATATGTATATATGCAGTTGTTATGCATATAGGGTCTTGGTTATACTTATGCATGAATAGTAGGTCACACATGCCTTGTGAAGTCATGGTATGTAATTTAGGTCATCATGGTGCTATTGGTATGTTATGATGCTAATGTGTTGAATGAGGCAAAGCAGGAGATGCAGATCATCAAAGTGAAGTTGCAGCGTTGGATCTTGAGGCAAGAGCAGATCATCATATAGGTATTGTATGTTTTGCATGCAGATATGTAAGTCAAGGATTGTTATATGTATTAGGTTTATATACATTAGTTTTATGCACGTGCATTTTGATGTTATGGTTACATAAATGATAAATTATAGTTGATTAGTATAATCATATGCACATGTGTCAGATAGTCAAGAATGATAGTAACATGTGGTTGTAAGCATCGCTATTGTTGGTTAGGTTAGATAACTTGATGATTATGTTACATGATACATTGTTGATGAGTATGTTATAAGTTAACTTGTTGTTGTTATATGACATTTAGCTTGACGATTAGGTTTTATGTCGTTGAAGAGCATGATATATATATATCTTATTGTTGTTATATGCTATTAATTTGATGATTAGGGTTATTTCACTGAGATCTCGATGTCATATGTATTTTGTTAACCTAGTTTGACCTATGCATATGGTTATGGTTATGATATCCAGGTATGAATTGACATATTTGTAATATGGTGATGTAATAATCTCAATTGACTTTGAATATGTGTCCATGATAATTGTGTATGAGTTATGATGTAAACATGTTAGCTAGTGGCTATTTTGGATATCATGATCTTATTTATGTTTGATTTAATATCTCGTGGAGTTATATCATGCTAACTAAATTGATTGTGTAGACAAGGTAGCCTCCCTTGAGGTACATTAAGGTATGAGTTGCTTAAGTAGTATACTTGGTGCTTCATTGTTGATTATGTTGTCTATTTGGTATTTAAGTGTTTGGTGCCTATTATGTCTTCTAGTTGATATGTCTGACATGGTGCGTTCATTTCTTGCTTGAATGTTTGATTAATTACATGACATGAATATGAGTTGAGTATGGATTATGACATGATTGTTAATCTTGGTAAAGGTTTATTTCAAATTGATCAATATAATTGTTTTGATATTTGGAACATATGGTTGACATGTGTGAGGAGTTGCAGAAATAATGCTTGGTATTAACATGACAAGGTAATAGTTGATGTGTTTATATAACTTATAGTTGGGTGATGTGACACACGGGGGAATTCACTGGGGGAGAAATACCATATCACGTCGTTTCATATTAGGGGATATTTATTGAGAAAAAAATGACATAATATATTGGGGGATATATAGGGGGTAAAGGGTTATTATATTGGTAGGTATAAAAAATGGATCCCAAAGTTAATGAAAAAATATAACGGGGTATAAAAAATGTTGATGAAAAAATGGATACCTACAATATGTAGTAAAAGTAGGGGTTTTTAAATAAGGAAGGTGTATTGGGTTCATATTGTTAGGAGGTTAAATAATGTGATTTTTAGATATATTTTCTAATATTTAGTCAAATTAAGGGTATTTTTTAACATGCCAAGAACGCACGTGATATGCCAGAGGTTCATTGAGTGAAGCCCCCGTGATGTGACAACGCATAGTAAGCCTCTGTTGCAGCAAGGTAAAAAGGTAAAAGAAAGGAATTGGGCAAGAATTCCTTGGGATATGTTTGGAAACCCTAATTCCAAACAAATGAATGCTTTGCCTATAGGGGAGTCTTCTTAACCTTGATTTTGTTTTACATTATTTAGATATATGCTATATTCATGAACATGCACTTGGCATGTATATTAGCTAGCCTTTAGTTATAGGTGGATTTGTCAAAGGATTGGAGTCCCTTGAGAGATGGCGTGGATGCGCTTAGTTGCAAGCAACATGCTTGGTACAACAAGATGAGGTAATTGGTGTATTGTTATATTTATTTACGCACTAATAGTTATGTGTTAATGACAACATGATGCAAGGAGTTGCATTGCAAGAGAGGTTGCCATGAAATCTTGAAGAAAGATTAGGTAGAGCATTCCTTGGGAACCATGTGGATTGAGTCATGGTGTCTATTGTTAGTCTTGTGATTTTGGTCTTTTGCGATTATTACACTTGATTTGTGATTTTGATTGTGTCTAGTGCATAGTTGTGCCACTTTGTTGTGGTGTCGTATTGCTTTTGGTTTTCATGGTATTCTTGTTGTTGTTTCCTTTCTTGCCTTTTATTGTTTTGAGTCTTGGGAAATTGTTAGGAAAGAGGAAGGTTAATGGAGCTCGAGGAGAGATGTGTGGTACCCATCATGTAACGTAAGACATGAATGAACCTCGGTGCATGAGTAAGTGCAACAAATGTTAAGAATGTGACAGTCGATTGGATTGGTTAGGTCCATTGTCGTAAGTGGATGGTGGTAGTAAAATCATGAGAAAGGTAACCAAAATGGTAAAGTAAATGAATATGAAACGTGAGATGCATCAGCTATGTTGGGAACAACTATTTTTAATGTTGCACATATGTTGTATGAATAAAGGAAGTTTTCTTAAACCTTAACCTTTATATTTGGTAATTATGTTTATAAATCATATTGTAAAAATGTTAATTCAACCTTGATTTTATTATTAATAGTTTAAATATTACCGATACATAATATAAATGGTAATTATGTTTATAAATCATATTGTAAAAATGTTAATTCAACCTTGATTTTATTATTAATAGTTTAAAGATTACCGATACATAATATTAATTAATACATTTAGTTATACAATAAAACCAAAACTACAAAACGAAACTTCCATCCCCTCATCAATAATATGTTTTATAAAATTAATTAATTAAATATATATATATATATATATATATATTCGAAATTGGAAACTAAATAAATGATACTTAAAATATATATCATTAATAAGATTTAAATAATGTTTCTGAATATGTCATTGCCGACTTCACCTTTGCACAAATAAGACCAATCAGGATTACATTTCACAATTTCGTCTCGATATCCGATTGGATGGGGCATCACGTCTTTATTTCCTTATTCATAAATGAAATTCTTGGTCTAGATATGACCTTATTATTTGATTAACAGACATTTAGCGTCTTTTGTGAGATGAATTCTGTTTTGCCAATATTTCCCTCAAGCTCCCATCGAACATTTTTCTGATCGTTTCTTTCTCAAGAAAGCCTTCCTTGTTCTTGCCGATAAGGTACAGGAACGTCCATTCCAGTTCAGCCGCGACCCTGGGCGGTCCAGGAATGTTCCATACCATAATTAGTTCATCTATTGATTGTAGATTTACAAAATATTTCAGAATTTGAAAAATTAGAGATTTGATATCATTAAATTTTTTATATATTCAATACACAGAAAAGTTATAGTTGTCATTACCATCCAAGAAAGTCATTTGCATTCCTATTGGCCTTGAGCATGCACTGTATCTCCATGAAATTGAGTTTGTGGGGGTGTTTTGTAGCGTACTTGCTGAAGATGGCATCAAACTTTTCAGGAGCGAATCTCCCTTCAGTATCGTACGTCTCTGAGTCGCTTCCATGCTTTAAGTTGTGGATGTTGTCAATATATATAGGGTGTTTCAGAGATGGTATCCATCCCTGCTCACCAACATCACATAAAAAGTAGATGAGGAAATATCATAATTCAAATATGTTGGAGCTTTATTGGTAAACATTACAATGAACAATATACTTACAGGAAGAGTATAGTAGGAGGTTACATGGATAACCACTGTTGCCACCAAGCTCAGTATGACGTTAAACCCTACGGCACGAAAACCTTTGCAGGTTCAACCATGTCAGCGTTAGGAGAATGGGTAGAATGAAAGTAGGAAATTATTTTAATGTTTACCATGGAATAAAATAGGTTGGTGATTGGATGCTGAATTTATTTTTATCCTAAAGTTTAGGAATAGAATTGTTAAAACAGATTAAAGTGAGATCTTCATTTTTCCTTTGAAATGGTCAACTAAATATTTCAAATTTTCTAATACAGATTGTAAATTTTCAATATTTTAGAATCTAATAAACAAAACTTTTGTTCATTAAATTTTAGATAAAATCTATAATAAAATTAAGAAAAATTTATAATAATTTATATATAATTTTAAATTTTATATTAAATAAAATTGAAATAAAAACTTTTAGTGAAAATATAAACTGTCCCAATACTAACCAATCTCAATAAAAAAAAACCAAAGCTAAAATTAAAATTACCATTAAAATTACCGGAAACTTAAAACTTTTAAAATGTTATCGAAATTAGGGTATAAATTTAAGAGAAGATTGATTAATGAAAATGAGATATAAGATGAGAAACCAACCAACCAACCGTTGTAAGTATCGGAAGGATAAATAATTCCGTCCATGTCCTTGTCGAAGAATGCACAATGTTGTTGGAGAATGCTCATCCCTTTATTATCGTAATCCGTAGACCCATTTATATGCTCCGGATCTACTGCTTCCAAGGCTCTTGCTAAATCTGCAAAGTCAACCCACGCCACAGCTAATACAGGTTAATCATATTAAGTTGGCATAAAATATCATGTTAATAACATTCCAACACTACTAAGGTAATAATAAGGTTTTAGATAGAGGGGAAATTACTTTTTTGGATTCGTTATTTAACAATAATAAGGTTGCATAAAAAATCCAAGGATGGTAAACTATAAAATGTAATAAATAATAATGTGATTTAAAATTTTATAATAATATTTTATTATTATAAATTTAATATTTATATTTGATAAAATTAAAGTATAAATAAAATATTTGATTTAATTATTATAATTTATTATAATTATAATTAATATTATTTAAATTTAATTAAATTAATCAAATATAAAATATATTTATATAGTTGTTGAACTGATTTCTAATATAATTTAGTTGATTCTTAATATATTTTAGGATAAATATAAATATATATTTATATAAATACATTCCAAATTTTTACTCACAAATAATGATAATAAATATATATATATATATATATATGTGTGTGGGGAATTTGATATGATAAAATAGTACGAAAATTGAGAATTTATAAAATATTTAAGAGTAGATACATATTAATTTAAATTTTATTCTTTATTTAAAATAACTTTTAAGTAATTTGTAAATTTTTATAGTTTAAAATATATTTTTAATAGTATAAAAAAATTTAGTATATAAATTTTTTTCTCTTACATTAAAATTTTATAGAAATAAAATTTATTATTACAAAACTCAAAATATTTATTTAATATTAAATAAAACCAAATTAAACAAATGAAATCAATCCACTAATTACAGTATACTTTACTCTCTAATAAGCAAAACCATATTACCAGTATAGAGTATTAATTGATATACTTTGATAACACAAACCATATTACCAATGTGTAGTGTTAACTGATATATACTAGTGAAATAACATGAATTAATAGCTAAAAATTCTAAAAAAAAAAAATTATATTAAAGAAAGTGAAACTTCAATGTTAATCAATGAGACAATAGCAACCATTTTTCTTTTTATTAGGATGCAACATTAAAAACCGATTATATCGATTGGGTATAATGATACTCATTTTTATTTATATGTATGAATTTTAATTTTGGAATATTTCAAATTCGCAGTTGGGTTAGGTTCCGCTGTAACTAATAGATAAGACTATTTTGAACTAGTAACTTAATTGTCAATCTTTAAATTTACAAATTATAGATTCAAATTTTGTCCATTTGAATTTCGGAACTCTGCGATCAAAATTCACTTGAATTTACAATCTAATTAAACTAAGCCAAAAGAGATAGCTCTAACTAACTAGGTAATTGTGTTACATACAAGGCACTGGCATTTGTTCCTGCAGCTGGGTGTTCAATCTCCTTTGTGCAGTGACAGGCGCCCGTGCAGCCACTGTTTGCAGGGAGGCTTCCGAAGGTTTCTCCTCCATATTTCACTTTGCTGCCAGGCTTTCTCTCAGATACTGTAAAAAGAAAAAGGCAAATGCTTATAACAGACCTGCTCAAATACACCTTACACCAACAGGTTAAACAAGTCGGGACTAACTAAATTTGTACAGAGGCTCTATATAATGGGGAGGAAACGGGATGAGTGGGGTTACCCTTTTGGTGAACCACGAACAACCAACTAAAATAATTATGAGATGACTTATTATTATGGGGTTACCCTTTGGGGTTTTGGGGTTACCCTTTGGGGTTTTCTAGTTTCTCCGTAGTCGATAATACTACTACCTTCCCTTCTACGTAACCATGTCTGCACGTACTATTCCGTCCTTTTTAAGTCATCTTTTCTTATAATCACAAAAATGAGTCATCTATTTGCTTAGTAAAGTCTTTCAATCCAGTCCATATGATGAGACTTCTTCGCAAATACTTAATCGTGTTTTCTCTCCTCCTGATAAAGGTAGCACCACTTTTATTACCAATGGTGCCTTTCCACTTTTAAAATAACATAATTTTCCTTTGGGTGACTCTCCATTTTTATTACCAATGGAGTTTCCACTTCTTTAATAACATAACATTCCTTTTCGTCACTCTTTCAAGTAACCTTCGTTATTTCCTTTAGTGTAAAGGATACGTAGCCCATTTTCACAATTTATGTTGATATATATTTAGTTTTTGTGGATAATTTAAGTTGATCATCATGTTTAAGTAATAATGGTCCTTTGTTTTTTACATAAGTTGTGTTTAAGTAATAATGTTCCTTTGTTTTCTACATATGTTGTTATTTATTCAGTATAATTAATTATATCGAACATGGTTTTGGTTTTTTTTTATTATTATTTGATAATATCATGGATCTGATTTTGAAAGAAGAAACCAAAATTTTCTTAGGATGCTATGAATGTTAATCAAACATAGTGGGAACCATTCTTTATTGTCTTTCAATTTTGATGCAATGATTATTTTGTATCATTTAGTGATATTTGTCCATGATGTTCATTCTTAGAACTAAAATGACGTTTGTAGACAAAGATGGAATATGGTAGATGATTTTATTCTAGAACATCCCCTTCTATAGAAATGGAATAATTTCATAAACAAGGTCTCTATAAGCTTTATTAATATGTTAGAAGATGTTGACATGTTGTGCTATTCAACCAACCCTTTGACTAGTGACTTCATAGTCAAACTGGGTTGCTCAACTCAACTTGAAGTTGAATTCTAAAGTGTCCATAAGTGGTGGTGGAAGCCACTATGGAAAATTGATATCCACTTTTATACAAATCTTGCATATTGGTTTCCCCTAGGAAACAAATTTCTCACCTAGGATGGTGGACTAAAGCAAGGTTGGATTGGTCCCAATTTTTATTCCTTCTGTAAGCATTACGTGGGAACTATTATCCACCTCTTTGTTACCTACCCATACATTGGATCTATTTGGATAGGTATAGACCACCTCTTTGTTACCTACCCATACATTGGATCTATTTGGATAGGTATAGACCACCTCTTTGTTACCTACCCATACATTGGATCTATTTGGATAGGTATAGACCATACATTGGTGCCAAAGGCCACTAGGTATAAATTTACTCTATTCTTATTATATCAGAGTTATTTGGATAAGAATATCCCATAAATTGATGTGAAATACCACCTATAATAAATTTATCTTTCACTACTTTGTTCAAGAATGCCTAATGGACACTTTGTTTGTAGGTTTTAGTGCGCTACCATGCTCTTTTATCTATGAAGTTTTTTGGGCATGGAACCATAACATCAACTAGGATATGCAAGTTCCTATAGAGCTCGTGTTGAACCTCATGATCAAGGACATATAGGAGAATAAAGGTTAACCTAAGGAAAAAAAAAAATTAAATGCATGGTCAATATTTCCATAAATATGGAGATTCCATGGGGACTCTTAGACAGTGTTAGTTAAGGCATATACCAATCTACAAACTTGGAGCGATATTGCATATCAACACTTGACAATATATCCACTTGCTTTATGATCAAATGTCTAGTTCAAAATACAAATTGGGGTTTTTGACTCTCTGTACACTTCTACATTGTGCTATTAAGTAAGGGTTAAAAAGTTAGATATCATGGGAAACTTAAAATTGGTAATTGATTAGGAAAATAAGTACAATCAAGTAAAAATATTATAGTTGAAACCTCCCTCATATGAGTTATACTTCGACTGGATTTCTATTACCCAAATACTTAGGGAGCTTAATCAACAAGTGGAAAAGCTATCCAAGCAAGTACTTCTTCACTCTAAGGGGCCTTTCACCTTGGATGACTATTTTTAAAGGGAATCTACAAGAGGCCATGTTGTTCCATTTATAATTTTTCATCATGTTTAAGTCAAAATGATTTTAGTTTTTAGTTTTTTTCACCATATAAAAACTTAAAGGGTGTAAGCTCCAATTCCAATTCCAATTGTATATTCTTACCATTGTTTTTTTATGCAATAAATTTTATATCTTTTTCTAAATATATAATGACAAAGAAATTTATATAGAAATTATGAATACTCGAATATTACTATGCCAATTCCAAATAAAAATCATAATTCAATTTGCAAAATCAACTTAATGTATATTTATTTTTGAATTTAATACTTAAAAAAAATCATACAAAAAGCACTTCAATATTTTTTAATATACCTATTAAAGATTGAAATCTTAAAACCATGATAAAATTTTTGTTTCAGCGTACAGTAAAGAAATTAGAGAAAACTAACCAGAGATAGGGAGGCTTTTCACACTTAATACTTTTAAGATATCACCCTTGATTAAATAATTGAATTATACTTAGAGAGCGTAGGAGAACACAATATAGGACAAAATTAATATTGAAAAGGAGAAATACTTTTAGATATTATTCTTATCAAATAACTAAATTATAATTAAAATTTGTATGGGATAATATATAAGAAAGTAATTAAATTATACTTAAAATTTGTTTGTATGGGATAACATATAGGAAAAAAACTGTATAGTATAATAATTTTTTAATAATGATTAAATAATTTTATATTAAAATAAAATTAGCAAAGATTCTGGTAAAATTATATGAAAAAATTATTTTAAAATTTTTCAATTAAAAAGTAGAGATGTTTTTTTAAGATATAGTAATATTTATTTAATTATGTAAAAAAAACATTTTAGAATATTTCAGCAATATATATTTTCAAGATTTTAACTATTTTGTAAAGCATTTAAACTTAACAAATTGTGTCGCGATTGTTTACTTGTTCTGGGATATTTTTTCTAGATTTAAACTTTAATTAATGGTTTCCATATTCCTAGGAAGTTAGTGCACTATTTATTCTTCCCTTGGTCCGTAATGATTTGAATTGACTAAGTGTATTTGATTGAATACTCCAAACTTACCATCCTTACTAGGATTTTTTACCATCTTTCTAAGCATGTTTCATCTTGTCGATAGAATAGTGATCTAATACTATTTATCGTACCAAATTTCCCATGATAGTTACAATTTGGATAATGACTTGATGCTCTTACCTACACACTTTTGTTGCATCCATGAAGATTGAGCCTCCATTGGACTAGTTATATTCTTCATCAGATCACAAAGGATGCACAATATGTTGCAACTCCATGTAATCCATCTGAGAAATATAACAATGCAAGAGTAAATTGAAATCTCAAATCTTACTATAGTTCCATATGTTTTCTCCACCTTTAGATCCCTCAAATCTTAGAATAGATTTTGGATTTACTTAAGGTATTCCAAGCAAGCACCAAGCAAAGTATCTTCATTCAATGTAGACAAAAGGATCAATGATCAATACATGGAGCCAAAGGATGGACCATAAATCAACTGAATTTGACATTCATAGAGTTGAAAGGAACAAAGGAAACTCCTTCCACCTCTATACGAGCCGTAATTTATCTTGACCAAAACCAAAATTGAAATATTACATGCCCAAAATAATGGGTTCCAAAGATTAATCAAATTAATAAAAAGGTAGAATAAGTTCCCATGGAGGAGAGGATGGAAAAAAGATAATATTCCTTAAACTAAAACTAAAACTATCTAAGTCACTGCAATCCCTTCATAAAATAAGCGAAAGAGGGGTGGTAGCTTACCTATATTCTAGAAAAGGATTAAAATCACACATAAAACCTAAACCAACTTTCCAAAAATCAACAAATTAGTGGTTGAACCTATGGACCAAAGTCTCCAAATAGGACATCCTTCACAACAAGAAGGAGAATTACCTTCTATAAATTCAAATACATGTGGAGTTGAATTCCTAAGCATGTGAAAAGATGATAAGGGTTTCTTCTCATAATTTTCTTTGCCTTAGGATAAGCTTTTTAAATGACATGACTCCTTAATTACTTGATACATGCCGTGTTCTTCATTATAGTACTATCAAGGGACATGTTAGTTGTATACCTTGTTATTGATAATAATTTTCCCCATTTATAGGGAAGTTCCTTGATTGGAAAATTGGTCCACTAAAAATTTATTCTCCCTTAATACGTTATTAAAATCTACATACATAATTTATTTGATTCTTTTTTTTTCCAATAATAATACAATACAACAATAATACATACACTTCACCATGATTATTAATTGATTTTGTTGATAGATATATCTATTTCAGAATATTCTTTTCTAAATTTTAGTTTAATTATCAGTAATTATCAGGTGGGTGGTAAGGATTTAACCTCCATAGGATACACTATAATATTCATAGAAGTATCCATAGATCAAGGAGTAAGATTTATCTAGTGCAAGTTAGTTATGCTCTTTTGATTAATTTATCTTGAATTAGATAATTAAAGAAAATTTCATATCAACATGTGTCATATTGGGTATGTGATATTGATAAGCCATCATATTGACCCATGATATTGTAACAAAAACTATTTACAAATTACAAATTTCCATGATAAAGTAGGATAAATCCCCATAATTAAGAATATTGTTTAAGTCATATTAATTTTTTTTATAATTAATAATAATAATAATTTAAAATAAAATTCTATTTTATATAGCTTCCCTATAATTCTTAAGCTCATGCGTTAAGAGTTTGAGTGAGCCTAATGGTTAAGAGCATCTGTTTTCTCATAAGAAGTCATAGGTTCAAAACTAAAAAGAGGTAGAGTAAGAGTCTCATACCCCAATTTGGTAATGTTTGGCTTCACTGTGGCCTATAATAATAATATATAAACCTCATACAAACCAAAATTACCACCCTCGTGAAAAAGTACTAGAATCTCTATTTCAGCTAAAAATCTTCTTCAACATTAACATAGGCCATCAACATAAAAATATATGATCATGAACTTACACATAAGGAGGCCTTCAAGATATGTGAGCTATATAATTAAATGGGCTATTAATTTTTTTTGTTAATTACTATCAATTATCCAACCAATAAATAACTATTGTTTGATCTTTATGTTTAATTTAATAGTCATTGGCCTACCTACATTTACCATAGCATTTAATCTACATCATATGGTTGTTGACTTTATGTGTTGCTCATTGGACACAATATTTACATATAATCTTTCTAAGTACTTATAATTAATTTCCTCTTATTAATGGGCTTGCTAGAAAACTTTCTCATTTAAGAAAAACTATAGGTATGATTCCCAAATATTTAACATGGGTGGTCCTATGTTGGTATCATCCGAGTATGAAGACATGACGCCATGGAGATATGAGGAACTCTCCCAAATTCTTTGTTGGGTTAGTCTGTAAAGATCTAGACCGTCGATTTAGAAAGGTGGTCATGGAAAGTGGAGATCACTCTAGGGTAGTTAAGGTAACTACGCGCCCCTTTGGTCAGCTCTCCACTTGCCATTTTCCCTCCTTCCCTCCACTGCTCTACAACTCTAATATAGTTAGAGTTTATGGAAAATTCAAGGCGGAGACTTTTCTGGAGGTAAGATGTCCAGTCCACCACCACGGCTGACCGCCATACATCTTCTCTCGAGTTTTAGCTGTTGGTAGTGGGGCTACCTTCGTTCCTTAGACACGATTCCTGCAACCCAGTCATCTCTTGCTCCACAATTATTCACTAGGTTTGTCTTTTCCTTCCATCACTCATAAGCTTTTTCCTTCATGTGTTTTTTTGTAAATTGTCATGATACTCCTCTAGTTGCTAATTACATTGTTCATTGAATCTGCAATTTCTCTTCCTCCATGGATTCTGGCCATTTAACTTGCCTACGTGATGGGCTTGATGTGATTCAGCAAGAGTTAAGTATTCCTAACCTTTTGTTCCCCTCTGTTGTTTTTTTGTCCACCTAGGTTTTTAAATGTTTGTTTACTAGCGGGTTCATCTAACTGTTGCACATCCTCTTGCTGCTAGTGTTTCTTTGCAGCCATAGAGACATCAATTCTCCTTCCGATGTATGGTGCCAAGTTACTCTACAAACCTCCTTATGTTGGATGAGGGTTCGCTTGGGTTATTTGTTGGTTTAAAAATAAAAGGGTTTTTCCCTGTAAATTATTTTGGGAATTTCTTTCATAGTGTTCTCGATAATAGAAGTGATGGCTTACTAGTCGTTTTGATAATGGCTCTGTCATTATTTTCTTTTAAGAGACAACTCTGTCACATTTGCCTTCCGGGTTTATTTATTTATTTTTGAAATGGGGTTGCTACTACCAGGAGCACTCAAACCCCTTACAATTCGAGTAAGTTCTTGGAGAAGATGTTTATTCGAGTCCACTGTCAAAATCTCAAATTTTTTAATTGTAAATGCCTCTCATTTCTTATAGTAGCGTTTCTCTATTCAGATCTATGAGTATATTATTTCCAACGATGGCTCTATTTAATGTTAAATCACATGACTATTTTTTTCTCATATATTTACACACAGAGAATGATTTTCTTTAATAATTAATTTGGTATAGTCACTTTTTCATTCGAATGTACAGTTTTTCCTTTTTCGTTATGTTTCCTTCTCATTTTCTTTTTGACCAAGACCTTCATGGTCTCTGATAACGTCTCTAGCTTTTCTGGTTTAATTGGTTACCCAATAGCCTAGCAAATATGGTGGGAAAAATGGAGTTGCCAGACTCTATTCGCCTCCCAAATTGGAGCTTAGTTTAGTAGACACCCACCCATGGTCTTGAGAAACCCTCTGTTGATATCATGGGACAAGGTCATAACGTGTCAGAACCAGATTTAGTTTTGATTAAACATTGTTTAAAGCACTATTCCAACATTGTTGTTACTTTGCTAGTTATCTGCATGCGTGAATTTCCATTTTTTTGCAAACTATAGGTTGTTCACAAGGAAATGTATGCAATTTACTTATTATTCTTTTTCATGTTCACTTGGGTTAGTATCATCTTGCATTGCTCTCATTGTTACACATGAAATTCATTATTTTCATATTAAGGAAAACAATCATAGTTATTTGCATGGAATCTATGTTCATTCATTGGTGTTTTTAATGAAGAAAAGCTTAATGTTTATAATCTATATTTATGAATTTCTTTTAAAAGAATGTACGTAGTGTTGTGACACCATAAAAGAGTTCTTTCCTGCTTAACTCATTCGGTTCTTGACAAAATTATACAACACTGGGTACTTCTGTATATTCTTAACAAGAATTATGGACAACTATTTCTTTTTCTTTCTTCTATTTTCGGTTAGAAGCACGAGTCTATAATACAAAAACACAATAATGCACTAAAGTAAATTATAGTAGCATAAATTGGATCAACTATACCAACCAAAACCGTAAGTCTCTCCTCCCAACCTTGAGACCAACAATGACATCCAGTCTCCCCCCGAGCTTCCACTCATCCAGACAATATGGGTTCAATTCCCAAGTCGTCTAGTCTCCAAACCTCAAGATCCCTGGTCCAATTTAGACTCCCAACTTGTAAGGATCTACTGAGGATTCCAGTGGCCCAAGTCCAGCTCAGGAATCTCCTCAGTATAGCAGTACATTGCTCACCTGCATAGTGGCCTATGTTAGGTCTGCATATCCTTTCGCTCTTCCCTCGCTCCTCTGGCTTCCTCCGTCCTTTTCCCCATCAAAAAGAAGAGACAACCTTCCTTGGAACTACCCTTTTCTAGGGAGAAAAACAAACTCAACTGACCTAACTATATGGAGAATTTTATTTATTTATTTAATTAAACATATACAAAATTTTATTTTAATACTCAAGAACTTAACCAAATCCGAGTCACTACATTTATTTGGTATTCCACTTACACCAAAATCAGTTCCAAAAGTTTGTAACTAAATAATGTCAAAGTTAAAAAATAAATTCAACTTAGACCAAAATCAGTTCCAAAAGTTTGTAACTAAATAATGTCAAAGTTAAAAAATAAATTCATGAACAAAGTTAAGCGTGTCAAGGAATTTGAAAAGTACACTATGAAAAGCACACTATTTTCTGTGATGTATTGAAAGTGAAATTAATAGAGGTAACTTGAATAATGAATTTTTCCCTTGGACAGAACTTGGTGAAGGATAAAGCATGGTGATCCCAAATAACTCCCGTATAAGGAATAAATTCAACAGAGACCTATCCCATTTCGCCGAGGTTATTATAATGAAGCAGATTCAAAGAAAGTCTGAAAAGCATAGATATGATTTAGTTGAGTAGCCCATCAAAGACTTTCATGGCTTCCTACACAGAATAGTCTATTCTAATGCTGCGAAGCTATAAGTCACTGACTGCTGCACATTAATATGATTATAGTGACTACTCCATCAAAAAGCTACATCGCTTGATCATATACAAAGTACATTATTCTAGCGCTGCTATACTTCATTTCTGCTACTAAAACGGATGAAAATAATCGAGGGATTTCCATTGTCAATTTAGGAAAACCAACCATAATCCCTGGATATTAATTCCGTAACTCCAACAAAATTTTATACAAAGTGGAATGCCTCCAATTACCGATTAGCAAAAAGAAAATTACGTGAAGCATAAATCATCAATGAAAATAATGATGAAGTGACTTAAGTTTTGGTATAAACCAAAAAATGATATTCATTTGGCCGCTTCTAAATTAAGTTAGTGTAATCACCTTCATTCTGTTGAATGGTCGACCTCGATTTCAATGACTTGATCAGACACATTCTTCATCTACCTAATTTTTAAGTTGTATGCCATCTTGGAGTCATTGCCTCTCACATTATATAGGTCTAAAGAGTGTTACAATGGGTGATCGGTTAAAGAAAATGGAAGCGTAAATGGTTGATGTATGCACTGAAATGGGCAGGGATGGGATTTTTACCAAGTCATCGCCTATAGGGATGGGCAAGGACAGTAAATAAGAAATAAGAGGACGTTGACATGACATATCTTATTTCGGTTTAGAATCTATGGGAGTGTTAATTTTAAGAATATTTTAGGGTTTGATGGATAAAATTGAAGTTAACAAAATTTACTATGGTAGCTTATGGTTTCACACTCTTAGTGGACTTTGAAGCGGCTTATTTTTCATTGATAACTTGAAACGAAGATCTAGGGAGATGTCATAATGCATTGAATGTAGCCAATAAAGTCAAACGTACTCCTTACCAATGAATGAATGGCCCCACATAATCAATTCTTGAATTTATGTGGCCTTGTTCAGCGGGCAAGTGCTATTTCATGGACTATAGCATAGTAAATGCTCTCTTAACAGAGTCTAAGGACAGTCTTGGGAGACGGGTTCTGACATCGTCTCCGTTCTCCGGCTAACAGATTCCGATTGCATAGTGATGGAGATATGCATGATGCCATCGTTGTTTGTATTCATGCCCATCGAAATGACATAGGGTATGAAATAGCACTTGCCTTCATCCCATACCATACATGTGATGTTGTCAGTCGTCCGTGTGACTCCTTCATCCCATACCATACATGCATCAAGGATTTGAATTTTAAATTTTGAAATTGGGCGCGCTGGTTATTCCATTACTTGACCACCGCTCGTAATTCTCCCACAGACGGGAGTGAGACGTTCGCACCTACGGCACCCAGCTTCGAACCGCTTGTCCTTGGTCATGGGTTCCAGTCTCGAATCACATGGGAAGGAGATGAAGGAGATGCTGGGACTGTGAACGAACTGCAGACCATGTAGTGATTAGAGAAAGGGGAGCCTGCTTACCTCCAAGCCAAGAGCCAGCTCGCACGATTGCTCTCTCGACCAGGACGACTCGTTGTAGAATGAGAAAGGCACCCCTAAGGTTGCCCTCTTAATTTTTTAGAAACTCAAGTAGATCAGAGCTTTCACTCGTCGAATAAATAGAGTACGTCGTCACAAATATGGTCTGGCCGGGAGAAAAGTGCCTCAAGTTTGATTTTACCTTATGTTATTTTATAAGTAAATCAGTGCATCATAGATTTGTGATTTTCATTAATGAATTGGATTGAAACACAGCAGGCGCTCCTTCTGACCAGTACAAGTTACATGGGTAGTTTGTGGGTGCAAATCGTAGGTGCAAAAGGATACGTAGAAGCCGGACAGTTTTCTAAGTATTTTGTTCACTGTTTCCCTGAGATGAACGAAGGTTTTCTAAGTATTTTGTTCATCGTTTCCAAGAAATGAACTAAGCTGCATGAATCTGAAAAAACCCTTTGGTCCTTATCGCTATTTTGGTATTTGGAGAATCATTTTTCTATTTTTGTCGTGAAAAGTTCGGTGAGGTTGACAAAGTTATTATGTTTTAATAACATTGTTTATCATTTAAAAAAATTAAGCATTCATGGATACATCAGGGAATGTTAATTTCATTGGTAGCAGGTGCAGGGCTTACTATCTTGATGAGGAAGCTATTTATGTTAATTTTATTGGCCGTCGTTGCGGGACTTACTATCTTGGTGAGGAAGCTATTTAGGTTAATTTCATTTGTAGCATGTGTGGGACTTACTATCTTGGTGAGGAAGCTATTTATTTCTAAGTGCAGTGAGTTTAGGCTTAGTTTTAAGCTCATTTTTAAAGTCATAAGATAGAAAGTTATTTTAATTTTATTTTTACCTATATATATTTTTTTCACGAGTTCAAAGAAGCTTTTTGAAAACAAAAATTTAGTTAATCATCTGCATTTCATTTTAGTTTTATTTTTTAATATTAAAAACAATAGCTCATATCATTTGTATTATGGGTAGGTAAGTTTGAGTAAGGAAATAATTATATATATTAATTAATAATTTGAATTAAACTACATATTAATGATTTTGAATTAAACAATTTTCAAAATTAACTTTTACTTATAAAATAAGAAAATAATTTATTTAATTTAATAATATTTAATTTATTTATTAATATATTTATTTTATATTAATATTATAAAATATGCACTTGAATTAATAATAACACTTTTTAATATTATGAATTTATATATATTTATAATAATAAAAAATAAAATATTATCAATTTTTTTTTAATTTATTTTTTAAATATATTAAAAGTCTTTTTTATGTGTTGTTTGAATTTTTTTTTGTTGCTATTAATAATTTTTTTTTTCTAATAATGTTTCTGGTAAATATTAAAAGTTATTTTCTATATATATAGATAAATGACATATGGGAAACATTTTTTTGTAAACTAAAGTAGCACCTTAAATACATCATGACAATAGGTAAATAAGTCCTTAAGATATTTTTTACTCAAGAAAAACTTTGTAGGGGAAATTAAGATATGGTTTCCCACATTTGTGTCAATCATAATTGTGCTTACTAAGTATCTAATAACATGAACAAGGTAAATAACATGGACAAAAAGAAGCTTCCCAAAATAGTTTCAAACTCCAACCAAAACAACACATTGACATAATTATGCCAAGACATGGCTAAGTTATCGAAGAATAAAAAGAAGGCATTCTACGACATAATGTTAATTAACATTCATGACAATAGGTAAATAATTCCTTGAGATTTATTTACCCAAGAAAACCCTTGTAGGGTGAATTAACTCCTTGAGATTTATTTACCCAAGAAAACCCTTGTAAGGGGAATTAAGAGATGGTTTCCCACATTTGTGCCAATCATAATTGTTCTCACTAGGTATCTAATAACAAGAGCAAGGTAAATACCACTAACAACAAGAAGCTTCACAAAATAGCTTCAAACTCCAAAGAAAACAACACATTGACATAATTATGCTAAGACATGGCTAAGTAATTGAGCAATAAAAAAAGTTATTCCACAAAATGATGATAATATTAAAAATGTAATTACAACTAAATCTAAAAAAAATTATGATGTGATAAAGAAAGTGGTCAACCCTAATCTAGAAGATAAAAAATATCTAAATATTTTGACTAATGTAAAAAACAAAATCAACATTGCTAAAATAAGAACATGCTTTTATCTTTGCATTTACAACCCCAAGAACTTCTTATTACTATGAATTAGATATGCTAGATATATACTTATAATGATTAAAAATGAAATTACTATGAGATTATTTTAATTTTTTTTTTAATATATTAAAAAAACTATTTTATGTTTGATAAGCCTTTTCAAAATTTAATTTTCTAGTTTTTTTTTGTGATTAATAATTTTTTTTCCAAATAAAATTTCTTAGTAACTTTTAAAAGTTCTTCTCCGCACATATATAAATAGATGACATCGATGTTCACATTATGTCATCTATAGATGACATCGATAGTACTTTACATTTATGTCATCTATAGTATATATGTCATCTATATGTAAGGTACTTGTTGATATTTTTCAACCCAAGAAAATATGTTAGGGGAAATTAAGATATGGTTTCCCACATTTGTGATATGGTTCCCCATATTTATTGATGCTACCATTAGTAAATTTGTAAACTTGGAATATAATTCTTCTTCCAAGTGGGTTATAATGTAATCCTTTCCAACACAAAACTAGTCAAATATTTAACCACATTGACAATATCCTATTGAAATAAGAGTTCCATTAAGTTATTTAATATACTTAAAGTTGAAATGGATTTATATTATCATGAAAATTTAATTTTGTATAAATATAAGCATTTAGATATTAAATGTAAGGACATGTCTTTGTAAATTCCTTGTTATTTAAAATTCATTGGATAGTGAGAAGAAATAAAATAAGATCAACTACTAGTAAAATATTTAACCACATTGACAATATCCTATTTAAATAAGAGTTTCAATAAGTTATTTAATATACTTAAAATTGAAATGGATTTATATTATCATGAAATTTTAATTCTGTATAAATATAAGCATTTAGATATTGAATGTAAGGACATGTCTTTGTTGCTTCTTTGTTATTTAATATTCATTGGATAGTGAAAAGAAATAAAATAAGATCAATTGATTAAAGTTGGATCACATATAAATTTTCTTAACTTAAATGAATAAAAAATATAATGAGAATAAGGTTAATTTTATCGAAATAAATTTAGATACAACAAATTTCAAGTTGAAGTCATTTTTATAGGGTATACTGTGTCTCTAAATATTTTGTGTGAGAGTAGTTGAGAGTGAGAAGAAATAAAATAAGATCAAATGTTTAAATTTGAATCACATATAAATTTTCTTAACTTAAATGAATAAAAAATATAATGAGAATAAGATTAATACTATTATAATAAATTTAAAGACAACAAATTTTATGTTGAAATCATTTTTCTAGGGTATAATGTGTCTCCAAAAAGTTTGTGTGAGAGTAGGAGAGAGAGAGTGGAGGTCAATTGCGGTCTTCCTCACTTGGCATAAAGTCATTTTTCTAGGGCATAATGTGTCTCCAAAAAATTTGTGTGAGAGAGAGAGATGTCAATTGGGATCTTTTCCACTTGACATGATGAGCTATAAGGCCTTGATAAATGTTGTTGTAATGACTTTCTGCCTATGAATATTGATGTATTGCCTTCAACCCTATGAACTCTTAAGTGAGTATGCCTATGGGTTGGCCTAGTGCCAACAACTTCACTTTAAAAGAAAAGAAGTGCATCTCTTGAAATCATATGACAAATTGAGTTATCAACCCACTGTAAAACCTCTCAAAAACAATTGTGTGAACATAATACAAACTACTTTTCAATATAGATAAGAGGTTAAAATACATGTTAATGAAATTGGCACAAGGTTATTTTTGACGATAAGAAACACATAGATGAACACGAATATCCATGGAATAAGTTATGATTAAAGTTATTATGATAATTTGAACAATATGTGAATTTTCCCTGGTTACAAAATTTTACAACCTTTTGCAAATTGGTTATGATGTCATATATTGGTTCCCACCAATGCATATATTTCTAACCCCATCAATGTCATTAAAAAGACGCACTATATAGTTATCTAAATAAAATTTTGAATATTCTTTGAGACAATAACTACATGCAACCATTGTAAGACAACCATAAATGATGTTGTCACATCCTTATTATTCAAATAGAATCATTAAAACCTGTAGTTAAATCCTTTTGATGATAAACAACCCATAGATGAACACTAATATCCATGGAATAAATTATTTTTACAATTTTTGTGATAATTTGAACAGTATGTAAATTTCCAATTGTTACAATAATGCTATGACCTTTTACAAATTGTTTATGGTGTCATTTATTGGTGCCCACCAATGCATATATTGTTAACCCCATTAATGTCATTGAAAAATAACTTTATATAGTTAAGGAAACCAACTTTTAAATGTTCTTTGAGAAAAGAACTAAATGCAACCATTGTGAGTCAACCATAAATGATGTTTTCATATCCTTATTATCTAAAGCCAACCATGCAAATAGCGTTGTAATTGAATCATTCAATAGATTCAATAAATTGTATATCCAATATAAGAATAGAAATATAAAATGTAGTAATGAAGGAAACATCTCATCCATGTCATTGTCACATGCTCCTCTTCCATTTTTCTTCTTGTGTGAGGATGATTTAAGTCTACACTTCAAAACCCTAAAATTTCACAAAGGATCCATTTATTCCTCTTCCATTTTTCTTCTTGAGTGAGGATGATTTGAGTCTCCACTTCAAAGCCCTAAAATTTCACAAAGGATCCATGCGTTCCATCCATCCATTCTTTCACAACAAGATTTCATGCATGTGGCTACATATGCATCACTTTATTTGAATATTTTCATTAGATTATTATAATAGATTTAGTAAGAAAAAGTTAACACACATTGCTGGGAATATAGAGTTGGATTGGTATTGAGTGAAAATCGAAAAGGTTGTCTCAAAGGACCAATGAAATGGCTTCCATCACATATTATAAACAATGAAATTGTGATTTCCCCTAATGTAGTTTTGTAACTTTATGTTTTATATGAATGAATTTTAAATGTTATTTGAGACAAGAACTAAATGCAACCATTGTGAGTCAACCATAAATGATGTTTTCACATCCTTATTATCGAAAGCCAACCATGTAGATAGTGTTGTAATTGAATCCTTCAGTAGATTCAATAAATTGTATATCCAACATAAAAATAGAAATATAAAATGTAGTAATGAAGGAAACATCTCATCCATGTCATTGTCACATGCTCCTCTTCCATTTTTCTTCTTGTGTGAGAATGATTTGAGTCTCCACTTCAAAACCCTAAAATTTCACAAAGGATCCATTTATTCCTCTTCCATTTTTCTTCTTGAGTGAGGATGATTTGTGTCTCCACTTCAAAGCCCTAAAATTTCACAAAGGATCCATGCGTTCCATCCATCCATTCTTTCACAACAAGATTTCATGCATGTGGCTTCATATGCATCACTTATTTCAATATTCTCATTAGATTATTATAATAGATTTAGTAAGAAAAAGTTAACACACATTGCTGGGAATATAGAGTTGGATTGGTATTGAGTGACAACCAAAAAGGTTGTCTCAAAGGACCAATGAAATGGCTTCCATCTCATCTTATAAACAATGAAATTGTGATCCCCTAATGTAGTTTTGTAACTTTATTTTTTATATGAATGAATTTTAAATGTTTTTTGAGACAAGAACTAAATTCAGCCATTGTGAGTCAACCATAAATGATGTTTTCACATCCTTATTATCCAAATCCAACCATGAAGATAGCGTTGTAATTGAATCCTTCAATAGATTCAATAAATTGTATATCCAATATAAGAATAGAAATATAAAATGTAGTAATGAAGGAAACATCTCATCCATGTCATTCTCACATGCTCCTCTTCTATTTTACTTCTTGTGTGAGGATGATTTGAGTCTCCACTTCAAAACCCTAAAATTTCACAAAGGATCCATTTATTCCTCTTCCATTTTTCTTCTTGAGTGAGGATGATTTGAGTCCCCACTTCAAAGCCCTAAAATTTCACAAAGGATCCATGCGTTCCATCCATCCATTCTTTCACAATAATATTTCATGCATGTGGCTACATATGCATCACTTTATTTCAATATTTTCATTAGATTATTCTAATAGATTTAGTACGAAAAGGTTAACACACATTGCTAGGAATATAGAGTTGGATTGGTATTGAGTGACAACCAAAAAGGTTGTCTCAAAGGACCAATGAAATGGCTTCCATCTCATCTTATAAACAATGAAATTGTGATTTCCCCTAATGTGGTTTTGTAACTTTATTTTTTATATGAATGAATTTTCTAATGTCTCCTCTTATCTTTGATCACTTTCTTTGTGTGTTTCACATATTCACAATGAGCACCGCCGCACCAGGGGGCCTTTAGGCAGTGATGGCGAAGTCATAGTTGCGTTAAAGTAGTTGAGGCGCAGATCCGTTTTGAGTACGAGTCTCATCATTGCGGAGGTTAACAAGCGTTACATCGCAAGATTGTGGAAAGTAGTGAATGGCAAATAATGTAGTTTTGGTTTATTCAGTTTGTTGTGCCACAGTTAATGCGCAAGGCTGGGATTGTATATGGTTATTGTTGGATTTAAGTAAGTAGATCATTTAAAAGTGGGCATATACAGTTCTGAACATTAACTGGGACGCAACAGTCTAGATAACTCTTGCAGTGCTTACTTTTCCATTTTTACAGGTCTCATTTTTAGTGGGAAAAACTCTTTTTTTTAATATATACGGAAGATGTGTGCATATACAGAAACTTGGCATATACGGAAGATGTGTGCATATACGGAAACTGGGCATATACGGAAGATGTGCGCATATGCCCAGTTTCCGTATATGCACACATCTTCCGTATATGCCCAGTTTCCGTATATGCGCACATCTTCCGTATATGCCCAGTTTCCGTATATGCACACATCTTCCGTATATGCCCAGTTTCCATATACGGAAACTGGTATGGAAACTGGGCATATACGGAAGATGTGCGCATATACGGAAATTGGGCATATACGGAAACTGGACATATACGGAAGCTGTGCGCATATACGGAAACTGGGAATATACGGAAGATGTGCGCATATACGAAAACTGGGCATATACGGAAGATGTGGGCATATACGGAAGATGTGCGCATATACGGAAACTGGGCATATGCGCACATCTTCCGTATATGCGCACATCTTCCGTATATGCCCAGTTTCCGTATATGCGCACATCTTCCGTATATGCCCAGTTTCCGTATATGCGCACATCTTCCGTATATGCCCACATCTTCCGTATATGCCCAGTTTCCGTATATGCCCAGTTTCCGTATATGCGCACATCTTCCGTATATGCCCAGTTTCCATATATGCGCACATCTTCCATATATGCCCAGTTTCCTTATATGCACACATCTTCCGTATATGCACACATCTTCCGTATATGCCCAGTTTCCGTATATGCGCACATCTGTCGTATATGCCCATCTTCCGTATATGCACACATCTTCCGTATATGCCCAGTTTCCATATATGCACACATCTTCCGTATATGCCCAGTTTCCGTATATGCACACATCTTCCGTATATGCCCAGTTTCCGTATATGCGCACATCTTCCGTATATGCCCAGTTTCCGTATATGCGCACATCTTCCGTATATGCCCAGTTTTCGTATATGCCTAGTTTCCGTATATGCGCACATCTTGCGCATATCTTCCGTATATGCACAGATTCCATATACAGAAATTGCGCATTTACGGAAACTGGGCATATACGGAAGATGTGCGCATATACTGAAACTGTGCATATACGGAAGACATGCGCATGTCTTCCGTATATGCCTAGTTTCCATATATGCCCAATTTCCGTATATGCGCATATCTTTCGTATATGCCCAGTTTCCGTATATGCGCACATCTTCCGTATATGCCCAGTTTCCATATATGCGCAATTTCTGTATATGGAATCTGTGCATATACGGAAGATATGCGCATGTCTTCCGTATATGCCCAATTTTCGTATATGCCCAGTTTCCATATATGCGCAATTTCTGTATATGGAAACTATGCATATACGGAAGATATGCGCACATCTTCCGTATATGCCCAATTTCCATATACAGAAATTGCGCATATACGGAAACTGGGCATATACGGAAAACATGCGCATATCTTCCGTATATGCACAGTTTCCATAACTTTGTACTTCCTTACTATTTCAATTGTAGTTTTATTTTGGTAATCTTAATATTCCCTCTTCTCCAATCACACCCTTAACACCATAAAACAAAAAAAAATCTATTAAATGGGTTAAATAACAAGTACATGTTTATTAAATGGGTTGATTCTCACATGTAAAATCTATGGAATATGAACATAAACTATAAACTAGAATTCATATGTAAAGAAGTATATGAATCAACCCATATGTACGGAAACTGGGCATATACGGAAGGTGTGTGCATATACGGAAACTGGGCATATACGGAAACTGGGCATATACGGAAGATGTGCGCATATACAGAAACTGGGCATATACGGAAACTGGGCATATACAGAAGATGTGCGCATATACGGAAACTGGGCATATACGGAAGATGGTGCATATACGGAAACTGGGCATATACGGAAGATGTGCGCATATACGGAAACTGGGCATATACGGAAGATGTGCATATACGGAAGATGTGCGCATATACGGAAACTGGGCATATACGGAAGATGTCCGCATATACGGAAACTGGGCATATACGGAAGATGTCCGCATATACGGAAACTGGGCATATACGGAAGATCTGGGCATATACGGAAACTGGGCATATACGGAAGATGTGCGCATATACGGAAACTGGGCATATACGGAAGATCTGGGCATATACGGAAACTGGGCATATACGGAAACTAGGCATATACGGAAGATGTGCGCATATACGGAAACTGGGCATATACGGAAGATGTGCGCATATACGGAAACTGAGCATATACGGAAGATGTGCACATATACAGAAACTGGGCATATACGGAAGATGTGTGCATATACGGAAACTGGGCGTATACGGAAACTGGGCATAATTCCGCTAGACTTCCACTAATCTAGACCCGACGGTAACACAAACCACAGTTTAAAAATGTTTGAAATCTACCCCTTTAAAGATACGTCGACAATTCTTCATCGTTGATCTATTCAAGATCGAATGGTCACAACACTTCCCGACTTCGAAACATGCTCCTCGTCTATCAACCGTCGATCTCGCTCCACCAGATCTAACGGCTTACACGTATTTCGGCCGGTCAACTTGCACACTTCAAATCCTCTCGGAAAGCAGTTTCCCTCTATCACCTCAATGTTATGTGTCATTGAGTGAGTGGAATTGGAGCCAACTGGGAAAAACCATTTACGGCTTTTCCTCCACCCAAAATCCACTTGTGGTTTTCTCCAACCCATTTCTACTAATCCAGACCCGACGGTAACTCAAACCATAGTTTAAAAAAGTTTGAAAGTTTCCGTATATGCTCAGATCTTCCGTATATGCCCAGTTTCCGTATATGCGCACATCTTCCGTATATCCCCAGTTTCCGTATATGCCTAGATCTTCCGTATATGCGGACATCTTCCGTATATGCCCAATTTTCGTATATGCGGACATCTTCCGTATATGCCCAGTTTTCGTATATGCGCACATCTTCCGTATATGCCCATCTTCCATATATGCGCACATCTTCCGTATATGCCCACATCTTCCGTATATGCCCAGTTTCCGTATATGCGCACATCTTCCGTATATGCCCAGTTTCCGTATATGCGCACATTTCTGTATATGCCCAGTTTCCGTATATGCCCACATCTTCCGTATATGCCCAGTTTCCGTATATGCACACATCTTCCGTATATGCCCAGTTTCCGTATATGCGCACATCTTCCGTATATGCCCAGTTTCCGTATATGCCTAGTTTCCGTATATGCACACATCTTCCGTATATGCCCAGTTTCCGTATATGCGCACATCTTCCGTATATGCCCAGTTTCCGTATATGCGCACATCTTCTGTATATGCCCAATTTCCGTATATGCTCAGTTTCCGTATATGCGCAATTTCTGTATATGGAAACTGTGCATATATGGAAGATATGCGCACATCTTCCGTATATGCCCAATTTCCATATACAGAAATTGCGCATATACGGAAACTGGGCATATACGGAAATTGGGCATATACGGAAGACATGCGCATATCTTCCGTATATGCACAGTTTCCATATACAGAAATTGCGCATATACGGAAACTGGGCATATACGGAAGATGTGCGCATATACTGACACTGTGCATATACGGAAGATATCCGCATATACGGAAATTGGGCATATACGGAAGACATGAAGACATGCGCATGTCTTCCGTATATGCACAGTTTCAGTATATGTGCACATCTTCCGTATATGCCCAGTTTCCGTATACGCGTAATTTTTGTATATGGAATCTGTGCATATACGGAAGATATGCGCATGTCTTCCTTATATGCCCAATTTCCGTATATGCCCAGTTTCCGTATATGCGCAATTTCTGTATATGGAAATTGGGCATATACGGAAGATGTGCGCATGTCTTCCGTATATGCCCAATTTCCGTATATGCGCACATCTTCCGTATATGCACAGTTTCCGTATATGCGCAGTTTCTGTATATGGAAATTGTACATGTCTTCGTTTATGTATCTGCGCATATACGGAAACTGTGCATATACGGAAGATGTGCGCATATCTTCCGTATATGCACAGTTTCCATATACAGAAATTGCGCATATACGGAAACTGGGCATATACGGAAATTGGGCATATACGGAAGACATGCGCATATCTTCCGTATATGCAAAGATTCCATATACAGAAATTGCGCATATACGGAAACTGGGCATATACGGAAGATGTGCGGATATACTGAAACTGTGCATATACGGAAGATATGCGCATATACGGAAATTGGGCATATACGGAAACTGGGCATATACGGAGCACATGCGCATGTCTTCCGTATATGCCCAGTTTCCGTATATGCGCACATCTTCCGTATATGCCCAGTTTCCGTATATGCGCAATTTCTGTATATGGAATCTGTGCATATACGGAAGATATGTGCATGTCTTCCGTATATGCCCAATTTCCGTATATGCCCAGTTTCCGTATATGCGCAATTTCTGTATATGGAAACTGGGCATATATGGAAGATATGCGCACATCTTCCGTATATGCACAGTTTCCATATACAGAAATTGGGCATATACGGAAACTAGGCATATACGGAAGACATGCGCATATCTTGTGTATATGCACAGATTCCATATACAGAAATTGCGCGTATACGGAAACTGGGCATATACGGAAGATGTGTGCATATACGGAAACTGGGCATATACGGAAGACATGCACATGCCTTCCGTATATGCCCAGTTTCCGTATATGCGCACATATTCCATATATGCCCAGTTTCTGTATATGCGCAATTTCTGTATATGGAATCTGTGCATATACGGAAGATATGCGCATGTCTTCCGTATATGCCCAATTTCCGTATATGCGCACATCTTCTGTATATGCACAGTTTCCGTATATGCACAGTTTCTGTATATGGAAATTGTACATGTCTTAGTTTATGTATCTGCGCATATACGTAAATTGTGCATATACGGAAGATGTGCACATATCTTTCGTATATGCACAGTTTCCATATACAAAAATTGCGCATATACGGAAACTGGGCATATACGGAAATTGGGCATATACGGAAGACATGCGCATATCTTCCGTATATGCACAGATTCCATATACAGAAATTGCGCATATACGGAAACTGGGCATATACGGAAAATGTGCGCATATACGGAAATTGGGCATATACGGAAGGCATGCGCATGTCTTTCGTATATGCCCAGTTTCCATATATGCACACATCTTCCGTATATGCCCAGTTTCCATATATGCGCAATTTCTGTATATGGAATCTGTGCATATACGGAAGATGTGTGCATGTCTTCCGTATATGCCCAATTTCCGTATATGCCCAGTTTCTGTATATGCGCAATTTTTGTATATGGATACTTTGCATATACGGAAGATATGTGCACATCTTCCGTATATGCATAGTTTCCATATACAGAAATTGCGCATATACGGAAACTGGGCATATACGGAAATTGGACATATACGGAAGACATGCGCATATATTTCGTATATGCACAGATTCCATATACAGAAATTGCGCATATACGGAAACTGGGCATATATGGAAGATGTGCGCATATACTGAAACAGTGCATATACGGAAGACATGTGCATGTCTTCCGTATATGCCCAGTTTCCGTATATGCCCAATTTCCGCATATGCGCATATCTTCCGTATATGCACAGTTTCAGTATATGCGCACATCTTCCGTATATGCCCAGTTTCCGTATATGCGCAATTTCTGTATATGGAATCTGTGCATATACGGAAGATATGCGCATGTCTTCCGTATATGCCCAATTTCCGTATATGCCCAGTTTCTGTATATGCGCAATTTCTGTATATGGAAACTGTGCATATACGGAAGATGTGCGCATATCTTCCGTATATGCACAGTTTCCATATACAGAAATTGCGCGTATACAGAAACTGGGCATATACGGAAGATATGCGCATATCTTCCGTATATGCACAGTTTCCATATACAGAAATTGCGCATATACGGAAACTGGGCATATACGGAAGATGTGCGCATATACTGAAACTATGCATATTCGAAAGATATGCGCATATACGGAAATTGGGCATATACGGAAACTGGGCATATACGGAAGACATGCGCATGTCTTCCATATATGCACAGTTTCAGTATATGCGCACATCTTCCGTATATGCCCAGTTTCCGTATATGCGCAATTTCTGTATATGGAATCTGTGCATATACGGAAGATATGCGCATGTCTTCCGTATATGCCCAATTTCCGTATATGCCCAGTTTCCGTATATGCGCAATTTCCGTATATGGAATCTGTGCACATACGGAACATATGCGCATGTTTTGGTGTAGTGGTATTTCTCACATGTGATACACTTCTTCTTATTGGTGTTATTTAATGACAACAATGTTGGTGAAGTCTAGTTGTGTCATCTACTCTCATAATCATGTTACAGTTATTAATGGTAAACAAAAATACATCTACACCTTATCAAAGAATAATTATTTGACGTAATGCATTAAAAGTATATTTTTATACATAATGGAATAAAAGTATTTTTTTTACATGGTATCATCATGATAATTTCATTGAAGTGATCCACAACTAAGATAAGATAGTCGTTATCCCTATTAGTGGTCAACAAACATCCAAATAAATATATTAAAATTAATTCCCATGGTTTTCTCATTAATAAAACTCCAAGAAATTTTCGCAATTTTTAAATTATTGAATTAAATGTTATTCAGAGAAAACAATATTTGAAAAACGTGGTTACCATTTGTGTCATCTATGAAAATAAGAAATATATTTATAATATGGTATTCTTCTCCACCCCAAAGTTTCCTAATATTTTATTTGTTTGAAATTTCTTCTCCAAGAATGTAAATTTAACATGTAACTTGTAAATGAGGAAAGAAATCTAATTGATCATGGCTAGGGATGATATATTTTTCCAAATTTACCAGAAAGTGCATTGATCTCAATCCATATGAAGTGGTTCCTTGTGGAGGCAAATTAGCCATGAGAAACAAGCATGTACTTCATAGGTAATCAAACTTAGATACAAAGGAAAATCACACACTACTTTAACCACCCATGCTAGACCCCATTGACCATGTTTGATATTTTTGAGAATGGTGTTCCTCATGCAATAGTGGTGATATGTGAAATCTTGAAGTAGCACAAACAGAATTCAACTTTAACAAAATGTTATTTTTTTTCTAGGTTGTCCAACCAAGTAGACCTACCACAACAATCGGTCATCCTCACTCAAGCTGCTATCTTCGGTTTAGTGAACTCGGTCACCCAACCATCTCATCATCATGTCATGAGTCCCTTCACCATAGCTCCTCCACCAAAGTGTCCACCAAGACTTGCTCTTGGTCTCGGCCATGAGAAGTCCACCCAAAACATCACAAGTGTGTGCCCTCCTCAACCTGTCCATGAGTCATGCCGGGCACTTAGCCAATTCTCCATATGGCTAAGCATGACTCATTCTACCACAACGATCATCAAGTTCCACCCTTGTCCTAGGTCCTTGCACCTTCCATCACAAGGTCACAAGTAACCCCAACAAGCCCTGCAACGGTTGACAATCCTTGTTTATCATCATGAGGCTCCTCCTCATTCAACCATGTTGGCAAACTGCACGATCCTGGTTCAACTTGATCACCTTCAAGTTCATCCTCTATCGTAGTCATGTCTGCAACATCTTTCTCTATGTTAAGCTCAAGTGCACCAACCAAGTGTCCATTGACCAAGTTCATAGAACTAAACTTCCGAAAGTCCTCTGGATGTTCTCGGTAGTGAGTTCCCAACCTGTCAATGTAGTTAAGCTCTTCTTGTTCAATTACAACAACCTCTTTACTGAGAAGTTTCCTCTTGATTTTGGCTTCCACTTGGTCACTTTCCTTCCTCAATCAGGCTCTTTTATCAAAGAGCTCTTGAAGACCAAGATCACCATGTCAGACTTCCTCTCCCTTGTTGGCATCAAATACAACTTGCTTCATTGTCCAACTAAGTTGGAGAAGTCCTTCGATATTCTTTCTCAAGGCTTTAATTTCTTCACGGATTCGGGGCCTCTCTTCCTTCAACTTCTTCAACTCGTCCAAGGTAAGCAAGAGCTTCTTATTTCCTTCAACCAAACTCGCCATGCCTTGTTGTCCACTGTCATGAGCATCCCAGCTCATCAGCTCCGACCGAGCTCTGATACCAACTGTCACGCCCCTACACCTGCGGTGATCTTCCAACCGCTTGTAGCGAGGTGCGGCACCACCGAACGCTTTCTTTTTAACAATACTAACGTTTATGGGCTACGCCTATTCCGTATACGCGCAATTTCTGTGTATGGAAACTGTGCATATACGGAAGATATGCACACATCTTCCGTATATGCACAGTTTCCATATACAGAAATTGCGCATATATAGAAACTGGGCATATCAATCAACGATTAGTTTCCCTTGATACCCTTTAATACTATTATCAGTGGAGGTTCCCAGCCGCCACCCAGTTTGCACGTTGCAATCTCCATTAAGTCTCTCATTTTGGTTGATTCGGTTTCACAGCCTCCTAAAGAATACCGGACAGAGATGGAAATATATGATCCACAAGTCAATGAAATCAGGCGAAATAGGTGCATTAGGCATGTAGAACGGAGTAACTGTCGATGTGGCGGAAAGGCATGCTGCGTAGGTATCCATGGAGAGGGTCTTTTATCTTTCGTATGATGAGCAGTAGCAACAATGATGAATTCGAGTTGGAAATGCATCATGGTCCAGAATGCAGAGACTAATAGCTATATATGAAATTCGATTATGTATCATTTTTGTGGGGAATATTATACACAATAAAGAATATAGTTTTTATCGAGCCATTTCAATGGTTGATTTATATATATTTCTATTTTAATGTTGAATAGATATATAATTTATAAATATAAATATAAGTATGTAAACTATGTCCTACAACATTTTCACATGGCATAATGCATACCATTAAATGCTCCTATTTTTGTAGGAACTAAACTTTCAGTAGAGCAATGTCCTTCAACACCTATAGATGCGGAGGATATGCATTCTATACCTTGTGTTAGTGAAAATGGTAGTTTGTCATACATTGTGGTTTGTAATAGACTACACATTGTCTGTGTAGTGGAAGCTTTGATTCCATTCATGACTATTATTAGATACTAACATTAAGCCGCAACGAAAAGGGTCTTCAAGTATTTGCAAGATACTTTTAGATATTCCATTTTTAATCATAGTGATGTTTCAAGGAAACCACACTTAGCTTATATACATGGTTATGTGGATTCTTATTGGGTAGGGGATGTAGATCTATAAGCATTTATGCATTTTCATTATTTGGTGCAACAATAAGTTCGATGAACAAGAAACAAGAAATGGTTTCTTTTTCCACTATATGGATAGAGTATATGATAACTACGCATGCATGTAAGGACACCATTTATCTTATGAAATGGTGTTCAAAAGTAGGGTAAATCAGATAACTATGTAGCTCAATGATAACAACAATGTCATTTGTCTGGAAAAGAACTTGACCTTTCATTCAAGGATAAAGCATGTATGTGTATATATAGACACTAGAGAAATGTGACACTTTGCATAATGTTGTAGATGCATTGATGAAACCAGTGAGCACAAGTTCAAGGGGTGTTGTGAGTCTATAGGCCTTATAGTCCTTAGCGTTTATCTCACAATTTCCCTTATATTCTTGTAAGATATAAGTGTCAGAACGTTGGGGTAGGTGTGCTATACACCTTGCAATCCTTAAGTGGAGTAAGCATTGATTACCGATAGGGGATAAATCCTCAATTACAAAGAATAAATATCAAGTAGCGGTAGGGAATAAATGCATGTCAATAGGAGGCAATGAATCTTAAGCAATAACAAATGACCAGTTAATTGCTAGTGGTTTATTGCATGTAGATTGGAAAACCCTACAAGGTTTATGTTATGCTTATTTATTGTGTGTTAGGATTAGTGGAAAACAATGTGTATGAGTTTTAATCTATATTGTGTTTTCAAAAAATTTGTGGAATCCTTATGTTGTTTTTGAACAGTCTTGTTGAGATCATGACTTTGTAATGTATTGTAACAATTTAGTTGTTAAATGATACATTGGGCATGCTTTAGAGTGTGGGTTTTTTAAACCAAAAAGTGTGTTCCCAAGAAAATGTTATGTAATGGTTTGCTATTCATTGATTAGTGTAAGAAATATATTAAGAAATTTTACTTCCTTTCTTAGACGATTAAGGATGAATTAAATTTAGAATATAATTGGCGGCCAACAAAAATTGAGGACATCACTATCCAAATATGAAATATAAAGAGGATGTATATATCACATCCAAATAACTGCTAATAGTTTATGTCATTGTTATAACCATTATAGTTTAGAAACCCCATTGGATATATATATATATATATATATATATATATATATATATATATATATATATATATATATATATATATATATATATATATATATATATTCAAGATTAATTATATTGTATAGTGTCATTATTGATTATTGAGACAAATAGTTCCAAGACAGGTGAAAGGAAGATTGAGAAATATTTTATTCATAGGAAATTCAAATTAAAAGTCATAGCTTAAATATATTTGTTATCATTTTCGTTAAATATAGACAAAATAGAGATGGTTAGAGTGAAAATAAAAGAGATGCCAAGGGGTATAACTATAAAAAATGAAAAAGAGGATACTCTTATTATATATGATTATATTAAAAATTAGTTTAATAATTTTATTAAAAGAAGAAAATTTCAAGTCCCCATTGTTAAAATACCTTTTCTGTTGAGAGGGTACACGTTCAATTCTCTGGCTACTCTTATATAATTATCTTAAATTCCACTTTATATTAAAGAATCTAAAACAATTTTTATGCACCAAAGAATTTGCAAATTGTATTAGAATAAACATTGTAAATTCCATTTTATATTAAAGAATCTAAAACATTTTTTATGCACCAAAGAATTTGCAAATTGTATTAGAATAAACATTTTAAATGCAATAGCACCATGATCCATTCCCTAAAAAAATATGAACTTTGGCATCTCCTCTATTCTAACTCTAACCGTCTTCATTTTCATTTTGCCCACCTTTAAATATCAACTATCATGGACCCCTTGTTAGCTAACATGAACTTTCTTGCATAAATTTTAATTACAATATCTTCGTTGCATAGATGCAAACAAAATGCACATGCACACACATACTTATCATTCATTTTCATTTTTCCCACCTTTAAATATCAAATATCATGCACCCCTGGTTAATTAACATGAACTTTCTTGCATAAACTTTAACTACAATATCTCCGTTGCATAGATGCAAACAAAATGCACATGCACACACATACTTATCATGGCCAATGCATCCTCTTCTCAAAATCTGAATTAACAGTGAATTTCAATGAAATCCTCAAACATTATTAATTTTAATTGGGTAAATCACACGAGACCAATTGACTTCACAAATATTATTAATTTTAATTAGGTAAATCACACGAGACCAATCAACTTCACAAATATTTTTATCACGGTGACCCAGAAATATAAGAATGTGCTCTATGATTTGAAGTCTTAGCTTGTAGCACAATTTGATTTAAATGACTTGGGGGATACAAAATATATTTTAAGAATTGAGATCAAGAGACAGAGAAAATAGAATGCTTTGGTTGAGCCAAAATAAGTATTTAAACTATGTGCGGCAACAATTTCACATGTCACATTGCAGACTATTAAATGTTTTTATTTCTGTAGGATTCAACAATTTCACATGTCACATTGTAGACTATTAAATGTTTTTATTTCTGTAGGATTCAACAATTTCACATGTCACATTGTAGACTATTAAATGTTTTTATTTATGTAGGATGCAACAATTTCACATGTCACATTGCAGACTATTAAATGTTTTTATTTCTATAGGAACTGAACTTTCAGTTCAACATTGTTCTTCAACAACTATAAATATGGAGGATATAGATTCTATATCTTGTGCTAGAGCAATTGGTAGTTTGACATACATTGCGGTTTGTACTAGACTAGACATTGTCCAAGTAGTGCAAGATTTCAGTACAATCATGGCTATTCTTGAACAATCACATTAGGTCACAATGAAGAGGACCTTCAAGTATTTGCAAGTACTTTTAGATATTCCATTTTCTATCATAGTGATGTTTCAAGGAATCCACACTTAACATAAATACATGGTTATGTGGATTCTTATTGGGTAGGGAAAGTAAGTAGAAAAAGAGATTTATAAGCATTTGTGCATTTCCATTTTTTGGCACAACAATAAGTTGGATGAAAAAGCAACAAGTAGTGGTTTCTTTGTTCACTATATGGGTAGAAGTATATGTTAATGAAATTGTGTTCAAATATAAGGCTGACTCAAAGAACTTTTATAGTTCAATATGATAATAACAATGCCATTTTTTTAGCAAAGAACTTGACCTTTCATTCAAAGATAAAGCATGTGTATAAATAGGAAATGTGACACTTTTCATAATGTTGTGGATGCATTGATGAAACTAGTGAGCACATAAAATTTCAAGGTATTGTGAGTGTATGGGCCTTATAGTACTTAGAATTTAGCCCACAGTTTCCCTTATAGTCTTGCGAGGTATAAGTTGCAAAACATTGTGACCATAGTTTCCCTTGTAGAGGTATAAGTTGCAAAACATTGTGACCACAGTTTCCCTTATAGTCTTGCAAGGTATAAGTTGCAAAACATTGTGATAGGTGTGCCATACGCCTTGCACCCTTTAGTGGAGTAGGCATTGATCACTATAGGCGAATAAATCCTCAAATACCAAGAAGAAATATTGAGTAGTGGTAGCGAATAAATGCATGTCAATAGTAGTCAACGAATCCTAAGCAATAGGAAATGACCAATTAATCTAGTGATTTGTTGCATGTGGATTGGAAAACCCTACAAGTTTTTTTGTTATGTTTATTTATTGAGTGCTAGGATTGGTGGAAAACTATGTGCCTAAGTTTAAATTACTATTATGTTTTGAAAATTTCTATGGAATCTTTATGTTTCTTTTGAACACTCTTGTTGAGATCACAACATCTTTGTAATATATTATAACAATTTAGTTGTTAAATGATACATAGAGCATGCTTTAGAGTGTGGGGTTTTTAACCAAAAGGTGTTTTTCCAAGAAATTTATATGTAATGGTTTGTTATTTCTTTGATTTATTTTTGCTTATAGTAAACTTGTTTACTATTATGTTTGCAAAATTTCTATGGAATCTTTATGTTGCTTTTGAACACTCTTTGTTGAGATCACAACATCTTTGTAATATATTGTTATTTCTTTGATTTATTTTTTCTTATAGTAAATTTGTTTAAAGTTTTTATAAATATTTTCTCATTGGTTAGTGTAGAGAATATATTAAGAAGTTCTACTTCTCCTTTCATAAATGATTATCATAACTTCTACTTACTTCTTTTCATAAATGATTAATGACTAAATTAAATTTAAAATATGGTTGGTGGTAACAAAATTTGAAGACATCAATATACAAATACAAAGTATCGAAATACCTATTAGTGGCATTGCTTAATGACCAATGAGACAACAAATAGTTGCATGATACATGAAAAGAAAATTGTAAAATATTTTTATTACATAGAAAATTCAAATTAAAATTTCAATAAAATAATAAAAATCCATGAAATTTCAAAGAATTTAAAGTGCTGAAGTGATAAAATGAATAAGTATAACCATTTTAAAACTAAATTAAAAATTTCAATAAAATAATATATAATTTCAATAAAATAACAAAAATCCATGAAAACTTAAAGAATTTTAAGTGTTGAAGTGATAAAATTAATAAGTATAACAATTTTAAAACTAAATTAAAAACTTCAATAACATAACATAATTATAGATATGAACTTTGACATTCTCCATCTTCATTTTCATTATGCCCGCCTCTAACAAAATGATACCAAATATCGTGCATGCCTCAATTTTATTGCACAAGTTTTAACACAATGGTATCTCCGCCGCAGCAGATGCAAACAAAATGCCAACGCATTGCCGGCTCGGGCTCTGAATTAACAGTTAACTTCACTCAACTCAAACGTTATTAGTTTTAATTGGGTAAATCACACACATCTTTCCCATTTCTCGCACGGTGACTCCCAGAAATGTAAAACGCGAAATCTAAAAAGCCCTCATTATGTTGGAGATATTTAGTACATCAAAATTAACACGGCTATGGATGGATTATCCCTAATCTTTGATCATTAAGCAACCCTGTAAATAAAAGGCTATGGATTATCCCTAATCTATTATCATTAGGCAACACTGTAAATAAAAGATATAGCAGGTTTGCACACATCCATATTATAATAGTCTCCACGATGATCCCGCTCAAAGAGATTCATTAATAACCCTAAGACAGCAAACCCTAACTCTGGATGATGTCGCCATCATATAAATATTTGAAATCCAATCATGCCTGCAAGAATCTTATTAACTCATTCAAAGAATATACAAGAACTGTTAAAAGATCCGTTATTTCCTAAATGGCTAAACAATGAAGCAAGAAAAATTACAAAATGCTCTTTCGTCCAGAAGAGAATAGCATCCACAGAACCCACACCTATAATGTCATATACATAAAGAATAACCTGAAACAAACCCCTAACCTACAACGGCGTATACATAAAGAATATGTTACATATCCGAAAATATATATATATATAAGAACTAAATAGTAGCTGCCTGCAATAGATCTCAGTAAAATCGAGAGGCCAGGAAGGGGATGAAGGCGGCGACGAGAGTGGCAAATAGAGAAGGGAGGAAGGGCAATGAAGCAGCGCCTGCCTCCATTGTGGACTCGGTGCTGCTGCCTTCACCTCTGCGGCTTCTGCTGCGCTTACCATTATCATCAGAACGACCAATTCCAGAGTTCTTCTATCATCGATAATGGGCATGGTTCGCATAGAGGTTTGGGTTTGTGAAGGAAATGAGGGTGGGGTTGATTTTCCAGAATGAATTCAAATTTGAATTTGAAATTGCATTGATAGTACGCCATGCTTTTGGAGGTTATGGCATGGAGCATACAAGATTGTATACGCTCAAGTTTTTAAATTATGCGCGGGCTAATGAAATTCAAATTTGAATTCATTCTGGAAAATCAACCCCGCCCTCATTTCCTTCACAAACCCAAACCTCTATGCGAACCATGCCCATTACCTTCACAAACCCAAACCTCTATGCGAACTATGCCCATTATCGACGATACACCACATGCCATGATACATATGCTGCTCGTTTCGATGGGCATGAATACAAACAACGATGGTATCATGCATATCTCCATCACTATGCAATCAGAATCTGTTAGCCGGAGAATGGAGGCGATGTCAGAACCCGTCTCCCAACACTGTCCTTAGACTCTGTTAAGAGAGCATTTACTATGCTATAGTCCATGAAATAGCACTTGCCTTGTTCAGCCACCATAAAAGATTGTATTCGTGATTCCATGTCCACTTCAAACCAGCTGGGACGTACTTGCTACCAATGAATGAATGGCCCCACATAATCAATTCTTGAATTTATGTGGCCTTGTTCAACCACCATAAAAGATTCTATTCGTGATTCCATGTCCACTTCAAACCAGCTGGGGCATTGGTTTCATAGAAATAATAACTTCTGGCCTGTTAACATATCTTACCCTGTGATATTTTGGATATGCAATAACATTGGCCAATGGCCGAGTGATTGTTGTTTTATTTGCATTGGTACTCAACAATTATTTAAACCCTATGATATTTTGCATGTGGAATAACATTGGCCAATGGCTGAGTGATTGTTGTTTTATTTGCATTGGTACTCAATAATTATCTAAACCTTATGATATTTTGGATGTGGGATAACATTGGCCAATGGCCGAGTGATTGTTGTTTTATTTGCATTGATACTCAAGAATTATTTAAGTCGAGGTGAATTTATTTTTTTAATTTCTTTCTTTATAGGAGGCAGCTTCATTAGTGTTTGATTAGTGTTCAACTATATCACAGAGAGTACTAAATTCTCTTAGTTTTAATGTTTATTGTTCTTAGTGGTTGATAAACAATCTTGCGCCATTAGGGTTGGTTCATTGTTCAACAATATTAAATCAAATGCCTAGACTACTAATCTTTTAGGGTTTACTTATATTGGTGATTGTTGGGGATTTTGTGTAGTCAATTTACATCTTTCTTTTGTTTCTTAGGGTGAATATTCGCATGACAATTGGACCAATTTACATCTTTCTTTTGTTTCTTAAGGTTAACTATAACATTACACTTGGACCATAATATTGACAAATAATGCAGAGGCAGAAATAGACATATAGTGGACTCAAAAATTAGAATGGAGCAAACAACTCTTCTCAATATTAAAAATTAGTTAAGTAGAATTACATTGGAGACGTCAACAATAAATTATTGTAGTGAGATTGAACTACAGCTCAACTAAACTCTAGAGAATCAAAACCGACTATGACACCTAGCCGACAATGTAATTAAATATCATGACAACTAGCAGGCAGTGGGATTAATATCTCAACACCCTTCCTAATCTCAATTGTTACAAGTAGTGGCACTTATAATGCCTATCCTCTCTTTGAAATTTAAATAAATTTTTTCCTAAAGGCTTTGTGAAGATATATGCAAGTTGATCTCTAGGACAAAAAAAAATAAGTAATATGTCTCCATCATTGAAAAACTCACCGATGAAATGAAAACGTGTGTTGATGTGCTTGATTTTTTTGTTAAAGATATGTTATTTAGATAAAGAAATTGCAGAATTGTTATCATAGTAAATCAGAGTTCGCTCCTTCTGAACATTTGAAAGATCTGCCAACAATCTTCTGAGCCACACTACTTGACAAGTTGCTAAAGTGGCAGCTACATACTACGTCTCTGCTAAATATATTGAAATTATTGGTTGTTTTTTGGATGCTTATGAAATTAGATTGGTTCCAAGATGAAAAACATGCACTAAGGTGATTTTGTGATCATCTAAACTGTCTGCATAATCACTGTTTGTATAACTTGAAAGTGAGTTATCTTCAGAATGTGCATAGAGCAAACCATAGTCTAGGGTCTCTACAATATATCTTAAGATCCTTTTGCAGCCTTCCAATGACAAATCTTGGGTGACAGCATAAACTTGGAGACAAAACTAGCTACAAACATGATATCATGTCTAGTTGCAGTGAGATATAACAAACTACCAACTAGACTTTTATACAATGTGGAAACAACCAGTGGTGTTGCATATTATATGCTTACCTTATTGCCTTGAGGAATCAGCGTATCAGTTAGTTTGCAATTGGTCATCCTGAACTGTTGGAGAATGTCAGTGGCATATTTTTGTTGAGAAAAAAATTTTACATTAGCACATTGCTGAATTTCAATGCCTAAGAAGTATTTCATGACCCCTAGATCAGTCATATCAAACTATTTATGCATTTCCACTTTGAAGTCCTCTAACATGATATTTCCTGTATAAAGAAGATCATCAACGTAAAGGCATATAATGAGAATTTTAACTTCTTGAGTTTTAGTATACAACATTGGATCATGGTTGATTCTATAAAAACCACTTTTGATAAGATAGGTGTTAATGCAATTGTACCAAGCTCTTGGAGCTTGTTTCAAGTCATACAAGGCATTCTTCAATCTATACACCTTATGCTCCTATCTTGGAACTTCAAAACTAGGAGGTTGCTTCACATAAACTTCTTCATACAATATACCATTTAAGAAAGAAGATTTTACATCAAGTTGATATACTTTCCATTTGTGTTGAACCCATGTGGACAAAATAGTTCTGATAGTGTCTAACTTTACTACTGGAGCAAAGGTTTTTCCATAGTCAACACCAAACTTTCCTAAGAATCCTTTGGAAACCAACCTTGCCTTATGTTTCGCAATTTCTCCTTTTTCATTCAGCTTGGTCTTATATACCCATTTTACACCAATTTTTTGTTTTATCTCTTTGGAGATCAACTAATTCCCAAGTCTATTTATTCTCTATGGCAGAAATTTCTTGGTTCATTACATCAACCTAATATTTTTCTTTAATTTTTTCTTTAAAAAGGTTGGTTGAGATGAAAGAAAGGCAAACATATTCTACCGATCAAACCCATGCTCTTGCTCATATATTTCTTTGATGCTTCTTGTTTTTTTATTTTCTTCTGATGATGTTGAATCACTAGTCGATTCACTGCTTGAAGATGTACCATTTCCAAAGTGGTATGGATCTTCTTGTACCTAAAATCTTGGTAGCTATTCTAGATAAATAGGTTGATTAAAATATTCATCAATATGACCAAACCAAGCTTTATTTCCATAAAATTTAACATTTATTCTTAAAACAAACTTCTTGGTAACTGGATTCTAAAGTCTATAGGCCTTTGATTTTTCACTATAGCTTATGAAAATACATCTTTCACTCCTATCACCAAGCTTCTTTCTTGGCTTCTCAAGAAGATGTCCAAATGCTACTAATCCAAAAATTCTAAAGTGAGATACATTTACTTTCATACCATTCCATTCTTGTTGAGGTACTTCATCTTGGAGACTGGTTGATAGAGATCTATTGATAACATATATTGTTGTCAAAACTACTTTAGCCCAATATTAATTAGACAACTTCTTCTCATGCAGCATACAACTTTCCATATTCATGATTGTTTGGTTTTTCCTTTCTACTACTCCATTCTGTTGTGGAGAATATCTTTTTATCTTCTGCATGATGATTCCTTGTTGTTGACAAAAGGATTTGAATTCATTGGATTTTTATTCTCGTCCTTGGTCAAATCTAAGTACTTTCAAAGGCTTTACACTCTACTTTTCTACTTCTTCTTTGAATTATTTGAATCTTGAAAATGTATTTGATTTATTTTTGAGAAAATAAACCCATATATTCCTTCTATAATCATCAAATAATGTTAGAAAATAAAGATTACCACCATTGGAATGTGTATGCATCAGGCCACATATATCTGTATGGACTAGCTCTAAAGGCTCTTTTGTTCTAGAGGAAGATGTGTGAAATATATCTCTTTTATGCTTGGATAGAATATAGATTTCATAGTTACAATATTTTTCATTCATAAATGGGAGATCAATGGCCATTAAATGTTTCTGAAGCAGACTTAGACTCTTGAATGAAATATTGCCAACCCCCATAGCTATAATTCCATAGCTGAGACTCATCTATTCTTAACATATTGTGAGAAAAAGACTGTGAAATATTTGGACTTCTAAGAGTCAATGGAAACATTATATGCTTGATTTTTTCAACCTTTGCTATTAATATTACATCATAACCATGTTCCATCAATTGAACTACACTAATGAGGTTATCCTTCAGATGTGGAATATAATAAACGCTAGGTATGTATTTATGTTTATTATGCTTAGTAAGAATAGGGATAATACCTTTCCCTTCAGCTTTGATATGAGAACGATCTCCAAGAGTAATTTTAGATGTTACGGAAGCATCAATGTGAGAAAGTATATTTTTGTTACCTATCATATGATTGTTGCAACCGTTGTCCAACAACCAAAGGTCCTTGTTCTAGCTGTATTTAGAAAGATGGCAGGAAGAAACATTGTTTCAGAGGATTCTCCTTCATTGTTGGAGAGATGGACACTACCTCTTTATTGATCTCACTATTTCTTTTTGTATTCATGTTCATAATGCCCAAATTTCTTATAGTAATAACATTGCAAATTCAATTTGCTCCATGTTCTTCTTCTCCATGTTTGGTTTTGTGAAGGTCTCGACTACTATACAGAGTGATGATGTTTTGATTTGCCTTTGCCTCGCTTGTTGTTTCCCCTTTATCCTTTTTCTTTACCTCTACTAAGAGAGATTTGTTCTTCCAAAGCTTGTTTGATGGAATCTTTTGCAAAGCTAAGTCTTCTTTCATGTGCCATAAGTGATCCAATCCACTTTTCTACTGAGAAATTTGTAAAATATTTAGATTCCAAAATGGTTGTTACAACCATGTCGTATTTATTGGGTAGGCTTCAAAGATATTTTTCAACTATCTTCTGGTGTGTAACTTTTTCACCAATAAGTTTGAGCTGATTAACTATGCCCATGACTGTAGTCATGAACTGGTCCACATTCTCTGTGTTAGTCATCTTCAACATTTCGAATTGAACTCTCAATGTCTATAATTTAACAGTCTTCACTGTATCATTACCTTGATACGCAACTTTCAAAATATCACAAGCTTCTTTTGTTATTGATGCATCAATTAGCTTGTCGGAGATAGAGTCATCGACTGAGTTTTGTATCCAACATTTGGCTATGTGTTCCTTCTTTCTCAATTCAACTATTTCATTCCTCTGATTATTAGTCAGAGTCAGTTGTACATAGGTTGTCTGAAGTGTATCCCAAAATGCTTGGGCTTGCACAAATGTCTTCATCCGTAAAGACCATAATTCATAGGTTTTTTTTAGAAAAGTAGATGTTTGTGACAAAGAACGGGTAGAAACATCTCCTCAAACAAATGCAGCAATCTACTTTTAAGACTTTAAAAAAATATATCTTTAAAAAAATGCAGCACACTGTTTTCTCTTAACCCTTTACGAATTCAAGTCAAAAAGAAAAAAAAAAAACTTTACTAAAACCTTTTTTGTTTAATAACAAATCCATATTTTTAATACTTAAAATCCCTATTTTTAATGACAGATGCATAAACCTCATTGACTTACGAAAACCTTTTAAAGTTAAAGACTCGTGAACTTTGACTTAAAAAAAATCGTTTGTTTTTGTACTTTACTGTATATCACTATAACGCACTGTGCGTTGTTAGGTAACCACGTGAGGTGAAAAACGGAGTAAGTGACAGTAATTAACATGAGTTCTTGAAGTGGAGCTTGGTGCTGGTAATTCTTGTTGGACTAACGCGACTCCGGTGCATTGTATTTGTGTTAATAACACTGGGTTCTAACAGGCTTTAAGGTTTTTAGGATGTGTTACTTTGGCTCCCTTCAGGGATATTTTTAAATGTATAAAACACAACACACAACAAATGATCGTTTTGTTTTCACTAGGTTCTTTGTTTTCAGTTGCTGGGTCACAACTGGGTTCTTGTTCTCTTTTGCAAACGTTCAATCTTTGTTCTTAAATAGGATTCAAATGCTAATCTCTTTGGAGTCTTATGCAACCTCATGATCTGATACCATGAAAACGAGTACAAAGGCAGAAATAGACAGAGAATGAACTCAAAAAATATAATGGAAAGAACAACTTTTACAAAAATTGAAGAGAACAAAATGATAGAGAAGAGGACTTTCTCTTCTCAGTATTACAAATCACTTAAATAAGATTACATTAGAAACATCAATACTAAATGACTGGAGTTAAACTCGACATAAAATGGAGTAAGTGAAACTGAACTAGGACACTTGGAGTGACGGTTTTGACACCTAACAAGTGGTTGGAATTAGATTCTCCAAGTCTCCTCCTTAATTACAACCACATAGAAATTCAATTAAGAGGTTTGTCTCAGCTAGGCTTACAATTTAAAAAAAATTGACTTCGACTACATTTTGTTTTCTTTTTTTCTTCTTCCAAATTCTGTAACCTCTAAATTGTTTCAACTTTTTCTCTTTGTTCCATCCTTCAAACCTTAGTTTCTTCATTTTATGGTGCATGTCTTCCATTCTTCCAGGTTGTTTAAGCATATCCTGGGATTTTTCAAAAAATGACTTGTATGTGGGGTGCTACCACATATTATCTTCTGTATTGCAATTTTCATCATCAATCTGCTGCAACATAAGACCATGATATAATTTCACCTCTTTAGGAATCCAATACGTGAAAATTTCATTAATTTCTTCATCATGCATGTTGTCTTCAACATTCATTTCTACAACTTCTATGTAGAGTTCATCAAGGCATGGTGTTGCAAGCCATGTTTCAAGGAAATTTGACTCTTCCTAATAATCATTCTATGTACTTGCACACTGAAAATCAATGTTAGAATTAAAAATATCTACAAAACCACATTGGTTCTATTTCTTTTTCTCTGTAATGAGAGCTTCCCTCTGTTGCACTTTCAGTTCTGATTCTGCCTTTGTCTTTGTTTTCTCTTTGTGGGCTTCCTTCTTTACCTCTTCCTCTGTTTCTGTCTCTCTCTCTTCAACTTCTTTACTAACCCGTGCTACTGCAAACAGGTTGTCTTCCATTGACTCAAGTGGGCTTTTCTCACTGAATTATATCTTGTCTATATGATTTTTTTGTCGCATCACCTACAACCATTCATCATTAGCCAATAATTCTTCATCAAAATTTACATCAACAATATTGATTACTAGATTCTTCATAGCATTAACTACTCCAATGGTAGGTTCATTGTCATCAGCAAGCTCTGTTGTTGGTTTCACCAAACTTTCACCAGCAAGCTCTATTGTTGGATTCAACGAATTGTCATGAGTAAGCTCTGTTGTTGGATTCATCATATTTTCATCAGCAAGCTCTGTTGCTAGAATCACCGAATTTTCATCCACTTGTGGTTGTGCACAGTGGGATTCAACCAAATTTTCATCTTGTTGCAGATTTGTTGCTTTACATCCACCTTCATCTTCAACTTCAATGCTCCCCCTTACACCAAAATATCTCTTAAGAGTATCCCAAGCCTCCTCGGTTGTCTTCGCATATGAAACCAGGGGAAGCCTTTTGGCTTTTCCCATGTGTTAAGAGCTGAAAGAATGTGGCTCAATAAATAAATTAACTTACAGACTTAGTGGTTGCTTGCAATAAAAAAATCTTTGCGACTGTGGCTTCTCTATTCATCTTTAAAAAAAAAACAAGTCTATAAAATCTAAAAAAAACAATGTTTCTTTCACAAAACTATCACAAACCCCTTCAATTTGAACATTATCCCATTTGTCTTTAACAAACAAATTTGATTTTTGATTGTTTTGAAAGAAATCTGTCTTTTAAGCAAGATCCTTTTGGAAAGCAATACGAGAACATACCATGACAAAAATTCAATGTAAGCCCTTTTTGAAATAACATAAGAATAATGCTTTCAAAGTCCTCATAAAAATAATGCTCACGAAGCCTTTAAGAATTCACATATGTCCTTTTTAATGCAACACATTAGTCTTTTCTAAGAAACAAATTACTCTTTATAAAAACAATGCCATTGTTCATCATACCATACTTCGTTTAAGAGATTAAAAAATGACGAATATGATTTACGTAGTGTACCTTGACTTTTCCAGCAAATCGTTGTACCAATCCGCTTCGTCCATTGGCCTTTGTTCCGTCGTGCCTCGTGAACGCCAATTTTTTTTTTTAATATTACGGGTAATGCTCTGTGGGATAAGCAGAAGCCACGTTGGAATTAAAAGTAACGCTAACACAATTCTGGTACTTTGTGTGGGCATTAATACGTTGTCTTCAATGCTGTAGGGCATAGTTACCAAATTCGAATTCGATTCGGATTCGAATTCGATTCGGATTCGAATTCGATACTATAAAAATGTGAATGAAAAAGTTTCAATTCGAAAAAATTCGATAATACAGTTTTTAAACATTTTTTAAATCTAATTTATTTTGAATTTTATATAACTTATTACTGTATATAATAAAAAATCTTCAGAACCAAATCCACTCAAAAAGAATTTACACTCACTTCTTCCCTCCAAACTATATACTCTTTTCAAAAACCTATATTCTTTCTTTGATTTCAAAATTTTATTAATATAAAATCCTTGTTTATTTAGAAAATTAATAATTTATTTCATAAAAAAATCAACCTTTTGTCTTTGAAAAAAGAAATTTTCTCATTTAAATACTTCCATTTCCTTCTCTATGAGTGAGAAAAATCTAACTAGAAAATATCGCTTACATTTCCCTCCAAACCATATACTCTTTTCAAAAACCTATTATCTTTCTTTGATTTCAAAGATTCATTAATGTAAAATCCTTCTTTATTTAGAAAATTAATATTGAATTTATTTTATAAGACAATCAACCTCATATTTTTGAAAAAATAAATTTTCTAATTTAAATACTTCCATTTCCTTCTCTGTGAGTGGGAAAAATCTAACCAAAAAATATGATTCAATAACATCAATGCTCATAACTCTATAGCTTACCTTTGAGATTGAGAAATTTGATCATAACTGTTATTATTCATTTAACCTATAAAATCTAAATAACCCATAAGTCTCCTAATTTTTATGTTTTTAGCTCCGTGCAGGCTATAAAGCAGCGATTTTTTATGTTTTTAGCTGGGTGCATGCTATACCGCAACAATTTCTATTTTCCTATGCGTGCATGTCATACAACAGCAATCTATTTGTGTTTAGCGAATGAACAATCCACTAGGTGAATCTTTTGTCTTTCTCTGCTGCTTGACATATTGCAACAATTTTTGTTTTTCTCTGTTGCATGCCATACTGCAACAATTTTTGTTTTACTCTGCAGCATGCGATACTCCAACAATTTTTATTTTTCTCTGCAGCATGCCATACCCCAGCAATCTATTTGTTCTTTAGTTAATAAACCATCTGCGGCCATTAACTATGCCAGGTAATGAACCATACATGCGCCCAAATCGTTAAGCACCTACACTACGAACCGGATCGAATTTTATCGAACTATTCGGTATTCGAATCGTACGGACGAATTTTCATATTTTTAACTGTGATTCGTCCGTATTTGGTAACTATGGTGTAGGGTGTGTTAATCCAGCTTCCCCTCACAAAAATTTTGAAAAAAAATTCTGATTTTGAGTTGAACTTTTTTCAATCGCTTTCCTGGGCTTAGCTGTAGCTGATTTCTTCATTCTCTTGCTACTTTTTCGCAGGCTGCTTCAAACTAGTTAAACTCGACTTAAATTGGAGTAAGTGAAACTGAACTAGGACACTTAGAGGGACGATTTTGACACTTAACAGGTGGTTGGAATTAGATTCTCCAACAAACTCTTCTCCATATTAAAAATCAGTGAAATATAATTACAGTGGAGACATCAACAATAAATGACTGCATTGAGATTGAACTTAAACTCAACTAAACTCAAGGGAATAAAAAATGACTATAACACCTAACAGAAAATGGAATTAAATATCATGATGCCTAACTGACAGTAAAATTAATATCTCAACCTAAAAGGGTTTGTTGATATTGTTGACTATTGGGCAACCATATGCACTCAGTTTATGTCCATCCTTTGTTTCTTAGGGTTATTCCTTGAATCGTAGTTGGACTATAATTCAGCTTTGTATTAATCATTTTCTCTTTACTAATATTGGCCATGATCACAGTTTGATAGCATTTTCTGAGGTCAAAGAATCGTCACCGATAATGGGGATACTCTTCTTCCTCATGGTCAGAAATGCAGGTGGGCAATCATTATGATTTTGCATTTGTTTTTATCAATCACTATAGAACATTGGAAATTATCTTATGATCTATTTACACCCTACTATCGACAATTTGGCATATGCCTCCCATTATTCAACCCATTCAACACACTATTTAACCTTTATTGTTGTGTATTTTGTTCAACATTTCTTCTGGAATGCATAAACTCTCATATGAATATATGAAAGAGATTGATCATTGAACACGGAGGGTTACAAAACTTTTTAACTTACCAGGTTTTGGCATTGGAATGTTTAATTCATTTTGTTGGTAAATTCAATAAAGCTATGTAACTTTTCTCGAACATACAACTTTAAAATAGCAGTTGTGTAATTTTACCTCTGTTAAATCCAAAACTAAGGGTTATTGTTCAATAACATTTATTTTATCATTGTTAATTTTTTTAATTGGCTACATATTTTTCTCAGATTTTAGTACAATTTTATTTTTTTCCATTAAGTGAATTAAAGCTATCGTATCCATAAGAGTGCGGCTGTCAAAAACCTAGAAGCGATTAAAATTGTCAGTGTCTTCGCAGTACTCCTATTCCTATTCCATCAAGGTGTGCCCAATGACCTTCAAACTCAATTTAAAGCAATCTTCAAACTCTAATTCTAAAACATATATGGACATAAAATAACATATATGAGGGCAAAATTTTAATTTAATTACTGATTTTTTTGGATATTATTATTATTATTATTATGTTTTCGCTTGAGTAATAAATTTGATGTTTATATTTAATAATGATTAATAAAAATTATTTTTATTATTATATATGAGTTGGTAAACAATAATCTTAATAATAATAATGTATTGTATTTTGTATCAGTTTACATTTAATAACATTAATATTAATGCATGTCATTAATATAATAACAACAATAATATTCACACTAATATTAAAAACATTATTATTAATAATATCATTAACACAAATTAATATTTTTGAGAGCAATAAAATTATTAATGTTAATAATATTATGTTTGATGTTATTAATAAGATATAAGTAATTACATTAACAATAATACTGAACATATTAAAACAATAGTTAACTAATGACTAATCGTAGTAAAATCATGGTTAACCATAGTCATATAATCATTAACCATTGTAAGTCATAGTCAAAATGTAGTCAATGATGTTTAAAGATGGTGAACATTGATAACTATAGTTAATCTTTGTTAATCATAGTCATATAATTCTTAAACATAATCAATCATAGTCAAAACATAGTCAATGATGTTTAACAATAGTCACACATGGTCAACTATAATATAACCATGGTGAACCATATTCAGTTATAGCCAACCATGGTTGACCAAAGTCCAACATTGTGAACCTTAGTCAACTAAGGTCATCCTTGGTCGGTCACAATCAAGATTTAAAAATGTTTAATAATATTAATATTAATATCAATGAAGTTGACTAATAATAATAATAATATTAATATTAATATTACAATGTTGGAATGGTACATAAATCTATCCAACATGACAATGTGAAAAACATTGTCATAATGTTACATTACATTACAATTTATTCAATGTTGCAATGCGACATTATGAATTTAATCAACCGCATTTACTAATGTGGTTGACTATGCTTAACTATGTTTGACAGTCAACACTCTTCAACTTTAGTGAAACATAATTGCCTATTATTTTATTTATTAATATTTGCAGTCAAACATAGTCAAATAAAGTCAAGTTTTATAGTCAATGTTTAAATAGTTGACCACGATCAAACTTGGTCAACCCTATGTTTACAATATTTAATAATACTCAACCGTGTTCACTCATAGTAATCTCAGTCAACATAAATCAAGCATATTCCATTATAGTCAACCATGGTTGACCAAAGTCAAACATTATTAACCTTTGTCAACTAAGGTCATCCTTGGTTAGTCACAATCAAGATTTAAAAATGTTTAATAATATCAATATTAGTATTAATAAAGTTGACTAATAATAATATTATTATTAATACTAATATTGTGACATTGGAATGGTACAAAAAATCTACCCAGTGTCACAATGTTACATTGTGTTCAATTTATCTAACGTCGCACTATAACATTACAAAATTAGTCAACCACATTTACTAATGTGGTTGACTATGCTTGACTAAGTTTGATAATCAACACTCTCCAACTTTGGCCAAACATAATCACTTACTATTGTTATTGATTAATATTAATAGTGAAGCATAGTGAACCACATTAGTTAAAGAAAGTCAATCTTTATAGTCAATGTCTAAGCAATTACCAATGATCAAACTTGGTCAAGCCTACGTTACCATATTTAAAAATACTAAACTGTGTTCACTCATAAACATCCTCAATTAACCTAACTCAACCACATTGAATTATAGTCAACCATGGTTGACAAAATAAAAAATTATCAACCTTAGTCAACTAAGGTCATCATTTGTTGGTCACAATCAGGACTTTAAAATGTTTAATAATATCCATATTAATATTAATAAAGTTAACTAATAATAATATCAATATTAATATTTTGGAACAATATAGAAATCTATCCAATGTCGCAATGTGACAAACATTGTCACAATGTTACATTAAATTGTAATTTATCCAATGTCACACTGCGACATTTCAAAATTAGTTTGCCACATTTACTAATGTGGTTGACTATACTTGAATATGTTTGCAAGTTAACACTCTTCAATCTTGGTCAAACATAATCACCCATTATTATTATTGATTAATATTAATAGTGAAGCATAGTTAACCACATTAGTAAAAAATAGTCAAAGAAAGTCAACCTTCATAGTCAATACTTAAATATTTGATCATGACCGAACTTAGGTAACCCTATGTTTACCATATTTAACAATACTTAACCTTATTCACTCATAGTTTTCCTTATTCAACATAACTCAACCATATTCAGTTATAGTCAACCATGGCTGACCAAAGTCAAATGTTGTCAACCTTTGTCAATTAACATCATCCTTGGTCAATTAGAATCAAGGATTATAAATGATGCCAGCCTAAGCTGACAATACCCACAAGTATGCATATAAAATGCATAATCTCATTTATCCGAGGAATTTCAATTACCCTGCCTAGTCAAACCTTCAAAAATTAAGGTTTAAGGCCCCTTAATAAAATATCGTGTCGAAATGTTTCAAAGTATTCAATAGTCCAAACCTTAATTAACCTCTTCAGCAGAATCTTATTCAACCCTCATAAACTTTGGTTAATTCTTAAACCCACGCATATTAGCCATACCCTCTTACTCTGGTCTCAGATTTATTGAACACTAATCATACCATGCTTAATTGCCTTTAATCCTCTTTATTTCTATTATAACCTCATATAATAGAAATATAGATAAACCGCATTTAACCTTACCTTTCCACTTTTTCCACGGTCTTTGCAAATTTCCCGATGCTTTATCTTTATCGCATCCATCCTCCATCATCGATTTAACTTCCTCAGATCAACGGCTGCTATGTGATCTCCATTCATCCTCCAAAACTAAAACAAACTTAAACTCACGTCCATAAACTTCTCAGGTCCACTCAGGCCCAAGTCCTATCGGCTTCAATCTCTATCGTTAATCTGATACCCAATTCGATAGTTAATGATACACCCGATCAACCAACCTAATCAGTGATCCTCCACCGTTTGATCAAGGCACACTTGATCCAATGGTCAGTAGCGATATCACACAGGAATATTGCATGACATTTACCTACCCTTACAGAGACGATAAGGATTATAAATCCTTAATTTATAGATGTTCATGTCCGTTATGAGATTAACGTCTGATCACTTTATAACCCAATATCCGTTCAATATACGAGGTCATCAAATCTACGACTTGCGGGTCTTAAAGTAGCACACGGATTACCAAACAACTTAGCCCCCATAGCTGATTATGACGTAAGTGTTTGAAAATGAGAATGACGGCTAGGATCGAGTGCGGGACTTCAGCCACGATCAAGACATCAAAACACTCCTATCCCCCATAGTTGTTGTCACTGTCGATCTGACGATCCAAATCTATTCCTCCGCCATTTTCTTTTGTAATTAATATCCATCGATCTCAAGGATCTGATGGTTCTCGTTCATCATCACTTCATTTCTTTTACCTTTACATGGTTTCTCAAAGTTCTCTGTGGTTTCAGGTTTACTTCATGGTTTTAGTATTTAGTTGTCCTATAACACAACTCCCTCTTGATTTAACTCTACATGCTCTTAACACAACCACTCTTGAATCTCAGCTGTGATCCTTCAAATAGATTTAAGTGATCCATTATGATCCTTCATATCATTTTTCTTCTCTGTGTTATGCTCTAACTCCACTTGCAACCTCGAAGAGTTATGCTCTAACTCCACTTGCAATATATGTCAAGTTCACACATATATTATAACTCAATTATTCCATACACACACATAAACTCAGAATTGAGTTGTTTGTATTAATAAATAGGTATTTACACAAGAAATCTCTCCTTAGCTTGATCTTCAGTATCAGTGGCCTCTGTTTTCCTACCTACCCGTAGTCTTACAATAAAACCTCTAGCTCACAACCTCTAACTAGCTAACTTGACTAACTATCTAACTTGACTAACATTTTCTCTACCTTTTTGGCTTACATTTATACAAAAGGATTCTATAACCAATTCTTGGTTTAGATCCATAAACTTCTCAACAAAATTCTAAAATCTCATCTCTATCCCTAAGGATCCTCTTTAATCCACAAATCACGAACTAACTCCTAATCTAAGTTTTACAATTAATTCTCAAATATTTCAACTATCCTAAATCTCTCGTGTTCTCCTACATTCGAGAACATTTACAAATATGTCTCACAATACTTAGTTAAATCCCTATTCTAGCTTCTATCACTCAAAACCTTAATAATTACATTAATTCAACACTTAGGAAACCAACTTCCTTAAAAAAAAAGGCCCCCCTATGTCTACTAAAATACAATGATTCTTTTGAGTTGAATGCTCCTGCATCAGAATCCCAAAGTAGAAAACATTCACGACCTCCTCATCATGTGTCTTCATATGTTGATAGAAAACCTCCAGGGTCCCAAACTTTAGTTTCTAGTTGTTTGAATGCTCTCCACCTTTGTTGTTGTTATATGTCTGTTGTTTTTTGTTTCATCTTCATCTCCTTGTCAATGAGGTTCAATTTTTGATTGATCATCCTTCCTACTACTGTCAATCTCCTCCATATGGATTGTTTTGTCATCAACTGCCATAATTCTTCAATCTCCATTTCCAACACATCCTTGGATTGGTCCATACTCTGCCACTTGCTTCTACCATTTTCTCTTTGTTTCAAGTTGTTGTTGTTGTCCACTAACTCTTCAAACTATTATTCTTCTCGTTGAAGTTGTAGAATTCTTAATATTACTCTTTTTCCTCTTATTCTTACTGCCTCCCTTTTATCCTTTCCCTCTTTCATGATTATCTCTCTCTGCATTGGATCCTAACTTTTCAGCATTCTCTCTAGCAATTGAACATCTCCATTCAATGGATTAAATTCTTCCACAGAATCTTCCTCTTTCATTTTTACTTAGCTGATCATCTGTGCCAAATTTCCTCTAGCATCTGCAACTAACCATGCACTCAGAAAACAATTATTAAAATAAAAAACTTAAGGCCTCAGTGCCTCTTCTTCCTTTGGAAACACTTCAATATGATGCTCTGATTTCTCCTCTTCCATCAGCACATCAATATGCTGATTCAACCTATTTAAAGAATTCTCTAGAGAATTCTCTAATCTACACTCAAGACTATCAGTTAGTCTCCCCCCAATATCATCTACTCTAATGATTTCTTTCTTCTCTTGTCCACTATAGTCAACTCCTTCCTCTGCAATCACACTATCATGCTCTAAATTTCCCAAGAAATACTCTAGCAACTCAATTTCTCTGTGACGCTTCATAAGTACTTCATCACAACTTATGATTCCTACATTTATACACAAATTATCAGTTTGAAAATCACAAGGTTCAATAGTCTCAACTGTTGCTTCACATATCAGTTCTTCATATTGAATTTCATCTCCTTTCACAAGAAATTTTTCCTGAGTTGTCACATCTTCAAACATCAATGTATTACTAAATTATTTCTCCTACAATAATTCACTACTTTTCTCATTCAAGAGACATTCTCCATCATTCTTTACTTCATAGTTTTTATCTTATGAAGGATGCTCTTCCATACTTTTGACAGCTTCAAAAGATTTCTCATCCTCTGCAAAACATGTAATCACATCAAAATTATTAGATTCAACAATATAGGCTTTTACATTCTCCTATTGTTTTGCATTTGTCCAACAATTCAGAAAATCATCAATAATTCCTTCTTCTTGACCCAGAACTTCACCCTGCACTGGATCATAAATAGAAACTTCCATTTCCAACTCAGCTTCTCTCTGTTTTTCCATCAGCCACTTTACATGCTTCTGTTGTAGCCTTCTCTGTAACTTATGCCACCTCACTGGCTTCTTCTTTAATACCCAACCTAGTCTTTGGTTTTCCACTAGTACCCTCAATGCATCAAGTTGTTCTTTCATCTCAGCAATCTCTTTGTCAATTTCCTCTTAACTCATTCTCTTTCCATTTACCTCAGCATAATCCTTCTTCACTTTTCCTCTGCTATGGTCTTCCTCAGAACCTCTGTTATGACTATCAGTATTCATTTTCTCCTTCTCTATCTTCATGAGCTCCTTACACACTTACTTTGAGCTGCATTAAAGCCTCTGCAATAGCAAGTCATCCCTACTGCCACTTACCTCACCAAGCTTTCCTCTGTACTTGGTCCTTTGGCAAGCCCTTGGTTTTCTATCTCTAGAACCTCTTTTGAGCACTTATTTTTGCTTCTTCTAGGCTTCAACTCATCTGCGTCTTCTAAGAACACAACTTTCATCTTGTATTTCAATCGCGATGAAATACTAGGTTTTGACCACCTCTTCTTTCACATAGAAAGCCTTATCAGCTTCCTTTATTACTTAGCATTTCTACTCACATCCTCTGTGGACTTGCCTTTGTGAGCTGCAACAAAACCCCTGCAGAAACGAGTCTCCTTCTTGTGACATATACCTCACTAATATTTTCTCCTCTGAGCTTAGTCTTTTAGCATCTTTCTGGTTCTTTCCTCTAGAACCAATTGAGCACTCCTTGCTCTAGTTTGTTGCATTTTTCTCAGCTTATTATGCTGCTATCTGTGCATCGATATAAAGACCACAAACTCTCCAATCTTCAAATCAAATTAAAACAAAACATATCATCTCACCTTCAAGACCTCTGCATGATCTTGTTCTACAATTCACCTGCACTTTGAATGGAGTGTCCTCTGTTTCTTTGCATCTGCAAGTTATCCCAATATTCTGCTATACTTTATCTTTGTGTGCCTACTAGTTGTCAGATTAAAATCTGATTACTTCTTGCCTACATACACATAGTCTTGCATTTACATGGAAAGGAGACTCCTTTTGTTATGTGGAAGATCGTCACTGATTTATTTGAAAATGGAAGTGATGCCAAGAAGTTGGCATTGAGGGACAAGCTCAGAAACATCTGCCAGCTAAAAAATGAAACCATTCCACATTACCTCTCCATTTTCATTCAGTTTCTAGATTTTCCTGTGGGAGTAGTGATCATATATCTCATAGGCCTTCCAAAATCCTGGCATAGCTACTAGGACTCTCCAAATGGAAGGGACAAATTTCCAAATTGGGAGAGACTTTGGTCTGATTTGGTGCAGGAAGAAATATGAAGGAACACTAGAGATGGAGTAACAACCAAAGCTGAGGAGGAAGAGAATTTTACCTTGGATGGGAAGGGAAAGAAGACCCAAAGCAAGCTAGATTCTAGCCAGAATGATAGGAAGAAGAAAGGCCTTAACATGATAAAATGTTTTCACTGCCATGAATAAGGGCACTATGCAACAGAGTTCCGCACAAAGAATTCTAACAAGAAACCTTCAACAGGAGTAGGAGGTGAAGAACTTGCCCCACAATTTGAATTAGACTTCACCCTACTTTCATGCACGGCGAACATTGTAATTGGGAGTGTGCGGTACCTAGATTCAGGTGCCTCATTCCATATGACAACATGTAGACAATTCCTCGGTGGTCTAGAGGAGGAGGATATCTAGATCCATGTAGAACTTGGGGGATGATGGGTGGTACAATACCAAAGGAATTGGAACTATAACCTTTAATAGGGATCCAGGCTCCCATATTCATCTGAAAGACGTTATGTGTGTACCTGGGATAAATAAGAACTTTATATTCATAGATATATTAAAGGATAGAGGCTATGATGTTGTTTTTAGTAAGGGGAAATCCTTTCTGAGACATGTATCTACCAGATAAGTGACACCAATTGGAGTTAGAGTGAAAAATATCTACAAACTTTAGGTGGAATCTTGCACATGAGCATGGGACACTTACACCATGGGGCCTTAAAAATCATGTAGAAGACTACCATCAGTGTCCCAAAATGCACCTTGTACTAGCATGATGTCTGGAAGGGATGCACATTGGGGAAATATCTCAAATCCTCCTTCTAGGGATGAGATAGAAGAGCTGGAGAAATCTTAGTGTGAGTCCACTCTGATATATGTGAACCATCTTCTACAACCTCTGCAACAAAAAATAGGTATTATTCAATTTTTGTTGATGAATTTTCTAGAAAATATTGGATCTTCTTCATGGGGAAGAAGGATGAGGTTTTATCAAAATTTGTTGAATTCAAAGAATTGGTTGAAAATGAGACTAGTGAGAATTTAAATCCTTGAAAAGTGAAAATGGAGGAGAATTTGTTTCTAACACCTTCAAGGCATTTTGTGCCAAAGAGGGTATTAGAAGAGAATCGATAACACCCCACAGCCCACAAAAAAATGGGGTGGCTGAAAGGAAGAACAAAATAATAGTGGGAGAAAAAAGAGCCATGTTGCATGGTTAAGGGATGCCATTACATATATGGGAAGAAGCATTCAAGACCATAGTTTATTTGTAGAATAAGAGCCCTCACAAAATACTTGGCATGATCACACTCGAAGAAGATCTATTTGGGAGAAACTCAAATGTATCTCATTTTCTTATTTTTGGAGCTAGTGTGTATTGTCATGTCTTCAAGGATATCAGGAACAAAATGGAGCCTACAGCTGACATGGGGGTCTTTGTAGGATACACAGAGACTCCACATAATTATAGGGTACATTTTCCCTCACTCAGGGTGACAATAAGAGGAGATATGTCAAATTTGATGAGCAGAAGGCTATGAGATGCTCTTGAGAGAAAGATATAAGTATCCCACCGGAGGAGGAGCTTCTAGTTCCTAAGGAGGAGCCTTAGATAGAGCTTCAGTATGTTGTAGAGCAGCAATAAGTGGAGGAGTAGATAGGAGGTCGAGTGGAGGCACCCAATTAACTAGAATATTCCATAGAGGGAAGGAAGAGATTTAGAGAAGTTGACAGATTGGTATAGGATGCACGAGAGCATGTGGGAGTTACTACATCTCAACGCAAGGAAAGGAGGTCACTAGATAGGTACACTAGGTATATGGCTCTCATGAAAAAATTCATTGAGTTACAGCCTTCTTCATTTGAGGAAGTAGTTTCTCAACCAGTGTGGATTGATTCCATGGTGGAGTATGACTCCATCGTGAATAACAATGTATGGGAGGTGGTACGAATACCAGAGAACAAGTGAGTGGTTCTAGGTGGATCTACAAAGTTAAGCATGCATCTAATGGAAGAATCGTGAATTAGAAGGCCAAATTTGTGGCCAAAGGCTTAGCATGAGTAGAGAGAGTGGACTATGAGTAAAAATTTTCCCCAGTGGAAAGATATTCCTCAACCAAAACCATTCTTTCATTAGTTGTGCAGATGGGGTGGAATATCCATCAAATGGATGTGAAGACCACCTTGAGACATATGATAGGGAGACACATGTGTGCAAACTTAGGAGAGCCCTTTATGGTCTCAAGAAGATGCCTCGAGCATGGTACATTCATATTAACACATATATCAGTGGATTGGGCTTCACCAAACATGAAGCAGATGTGAATCTCTATACATTGTGGTAAATGGAAAGTTGCTTATCTTGGTATTATATGTTGATGACTTGATACTTACAAGGGATGATCAATTGATCCGCTCTTGGAAGGAGGATCTTGCAAGAGAATTTGAGATGAAAGGCATGGGATTGATGCTTCACTTCCTTTGGCTAAATGTATGGCAGGGTGATGGTGAGTTATTTGTGAGTTAGGGGAAGTATTCCTTTGAAATACTTCAAAGATTTCAGATAGAGAACTACAAGCCTACAGACACACCTCTAGCTACCAACCGGAGGAAGGAGAGTGCTTCTTTAGGAGAGGCAGTAGATGCCACCATCTACAAATAGCTTGGGGGATCCTTGATGTATCTGGTTAACACAAGACCCAACATATGTTATGCAATTAACCAATTGAGTCAAGCCATGGTGAACCCTAGCAGGCTATATTGGAAGGAAGCAAATCATGTTTTAAGATACCTGAGAAGAGAAATCAAGTATGGGATATGCTACAGGAAGATAGAGGGAGTGAATCTCCAAGGTTTCATTGATGGATATTTGGCAAGGAGTCCATGAGATAGGAAAATTACTTCAGGTGCTATCTTTAGTGTTGGGTATGTAGTTGTTTCCTAGGTTAGCAGGAAACAAAGGTTTGTGGCACTCATCTCAGCAGAGGCTAAATACATGGCTACAAGTCAGGCAGTATGTGAGGCCATATGGATGAGGAAAATGGTTTTGGATATTTTCAGTTAGGAGATGGATCTGATAATGATTTATTGTGATAATCAAAGTTGTATTAAACTCTCTAAGAATCCAATATTTCATGACAAGTCTAAGCACATTGATATTAGGTACCATCACTTGTGGGATTGTGTGCAAAGGAGAATTATGATGCTATATTACATTCCAACTGAGGAGGAGGATGAAGATATCTTAACAAAGGCATTATCAAGAGGAAAATTTGAGTTCCACAGGTGTAGAATAGGGTGGTGCAAAATACCTTTCTTGCTAAGAGGGAGTGTGAGAAATTGTAACAAGAGAGGCCCAAATTGACTTGTGCCTTAGTCAAATTGAGTAATTTGGTTTTCTAAATCAGCAGGATGACTTAGATTGCATTTAACTTGCATGAAATAGCCTTGTCTACTATTTAGATCAGAAATTCGAGTTATAGGCTTGGAGTAGAGTTGTGCATGTAGTGATTGCTAAAATTTAGTAATCTAGTTCAGTTATTTTCAGTTGAACTCAATTAACTGAGCTCAAGTAGATAGTTGAGTCAATTGAAGATTAGTGGAGTAGTATAACTGTTGTTAACATAGTGAACTCTCAATTAAACTAGCCAATCAGTTAAAAATAGGCTAGACATGCATGGAATTTGAATTTACTAAATGGAGCAGGGGCCCCAACTTCCTCCTATTTCCTTGCCAATTCAAGGCCCCAACTTCCTCCTATTTCCTTGCCAATTCAAGGCCCCAACTTCCTCCTATTTTAAAAGTATCTTGTGTTTATCTTTTTTAATTGTGTGTGTGTGTCATATTTTTATTTCGTTGTGATTGTGTTTGTGTTTTTATCAAAGATATATAGTTGTAGTTGTAATTAATATGATATCAAAGTGGTATAGAGGGAAGATTTATATTGAAAGAGTAAAGTAACATATAGAAGAGGTTGTAGAACCAAGGGAGATGAAGAAATTATGTGTATAGAAAGGTATGAAAGACCCATGTAAGTAAGTAAAAACTATTTAAACTCTTAGATTTATTCATTCATTTTTCACATAAAGTGATTTTGTTTTCACTTCACGCCTTGTTGAAAAATTTTCTTCTAAAATGTTTTAGAAAGTTTCTAGGCTAGACATGTGTTCCAACATCCATAAAAAATCATATTGATCTTCGTTAAGTAGGTAAAATTGCATTAAGAGAAGAATACATGTAGGAACTACACATGGTTTCACATGTTTAGAGACTCATCGTTTCACATAGCTGGAGACCCCTATAACCCTTACTAGCATCCATTTGAGTACTATCACATTAGCCAGAGCTATGTATGGAATCAAATTTCCATGTATCATTGGTTATATTGGAAGTTTTGTAGGTATCCATAAACCAACCCTAGATTAGCCACTCAACCATTTGACTATTATGGTGGCGTTGAGAATAACACTCATGAATATACTCTTAATAATTAGGGTAATAAGTGTTACTAAGGGTAAAATTGATCCTCCTTTTGAACCACTGAGAAATTGGGTCAAGTATGATTATTGCAACTTGTTGGTATATTAGAGAGCTACAACATATAAAACCTTCTCAATAGGACCCTTCCAACCCTACTAGTAATTTATTTCTTACTTGTTCCATCATGAGAAATTATAAAATAAAAATTCAACAAATGGCATCTAGCAATAATCTCGGATAACTTTAGGGACCAATTTTGACAAAGAAAAATTATGTAATTTATTTAATCAAGATGAAACATTGCCTTTGTTCTCAAAATTGTTTGGATGTAGTTGTAAATGTGTTCAAAGGATGAGATCATGAAGACATGTACATGCTATGACAAATGCTCAAAAGGATCAGTTAAATGAAAACAAAAAGACAAATTCAGAGGCACTATCGTTTATTCAACAAGGATAAGAAGACTCAAATTTTCCAAAAAAAGTAGTAGGAGATTACATCAAGTGAACATGGGACACTTTAGAAATTACCTTTTAAGGAATAGACAAAGAATCTAAATGTGAATTATTATAATTCTAATTACTATTTTATGACTTAGATAATGAATTCCATAAATTAGTTAAGAACACATGGTGAAGATATAATAGACCAAAGAGTTTTAAGGAGCCTACCACCCAAATTTGTTTTGTAGTGGTTTCCATTGAAGAATCAAGGAATCTAGAACAAATTTCCATAGATGGATTGATATGATCTTTGTTATATTATGATATAAGGATTGATACACACATGATTCCTTGGAAGATGCCTTCAAATCACAAGAATATGTCATTGAGGGAAAGGAAGGAATATTAAAGGTAGAGAAAAATATAATAGTCAATTTACAAAGAGATGGAAAATTGATCTCAAATAAATGACATCAAAGATTAAAGTGGAGCGTCTAAGGCCATCAACAACAAAAAAAACATGAAAAATCCAAAGCTCAGTGTTATTATTGTAAAAATTATGGGAATTATACTAATGAATGTAGGAAAACCTTACATATCCAAATCAAAATAAAACTAATTTTACCTTTGAAACCACCTTCAAGTATATGTCTATTACTTGTGATATCTCCCAAGATATTAAAAAAAATTGGTTTCTAGATAGTGTTTATATGAACCATATTGTAATGTATCCCAAAATTCACATACACATATTGCTACTATACACTCTTACTTGATTTATTCTCATGAATCTGTGCATTTACTCACTTAAATTTTTCATAATTAGTTATATGTATCTTATTCTTGTTTACTCTAACTTTATATTGCTACCTTAAGATCATTTTTACCTTCACCTTAAGGAAACAGAGCCTATCCTAATGACATATCCTAGTTTTGCTAATTATATTACTCTATTATTTTTTTAAAATGTAATAATAAAAGTATAAATGAATTTACCAACATACAACCATGCCTTTCATCTTATTTTAATGTTGTTCTATGTATTTGGCACCATTAGGGTTTCCTTAACTAGTTAAAAATACATATTAAGTCTTGATCGCTTGGCTGCCAAAGATTATTAAACATCTGTACATGTGACCTTAAATTTGATAGCGGATATACTTTTCCACCGCACTATATTTCAACTTTCTTCATTAGAACTTATTTACCTCAACCATACGGTGATTTTCCATATGAGAAATGGCTACATGGATTCGCTTACCCTAATGGGCATAGACCTGACCATGTGATGTGTCAGTAATGAATAGTAAGGATTAATAATAGAGATCTGATGGTGGAGAGACATTTTTGACAATTGGCTAGGTTAACTACCTTGCCCCAACAACCATTCTCCCCATCATCCACTATATTTGGCTTGGTCGTCAACCGCTCTGCAAGCTTGAATTAGGGTTTTTCTTTCTATTTGGTTCCCATACCATTCACCTCCTTATATTGTTTGCTTCCCAATTGTTGTAACAATTTAGCTCGTGGAAAACTGGTTTAGATAGATTATATGATGGTTTTCAACAACTTGTTTACTTGGAAGTCGGATATGACTATGGAGACATCTGAACGTAATGGCCATCCCTTTCTATTACATCGAATAGTCAATTACTCATTATTTCTTTGAATTTCATAGGGGTTTTAAAGGATTAGTTAACTGATCAATCCTAAAAAACCCTATGCAGGTCTGGGGAATTTGGAATGGATTTCGACTTTCACCTATCAAGTAAGAGTTTTCTAAACTTTGATAATAGGCTTCTCTCCATTCATTTTTAACTTTCATCTAGAGAAAATGATTCGAATCCGGCTTGAGGTCTCGTTCTATGTGGATATTGGTGGCCACCCTCCTATTCCACTTGGACCTGTGTCATTTTTTCTTTTCAATTTCCTTAATTGTAGCATAACATACTATTTTTCGCAAGTTTTTGAGTTCTAAACTTTCGAAGTCATTTTGAGGGACTAAAATATGTTTTTAGGGAAAAACAGAGAGACCTGAAAAGTCTCATACTGATTTACCTATGTTTGTTCATCTTCCTCTTCAAGATTCTTGACACGAGGTAATATGACAGGAAAACAAAGATTGTATGCCAAAGTTACGACCCCGAGAAGTTGATGTACTAATTTACCTAAACAAGGACAACAATTTTGGTGCTTCATCTCCTAGGGTTAGGTTTTTGGATGTATAGGGTTTTCCATTGTTTCTCAATAATAAATAGGCCTTTGAGCCTCATTGTAACACAGTTCAAAGGCCTGTATATGCCACATCTCTTCTCAAAGATAAGCTACCATCGCTCGAGCTAGTTTATTTCCATTTCTGTATGTAAGCATATTTTAGTTCTTTGATATTAATTAAATGGAGTTTTATTTATGTTGCATCTCTATGTTTATGTGTATATATGTATTTTGTTGTGTTCGTGCATAACTCTAGATGAGTGGTATCAGAGAGGCCTACTCTTTCTCTATTTTTCTTTGCATGTCCCCAACGAGGTCAGGGTATAAGGATTTAAGGCTCAAACTGGTTGAACCTTTGCATGACCAACCTCACAAATCCCAACGGCCTCACATGGCAGAAGAAAAGAGAGACGAGGGAGCAGGATATCCTTTCAAAATATTTCTCAAGGAATCCATCAATTGAAAAAGGAATGCAATGATGGATAACTTTGCAGAGATCCTTTGGCCACTACCTGTAGGCAACACATCTTCATCTAACAACCACTATGTGTAACAACCCAGGTGAAAAATCCATGTAAAAATATATAAGACCACAGTTGATGTGACACTTATTTTAAGCTGAATGTTGGGCATGACATCCTAGAGGGTGTTCATGGGTAAGGAAATTGGAAAGTGCAATGGCTAACGCTTTGGAAAGGGAAAATGCCATTTTTAGAACAATTATTTATGAAAATAGTAGAAATTAGGAGAAAAAGGAGGTGAAAGGTCACAAGTAGCATGAGAGAAGGAAAATGAAGTAAAATAATGGAAAATGAAGAAAATAGATGCTTCATTCATAAAAAGGCTTCTAAGGATCAATTGGTAACCTTTTTCCAGTTTAGTATTGGAGCTCTTTCATTACTCTCTCTCTCACTCTTGGACATAGATATTTTTTTGGATCACTTTGGCATTGGAGCAAGAAAGGGATAGAAGGCAAGAGGAAGAAAAGGTCAAGTAGGGAAAGGCAGGATAGAGTAGCTACAACAAGCTTCATTGTATGTATCGACTTGTATGTGTATTTTCCTTGCTATATTTGGCATGCATGGGATTGCATGTGTTTCTTTTCTACCATGGCATGGGTTTTGTCAGGTGTGACAATATTTTCAATCTAGCCTTGCCATTTCCTAATAGCTTTGATGAGATGGGTTCTGTCATTCAGTATATGTGGGATGGTCGGATTGGATTCGAAGCTGAGTGGGGTGGATCTGAAAATTGACAAACACATGGTCTGAGTGGTCCCTGAATCAAACTAAGGATCATGAAGCCACTAGCCTAGTAACCCCTGAACTAGACTACAGGTTGCAGTAAAGCCATATTGTGTGCGGCGGTGGGCCTAGGAATCCTTGCCGGTGAATGGCGTTATACAAGGTAAAGCCAAGGGGTGATTTTTTCTCTTTGTTGGGCCTAGTGATCCTCGGATGGGATGAACGTTAAAGTCTGGAGAGTATGTATCAGTGTAGGGCCTAGTGATCCCTAGATCAGACTATGGATTCACAGCAAATCCTAAGAGACTAGGAGGCACTCAAATTCCTCATGATGTAGGCAGAGAATGTCGGTGGCATCCATGTTGACTGGTGTTTTTTATGTGTTCTATGAGTCTCACATTCATGCTTAGAATATGGCATAGGGGTGATTGGTTGAAGAGAAACTTGGATCATTCAATCTATGGTCAGGTGGAACATGGTAGTCCCATCTCTAGGTTGTTTATTACATTCATTAATGAGAAATTCATTCCCTTGATTTCCATGTCCAAATCTATTGATGTATATGTGGATTTTGATGGTTGATATGTTTATGGTAATTTTGTTCCTATTATGCTAGTTATATGTATATTTTATGAAAGTAGCTATGTATGGCTATCACCATGTTTTTACTTCTAAATGAATGGATAATGTATCTTTGACCTAATAAATCATAGTGTAGCAATTGACATGAGGGAACATGGCTCATAGCGATTCTCAAATAAGTATGAGATCCTTTCACTTAATTCTATTGTTTACACATGTAGGTTATATGTTGATGATATGTTTGACGAAATGCCTATCATGGATAGTAGGGGTATGGTTATGGCCTTGTTTATTTTATTCGTTTTGCATCATTGTTTCCATATATTTTCACTAATTCTAAACTATCACTCCCTTCTTGGGAGTGGCCTGAGCTCTGGGCCTGAAAAAGTGGCTTAAAACCTAGGGTTACTGGCATAGAACTAGCAATTTTGGTCCCTTGTCGCTAGCAGGAAAGCCTATGAGAGTTACTTTGGGTTGTTGGTCACTCCCTTACCCATAGCATGAGAGCGACTATGGCCTAAGAGATCCAAAACAATAGTGGGACCCAGGGACAGGTTGTCTGAGTAGTTGACTTGTCTCTTGAGGGTTCCGTTGATGATGTTGGATGACTGTGTGTGATGTTTTGTTGATTCCACTTCCTTAAGGTCACATAGGAGGTCGAATATCATCATAGTAGCCTCTTGTCTCATGTTTACCCTGGTAGGCATGGTTACTTGGGTGGATGTGGGAGGAGGGTGTTACAGAGTGATATCAAAGCATGGTTCAACTCTCAGTCTGGATGGGTGGTGTGTGTGTTGGTCATGCATGCATGTCAGTTGCATGTGTGTCTCTTACACATGCATTCCACGTGCTTGTTGCATTTTCTTGATGATTGATTATGGTTGTAGTAAGGTTGTCATGAGGAACTTGATGTTGATTTTGTGGAATGCATTTGTCATGAGTATATGACTGATTACATATTGTTACATGGTTCTTACATGTTGATTATATGATGCCTACTTACATCCTTGTATGTTAGGCTACATTATTGTATGTTTGATTACATGTACCAGTCTTGTAGGTTGGTTACAATAATTGATCGCTTATGCTCGACTACATGCATTCATATGTATGTGTAGTTGATTATGCATTTCTTATGCATGTTGATGGTTTCATGTGGTATTGTCTACAATGGAGTAGTGGTTGTCGTCATGCATGAAGTCATGGTTTGGGAAGTTGATATGGTCATCCATTGATGATTAGAATCTAGCTAGAATTATGCGTATATGGTTTGCTACTCATGTGTTATATGTATATATGCGATTGTTATGCATGTAGGGTCTTGGTTATAGTTATGCATGAATAGTAGGTCACAGATGTCTTGTGACATCATGGTATGTAATTTAGGTCATCATGGTGATATTGATATGTTATGATGCAATTTGAATGAGGCAAAGCAGGAGACGCAGATCATCAAAGTGAAGTTGCATCATTGGACCTCGGGCAAAGAGCAGATCATCATACAGGTATCGTATGTTTTGCATGCAGATATGTAAGTTAAGGATTTTTATATGTAGTATGTTTATATACATTAGTTTTATGTACATGTCTTTTGATGTTATGGTTACATAAATGATAAATTATAGTTGATTAGTATAGTCATATGCACATGTGTCAGAGAGTCAAGAATGATAGTAACATGTGGTTGTAAGCATTTCTATTGTTGGTTAGGTTAGATAACTTGATGATTATGTTCTATGATACGTTGTTGATGACTATGTTATAAGTTAACTTTTTGTTGTTATATGACATTTAGCTTGACGATTAGGTTTCATGTTGTTGATGAGCATGATATATATCTTATTGTTGTTATATGCTATTAATTTGATGATTAGGGTTATTTCACGAAGATCTTGATGTTATATGTATTTTGTTAACCTAGTTTGACCTATGCATATGGTTATGGTTATGATATCTAGGGATGAGCTGACATATTTGAGATATGGTGATGTAATAATCTCGATTGACTTTGAATATGTGTGCATGATAATTGTGTATGAGTTATGATGTAAACATGTTAACTAGTGACTATTTTGGATATCATGATCTTATTTATGTTTGAGTTAATATCTCGTGAAGTTATATCATGGAAATTAAATTGATTGTGCAAACAAGATAGCCTCCCTTGAGGTGTTTTAAGGTATGTCATCTATTTGGTATTTGAGAGTTTGGTGCCTATTATGTCGTCTAGTTGATATATTTGACATGGTGTGTTCATTGGTTGCTTGAATATTTGATTAATTACATGACATGAATATGACTTGAAAATGGATTATGACATGATTGTTAATATTGGTAAAGGTTTATTTCAAATTGATAAATATAATTGTTTTGATATTTGGAACTTATGGTTGACATGTGTGAGTAGTTGCAGAAGACATGCTTGGTATTAACATGACAAGGTAATAGTTGATGTGTTTATATAACTAATAGTTGCGTCATGTGACACACGGGGGCTTCACTAGGGGAGCAATACCATATCACGTGGGTTCATATTGGGGGATATTTATTAAGAAAAAAATGGCATGATATATTGGGGATATATAGGGGGTAGAGGGTTATTATATTGGTAGGTATAAAAAATGGATCCCAAAGTTAATGAAAAATATAAAGGGGTATAAAAAATGTTAATGAAAAAATGGATACCTACAATATGTAGTGAAATTAGGGGTTTTTAAATTGGGAAGGTGTATTGGGTTCATATTGGTAGGGGGTTAAATAATGTGATTTTTAGAGATATTTTGCAATATTTAGTCAAATTAAGGGTATTGTTTAATATGCCACGAACGCACGTGATATGCTAGAGGTTCATTGAGTGAAGCCCCCGTGATGCGACAGTGCATAATAAGCCTTGGTTGCAGCAAGGTAAAAAGGTAAAAGAAAGGAATTGGGCAAGAATTCCTTGGAATATGTTTGGAAACCCTAATTCCAAACGAACGCGTGCTTTGCATAGAGGGGAGTCTTCTTAACTTTGATTTTGTTTTACATTATGTAGATACATGCTATATTCATGAACATGTATTTGAGATGTATATTAGCTAGCCTTTAGTTATAGGTGGATTTGTCAAAGGATTGGAGTCCCTTGAGAGATGGTATGGATGTGTTTAGTTGCAAGCAATGTGTTTGGCACAACAAGATGAGGTAATTGGTGTATTGTTATGTTTATTTACTTACTAACAATTATGTGTTAATGGCAACATGATGCAAGTAGTTGCATTGCAAAAGAGGTTGCCATGAAATCTTAAAGAAGGATTAGGTAGAGCATTCCTTGGGAACCATGCAAACTGAGTCATGCTGTCTATTGTTAGTCTTGTGATTTTGGTCTTTTGTGATTGTTACACTTGATTTACGATTTTGATTGTGTCTAGTGCATAGCTATGCCACTTTGTTGTGGTGTCGTATTGCTTTTGGTTTTCATGGTATTCTTGTTGTTGTTTCCTTTCTTGCCTTTTATTGTTTTGAGTCTTGGGAATTGGTTGGGAAAGAGGAAAGTTAATGGAGCTCGAGGAGAGCTGTGTGGTACCCAACAAGTAATGTAAGACACGAATGAACCTCGGTGCATGAGTAAGTGCGACAAAAGTTGAGAGTGTGACAGTCTATTGGACTGGTTGGGTCCATTGTGGTAAGTGGATGGTGGTAGTAAAGTCATGAGAAAGGTAACCAAATTGGTAAAGTAAATGGATTTGAGACGTCAGATGCCTTGTCTATGTTGGGAACGACTATTCTTAATGTTGCGCATATGTTGTATGAATAAAGGAAGTTCTCTTAAACCTTGACCTTTATATCTAGTAATTATGTTATGATCATGATTATGCTAATGTTTATATATGTATACATGTAGGTGTGTATGTATGTCATGCTTTACAGGCCTGTCGCCATGGATCATGATTAACGCTAACATTTATGTGTATATATCTGCATGTATGCATATCATTTCCTGTTAGTCTAATGCTTATGTATATGTATGTATGTATGTATCCATGTATCTATGTCACTGTCTGATAGATCATCAAGAATAGTTCTTATGGCGGAATGATTGCTTATGTAGGCAAATGGCATGAAGAAGTTCCTGGCTATGAGGAATCAAGTGGAAAGAGTAGTCATGACAAATATATGAGGTCAGTATCATGTGACTATGTATTTGTAATGTATGCTCGTAATATGACTACACTTATGTTATGGAAAAGTTATATTGAGGGATACATCAGAAAAATGAAAGTAATGTGGTCTACGACATGCTAGGATAAGCATGGATAAGACACTGGAAGAAAGTTTTCTTGGTAAGGATAGTGTGGTTTTGGATGTGTGGTACTACTGTTGTGCATATGTTGTATATGGTGTACATGTTGCATCTATGATGTGTGCACGTGTGGTGTTGTGTATATATAGTGTGTGTACATGTTGTTTATGCAATGTACACACACTATAAAACAAATTATTCACCACACATAAAACAAATTCACAATAGATAAGTCTCCAATATTCACCCCAAAGATTCACTAACCCACGAACTGTTTGAACCTTGAATTTCGTGTTTATATAATACTTCTTAACAAGGTCATCACCAATTGAGCTACACCTTGTGGACTCTTGTTAATCAAATATAATTACGTAGTTGTTTTTATAACAAAGTATTATGATTTTGTATTTAAAATATATTTACTATTAATAAATGGATATACATTTCTCCTAAAATAAATGTGTTATACTAAATAAAATAGATTATTCAATTAATTAAAATCTTATTGAATTAATTCTCTCAAATTAATTAATATAAAACTATCTAATTAATTAAAGTTAGATTAAAAATTATTATCCACAAGATCTTGGATATATAGTGAGTTAAGACAAATTTTTTTTTTTGCTGAAGCAAGAGACTTTCCTTCTATTTCAAAAACCCAAAAGTATAGTTACAATAAGTACAAAAGGCCTGCAGAATTGTGGGCCTATCAAACCATCGAGAATGAACAAACAAAGAAGAGACCCACTAAACCAACTCAAGTCCAAACTAACAAACACACTGTCCCCACGTCAACAATGAGACACAAGGTTAAATTCCGCATCACCTCCCGTACAAAACTCACAAAGAATGAACAAACACACAACCCCACCAACTAGCCCGATGAGATCTGATCATTGATTGTCCCCGCCAGAAAAGGACAACGCGAAGAGATATCAGAGAGCTAAGATGTGAGGTCTTTAAGATGCGACCCCACCAACTAGCCTGATGAGATCTGACCGTCGATTTACCCCGCCAGAAATGGACGATGCGGAGAGATACCAGAGAGCTAAGATGCGAGGCCTTTAAGTCGCGATCAAGGGTGGTTTTAATACCCCTTGCCACGTGTAAAGAGTTGAGTGGAATCGCTCTCAATGAGCGAAAACCACTTACCATCCAGGAGCCTTACGATAAAAAGAAAACCACTGCTAGCCTAGTTTTCCGCACCAAAAGAAAAAAACTAGGGAAAATCATAGAGGGAGCCGACCCGCCTTTCAACCTGTTGAACCCGACAATGAAGCTAGTTGCTGAAACATTCTGAAACTGTAGAGGAAACCTTGTGTCGCCTCTTAAGAAACAAAGGAGATAAGGGCCCATACCCCTAAGGAAGTTATCACAAATGCAGAGAATGCCCTATATCAAGGAGTTGACCACTGCATTGAGAAATAATAGGCAAAAAGAGCTTTAATCTTGGCCTGCCCCTCGTGCCCAACAATCGAAAATTTCTTTATCCTCTGTGGCTTGAGCCTCGCAGCGAGATTTTAGCCTGCTTGTAGGCATCTCCTGCCATTTCATTTCTATTCTACAATCTGGATTAATCACTCCTAGGTTGGCCAGAAGATCTGCAAGTTTGTTGGCCTTCCTCCAAACATGGTTGAAGCTAACCATTCGTAGACTTTGGAGATGTTTTTGGATTCTCTGGTACACTTGTATTAGTCTCCATTGTTTTGAGACTCTTTCAGGTGTTGTACCATAGCTGATTTTCTTGACTTCATTTATAGAAATTTCAGAGTTTGCTTCGATGAGAACATTTGAGCTGTGATTGAGTTTAAGAAACTCTAGACATTGTTCCAAAGCCATTAATTCAACCATTTTATTGGTAGCTTGGCCTAAATGACAGTGGAAGGCAAAAATTATTTTTCCATCTTCATCTCTTAAGACACCTCCATAACCTACAATCCCCAGATTGCGTTTTGAAGCCCCATCAATGTTGCATTTTAGGTAACCATTTGGTGGAGGATGTCATAACTCCTTTTCCCTTTCCAACATTCTTTATCTTTTCCTCAGACCATTGAATATGATCTCATGCATTCCCATTTGCTTGAGAGTTCTCAATTCAAGTGTTGTGGGAAGATTCGAGGGATCACTGTGTAGAGTGGTGGACACAATCTCCTTTATCTGCTTTAAGATCAACTCCATCTGGCAAAGCGGGGTAGTTTTTTCATCCTTGAAAATTCTTTTATTCCTTTCTTTCCAATCATTCCAGATAATGAAGCTTGGTGTAAAGGTCTAGGCCAAATTAAGGATCTCATTCTCTGCAAAGTCTTTTCTCCACTCATTTAGGGTGTTAATAATGCTACCTTTGTCTCTGTCTGTCTGCTGAAAATTAATTTTGAAAGAATCCCACAACTAGGAGGTATAGGTGCAGCTATTGAAAATATGCTCCATAGTCTCCTCTTGAGCCTCACATAATTGACATCTAGAAGGCCCCATCACCCCCATCTTCTGAATGTTATCCCAAGTTAGTATTTTCTTGTGATGAACTAACCACATAAATAGTTTGATCTTCATCCATCCTTGGTGATTCCAAAGCTTTTGCTAGGACCTAGCCAAAACGCATGGCTCTAGGTTAAGAGAAATTCTTTTAGCTTCCTTAACATTAAAGATTCCTTCTTTGTTTTGGCCCCATCTTAACTGATCCTGCCCATCTGTAACCAAAATATTCCTCTGTTCCAATATGTTCATGAGTTCTTCTGTTTTTGCTTTTATGGGGTTGTCCCCTCTACAATCTATTTTCCTCCAGCTTCTCCATTTCCCAATGTCCTGAGGAAGATTCCAAAAATCCCTGACTTTTATTAACCCTTGGAGATCAGTTTCTTGCTTCATGCCCAGAAAGTCCTCCCTTAACAACATTTGTTCTTGCTGCGATTTATCTTCCCAGAAGAGAGCTTGATCTCCTGCTCTGATTTCCCAGAAGCTGTTGTTTTGTACCAGGCCTCTGTTTTCCCAAGATTTATTCCAGATGTGAGAGCCTTTTATGTTCCCTGACATTCTGATGAGCTCACTTGTTTGCCAGGAGCTTGCATATTTCTCTTTCTAGGTATTATCCCATTGCGCCCTTGGTTCTTTAACCCATCACCACCAAAGTTTAGCTCCTAAAACATTACTTAGAATCTCCTGATCATCTAAGCCTAGGCCTCCATGACTTTTGGGTTTGCAAATTTTATCCCAAGGCACAAGGGCCCATTTCTTTCTGGTTTCCTCCTTGCCCCAGAAAAAGTCTCTCTTAAGGTTCTTAAATTGCTGTAAGACCCCTTTGGGAGCTGGCATGGATGATAAGAAGAAAACAGGGATAGATTGAAGAATTGTCTTCGTTAAAATCAATCTGCCAGCAAGGTTCAACGCCCTATAAGTCCATTTTTTGATCTTGTCTTGCATCTTTTTGCGCATCGGTTCCCAGATACTTTTGTGCATTGGTTTATTCGTCAGCGGGATACCCAAATATTTTGAAGGGAGGACCTCCCTTTGGAAGCCCAGAATTCTAGATATGTTCCTTTGGATAGCAATGTTAGTGTTTAAGAAAAAAAAAATTGATTTGGAGAGATTGACTTCCATACCTGAAGCCGAGGCAAAGTCATTTAAGATTTTCTTGTATGTTGTAGCTTCCTTGATTGTGGGGATGCCCTGTAGCATGGTGTGATCCACAAACTACTGATGAGTCAAGGCTTGGCCGTTCTCTGTTAAATGGAGGCCCTTGATCTTCCCTAAGACTTTGGCCTTTTTAATGGTTTGGCCCAATCCTTCCATCATGAGTATGAAGAGGAAGGGAGAGAGTGGGTCACCCTGCTTGAGACCTCTGGAAGGTGTGAATATCTCTGAGGGCGAGCCATTCACCAGAATTGAAAAGCTGGGTGAAGTAACCAAAGCCATAACCCATCTGATCCAGTCATGATCAAATCCAAAAGCAGAAAGGACCTTTTTGATGTAAGTCCAGTTCACCTTGTCATACGTTTTTGCAATGTCTAGTTGTATGATCATATCGACCTGCCTTTTGCTAGTGAGAGAGTGAACAACCTCGTGGGCTTGAATAATATTATCCAGGATTTTCCTTCTTTCAACATAACCAGACTGTTCCCCAGAAATCAAAGAAGGAAGAAGAGGTTTGAGTCTTTTGGCCAAGATTTTAGAAATAATTTTGTAAAGAACATTACATAAAGCAATGGGTCTGAACTTATCAAGAGTCATGACAGAGTCCTGTTTGGGGATCAGGGAGATGAAGGAGTTGTTGAGGGCTTTCAGAATGGATTTACTTCTTCTAGAGTCCTCTACCACTTCCAAGATGTCCTGTTTGGCCACCTTCTAGCAAGCTTTGAAAAAATCAACATTGAAACCATCAGGACCTGGAGATTTTCCATTCTGCATGTCTTTGATTACCATAGTCACCTCTGCTTCGGTAACTAGTTTGTTCAGGTTAAAGTTATCTTCTTTTGACACCATTCTAGGAATATTCTTTATAATTTCCTTGATGTGTTGGTCTCTGTTTGGATTATTTTCCTTTGTGATGCCTCTAGAATATTGAACCAACACACCTCCAATCTTCTTGTGAGAGGTCTGAAGCTCCCCATCAACATTCAGTATTGAGGAAATTCTATTGTGCAGTCTATTAGCAATGGTGGAATGGTGGAAAAAACTAGTGTTTCGCTCACCTTCTTTGAGCCATTGCACTCTTGACTTTTGTCTCCAAAATATTTCCTCTTGTTTGCATAAATTCTCCCAATCTAGGTTGAGTTTTTCAGCTTGCTCACTTTTGGTTTTATCAAAACCATCTATGATCATTGCTTGGTGTAGTTCCTGCAGTTCGATCTCTACTGATTTTTTGTTTACAAAAATATTACCAAAATCCTCAATGTTCCATTCTTTGAGTTTGATTTTTATGTGCTTTAGTCTTTTATGGAGGAGGAACATTTTGGAGCCCTGAACCTAAAGATCTTCAGACCACCATTTTTCAATATTGCTGATCAAGTCTGGGTGAGAGAGCCAAATATTCTCAAATATGAACAGTCTATTTCTGGGAGCATCAATTCTCTTGATTTCTAGTTGAATCAACCAGTGATCTGAGGCTCCAAATGGGAGAATACTTGTAGATATTTCTGAATTTGTGAGCATCAGCTTCTCAGAGATCAAAAATCTGTCTAATTTGGAGGCAACCTGAGTTTTGCCTCCTCTTTTGTTGTTCCAAGTAAAAAGACCGTTATGCATTTCAGAGTCAACCATTTTCATGTCTTCTGTTAAATAATGGAATCCTACTGAGTCTCTACTGAGTATTCTGGTACCTCCTTTTTTTTCTGAAAGAGATTTAATCGTATTAAAGTCTCCTCCAATGACCTAAGGGATTTCTTCATGACTGCTTCTGAGATCTACCAGGGAGTTCAGAAATCTAAGCTTCTCATCAATTTTCTGAGGACCGTATACATTCGTAACCAAGAAGGTCTCCAACATTCCCATAGGTTGAATGATAGTTGATAAGTAGTTTCTTGTCACCTCCGCATCTACAATGTTGACTTTTTGGGGGTTCCAAAGGGTGAGAATACCTCCCACTGTGTTCTCTGCTTTGACTTCTAGAAACTCAAATTTGTTGAGCCATTTGTTATGGATTTGTTTTATTTTCTGAATGGAGCATTTTGTTTCTTGAATAAAGATTATGTCTGGCATTGCTAGTTTCATTCTATTACTTAGCATTCTCTGTTTTCTTTTACTACCTAGACCTATGATATTCCATGATATGAATTTCATAATTAAAGAATTGTGGAGGAGTAACTGGTTAGATTTTTCATCTTGCTCAAATCTATCATTAGCTTTCCGCACTCCATCAGGAGCTCATGTTTCTTTTTTCTGCCTCTCTTCTTTCCTGTATTTCTGGTGGTTAATCCTGGAATTGGTTTCATGGTTTTCACCCCTTTGTGCTCCTGCTTGTGGATGTTTGTACCTTTCTCCAGTCCTCATTCCTGAGTCTTCCATAAAAACAGCTGATGTATCCTATTGCATTCTTCTTGAGGTAGAGATTCTATTCCTCCTTTGGTTCCTTGCCTCAGGAATCCTTCCAGATCCAAGTTTTCCTTGTCAAGGATTTCTTGTAGTTCATGATCTTCCAGATCTGTTTCACTTTGGGTCATCTCCTGGTCCGTTTCCATTTCTGTTTCACTTATCATGGCTTCTTTTTGAGAGTCAATATCTGGAGAAAGATTTGTATCCTCTTTTTTTCCTTTTTCATTAGCATCTTCCTCCTAATGTTGAATCTCTCTTGTGCTTTCTTCAGGATCTTCTAGCACTTGAAACTTATTCTGACTACCCTTTCACACCTCAGTGTGTTGTTGTTTTGGCCCCTTTTTTCCTCCCCTTTCTCTGCTAGCCACTTTCTGGAAGCTTTCAGTATCCTTCATTGTATTAGGTTTTTCTTTGTTATCTTCTTTGCTGAGAGGGCAGTCTCTTAGTAAATGCCCATGTTCATGGCATCTTCGGCATCTGAAGGGGATATGTTCGTAGTCTACCGTCTGCACCCACTCCTCATCGTGAACTTCCAGGATGACTTCATCCGGAAGTGCTCCTGATAGATCCATTTCCACACATATCCTAGCAAAGGAGGTGTATTTTCCTCTTCTTGTGGCTTCAGAAGCTTTGACAAAGCATCCTAGTTTATTGCCAATGGTAGCCAACGATTCAGTTTGCTAGTAGTCAAGAGGTAGAGAGTAGAGCCTTACCCACACAGGAACCGAAGAGAAAGTCTCCCTCTCTGGGACAAAGTTCATCCTCCAAGGTCTCATATAGAGACCTGCCGTAGCAAAAAAATAGGGACCTCCTTCGAATATTCTGTCTTTATCTTCGATGTTTGAGAACACTACTGTGAAGAATCCTTTTGACCCTAGATGTAAGTCAATGCTTCCTTTGGGTTTCCAATGATACTTGATCCACGTCTATAAAGCCTTTTCTGTGGGCCATAGTCCCATAAATTTACAGATAATGGCGTAGGTTCCCATGTGTTTCCTGTGCTCCTGCAGAGCAAGATCATTTAAGATTACTCGAGGAGTGATTTCTGCTTTTGGTTTGCAAGGTCCTTCCTGATTTTTGTTTCTTGAGCCCAGACTTTTGTCTTCTTCCTCTTTGTCCTTTGTGTTGCTATTTTCTTTTGCTCTGGTCCCATTTGTGTCTTTTTCAATGCCCCTGTTACTATTGTTCATATCGCCTTTACTAGTTTCAACTGGTGATTTATTTTTGTTGGCCACTGCATCTTTGTAGGAGGGAGCCGGGCTCCCTCCCCTACCGCCCTCCATTAGAATTGAACCCTGGTCGCTATGGTCGCCTTGGTTGCTGCGTATCTCCCACCTCCTAGAATATCAGATGTTGAGAAGTCAAGTTACTCATTCGAGTTAAGACACACTTAAATATTAATTCAATGACTTAATTCCCTGCTCTATTATACTATTATTCTTAAACATAACCATCTTAAACATAACCATAATGTCATCTTAGTACCAACTTTACAAAAACAAAAAACATTTTTTTTTTATTAAATATTACAATTCAATGAAAACGTACTTCTATTTATAAAATATTACAATATTTGAATCACTCTTACAAAGAAATTTGAACTTTGCTTCACTTTTTATATAAAATGTGATTTTAATTTTTATTATAAATTAAAAGGTTATATTTTATTTTAAATGAGAACAGTGCAATCAAAAATGTTAATAGAGATGGACATTTATATCTAGTCATATTGAAAAAATGTTAATTTAATCTTGATTTTATTAGTAAGAGTTTAAAGCTTACCAAAATAATAAGTAATCCATAATATTTAGTTATACAATAAAACCAAAACTACAGAACGAAACTTCCATCCCCGTCATCAATAATATGTTTTTTAAAATTAATTAATATATTAAAAAAAAAATGAAAACTAAATAAATGATACTTAAAATATATATCAATAATAAGATTTAAAAAAAATGTTCCTGAATATGTCATTGCCGACTTCAAGTTTGCACAAATTAGACCAAGCAGGTGTAACACATTACATTTCGCAATTTCGTCACGGGGCATCATGTCTTTATTTCCTTATTCATAAATGAAATTACTTTTAAATATCTGATGACGATGACGATATCCTATTACCAGAACTGGGCAACATGACCTTATTTCTTGGTCTAGAGATGACCACACTATTTTATTAGTAGACATTTAGCGTCTTTTGCGAGATGAATTCTGTTTTGCCAATATTTCCCACAAGCTCCCATCAAACATTCTTCTCATCGTTTCTTTCTCAAGAAAACCTTCCCTGTTCTTGCCGATAAGGTACAGGAACGTCCATTCCAGTTCAGCTGCGGCCCTGGGCGATCCAGAAATGTTATATATTATAATTAAATTAGTTCACTTATTGATTGTAGATTTAAAAAATATTTCAAAATTTGATAAATTAGAAATTTGATATCATTAAATTTTTTATATATTCTTGAAATCTACAATCAAGATTCAATATTCATAAAAAAAAAAAAAAATATAATTGCCATTACCATCCAAGAAAGTCATTTGAATTCCTATTGGCCTTGAGCATGCACTGTATGTCCATGAAATTGAGTTTGTTGGGGTGTTTTGTAGCGTATTTGCTGAAGATGGCATCAAACTTTTCAGGAGCGAACCTCCCTTCAGTATCGTAGGTCTCTGAGTCGCTTCCATGCTTTGCCTTGTGGATGTTGTCAATGTATATAGGGAGTTTCAGAGATGGTATCCATCCCTGCTCACCAACATCACATAAAAAGTAGATGAGGAAGTATCATAATTCAAATATATTGGAGCTTTATTGGTAAACATTACAATGAACAATATACTTACAGGAAGAGTATAGTAGGTGAAGGCTACATGGATAACCACTGCTGCCACCAAGCTGAGTATGACGTTAAACCCTATGGCACGAAAACCTTTGCAGGTTCAACCATGTCAGCGTTAGAAGAATTGGGTAAAACAAAATTAGGAAATTATTTTAATGTTTACAATGGAATAAAATAGGTTGGTGATTGGATGCTGAATTTATTTTTTTTAGTAAAGTTTAAGAATATTTTAGAATTTAACAGATAATAGCGAAATCAAACAATTGACTTCGCTGAAGTAACGAAAACGAATTTGCAATAAATTAAGTTAAAATAATATAAGAATTGTTAAAACAGATTAAAATGAGATCTTCATTTGTCCTTTGAAACGCTCAGCTAAATATCTCAAATTTTCTAATACAAATTGTAAATTTTCTCAATATTTTAGAATTTAATAAACAAAAATTTTCTTCTTTAAAATTTCAAACATTTTAAAATTTATAATCAAATTAACAAAAAGTTATAATAATTTATATAAATTTTATCTTTCTCAATCATAATGTCAAATTTTACATAAAATAAAATTAAAATAAAAACTTATAGTGAAAATATAAACTGTCCCAATATTAACTAATCTCAATTAAAAAAAACCAAACCTTAAACTAAAATTACCGGAAACTTAAAACTTTTAAAATGTTATCGAAGAATTGTTATAGTTGAAATTAGGGTATAAATTTAAGAGAAGATTGATTAATGAAAATGAGATATAATATGAGCAACCAACCGTTGTAAGTATCGGAGGGATAAATAATTCCGTCCATGTCTTTATCGAAGAATGCACAATGTTGTTGGAGAACGCTCATCTCCTTATTATCGTAATCCGTAGACCCATTTATATGCTCCGGATCTACTGCTTCCAGGGCTCTTGCTAAATCTGCAAAGTGAACCCACACCACAGCTAATACATGTTAATCATACTCAAACAATAGTAAAGTTATATATATTAAGTTTGCATAAAATATTATGTTAATAACATTCCAACAATAGTGTGGTTGCATAAAAAATCCAAGGATGGTGAAGTATAAAATGTAATTAATAATAATATGTAATTAATAATAATGATATCTAATTAATAGATAAGACTATTTTTAACTAGTAACTTAATTGTCCATCTTTAAATTTACAAATTATAGATTCAAATTTTGTCCATTTGAATTTCTGAAATCTGCGATCAAAATTCACTTGAATTTACAATCTAATCAAACTAAGCCAAAAGAGATAACTCTAACTAACTGGGTAATTATGTTACATACAAGGCACTGGCATTTGTTCCTGCAGCTGGGTGTTCAATCTCCTTTGTGCAGTGACAGGCGCCCGTGCAGCCACTGTTTGCAGGGAGGCTTCCGAAGGTTTCTCCTCCATATTTCACTTCGCTACCAGGCTTTCTCTCCTATCCTATAAAAAGAAAAAGGCAAATGCTTATAACTGGCCTACTCAAATACACTTTACACGAACAGCTTAAACCATTCGAGACTAACTAGATTTGCACAGAGGCTCTATATAATGGGGACGAAACGGGACGAGTGGGGTTACCCTTTTTGATGAACCACGAACAACCAACTAAAATAATTATGAAATAATTATGAGGTGACTAGTTTCTCCGTAGTCGATAATACTACTACCTTGCCTTCTACGTAACCATGTCTGCCGGTAGTATTCCGTCCTTTTTAAGTCATCTTTGCCTTGTAAGTAATATTGTAGTCCTTGTTAGTGTTAATGATGGAAAATTTTAAATAATTTTAGTGTTTAGTTTTAGGTATATATTGTTTTTCTAATTTTATAAAATAAGTATAATAATTAGGAATAAGAGTTTGTTTTCTTCAGAGGTAAGAAAATAAGTTAATGTTTCAAAATGTAAAAGTATCTGGTAACAATGAAAGCCTGCCTTAACTTATTATAGGTTTTCTCACGCTAAAAAAAACATATAGTTTTTAAAAAATTACATATTATAATTGAAATAAAATGTTATATTTATATATAGATTTATAAATATAATTGAAATGATATATAATTGCAATTTTATTAAAAAATAGAGTGAAAACATGCACCCCTTTATGGACCACCAGTGGGACCACCAGCTCGTTATTTCAGGTCACTTGAGCTAGTTTGCATTCTCAGATAAAAGCAACAAATAGCTATCTTCATTGCTGGTTTGACCACTTGAATATAATAAATTTTCTGATTTTAAAAAAACATAATTTTTAAAAAATTACATATAGTTTTTAAAAAATTAAATACGAGATTTTATATATATATATATATATATATATAAATTTATAAATATAATTTAAATAATATATAATTCCAATTTTACTTTAAAATAAATAAAAAAAATACGTTCACAAGTCTTGACTAAAGGTTGATCTGTTAAACGGTTAAAAAATTCTTAACCATAATATACATTCACCGTCACTAAACCTAAAAAAATATTAAAAATTATTTATTATAATATTTAAATAAAAAATATTAAAACAAAAAATATTTAAATTCTATTAAATAAATATGTATTGCAATTGAAATAAAACAAAAACGAAACGGAAAATAAACATGGTTTCTCCACCTAACCTATAACAAACTATAATAATTTTGAATTTATTAAGGAATTTAGACTTCTGTGATCCATAACATTGTTAAGATAGTCTTCGACAAAATCACATAACCAATCTTTTGTCGACGCGTTTCGAACCAACCAGTGTGGTTCATCGTTAGGACAAGTTGAAGAACCAATCCGGCTTAGCTAGATTCAATAGAGTGTGCAGAGACACCAACAGCTATAATGCTAACGGCTAATTTGACCTAATGAACCAGGTCAAACTCCTAAAATAGTTAATTAATATTTCTAGAAATAGTTAAAATCGGTAAATAAAGGAATTCATTTGTTAATTTAAGTATAATATTAATATTTTAATTATAATGGTCATTATATAATATATATTCGATGATTTAATATTATTCAATTATTATTTAAATAATTGAATAATAATAAATTAATTTAAAAGTAGATATATTATTAATATTATTTCGAATATTAAGAGAATCTATAGTATAATATTAATATTATAATTATAATGGTCATTATATAATATATATTTTAAATGATTTATTATTATTTAATTACATTATTAAATAATTATTATTAATAATATATTTATTAATAATAAATAGATATATCATTAAATAATTGAATTCATTTGTTAGTTTAAAAGTAAATAGATATATTATTAATATTATTTCAATTATTAAGAGAATTTATAGTATAATATTAATATTTTAATTATAATGGTCATTATATAATATATATTAAATGATTTATTATTATTCAATTACTATCTAATGGTAATAAATCACTACTATTTTTATAATTTAGTTACATTAGGTAATTATGTAATAATTACTTAATGGTCCATGGGTAAGTTAGTTCTTCATTATTTAAATATAATGGTCATTAAAATAATAAGTGTGTTTATTGAATACTCTATAACTACTAACTAATCATTAATCCCTTTATCATAGAAATAATTATCAAGGTATAATTAATAAATTTATGAAAAAATAATAATAAATGCCCAATAGTATCATAAATAGGTTAAGGTTAATACACTAATAAGCCCGAGACTGACTCCTAACTTATTAAAGGCTCAAACACTCCAAAATAATCGGACAAATCTGCTAAAAGAAAATAAAAGGAAGGGGAAGATAGAAACCCTAAGACCAAAAAACAGGGGAATGAGGAGGCTAGGAAGATAAGGCTGGGACCCAGCAACTGCTAATCTTCCAGCCATCATCCCTATTAAGATTGTTTGGCCTTTTCTCGATCTCCAGGGCCTCTCTAAATTTTCGATGGTGAAACTGCGCAACTTTGGCAATGACTTGAGCCTCCTCTATACATACATGATGCATAGTCTTCCCAGCATGCTCAGCCAGGGCCGAGGACTTGGTCCTACCATGTCTTAAATCCGCCGAATGCTCGCTAATCCGTTGATTGATAGAGCGACCAGTCTCACCAATATATTATTATCTATACACAGATTAAATACTATTTTTTTCATATTAATAATAGATTAATCATAAAGGAAACTACATTGACATTTAATTATATATGAGTAATATTCATTCAAACATTTTCGTTATAATGGTTTCTTTTAATGTTATTAAATTTAACATATGCAATCTAACTAATCTTAACCCTGAAGAAGCGGGGTCTATAAATACATTGAATGCCACCTTTTCTATCCCAACGTCAAAATTAAAAATAATATTGAATTCATCACAGGAATTAATATTATAATCTATGTGCATATTAAACTCTATACGATGAGATTTCTTCGCAAACACTTAATCGTGTTTTCTCTCCACATGATAAAAGTAGCACCATTTTTATTACCAATGGGGTTTCCACTTCATTAATAATATAACATTCCTTTTGGTCACTCTTTCCAGCAAGCTTCGTTATTTCCTTTAGTGGAAAGGATACGTAGCCCATTTACACAATTTATGTTGATATGTATTTAGTTTATGTGGATAATTTAATTTGATCATCATGTTTAAGTAAAAATGGTTCTTTGTTTTCTACATAAGTTGTTATTTATTTAAGTATAATTAAATCCAATACTTTTTAGTTTTTTTAATTAAAATTTGACATTTTTAAGTTTTTTGGAAAAAATTATTTAAATTTAGAACGAAATTTTTATGAAACTATTATTTTTATATTGTTTAACTTACAACTTTGAATGTGCATGTATAATAAGTGTTTTGAAACTTTTCTCATAATTTCAAAATAAGTAGTACCTATATATATGCTATTGCATTTAAATATATAAATTTTTTTCTATATAAAATAATTTTAATAAAAATGTAATTATTGATTAACATCAATTATAAATGTTGTTAAGAGGTTATTATTTAATCAATATTTATTTTATTGTTATAATAACAAAGTGATCTTTTCTTTAGAAAAGAAAATATATACCAATTAGAGGTAGGTCATACATTTTTCTAATAACATAAAAAATAACTTTTTTAGTGCCTTATGAAAGGTCTTTCCAGGTTATTATACTAGAAACTATCACTACTTGGAAATAGAACATGAGAAGATTTGTTTAAATTTATTTCCATTTATATGATAAGACAATAAATGTTCAATATCCTTTTTAAAGTAAACAATTCCTATAAACTACCAAAGTCAAATATTCCTATAAACTACCAAAGTCAAATAGGAGGACATTATCAACAAAAAACATATGTGTTAGGATGTATCTGAAATTTAGATGAACCCTCCTAATGTCACCTTTCATCTTAGCATCTCATATCAATTTACTCAACCCTTCTGACACTAGAAAAATTGTAAGTTGAGATAGTGGAAAGCATTATCTAGGTCCTCTCATGGAATTGAAGAAAAGAGATAGAGAGCCATTCACTAGAAGAAAAAATGCAGCCATTGAAATGAAATCCATGATCCAAATTTCCATTTGAGGTCTCATTACCATTTGGATTAAATATAGGAGGATAAATACACCATGGAAGTTTTCCTGTGTCTTCAAAAGATCTAACTTAACTATGGCTAAGGGCACAAACTGCTAATTAATCATATGCATCACTTTCTAAGCCATGGAGACAATATCATGGATTTGACTCTGAAATAAGAAACCAAATTGTTCTTAGGATGATATGAATGTTAATCAAACATAGTGCGAACCATTCTTTATTGTCTTTCAATGATGCAATGGTATTTTGTATCATGTAGTGATTGTTTAGATGCAAATGTAATGATAACAATCTTTATAGTTGTTGATTTGACATAAATCTTTCTAGCATATACCTAAAATATGTATATAACATCGCTATATGTACCTTTAAATGGGGATGAGTTTGAATACTGTCAATTTGAGCATGGGTTGCATTCAATTAGTCTCCTTCAATATCCTAATAAATCTTAGTAACCTTCACCTTCATAAGGGCCTCTCAAGGCCTTTATGAAGGTTGTCCTTTATTGATGTCTTTATTTATTTTTGTGGAAAAAGGGTTCAACATTCTCATGAAATATGTTAGGCAAGTAGGGAAAGTTAGAGGGAGTCGAGATTACTCCCTTGGAATTTGTCACACATATTCCCTTCATAGATGAAGCCATCCTCTTCACATAAGAAAATCCTCTAGAGTTTCAATTCTTATAAGAGGATATTCAAACATAATGTAGAGCTACAAGTATGGCGCTCATTCATTCAGAATTGTGCATGTTCTTCAATTGTATATTGAGGTAACTTAGGTGCAATTAGAAGACTTTGTTTTTCCTTTTCATTCTATAAATTTCAATAATGGCTTTAAGTTTCTCAAATTTTTTCTTAAATCAAATTCATATTATTTTGAAGACTCATTATGGTTACTAAAAAATATAGAGGCTAATTTCATCTTTTAGAGGTACATATGGCTCTCAAGGAGTAGACACCCGGTCCTTCTAAAGTTAGTTCTTAAATGCTTACCCATATATTAGCTCTCGATTACGAAGGTCCCGAAAGGACTTTTAGCTAAATTAGGAAAAATCATTTTCACTTTCTCTATTCAAGGAAAAATTCCTGAGAAGGAATCTCCCTAATGAAACGTTTGACCCTATCCACTACCAAAGCACTGGATAGGTCAGGGAGCTAAGAACATCTATTGTTTTTGTAAATATTTCATTATTAGGAGTATCTAGATGATTATCTAAAATGAATATTTGTGGGTTTAAGTAATGAAATCAAAGTATCTTGTTAGGATATTAATGGAAGTTTGGATCCAATGGGTATATAAATAAGAAAAGGATACTCCTATAGCCTAGAAATCATTATTCAAACTGTTTCCCCATGTTGAAATATGGTTATCTTGGAACATTGTGAATGGAAAGAAAATTCAAATTGGAAAGGACCCTTGGATCAATGTAGATGAATCCTTTAAGCTCTTGAATTCCCACATTGAAGCTCTTCACACCCAAGGAAATTATTTTGTCCATGATGTTCATTATTAGAACTAAAATGGCATTTGTAGACAAAGATGGAATATGGTAGATGATTTTATTCTAGAACATCCCCTTCTAGAGAAATGGATAATTTCATAAATAAGGTCTCCATAAGATTTACTAATGTGCTGGAAGATGATGGCATGTTGTGCTATTCTTATAGTTTAGTTTTGCTAGTTGATTATGTCATTGCAAATTATAATGTCTTGAGAACTATATAGCTTGACTAAGTTGGAACCAAATAAGTTCTCGATTAGGTATTCAAAGTTCCTATTGTATTTATTAGCTAAATCAAGGTCTTGATCTGGCCAAAGAGGATTCAGGTTGGAATCATTGATAATAAGAATAGCTTGGTTAGTTTTAGTTCTATTATTAAAGTCTCCTAATAAGAGGATATTACATTCATTCATTAGACTATGAATATCATGTTCTAGGGTATTATAAGGGAAATTCTTATCTATATTAATTTTCTTTTAAAATCTATATTTGATATATGAAAAATATTAAATTGAAATATAAATCCTCTTAGAATTAATGTGATATATTTTGATCCAAAAGTATTGAGAGGGTATGTGTTTGGAAGTTGAATGTGAGGAGAAACATATTCTTTTATTTTTTATTTTTTTACTTATAATGAAAGCATGAGAAACCTTAGAGTACTTCCCCACATTTCATGGATGGTAAATTGGGTAATTGTTGGCCCTGATTACGGGTCCTTGCCTTAAGAGAATTGTAGAGAGTCAAACCAATGATTAGCAACAATATTATGAAGTTCATGTCTAGCCCTAGACCACTTGAGCTAACCCTTGCAGTTAGAAACATATTTTTTTTATAATAACATATTCCAGGAATTTCTTTACGAGATGATTTCCTTTTGTAAAAGAAAAATTGAATCCATCCATCTAAGGACAAGGAAAATGTTAGGGGCTAAATTTTGTAGATGGGTTAATTTTTCATTATTTTTGCCAAAAGAAGATTCACTAATTTCCATTTTTTCTGAAAATTATTCACCTAAATTTTATAGGATAAAATTAAGATTTACCTTAGAAAGTTCCAATACTTTATAGATATCATAAAATGCTTTAGAAATTTGAGTACTTTTACAAACTATCACAAAAAATTATCCACAATTTGCATATTGGGAGTACTAATATTTGCCAATATTTCTACACATTAAAATAAAATTCCATTCCTAAAATTTTCAAACTTGGTGGCGTGCCTTAAATTCATCATGTTTCAAAATTTAAAATAAAAGATAATGTCAAATTCACTCATAATCCAACTTAACATAGGTCCTTTATGTCATGGAAAGCCACAACCATATCAAAGAAGTATTAGAGTGTTCTAAATACCTATTTATTACTCTCATTTTGGTCTCTATCCCTAATAATACTTTTCCTATCTCTAATGATTGTCCATTTTCTTTATCCTTTTAGCTTCTTTTACCTTTTGAGCTTCATTCCTTAAATCAACTTGTTTTGTTGGAATGTAATCCTCATTTATAAATATTCTTGTCCCTTTTAAATTTGGAAATATATTGAGTATGTCAAATTTTGTTGAATACCACCTTTTCTATCCCAAAAACAAAAATAAAAATCAACGCGAATTAATATTATAATCTATTTCCTTATTAAAGTCTTTCAATCCAGTCCATACGATTAGATTTCTTCGCAAATACTTAATCTTGTTTTCTCTCCTCCTGATAAACGTAGCACCAATTTTATTACCAATGGTGTCTTTCCACTTTTAAAGTAACATAATTTTCCTTTGGGTGACTCTCCATTTTTATTACCAATGGAGTTTCCACTTCTCTAATAACATAACATTCCTTTTGGTCCCTCTTTCAAGTAAGCTTCGTTATTTCCATTATTTCCTTTAGTGTAAAGGATACGTAGCCCATTTTCACAGTTTATGTTGATATATATTTAGTTTATGTGGATAATTTAAGTTGATCATCATGTTTAAGTAATAATGGTTCTTCGTTTTCTACATAAGTTGTTATTTACTCAGTATAATTATATCGAATACTTTTTGGGTTTGGCTTTTAATTATTATTTGATATTTTTAAGGTTTTTAGAAAATTTTATTTAAATTTGATAATGAAATTATTAGAAAATTACAATTTTTATATAGTTTAATTTACAATTTTGAATATTTATAAGTATAATAACTTTTTTGAAAATTTTCTCTAAATTTTAAAATAAGTAATTTTAATTTCAACAATTGATATTTGTGATTTCAACCATTTTTCAAAAATTTAGTTAAATTAAAGTTAAAATTAGTAAAATAATATATTTAATAAAGATAAATTTGATATTGAAATTATTAGGAAATTACAATTTTTATATTGTTTAATTTACAATTTTGAATATTTATAAGTAAATAAGTTTTTTAAAAAAACTCTCTTAATTTTAAAATAAGTAATCTTAATTTCAACCATTGATATTTGTGATTTCAATAATTTTTCAAAATTTTAATTAAATTAAAGTTAAAATTAGTAAAATAATATATTTAATAAAGATTAAAAAAATAAAATGTATATGCTATTCCATTTAAACATATATAAATTTCTCCCTATAAAAAATAAATTTAATAAAAATGTAATTATTGATTAACATCAACCATAAATGTTGTTAAGATGTCACTATTTAACCAATATTTATTCCACTGTTATAATAACAAAGTGATATTTTCCCTAGAAAATAAAATATATACCAATTAGTGGTAGGTCATACTTTTTTCTAATACCGTAGAAAAGAACCCTTCTAGTGCCTTATGAAAAGTCTTTCCAGGTTATTATCCTTGAAACTATCACTACTTGGAAATAGAACATGAGAAGATGTATTTAAATTTATTTCCATTCATATGACACCACAATAAATGTTCAATATTCTCTTTAAAGTAGAAAATTCTTATAAAGTGTTAGAATCAAATAGGAGGACATTATCAACAAACAACATGTGTTAGGATCTATCTAAAATTTAGATGAATCCTCATAATGTCACGTTTCAACCTAGCATCTCATATCAACTTACGCAACCCTTCTGCCACAAGAAAAATTATAAGTTGAGATATTGGAAAACCTTATCTAGGTCCTCTCATGGTATCAAAGAAAAGAGATAGAGAGTCATTCACTAGAAGAACAAATACATCTATTGAAATGAAATCCATGATCCAATTTAAAATTTGAGGTCTCATTACCCTTTGGATTAAATCTAGGAGGATAAATACCCTGTGAAAGATTTTGTATGTCTTCAAAAGGTCCAACTTGAGTATGGATAATGGCACAAAGCCCTAATGAATCATATGCATCACTTTCCAAGCCAAGGAGACAATATCATGGATTTGACTCTGAAAGAAGAAACCATTTTTTTCTTAGGATGCTATGAATGTTAATCAAACATTGTGGGAACCATTCTTTATTGTCTTTCAATTTTGATGCAATGATATTTGTGTATCATTTAGTGATTGTTTAGATGCAAATGTAACGATAACAATCTTTATAGTTGTTGATTTGACATAAACCTTTATAGCATATACCTAAAATATGTATACAACATCGCTATATGTACCTTTAAATGGGGATGAGTTTGAATATTGTCAATTTGATCATGGGTTGCATTCAATTAGTCTCCTTCAATATTCTAATAAATCTGAGTATCCTTCACCTTCATCAGGGCCTCTCAAGGACTCTATGAGGGTTGTCCTTTATTGATGTCTTTATTTCTTTTTGTGGAAAAAGGTTACAACATTCTCATGAAATATGTTAGGCAAGTAGGGAAAGATAGAGGGAGTTGAGATTACTCCCTTGGATTTCATCACACATATTCCCTTCATAGATGATGTCCTCCTCTTCACACAAGAAACTCCTCCAGAGTTTCAATTCTTATTAGAGGATATTGAACCCTTATTTAGAGCTTCAAGTATATAGCTCATTCAATCAAAATTGTGCATGTTCTTCAATTGTATATTGATGTAACTTAGTTATAGTTAGAAGACTTTGTTTTTCCTTTTCATTCTCTAAATTTAAATAATGGATTTAAGTTTCTCAAATTTTTTCTTAAATCAATTTCATATTATTTTGAAGACTGTTTATGGCTACTCAAAAATATAGAGGCTAAGTTCATCTTGAAGAGGTACATATGGCTCTCAAGGAGTATACATCGGGTCCTTCTAATTTTTGTTCTTAAATGCTTACCCATATATTAGCTCTCGCTTACAAAGCACCCAAAATGATTGTTAGCTATATTAGGAAATACTATTTTCACTTTCTCTATTTAAGGAAAAATTCTTGAGAAGGAATCCCCTTAGTGAAATGTTTGATCCTATCCACTACCAAAGAACCACATAGATTGGGGAGTTAATAACATCTATTGTTTTTGTAAATATTCACAGACAAGCTAATTTTATAAATATTCATGAATACAATCATAATTCAATTTTGCAAAATTAACTTTATATATATCTATTTTTAAATGTAATGCTTAAAAAAATCAAATATATATATATATATATTAAATAGATATATTAAATATTTAAAAATATATATAGACAAAAAAACACTTCAATATTTAATAATATACCTGTTAAATATTAAAATCTTAAAACCATGATAAAAATGTTGTATCTACTTTTAAATAAGCATACCACCATATAAAATTCATCAATAGATTTCAACATAGAGTAAAGGAATTAGAAAAAAAGTAACTATAGAGATAGGGAGGCTTATGTCTCTTAATAGTCTTAAGATATCATTCTAGATTAAATAACTGAATTATATTTAGGAAGTGTAGGAGAACACAATATAGGAAAAAATTAATAGGGAAAAGGAAAAATACTTTTGATATCATTTTTAATCTAATAATTAAATTATACTTAAAATTTGTATCGGAGAATATATGGGAAAAAAACTATATAGTATAATAATAAATAAATAAAAATTCAATTAAAAAAAATTATATTAAAAAAAAATTAGCAAAGCTTTCGGTAAAAGTATATGAAAAAATTATTTTAAATTTTTTTATTAAAAGGGAGAGGTGTTTTTTAAGATATAGTAATATTTATTTAATTTTGTAAGCAAAACGTTTTAGAATATTTTAATGATGTAGATTTTCAAAGTAAACATAAGATTCTAATTATTTTGTAAAACATTTAAATTTAAGAAAGTATGTGATGATTGTTTACTTGTTCTAGGATACTTTTGCTATATTTAAACTCTAATTGATGGTTTCCATATTCCTCAAAAGTTAGTGCAGTATTTCTTCTTCTCCTAGTCCCCAAGGATTTAAATTGATTAAGTGTACTTGATTGAATACTCCAAACTTTCCACCCTTCTTAGGATTTTTTACCATCCTTCTAAACATGTTGCATTTGGCCGATAGAATAGTGGACTAACACTATTTATCATACCAAAGTTCCCATAATAGTTACAATTTGGATAACGATTTGATACTCTTACCTACACATTTTTGTTGCATCTATGAAAATTGAACTTCCATTGGACTAAATATATTCTTCATCAGATCACAAAGGATGCCCAATCTCCTACAAATCCATGTAATCCATCTTAGAAATATAACAATATAAGAATAAATTTAATTTTGAAATCTCAAATCTTACTATAGTTCTACCTTTAGGTCCCTCAACCCTTATAATAGATTTTGGATTTACTTAAGGTATTCCAAGAAAGTACCAAGCAAAGTATCTTTATTCAATGTATCAAAAGGATCGATGATGAATACATGGAGCCAAAGGATGGACCATAAATCAACTGATATTGACACTCGTAGAATTGAAAAGAACAAAGGAAACTCCTTCCACCTCCATAGGAGCCCTAATTTGTCTTGACCAAAATCAAAATTGAAATATTACATGACCAAAAGAATGGATCCTAAATGATATTCATAAAATGGTAAAATAAATTTCTATAGAGGAGAGAATGAAACGAAGATAATATTCCTTAAACTAAAAGTTAAAACTATTTAAATCATTGCAATCCCTTCATAAAATAAAACAAGGAAGGCTGCATGGCAGCTAGTCCCTGCTCAAAGTAACCGAAGTATTGGACTCAGTCAAACGAACAGTAGCAGATCCAGATGCATAAGCAAGACCAGGAGAAGTACCAGCAGTAGCAAAATAAGCATAGGTAGATTCGGTTGATCGAGACCCAACAACATCAGTAGTTTAGACGGTTGATCTAGTTGTTTATCCATAAGCAAGGACAGGTGCAGATCTAGTTCTAGGACCAATTTCAGAGAGAGCTCTATAGCTTGTTTCAGAACCTCCAGGAGCAGAGTAAGATATCTATACGAGGTAGTCAATCAATCAAAAGCATGACGCCCTTGTACACTAGGTTGAAAGGCTCGACGAGCACCATCTGTCTAATGGATTAGAAAACGCCTTGGATGGCTTCAATGGGTATTTGCATAGAGAGAAAAACATGGTTCGGTCAATAGATAAGGTTGTTTACCTTGATCGAGTAAAAGAACCATTACCAGCATTCGAGTTAGCATCCTAGCTGGCATCCCTGCAAGTACAACTAATTTATATTCAAAAGATAAAATAGAAATCAGAATGAACCCAAAATTGAGATTAATTTGTATGATCAACTCAGTTTTATAAGTGAACATCATGCATACTTATGTGCAGACTTAGGCCATGCTAGGGGATTGCTTTAGGAATCCCCCTTATATGATTGACTATCCATTTGGGAGCCTGTATTGGAATTTCAAACAATTCCTAACACAGAATTACAATGATACTTACAACCTCAAGCTTTGCAAATTCTTTTTCGATTGACTTTATCAACAAAACCGGGGATCTACTTCGGTGGGTTGCTTGTTTTGCCATTAAGCTACCTTAGGTATCGATTTAGTTAATCATGTGCTCTTTATGGGATCAAGATTAGTGGGTTTAACAAAATGGGCACACCTGTGCTTTCAAGAATCTGGTATAGAAATATGCTATCGCATGAAAAGCAAATGGAGGATCGAGCTCACATAATGTTTAAGAACCCGCTGCTTTAAAGAGTCAGGGGCTATTCGGTATCGATAAAAACCTTCGTTTGAGCTGTCGACGTGCATAACTCCTCAGCTTCACCCTCGTAACAATCCAGTAAATAGAGAAGAAGTCCTATATGGTGGTGATAGTAACCAATACTAGGTTCTTCGGTACCCATATGTGTATTGCAGATTTTGAAAACAATTGATCTTCCTTCAAGTTTGAGACATTCCAGAATCTATAATCCAATGTCGAGGACATTTGACAATATATTTTTATCTCAATTTTATAGTTTCTTATTGACATTGCACAATAATAGTTTTACCAGAATTTCATAGCATCTGCTAAAATTGATAACAGTCATGGGCTGGCTTACACTCTCAATGTTGTCCCAATTCTATCACGGTTATATTACTAAACGTTTCGATTTTCTTTCAGATTTTAAAAGGCTGTGGTTGCTCCTATCCTACTATTCGGCTGTGACGTTGTTTGATACGTTGAGATTACCCGTAAGAATGTTATGTGTTTAACGCAGGTTACACACATTTGATTTAATATATTTTAACTCAGTTTAATGGTTTTATGTTAGTCATTTATTTTAGACTTAAAATATTTATAAAGATTATTTAGAATTGTAATTTTAAGTTATCATAATTGAGAGGGATAAGAAAAAAATATTTTGTAATTTAAACCACCAACAGTTAAAGTTATTTTAAAAAATATATCACTAATATATCGCAACTTTACCATGGTAAGACTATTTCTTTTCATAGATTTTATGAAATTGTTCAGTATAAATAAGTGCACACTTGCATCACATTGAAAATAAACCACAAAAGAGATAGAGGACTGTGTATAGTATTGCAGTGGCATATGTTCACATACAAAACCATCACTGATAGATGGGTATTTTATTCCATCCTAATATCTTCAAATAACAGAACACTGAATGACAAAGATCTATTATAAAATCGTCATGGTTATCAACTGGACAGTGTATTCCGCTCTCATGTATTCACGATACAAAAACATCACTGATTGATGCGTCTTGTATTCCATCTCAATATATTCAAATAACAAACCATTTAATGACAGAGATCTTGTATTGAAAACTTGCAACGATTATCAACTGAAACTGCTCTTGCCATACTAATTTCTTCAATGAAGTTAGCGCAATGTTGTGTAACGAAGCCGTTAGTCTACAGCCGAACCTAAAGCAGACAGTAAAAGCGCAATGTTGTGTAACGAGGCCGTTAGTCTACAGCCGAACCTAAAGCAGACAGTAAAAATCCAGGTGCAATTTTCATGCAAATTTGAAACCACTGCAACATATATAAGAGATTGAAGGAATTTCCCTCCTGGAAAAGGAGCAACTTCGCATTCATTTCTTCGGTAAGCGCCCGTAAGGATCAGCTCGTGAAAACTGAAATCAATGCCAAGATATATTAATAAAATATTATAAGAGTCTTTTAAAATTATAATTAAAAAATATCGTTGTCCTAATGGAACAAAAGGACTGTGGCCATCATTCCGAAGACCCTCCCTGCATGTGTTACACCTGTTTTGCATAATCTTGGATAGTTCGACTGATGGAACAAAAAGACCGTGGCCACCTTTCTGAAGACCCCCCAGCCTGCATGCATTACAGCATAATCTTCGATAGTTTGAATAGCATAATAAAATAAAATAAACCGCTCCCAAAAAATTATGCCTCTTGCTCAAGAGAGAAGGATAAGCTGAGTTCCGTCCATGAAATTCTTTGTTTCACCTCCTTTAGAAAACTGTCAAAGCAACTCTATTATTTTTTTCAAAGAGAAATGTTTTTGAGTGTGTGTTGTTTCATTCTCAGCCGGTCGATGTGCATGCAAGAGAAATGTTTTTTAGTGTGTTTTGTTTCATTCTCAGCCGGTCGATGTGCATGCAAGAGACACGTGCCTGAACATTGGGAAGACTGCTGTCCATCACCTGTTACAGAGAGGCAGGCTGCCATGACTGGTAGAGAAAAATAATAACAGCATGCAGCATTCTGCTCAGACAATTAAGGAAACAGCAGAAATTGGGCAAGTTTCGCAGTCGTAGTCATCAGGGGGAACATCAATTCAATGTTGCAGTCATCTGCAGGAAGCGCAAACCCCTTGCTTGGTGCCCTTTGTATTATTTAAATACAAGAGACAATCAGGTTTGAACTCTGCGTTTTTCTACATTGGCTAAAGTTTCAATTGACAAATTGTAACATAATGCTAATATGAGAGATGTTTCTGAGATAACCAGAGAAATCCATAATGCCATTCTTGCCAAATTGAATAATGAGAAGAACAATATAGAGATCAACGCATCGGAAGAAAACAAAAAAGTCAACTCAATGAACAAGTAAGACCTGAGCTCTGTCTTTCATGTGATTTTTTAAATGTGATGGATTTCATAAATCAAATAAAAGTTCCATAGATTCCAACTGAGAGTTTTTGTTTTAGCAAAAGGCTGGAAAATATTTGCTTCTATTTGTTACTGTAAGCTCCTAATCTATACGTGTGAAATCTCCTGTAATTCAGAGCTTATGGAGGAAATGCTAAAAATAGATGAAAAGTTGCTAACCTTGATTAACGAAATTGAAAACAGCAGACAGCAGATAGCGGAAACAACTCTTTTAGTTGTTCAGCACGATCGGCTCCCCATCCAGCGCCGAATCTCTATGTGTATTTTGTTTGCAACCACCAATTGTACCTTGTTATCATTTCAGATACAATAAAAAGTTCTCCAGGATTGCTGTGTGGGAAAATAATAAGAAGACTACAGCTGAGGCTCGTTTGAAATTGGTGGAGGTAATATTACAAAACAGTATCAGATACTGTAAACAATAAATCTCACCTATGTCTGGAAGGCAAGAATCTGGTAATAATGGGTAACATATCGCTGCAATAGCAGTTGGGCCCGATGCCGGAGAGACGGATTTCCTGCCAGCCAGAATGCAACCTCAATAAATCTCACCTGTGTCTGCAAGGCAGTAATCTGGTAATAATGGGGAACATATCGCTTCACCGCAAGACATAGCCGGAGAGACAAAGGCATCTCAAAGTGGACCGCTGGATGACGCCTGTCAGATCAACGGTCGTGGGAGAGACCACTTAGCAACTGGAAGGGTGAACGCCTGGCAGCTATTTAAACCATAGTGTATCAACCAACCGTAATCCGCATTCAAAGAAGATAACATTAAATGTTGGAAATTAATGCAAAGGCAAACATAGCATTACTTCATGTAGCTGTGAACTTGTTTTAATTACCTGTACTCCTCCCAACTTTTTCCTAACTTTTCAGCCTGTATGCCTCGATTTGAGGCCAAATAAGATGATGAATCATTTGAAACCTTTGATTGGTTAAAAAATCAATATTTGATTTCGTTCAGTTTTAAAAAATTAAAAGTATTTCATTAATATAAACGCACTTTGGTTAAAATGGGAAAAGATGCATTGGTTTGAGCGTCGGACTAATGCTTATCGGTGAAACCGATTGCTATAGTCCCTGCGGTCCTGTAGGCAGGGACTAATAAGGAAAAGACAAGTGGTAGCTTACCTATATTCTAGAAAATTATTAAAATCACACATAAAACCTAAGCCAAATTTCCAAAAATCAACAAATTGATGCTTGAACTTTTGGACCAAAGTCTCCAAATAAGACATCCCTCACAACATGAGGGAGAATTACCTTCCATAAATGGAAATACAAGTGGAGTTGAATTCCTAAGCATGTGAAAAGATGAGAAGGGTTTCTTCTCATAATTTTCATTGCCTTAGGATAAGCTTTTTAAATGACAGAACTGATTAATCACTTGATGCATGCCTCATTCTCCATTATAGTAGTGTTAAGGGACATGTTAGTTATATGTCTTTCCATTGATAATAATTCGCCCCACTTATAGGGAAGTTCCTTGATGGGAAAAATAGTCCAATAAAAAATTATTCTCCCTTAATACGTTATTAAAATTTACATACATAATTTATTTTATTTTTGTTTTTTTCCACTAATAATATAATATAACAATAATACATAAGCTTTATCATTATTATTAATTGATTGTGTTGATAAATATATTTATTTTAGAAAATATTTTTTTGAATTTTAGTTTAATTATTAGTGATTATAAGATGGATGGTAAAGATTTAACTTCCATAGGATACACTAGAATATTCATAGTAGTATTTATAGATTAAGAACTAAGATTTATAGGCAAGTTAGTTATTCTCTTTTGATTAATTTATCTTGAATTAATTAATTAAAAAATTGTCATATCAACATGTGTCATATTGAGTATGTGGTATTGATAAGCCATCGTATTGACCCATAATATTGTAACAAAAACTATTTATAAATTCCAAATTTCCATGACAAAATAAGATAAATTTCCATAATTAAAAATATTATTTAAATCATATTATTTTTTTATAATTAATAATAATAATAATTTAAAATAAAATTCTAATCTATATAAATTCTTTATAATGATTAAAAGCATGTGTTAAGAGTTTAAGTCGGCCTAATAATTAAAAGCATATATTTTCCAGGCAAAAAAGTAAATTCAAAATTAAAAAAATAAAATAAAATAAAAATCTCCTACCCCAGTTTAAACGTTTGGCTTAACTACAACTTATAATAATAATATATAAACCTCATACAACCAAAATCATTTTATTTCATAATACTAAAATCTCTATTTCTTTTAATTCATAATAACCTACCATCTTCCACCATCACCATAATCGATCGAAATTAATTCCATAACTCCTACACAATTCTATACACAATTCTATACCAAATAAAATGTCTCCAATATATTGATTTCCATGTCCAAATATATTGATGTATATGTGGATTTTGATGGCTGATATGTTTATGGTAATTTTGTTCTTATTATCCTAGTTATATGTATATTTTATGAAAGTAGCTATGTATGGCTATCACCATGTTTTTACTTCTAAATGAATGGATAATGTATCTTTGACCTAATAAATCATAGTGTAGCAATTGAAATGAGGGAACATGGCTCATAGCGATTCTCAGATAAGTATGAGATCCTTTCACTTAATTATGTTGTTTACACATGTAGGTTACATGTTGATGGTATGTTTAACGAAATGCCTATCATGGCTAGTAGGGGTATGGTTATGGCCTTGCTTAGTTTATTTGTTTTTCATCATTGTTTCCCTATATTTTCACTAATTCTAAACTGTCACTCCCTTCTCGGGAGTGGCTTGAGCTCTGGGCCTAAAAAAGTGGCTTAAAACCTAGGGTTACTGGCACAGAACTAGCAATTTTGGTCCCTTGTCGCTAGCAGGAAAGCCTATGAGAGTTACTTTGGGTTGTTGGTCACTCCCTTACCCATAGCATGAAAGCGACTATGGACTAATAGATCCAGAACAATAGTGGGACCTAGGGACAGGTTGTCTGAGTAGTTGAGTTGTCTCCTGAGGGTTCCGTTGATGATGTTGGATGACTGTGTGTGATGTTTGTTGATTCCACTTCCTTAAGGTCACATAGTAGGTCAAATCTTATCATAGTAGCCTCTCGTCTCATGTTTACCCTGGTTGGCATGGTTACTTGGGTGGATGTGGGAGGAGGGTGTTATAGAGTGATATCAAAGCATGGTTCAACTCTCAGTCTGGATGGGTGGTGTGTGTTGGTCATGCATGCATGTTAGTTGCATGTGTGTCTCTTACACTTGCATTCCATGTGCTTGTTGCATTTTCTTGCTGATTGATTATGGTTGTAGTAAGGTTGTCATGAGGAACTTGATGTTGATTTTGTGGAATGCATTTGTCATGAGTATATGACTGATTACATATTGTTACATGGTTCTTACATGTTGATTATATGCTGCCTACTTACATCCTTGTATGTTAGGCTACATTATTGTATGTTTGATTACATGTACTAGTCTTGTAGGTTGGTTACAAGAATTGATTACTTATGCTCGACTACATGCATTCATATGTATGTGTAGTTGATTAGACATTTCTTATGCATGTTGATGGTTTCATGTGGTATTGTGTACAATGCAGTAGTGGTTGTCATCATGCATGAAGTCATGGTTTGGGAAGTTGATATGGTCATCCATTGATGATTAGAATCTAGCTAGACTTATGTGTATATGGTTTGCTACTCATGTGTTATATGTATATATGCAGTTATTATGCATGTAGGGTCTTGGTTATAGTTATGCATGAATAGTAGGTCACAGATGCCTTGTGACATCATGGTATGTAATTTAGGTCATCATGGTGATATTGATATGTTATGATGATAATGTGTTTAATGAGGCAAAGCAGGAGATGCAGATAATCAAAGTGAAGTTGCAACATTGGACCTTGAGGCAAGAGCAGATCGTCATACAGGTATCGTATGTTTTACATGCAGATATGTAAGTCAAGGATTGCTATATGTAGTAGGTTTATATACATTAGTTTTATGTACATGTCTTTTGATGTTATGGTTACATAAATGATAAGTTATAGTTGATTAGTATAGTCATATGCACATGTGTCAGATAGTCAAGAATGATAGTAACATGTGGTTGTAAGCATTTATATTGTTGGTTAGGTTAGATAACTTGATGATTATGTTCTATGATACATTGTTGATGACTATGTTATAAGTTAACTTGTTGTTGTTATATGACATTTAGCTTGACAATTAGGTTTTATGTTGTTGATGAGCATGATATATATCTTATTATTGTTATATGCTATTAATTTGATGATTAGGGTTATTTCACTAAGATTTTGATGTTATATGTATTTTGTTAACCTAGTTTGACCTATGCATATGGTTATGGTTATGATATCCAGGGATGAGCCGACATATTTGAGATATGGTGATGTAATAATCTCGATTGACTTTGAATATGTGTGAATGATAATTGTGTATGAATTATGATGTAAACATGTTAACTAGTGACTATTTTGGATATCATGGTCTTATTTATGTTTGAGTTAATATCTCATGAAGTTATATCATGCTAATTAAATTGATTGTGCAGACAAGATAGCCTCCCTTGAGGTATTTTAAGGTATGAGTTACTTATGTAGTATACTTGGTGCTTCATTGTTGATTATGTCATCTATTTGGTATTTGAGTGTTTGGTGCCTATTGTGTCGTCTAGTTGATATATTTGACATGCTGCGTTCATTGCTTGCTTGAATGTTTCATTAATTACATGACATGAATATGACTTGAAAATGGATTATGACATGATTGTTAATATTAGTAAAGGTTTATTTCAAATTGATAAATATAATTGTTTTGATATTTGGAACATATGGTTGACATGTGTGAGCAGTTGCAGAAAACATGCTTGGTATTAGCATGACAAGGTAATAGTTGATGTGTTTATATAACTAATAGTTGGGTGATGTGACACACGGGGGCTTCACTGGGGGAGCAATACCATATCACGTGGGTTCATATTGGGGGATATTTATTGAGAAAAAAATGGCATGATATATTGGGGGATATATAGGGGGTAGAGGGTTATTATATTGGTAGGTATAAAAAATGGATCCCAAAGTTAACGAAAAATATAAAGGGGTATAAAAAAATGTTAATGAAAAAATGGATACCTACAATATGTAGTGAAAGTAGGGTTTTTTAAATTGGGAAGGTGCATTGGGTTCATATTGGTAGGAGGTTAAATAATGTGGTTTTTAGAGATATTTTCCAATATTTAGTCAAATTAAGGGTATTGTTTAATATGCCACAAACTCATGTGATATGCCAGAGGTTCATTGAGTGAAGCCCCCATGATGTGACAATGCATAGTAAGCCTTGGTTGCAGCAAGGTAAAAAGGTAAAAGAAAGGAATTGGGCAAGAATTCCTTGGGATATGTTTGGAAACCCTAATTCCAAACAAATGAGTGCTTTGCATACAGGGGAGTCTTCTTAACTTTGATTTTGTTTTACATTATGTAGATACATGCTATATTCATGAACATGTACTTGAGATGTATATTAGCTAGCCTTTAGTTATAGGTGGATTTGTCAAAGGATTGGAGTCCCTTGAGAGATGGTATGGATGTGTTTAGTTGCAAGAAATGTGTTTGGCATAACAAGATGAGGTAATTAGTGTATTGTTATGTTTATTTACTTACTAGCAATTATGTGTTAATGACAACATGATGCAAGGAGTTGCATTGCAAGAGAGGTTTCCATGAAAACTTAAAGAAGGATTAGGTAGAGCATTTCTTGGGAACCATGCGGACTGAGTCATGGTGTCTATTATTAGTCTTGTGATTTTGGTCTTTTGTGATTGTTACACTTGATTTACGATTTTGATTGTGTCTAGTGCATAACTATGCCACTTTGTTGTAGTGTCGTATTGCTTTTGGTTTTCATGGTATTCTTGTTGTTGTTTCCTTTCTTGCCTTTTATTGGTTTGAGTCTTGGGAATTGGTTGGGAAAGAGGAAAGTTAATGGAGCTCAAGGAGAGCTGTGTGGTACCCAACAAGTAATGTAAGGCTCGAATGAACCTCGGTGCATGAGTAAGTGCAATAAAAGTTAAGAGTGTGACAGTCTATTGGACTAGTTGGGTCCAGTGTGGTAAGTGGATGGTGGTAGTAAAGTCATGAGAAAGGTAACCGAAATGGTAAAGTAAATGGATCTAAGACGTCAGTTGCCTTGGTTATGTTGGGAACGACTATTCTTATTGTTGTGCATATGTTGTACGAACAAAGGAAGTTCTCTTAAACCTTGACCTTTATATTTGGTAATTATGTTATGATCCTGATTATGCTAATGTTTATATATGTATACATGTAGGTGTGTATGTATGTCATGTTTTACAGGCCCGTCACCATGGATCATGATTGACGCTAACATTTATGTGTATATATCTACATGTATGCATATCATTTCCTGTTAGTCTAATGCTTATGTATATGTATGTATGTATCCATGTATCTATGTCACTGTCTGACAGATCATCAAGAATAGTTCTTATGGCGGAATGATTGCTTATGTAGGCAAATGGCATGAAGAAGTTCCTGGCTATGAGGAATCAAGTGGGAAGAGTAGTCATGACAAATATATGAGGTCAGTATCATGTGACTATGTATTTATAATATATGCTCGTAATATGCCTACACTTATGTTATGGAAAAGTTATATCGAGGGATACATCAGAAAAATGAAAGCAATGTGGTCTACAACATGGTAGGATAAGCATGGATAAGACACTGGAAGCAAGTTTTCTAGGTAAGGACAGTGTGGTTTTGGATGTGTGGTACTACTGTTGTGCATATGTTGTATATGGTGTACATGTTGCATCTATGATGTGTGCACATGTGGTGTTGTGTATATATAGTGTGTGTACATGTTGTTTATGCAATGTACACACACTATAAAACAAATTATTCACCTCACATAAAACAAATTCACAATAGATAAGTCTCCAATATTCACCCCAAAGATTCACTAACCCACAAACTATTTGAACCTTGAGTTTCGTGTTTATATAATAATTCTTAACAAAGTCATCACCAATTGAGCTACACATTGTGGACTCTTGTTAATCAAATACAATTACCTAGTTGTTTTTATAACAAAGTATTATGATTTTGTATTTAAAATATATTTACTATTAATAAATGGATATATATTTCTCCTAAAATAAATGTGTTATACTAAATAAAATAGATTATTCAATTAATTAAAATCTTATTAAATTAATTCTCTCAAATTAATTAATATAAAACTATCTAATTAATTAAAGTTAGATTAAAAATTATTATCCACAAGATCTTGGATACATAGTGAGTTAAGACACACTTAAATGTTAAGTCAATGACTTAATTCCCTGCTCTATTATACTATTATTCTTAAACATAACCATAATTTCATCTTACCAGTACCAACTTTACAAAAACAAAAAACAAAAAAAATTATTAAATATTACAATTCAATGAAAACGTACTTCTATTTATAAAATATTACAATATTTTAATAACTGTTACAAAGAAATTTCAACCTTTTTTTTTTTTTTTCAGCACGAAAAAACTATATATTTGTATTCCATGATTGATATACATACAATGGCTATGTAACTGCCTATTGATAAACTGTAGATAGAAGACATATCCCTGACAAAATAATGAAATATTCCAGGATACATACTCGGAAGCTGAGTGGAAAGCTGAGTGGAAATCATTTGAGATAGAGCTCAAAAAGATTCAAAAAACTGCAGTGTAATGCGAATTAAGGAAGAAGTACCTATACTACAATAAAACTATCAAATATGCATAAGACAATTATAAGATACCAAAATTTCTACCATATGTTAATGCTACATGCCCTGAAAATGGAAATCTTGGATCTGGTAAATATTGTTGTCCACCTTTATCTGCATTCTCCATAAACCTTGGGGCAAGGTTAGACCCAATTTAGATAAAGCATCAGCCTTTTGGTTTTTGTGCCTATCAATATGAGAGATAGAATAGTCCTTCCTGTTATTCCATAATGCTGCTATCTGGAGAGGGTTCATGAGGCTGGAACCTTATTTTAGACAGAACATCATCTAGAAATTTCAGACGGGCTCTCAGATCTTGATAGGCAGGGATGCGTTTGTGGGAGGAGCAGGGAAAATTCAAGTTTCCCCTCGGTTGTTGAGAGCGCTCCATAACAGAGGAATTTTCTATTGGGCCAGCACCATACTGCAATGGGAAGGAGCCATTCCCATTTGGAAAACCGTGGAAGAATTACAACTCTGTGGAGACATGAAGGCACAGTGGGAATTTTTTTTATCCTCTTTGTATGGCCATGGGATTTTTCGATCGGCGGATAAAGACTTGCTCATTTGGGGAGTTATGGATGGTTCCACGAATGTGAAGGTAAAACATGTTTATCTGCAGCTCCTAAGTTCTGAGATTGATATCCCTGCAGAAGTTTTCCCTCCCACACTGTGGAAATCGGGATGCCCCACCAAGATAATCATTTTTGTTTGGTTGGTCTATTATAATAGGAATCTTACATGGGAAAACTTACAAAAACGCAATTGGAACGGGCCAGCCATATGTTCGTTGTGCAGAGAAAGCTCTGAAAATAATTTTCATCTATTCCTCTACTATCAATAGGTGCCGCCAATCTAGCAGAGTCTTGAGGCTCTCTTTGGTTTCTCCTTCGGCTCTTTTCCATCCATTTCTAAAGCATTTAAAGTATGGAGCACCATGAAGAAAGAATGGAGAGCCATTCCTTTATTGGCTATTTGGGGCATATGGAAATGGAGAAATGGAAAAATATTCAGCTCAAAGGTGGATACAAGCTCTTCTGTAACAGATTCTATAATAGCCCTATACAATGCCCTCGATATATATGGAAAGAACAACAACATTAATGGAAGGAATTATGAGTCTTCAATCGACAGGTATGAGAGTGGAAGTAGATCCAAGTCGACAACTGCTTTGACAACACCATGTGCTTTTTTTGACGGTGCTGCCCAACAAGGTATTTGTGCATGTGGTGTTTTCATCAGATTAGCAAATGCACAAGCTATAGAAATCTATTGGAATGCTGGTCCGGGGACAAACAACAGAGCAGAAGCTGTGGCTTTAGCGGGTCTCCTCTCCTTCAGCAATTTTCTTGATATTCCAAAACTGCAAATCTTTGGAGACTCCAAGGTAATAACTGATCATGTTTTGTCAAGAAATTTCAACTTTGCATTCACTTTTTATATAAAATGTGATTTTAATTTTTATTATAAATTAAACTAATATTTTATTTTAAATGAGAACATTATGCGCAATCTAAAAATGTTAATAAAGATGGACATTTATATCTAGTCATATTGAAAAAATGTTAATTTAATCTTGATTTTATTATTAATAGTTTAAAGCTTACCAAAATAATAAGTAATCCATAATATTTAGTTATACAATAAAATCAAAACTACAGAACGAAACTTCCATCCCCGTCATCAATAATATGTTTTTTAAAATTAATTAAAATATAAAAAAAAAATTAAAATTAAAATTGAAAACTAAATAAATGATACTTAAAATTTATATCAATAATAAGATTTAAAAAATTGTTTCTGAATATGTGATTGCCGACTTCAAGTTTGCACAAATTAGACCAAGCAGGTGTAACACATTACATTTCGCAATTTCGTGACGGGGCGTCATGTCTTTATTTCCTTATTCATAAATGAAATTACTTTTAAATATCTGATGACGATGACGATATTCTAGAGATGACCACATTATTTTATTAGTAGACATTTAGCGTCTTTTGCGAGATGAATTCTGTTTTGCCAATATTTCCCACAAACTCCCATCAAACATTCTTCTGATCGTTTCTTTCTCAAGAAAGCCTTCCTTGTTCTTGCCGATAAGGTACAGGAACGTCCATTCCAGTTCAGCTGCGGCCCTCGGCGATCCAGAAATGTTATTTATTATAATTAAATTAGTTCACTTATTGATTGTAGATTTAAAAAATATTTCAAAATTTGATATCATTAAATTTTTTATATATTTTTGAAATCTACAGTCAAGGTTCAATATTCATTAAAAAAAATTAAAAAAAAAATAATATAATTGCCATTACCATCCAAGAAAGTCATTTGAATTCCTATTAGCCTTCAGCATGCACTGTATCTCCATGAAAGTGAGTTTTTCGGGGTGTTTTAGAGCGTATTTGCTGAAAGATTTGTATCCTCTTTTTTTCCTTTTTCCTTAGCATCTTCCTCCTGATGTTGAATCTCTCTTGTTCTTTCTTCAGGCTCTTCTAGCACTTGAAACTTATTCTGACTACCCTTTCGCCCCTTAGTGTGTTGTTGTTTTGGCCCCTTTTTTCCTCTCCTTCCTCTGTTAGCCACTTTTTGGAAGCTTTCAGTATCCTTCATTACATTAGGTTTTTCTTTGTTATCTTCTTTGTTGAGAGGGTAGTCTCTTAGTGAATGCCCATGTTCATGGCATCTTCGGCATTTGAAGGGGATATGTTCGTAGTCTACCATCTGCACCCACTCTTCATCGTGAACTTCCACGATGACTTCATCCGGAAGTGCTCCTAACAGATCCATTTCAACACATATCCTAGCAAAGGAGGTGTATTTTCCTCTTCTTGTGGCTTCAGAAGCGTTGGCAAAGCATCTTAGTTTATTGCCAATGGCAGCCAACGATTTAGTTTGCCAGTAGTCAAGAGGTAGAGAGTAGAGCCTTACCCACATAGGAACTAAAGAGAAAGTCTCCCTCTCTGAAACAAAGCTCATCCTCCAAGGTTTCATATAGAGACCTGCCGTAGCAAAAAAATAGGGACCTCCTTTGATTATTCTATCTTTATTTTCGATGTTTGAGAACACTACTATGAAGAATCCTTTTGACCCCAGATGTAAGTCAATGCTTCCTTTGGGTTTCCAATGATACTTGATCCACGTCTGTAAAGCCTTTTCTGTGGGCCATAGTCCCATAAATTTACAGATAATGGCGTAGGTTCCCATGTGTTTCCTGTGCTCCTGCAGAGCAAGATCATTTAATATTACTCGTGGACTGATTTTTGCTTTTGGTTTGCAAGGTCCTTTCTGAGTTTTGTCTCTTGAGACCAGACTTTTGTCTTCTTCCTCTTTGTCCTTTGAGCTGTTGTTTTCTTTTGCTCTGGTCCCATCTGTGCCTTTTTCAATGCCCCTGTTACTATTGTTCATATTGCCTTCACTAGTTTCAGCTGGTGATTTATTTTTGCTGGCCACTGCATCTTGGCTCCCTCCCCTACTGCCCTCCATTAAAATCGAACCCTGCTCACTATGGTCGCCCTGGTCACTGCGTATCTCCCAACTCCCGGAATATTGAATGTTGAGAAGTCAAGTTAATCATTCGAGTTAAAACACACTTAAATGTTAAGTCAATGACTTAATTCCCTGCTCTATTATACTATTATTCTTAAACATAACCATAATTTCATCTTACCAGTACCAACTTTACAAAAACAAAAAACAAAAAAAATTATTAAATATTACACTTCAATGAAAACGTAGTTCTATTTATAAAGTATTACAATATTTGAATCACTCTTACAAAAGAAATTTCAACTTTGCATTCACTTTTTATATAAAATGTGATTTTAATTTTTATTATAAATTAAACTAATATTTTATTTTAAATGAGAACATTATGCGCAATCAAAAAATTTTAATAGAGATGGACATTTATATCTAGTCATATTGAAAAAATGTTAATTTAATCTTGATTTTATTATTAATAGTTTAAAGCTTACCCAAATAATAAGTAATCCATAATATTTAGTTATACAATAAAACCAAAACTACAGAACGAAACTTCCATCCCCGTCATCAATAATATGTCTTTTAAACTTAATTAAAATATTAAAAAAATAAATAAAATTGAAAACGAAATAAATGATACTTAAAATTTATATCAATAATAAGATTTAAAAATGTTTCTGAATATGTCATTGCCAGACTTCAAGTTTGCACAAATTAGACCAAGCAGGTGTAACACATTACATTTCGCAATTTCGTGACGGGGCATCATGTCTTTATTTCCTTATTCATAAATGAAATTACTTTTAAATATCTGATAGGAGATATGGTATTAGCCAGATATTAGCCAGATCGGGCAACATGCCCTTATTTCTTGGTCTAGAGATGACCTTATTATTTTATTAGTAGACATTTAGCGTCTTTTGCGAGATGAATTCTGTTTTGCCAATATTTCCCACAAGCTGCCATCGAACATTCTTCTGATCGTTTCTTTCTCGAGAAAGCCTTCCTTGTTCAGCTGCGGCCCTGGGCGATCCAGAAATGTTATATATTATAATTAAATTAGTTCACTTATTCATTGTAGATTTAAAAAATATTTCAAAATTTGATATCATTAAATTTTTTATATATTCTTGAAATCTACAATCAAGATTCAATATTCATAAAAAAATATATATATATAATTGCCATTACCATCCAAGAAAGTCATTTGAATTCCTATTGCCCTTGAGCATGCACTGTATCTCTATGAAATTGAGTTTGTTGGGGTGTTTTGTAGCGTATTTGCTGAAGATGGCATCAAACTTTACAGGAGCGAACCTCCCTTCAGTATCGTACGTCTCTGAGTCGCTTCCATGCTTTGCCTCGTGGATGTTGTCAATGTATATAGGGAGTTTCAGAGATGGTATCCATCCCTGTTCACCAACATCACATAAAAAGTAGATGAGGAAGTATCATAATTCAAATATGTTGGAGCTTTATTGGTAAACATTACAATGAACAATATACTTATAGGAAGAGTATAGTAGGTGAAGGCTACGTGGATAACCACTGTTGCCACCAAGCTCAGTATGACGTTAAACCCTATGGCACGAAAACCTTTGCAGGTTCAACCATGTCAGCGTTAGAAGAATTGGGTAAAACAAAAGTAGGAAATTATTTTAATGTTTACAATGGAATAAAATACGTTGGTGATTGGATGCTGAATTTATTTTTATAGTAAAGTTTAAGAATATTTTAGAATTTAACAGATAATAGCGAAATCAAACAATTGACTTCGCTGAAGTAATGAAAATGAATTTGCAATAAATTAAGGAAGTTAAAATAATATAGGAATCCTTAAAACAGATTAAAGTGAGATCTTCATTTGTCCTTTGAAACGCTCAGCTAAATATCTCAAATTTTCTAATAGAAATTGTAAATTTTCTCAATATTTTAGAATTTAATAAACAAAAATTTTCTTCATTAAAGTTTCAAACATTTTAAAATTTATAATCAAATTAAGAAAAAGTTATAATAATTTATATAAATTTAATCTTTCTCAATCATAATGTCAAATTTCATATAAAATAAAAACTTATAGTGAAAATATAAACGGTCCCAATATTAACTAATCTCAATTAAGAAAAAACCAAACCTAAAACTAAAATTACGGAAAACTTAAAACTTTTAAAATGTTATCGAAGAATTGTTATAGCTGAAGTTAGGGTATAAATTTAAGAGAAGATTGATTAATGAAAATGAAATATAAGATGAGCAACCAACCATGGTAAGTATCTGAGGGATAAATAATTCCGTCCATGTCCTTATCGAAGAATGCACAATGTTGTTGGAGTATGCTCATCCCTTTATTATCGTAATCCGTAGACCCATTTATATGCTCCGGATCTACTGCTTCCAAGGCTCTTGCTAAATCTGCCAAGTGAACCCACACCACAGCTAATACATGTTAATCATATTCAAACAATAGTAAGGTTATATAATATTAAGTTTGCATAAAATATCATGTTAATAACATTCCAACAATAGTATGGTTGCATAAAAGATCCAAGGATGGTGAACTATAAAATGTAATTAATAATAATATGTAATTAATAATAATGTAATAATAATGATATGTAATTAATAAATAAGATCATTTTTAACTAGTAACTTAATCGTAGCTTACAGGGCTTTGGATTGACGGTGAATGGGTGTATTGTTAAGGCACTCCTTGGAGTAAGTCCCCAGTTCAAATCCCCGTGGGTGCTTAGGTAGTATTATATAAAAAAAACTAATAACCTAATTGTCAATCTTTGAATTTACAAATTATAGATTCAAATTTTCTCCAATTGAATTTCTAAAAGCTGCGATCAAAATTCACTTGAATTTACAATCTAATTTAACTAAGCCAAAAGAGATAACTCTAACTAACTAGGTAATTGTGTTACATACAAGGCACTGGCATTTGTTCCTGCAGCTGGGTGTTCAATCTCCTTTGTGCAGTGACAGGCGCCCCTGCAGCCACTGTTTGCAGGGAGGCTTCCGAAGGTTTCTCCTCCATATTTCACTTCGCTGCCAGGCTTTCTCTCCGATCCTATAAAAAGAAAAAGGCAAATGCTTATAACTGGCCTACTCAAATACACCTTACACGAACAGCTTAAACAATTCGGGACTAACTAGATTTGCACAGAGGCTCTATATAATGGGGACGAAACGGGACGAGTGCGGTTACCCTTTTTGATGAACCACGAACAACCAACTAAAATAATTATGAAATAATTATGAGGTGACTAGTTTCTCCGTAGTCGATAATACTACTACCTTGCCTTCTACGTAACCATGTCTGCCGGTAGTATTCCGTCCTTTTTAAGTCATCTTTGCCTTGTAAGTAATATTGTAGTCCTTGTTAGTGTTAATGATGGAAAATTTTAAATAATTTTAGTGTTTAGTTTTAGGTATATATTGTTTTTCTAATTTTATAAAATAAGTATAATAATTAGGAATAAGAGTTTGTTTTCTTCAGAGGTAAGAAAATAAGTTAATGTTTCAAAATGTAAAAGTATCTGGTAGCAATGAAAGCCTGCCTTAACTTATTATAGGTTTGAAAACATGCACCCCTTTATGGACCACCAGTGGGACCACCAGCTCGTTATTTCAGGTCACTTGAGCTAGTTTACATTCTCAAATAAAAGCAACAAATAGCTATCTTCATTGCTGCTTTGACCACTTGAATATAATAGATTTTCTGATTTTAAAAAAACATAATTTTTAAAAAATTACATATAGTTTTTAAAAAATTAAATACAGGATTTTATATATATATATATAAATTTATAAATATAATTTAAATAATATATAATTCCAATTTTACTTAAAAATAAATAAAAAAAATATGTTCACGAGTCTTGACTAAAGGTTGATCTGTTAAACGGTTAAAAAATTCTTAACCATAATATACATTCACCGTCACTAAACCTAAAAAAATATTAAAAATTATTTATTATAATATTTAAATAAAAAATATTAAAACAAAAAATATTTAAATTCTATTAAATAAATATGTATTGCAATTGAAATAAAACAAAAACGAAACGGAAAATAAACATGGTTTCTCCACCTAACCTATAACAAACTATAATAATTTTGAATTTAAATATATTATTATCTATACACAGATTAAATACTATTTTTTTCATATTAATAATAGATTAATCATAAAGGAAATTACATTGACATTTAATTATATATGAGTATATTCATTCAAACATTTTCGTTATAATGGTTTCTTTTAATGTTATTAAATTTAACATATGCAATCTAACTAATCTTAACCCTGAAGAAGCGGGGTCTATAAATACATTGAATGCCACCTTTTCTATCCCAACGTCAAAATTAAAAATAATATTGAATTCATCACAGGAATTAATATTTAGGCCGATAGGCCTTCCTTTGAAAGGGACCTTTCGTCGTCCTACTCTTTCTGACGCTGACACCTGGCGAACTTCGTCTTTGTTCAGGAAACGACTAGACGCTGACACCTGGCGAACTTCGTCTTTGTTCAGGAAACGACTACCTCATTACCTGGATATCGGCCTGCATATCGGCCTCTCTGCAAAGAAGGGGCGGAGGTATTCATGACCGGCTGTTCGAAATGATATCGAACCCTTGCATCTGGCAACCACTCAACCGTTGGATCCGAGAAGATCCACGGTCTCAATGATTTGGATTGTAGACGGGTAAGTTAATGCAATTCTCGGCAAAGTAAGGTTCATTTGGTTGTTCCGAGGTGGGTGAGCTACGGCTCTGCAACATAAGGTGACCGGATGGTGGAATGGCGGAAATGCCTTCAATAGGCCTACAGGTATAGACATGCCTTCGACCTCCATCTCGCCTAACTGTTATCTCTTCCTTCATTTCGCACTTATGTTTATTCTCTGAAACCCTCTATTCGGCTCCTGCACAGGTGGAACTGTTAATAGCGGGTTCTTGAATCTGGAGAAATGCATCGAGGGCTCGTTCTACAAACCAGAGGTAACGTAAGCAGGCCCACGCAGTTTCATACAGGGTTCGTTTTGATTTTTTTGAGAACTTGATATAATAAAGTGTCAATTTCAGGTGCAACATTCCGCTTGCTGCTCGACAACTCCAACTTCAGATAAGCTCGCTCTTCAGCATTTACATTTCTCTCTTAATACCCTTTCGATTACTCTCAGGCTTACTTTAATACGTTAAACTGTCTGTAGGTACGCTTTGTTGCGGGGTTTATGCATATACATACTCAGAGGACGTTCCTTGGAGCGAAACTGCGTTCTCACAATGGTTACCGCCTTCGATTACAGGTTGGTTCCTCTTCGGTTGTCTGGCGAGTTCTTGGTGTGAATCTTCGTTTTAGATAGAGGATTGTTAGATTTTTCTTTACATCAATGTGTTAAGGTGGCTCGCCGGCCGAAATGTTACGGCTGTTCAGTGGATATATAGATCTTAGGGTTATTGTAGAACGGAAAGATGGGGGACGGATGCGCCCAATCTAGAGCCGAATACTTATACTGATATTTTGACATTATGGGATTTATGCGTGTAGCTTTATCTGAGGGTTTGAATAACTTCGCAGTAATTTGTGCATTTCAAATATGATTACTCTGTTTCTTCTCTTTTCTGAACGGCTTGCCGTTAGGGTTTTCCCAATATGGGGTTGGCGACCTAAGCATTCATTTAACACATGTACTGTTGGGTAATTTTGTTTAAAAAGGATTGGTTCTTATCTCTGTTTCCATTGTGATAAATCAAGGTTGTCGATCTTTACTGTAATGGGTTATTTTTAGCGTATTGTACAATTCCGATTAGAAATTTGCAAATACTCTGAAGTGGATACTGTTAAATATTGTCTGTTGAATGCGAAATCCACAACTTGACATTCTCGTATGTTTTCTTTTTGATTAATGATGGTTGAAGAAATGCCTATTAATGTTCATGGATTGACCGAATACAGTTATAGGTAAAAATATTTCAGTAGGCTATTAAATCTTCATTGCAATAGATGGTAGTTAGAAGATAATTTGAATTAACTGTGTTTCTACAGAAATTGTTCTTTTGCTTAAGACTTGGAATAACTCATGCATTTCATTTCAGTAGATGGAAATAAATTCCATTACCTTATTTTCTTTTCTTTGATGCAATGATATTTGTAACTAACTGATTGTATTGAGATTGTAAAGGATGACAGTATGCTTAAAATTTATTATTGACAGAGTAATACTATTCATTCATTAGCATGTCAACCTATTCATTTCATAAAATAAAGGAGTGAATGTTTCTCCTACTGATACTTAATAAACACAGAATTGTTACTTATCTGTTTCCCTGCTTTACTTGTAAGCATGCATGTAGTTTTTAACCTGCCTGGAAGGTCTCACCACAGAATCCCCCTCTGAGCTCTTCCAGCCACTCACAGTGGCTAAAACAGCTTGGTACCTTGGGCACCGGACTAGAGCTCCAGTGGCTAAACCAGTTTGGTACCTTGGGCCTCACTAGAGCTCCAGTGGCTAAACCAGCTTGGTACCTTGGGCCTCCGGACTAGAGCTCCTGACAGTGGCTAAACCAGCTTGGTACCTTGGTACCTTGGGCCTCCGGACTATTTCCAGCCTCCAGCCTCAAGTCGGTTGTTATCCAAGGTCTTGTTCTCACTGACTAATTCTTCCAACTCTAGGAAAAAACCATTCACAACAACATCCTACTCCAGCCTCAAGTCGGTTGTTATCCAAGGTCTTGTTCTCACTGACTAATTCTTCCAACTCTGTGAAAAAACCATTCACAACAACATCCTATCTCTAACAGTGTTTTCCAATTCCCCAAGGGTCTGTCATTATCCTTCACAAGTCCTCCCTTTCCCTATTGCAGGGGACATGACCCACTCCTTGGACACATGTCTCCACATCGTAGGAGATGTTGTGGGAGGGTTCCCTGACTAAATTGGACTTACCTCCCTTTGAAACAATCTAGAATTGCGATTTATATGTTCTATTATGATGCCTGGTATTTTTCATTCATAATGTTTGCTGGGTGTTCTTCATGTACAATGATTTTATTCAAGGTCTGATTTCTATTTTCCATGCCCTGTCATATAAACCTGTGTGGAAAGTTATTCTAGGAGTTTGATGTTTTGCAGAGTTTTGGTTGTGGTGGCCAACAGTGAATATTAAAAGCGCAGGACTTTTCAGTTTACAATTTCATTTTCTCATATTTTCAATGGTCTGTCATATATTTTGCATGAACCTGTCTAGGGAGTAATTTTAGTCTGATATTTTTGCTGGCAGTTGGTTGTGGTGGCCAACGGTTGATCTTTAAGAGCTATGAACTCTTCAGTTTACAGAGTTGCTTTCTGAGATTTTCAATTTTCTCAATTTTCACATTCAGTTTCAGATTTTCTAATTTTCACATGATTTTCTTCCTTCTGTATGGATCCCATCGATATAAATTTCAGTTCTGTTCTTTAAATTTTAACATTTTCCTCTCGCACTTGAACTTTAAACATGGGGTGCTGCCTGTCTCTGCGTACTCGGCGAACTTAGTTCAAAGTATATAGTAAAGGGATGTTTTTGGTGTGTTTGTTGATTAATATAAATTAATGCATTGTTTACTTGTTAATACTAGTGAAGCAGGCAGGATCATTATTAGCCTTTGTGGTTTGTGGGCAATTTAGGTCAAAATTTGTGAGTAAAATGCAAGACTAGTTGGGGATTCTCATTTAAAACCTCTAAATGGATAACGTGGTAACCTGGTACTTGCAGGTTTATGGTGCTCGCCCCTTGCAACGATGGTTGAAAAGTAAAGTTCTCACTCTGCTATCTTGGATGCTCATCAGTGGGGAGATTGATGAGAACAGTAAAGTATACATTGATGCAGTGCCTGAGCACCAACTCCCAGAGTTTGCTCCAGATACATCCTCAATAAATTCATCTATCACTCGCAATGCTTGGAGTTGATGATGATTTGGTATCAAACAGTAGTCCAGATTTTAAATCTACTTCTCTGAGCTTCATAATTTTTCTTACTGCTTGCTTCTGTAAAAGCTTCAATATTTTATATGTGGTGTATTACTATGAGCCAATGTCACTACTTAGCTGTGTTCAATTTCAATCACTCTGCATAATGGCTGAAGCTGTGTTTGAAGTTGAGTGGAGTCCATGTAAAGTCCCTTGCCCACTTGATCTACTTGGAGCAAACTTTTAGAGAACAAGAACATGATAATAACAAACCTAGGGGCAAAACCTTTTGCTCTGCAAATTCCAGTTGGGATCCTTAATAAATATAGTTAAAGTCTATAAGCACTTTTTAAGGCATTTCGGCGCCCCTCAGTAACTAATTTAATCATTTGCATACTCTTGAGCTAGCTCACTGAAAATACATATAACGATCATGTTTCAAAAAGTATCTGGATTTGAGCAGTACCTTTCTTAATTGTTAAATTTCCCAGTATCGAAAATGCACTTACCTCTGCCCAGTAGTTGGTACCTTCTGCCAATGCAGCTTTGAAACAGAAACTATGGTTTTCCTTCAGAAAAAACACACGTCCAGCACCACAAATCCCTGGAATTTATGGGAATTTCATGTCTCATGCATGTCAGATTCATATTTGCAATTAAAATAGTAGATGAGGATAGTTCTTGACAGTAGAGGTGTTTTCTTTATAATGAACTATTTCTTTTATTCTGGGCTCTTCACATGCTTGGTGATGCATGTTAGAGTGCCAAGTTTTCTGAGTTGAATTATTTTAGTTTCGTATTGTCTACATATGGCTCTTGGGCCTTTACTCGGATTTTAGAAGTGCTATCATTTTCATTTTGGAGGACAGGTTTGTTCAGTTGACATTCTTTACTGTAGATTACAGTTGCTGGCTTATAATGTGGATAAGTTTAGGTCCTGTAACATCTTTTTCCACAATATGAAAACAGAGTAACATCATTTAACCAGAGCTACTATCCGTAAGAAATAGGGTGAACATCATTAAAGTGGGGTCGTTGATACACTTTTTTTCACATCATTTAAAGTAGAGCTACTATTTGTAACAAATAGTAGGAGAGCAGAGTTACACTATGAGCATTTAAGCATTTATCGCCCTTCATTCACGTTTTTCCTTCACATTATGAAAGGTGAGTAACATCATTAAACCAGAGTTACTATTGGTATGGTCTCTTTAACATGATACTGGTTTTTAATGCTTTCTGTACCTAACTGCATATCTTGTATGTGTTTTGTCTCAGACTGATAAGGTTTTCCAGCTGGAGACGGTTTACAGTTACCGTTACCTATAATGGCTCAACCTTGTCTATCAATGTATTTAATGCTTGGCCCAAACTGCAAATCTTGCTCTAGCTCTTTGCCATTCATTTTTCTTGTTGCCCAACTTCTAATCCTGCTCAATAATTTCTCAAATGCATTATGCCTATCACTGATTTGCATCTATGTTTTCTGAAACCATGTCTGATGTAGTTTAACTATTGTCCAACTGCATATCTTGAGATGAAGCTCTCTCTCATCCATTTTGCGAGCCCGTGCGCATACCCCCCTTAGATATGAGTTTTGCCTAATTTTTCTGCATACCTTCTTCTGCAACTGTTTTCCGTTCTAAGTTTATTCTGCATAACTTGTTCTCCAACTGATTTCCGTTCAGTCAGTGAATAACTTGCTGCAAATCTTGCAATGGAAACATTTTAAATGCAAATAATTTTTTCTATAACTGTTTGTAATGCAATTTATCCGAGATCTATATGCATCCTCTGCCCTGAAATCCCTCTCAATGCATTTTGTCACCATTTCATATGGCTATCTTGCACTGGAACTATTTGCAGGGTATTTTGCGTATGCTCTATATGCATATATTTCAATGAAACTGATCTTATGCAGTTTGTCTGTGCCTCTGGTTCTGCTGTATACTTTTCCCCTATGACGTGTCTCAGAGATTTGCTCTAAGTTTTAATTATGTCTTTACTCCGTATGCTGTGTGGTCAGTTTTTCATCAAAGATTGGCTCATTTTATATTTTTATTTGGTTGGTAAATATTAACTCTTCACCTTTGCTCATCAAGTCCCTTGGGATGGACAATAGGTTTTCAAGTTTGTCACTTTGAGGTGTATTTGGATAGTATTGATATGCCTTGTGTGGAATTTTAGCTGTCTGGTTGCTTTGACCGCTTAACCATGAACTGCTGTCCCTTTATTTTGACCATTTTCTATACCAACCAGAGGCACTGAATTTTTGGTGACAAATGAGTAACTGGATATTGTTTGGCCTGATGGTATGTCTAATTTCAGGTAAGTAAACTTGTTTGCCTTAATGAGTCTACTGCTTTATGTTTGCAGAAGTTGAAATGATGAAAGAAAGATTTTCAAAGTTGTTGCTGGGTGAAGACATGTCAGGTGGTGGTAAAGGAGTATGTACAGCCCTGGCAATATCTAATGCTATTACAAACCTCTCAGGTATAACATTTTTAATTATGTTCTGGAATCACACAGGATTTTATGCAAGTCTTAAGACACAATTTTTTACTTAATCTTAAGACATAAATTTTCACTTAATTTCAAGATACTAACTCCTAACATGGGGATCTCTTGTGGCAGCTACTATTTTTGGACAGCTTTGGAGATTGGAACCTCTGGTGCAGGAGAAATTTCAAACAATGTATATAAATAGAAAGATGCAGAAAATGACAGTCAAATTTTGTACTCAGAATTATGACAAGAAAGCCCCTGCTGGGTTTGTGAGGAAAGAGAGCTTCAACACCAGTTCTGTCTCCCACCGCCAAGATGATCAGTATGCTACTAACATGTTTAGTGAAGAATTTCTGCTATTCTCTTGTAATCTATAGGCCCCCAAAGCTCCTCATAGATGAGAATATTTGCAGGATGTTAATATTGTTGTAAGTTTGTAGTAGTTGTGGAATGACTTACTTTTGTGCTGCTTCTCATCTTCAACAACAAGAGTTTCTGTGGTGAATAAGCAGAATCCATGTCCTGCCTTGTGAAGCAGCTCTCCATTGTGATAGCGTTCTTTGTAATGTCTCTGATAAATCCTTTAGACTTCTATTTCATTCTGTAATATGATGGGATTCACTCTACAAGATTAGGGGATTCACTCTACAGAGTCCATGTCATACCTTCTGAATCAGCTCTCCACTTATGTTAATTTTCTCTGTAATGACCCTAATAAATCCTATATAATGAGATTTCATTTTGTAATATGATGGGATTTCACTCTACAAGATTGGTTTCAGTTTTACTTGTATTGTGGTATATGAAATTTCTCAGTTTTACTTGTAATAGGATGGGATTTCATTCTGTAATATCATGGAATTTCCCTCTGCAATATTTGCTACTAAATTTTACAATTCCAAATTAATAATCCTATCGGCCTCTCTTTGTACCTTTTGGGACAATTACTAGTATAATCTATGTGCATATTAAAGTCTATACGATGAGATTTCTTCGCAAACACTTAATCGTGTTTTCTCTCCACATGATAAAAGTAGCACCATTTTTATTACCAATGGGGTTTCCACTTCATTAATAATATAACATTCCTTTTGGTCACTCTTTCCAGCAAGCTTCGTTATTTCCTTTAGTGGAAAGGATACGTAGCCCATTTACACAATTTATGTTGATATGTATTTAGTTTATGTGGATAATTTAATTTGATCATCATGTTTAAGTAAAAATGGTTCTTTGTTTTCTACATAAGTTGTTATTTATTTAAGTATAATTAAATCCAATACTTTTTAGTTTTTTTAATTAAAATTTGACATTTTTAAGTTTTTTTGGAAAAAATTATTTAAATTTATAACGAAATTTTTATGAAAATATTATTTTTATATTGTTTAACTTACAACTTTGAATGTGCATGTATAATAAGTGTTTTGAAACTTTTCTCATAATTTCAAAATAAGTAGTACCCATATATATGCTATTGCATTTAAATATATAAATTTTTTTCTATATAAAATAATTTTAATAAAAATGTAATTATTGATTAACATCAATTATAAATGTTGTTAAGAGGTTATTATTTAATCAATATTTATTTTATTGTTATAATAACAAAGTGATCTTTTCTTTAGAAAAGAAAATATATACCAATTAGAGGTAGGTCATACATTTTTCTAATAACATAAAAAATAACCTTTTTAGTGCCTTATGAAAGGTCTTTCCAAGTTATTATACTAGAAACTATCACTACTTGAAAATAGAACATGAGAAGATTTGTTTAAATTTATTTCCATTTATATGATAAGACAATAAATGTTCAATATCCTTTTTAAAGTAAACAATTCCTATAAACTACCAAAGTCAAATAGGAGGACATTATCAACAAAAAGCATATGTGTTAGGATGTATCTGAAATTTAGATGAACCCTCCTAATGTCACCTTTCATCTTAGCATCTCATATCAATTTACTCAACCCTTCTGACATTAGAAAAATTGTAAGTTGAGATAGTGGAAAGCATTATCTAGGTCCTCTCATGCAATTGAAGAAAAGAGATAGAGAGCCATTCACTAGAAGAAAAAATGCAGCCATTGAAATGAAATCCATGATCCAAATTTCCATTTGAGGTCTCATTACCATTTGGATTAAATATAGGAGGATAAATACACCATGGAAGTTTTCCTGTGTCTTCAAAAGATCTAACTTAAGTATGGCTAAGGGCACAAACTGCTAATTAATCATATGCATCACTTTCTAAGCCATGGAGACAATATCATGGATTTGACTCTGAAATAACAAACCAAATTGTTCTTAGGATGATATGAATGTTAATCAAACATAGTGCGAACCATTCTTTATTGTCTTTCAATGATGCAATGGTATTTTGTATCATGTAGTGATTGTTTAGATGCAAATGTAATGATAACAATCTTTATAGTTGTTGATTTGACATAAACCTTTCTAGCATATACCTAAAATATGTATATAACATCACTATATGTACCTTTAAATGGGGATGAGTTTGAATACTGTCAATTTGAGCATGGGTTGCATTCAATTAGTCTCCTTCAATATCCTAATAAATCTTAGTAACCTTCACCTTCATAAGGGCCTCTCAAGGCCTTTATGAAGGTTGTCCTTTATTGATGTCTTTATTTATTTTTGTGGAAAAAGGGTTCAACATTCTCATGAAATATGTTAGGCAAGTAGGGAAAGTTAGAGGGAGTCGAGATTACTCCCTTGGATTTTGTCACACATATTCCCTTCATAGATGAAGCCATCCTCTTCACATAAGAAAATCCTCTAGAGTTTCAATTCTTATAAGAGGATATTCAAACCTTATGTAGAGCTACAAGTATGGCGCTCATTCATTCAGAATTGTGCATGTTCTTCAATTGTATATTGAGGTAACTTAGGTGCAGTTAGAAGACTTTGTTTTTCCTTTTCATTCTATAAATTTCAATAATGGCTTTAAGTTTCTCAAATTTTTTCTTAAATCAAATTCATATTATTTTGAAGACTCATTATGGTTACTAAAAAATATAGAGGCTAATTTCATCTTTTAGAGGTACATATGGCTCTCAAGGAGTAGACACCCGGTCCTTCTAAAGTTAGTTCTTAAATTCTTACCCATATATTAGCTCTCGATTACGAAGGTCTGTTTAGTCAATTTAGTGTTATCTAAATTGCTAGTATTTATTGTCAACCCGGGGCTCGTAAGCTGATGAAGTGAGGGTGTACTATATGTACTTAAGTAACCTCTTAGAGTTTTTCTTATCGTTGGGGGGTGTTGTTGTGGTTAATTATGTTCCTAAGATGGAGTGAGAATTTATAAACAAGTGAGTGATGGTGTGTGTGTAGAGTGAATTCTAAATGAGTGGAAGTGTGTGTGGAGTGATCTCTAACTAATTGCTTGAAAGGAAATGCTTGGAAAGAATAAATGAATTGAAATGACTTGAAATAAACTTGAAAGCAAATGACCACTACCAATGGCACTAGACACCGTTCAAGTTGCTGCTAATAAAAGAAAAGAGAATCGCTTTTAAAACCCAAGAATAAAGATTATCTCTCTCTAACTCGATGCTTCAAAGCACATGTACTGTGTAAAGCACGGAAAGAAAGTAGCTTAAGTGGAATTTATAAAAGTGAGAAAAATATGCTTGAAAGACTAATGATAATAATTTGCTATTTCTAATTCTCTACTTCAGCCATATGTACTATGGAAAGCATGATTAGAAAGTAGTGAGGAAATAGTCTAGGAAGCACTTTAAAATCAAAACTTTTACTCTAAAGACTAGTGGTAATGATTTACTCTTTCTAACTCGATGCTTCAAAGCACATGTACTGTGTAAAGCACGGAAAGAAAGTAGCTTAAGAACAGTCCAAAAAGTACCCAAACAAGCTGCAAGTTAGTGATATTTTGATCTTAAAAGATAATAATTTATGATGAAGATCATTCATGTATGTTAACAGCTCTTTGAGAAATAAGATTAAAAACTAACTATAAAGACAAAGGCAGCACTTGAATTGTCAACTTCAAATACCATTAGTTGTAAAGCAAACACAACACATATAAAAATAAATCCCGGGCTAAAAGAAACCTGCAAAGAAATAACACTGATCAGCTGAAAAGAAAGGAAAACAAGTAAATTAAACTATACATGCTTAAGGAAATAAATAAGAAAATAATGAAATGCTGCACATGAAATACTTTACAAAGGCTGAGATGAGTAGGGGCCCTCTGTTCATTCAACCACAAGAAAACTCAGAGATCTGGAAACTTCAAAACGGTGCTATGTCTATTCCTCCATTTGCAAAAAGTTTACAAAACAGAGTGCTGGAATAGCACTAGAAAACAGAGTTCACAAAGCTCTTAAATTGCACACAAGTTCAGAAAATTACAACTAACCCAAAAGTTCCTTGAGCGTACGCAGACGCATCAATTTATAGGAGTTTCTAAGATAGCCTACTCGTACAGCTAGTTAACAGAAAAACAATAAAACAGTATGCGTATTAAAGGTCCTTTGACACATCACGGCTGCGTGGACGAGTTTAGTGGTTCTGTCGACATGGATAATAAATCCTATGTTGGATTACGTCCCCTGCCATCTGTAGAACATGGACAAATCACCATTTAAGGTGACGTGACCAAACAGCTTTCAAACACCGTTTAAACCACCTTGAGTTGACCGTGGCTTAACCAGCTTTGACCATGGGTAAAAATGACGTGGACGGCTGGAACAAAGGGACAGGAACCTCGAGCACGCTGATACCTGAGTGCCCATGTGGCTCGTCTAGCAAACCGACACGTGGATCATAGTGTTTAACAAAAAGGCTGCAGGATCTTCAGATAGCTGCGGGATTCCTGCAAGTAAGTCAAAAACTAAACAAATAGTCATCCATTAGCAAAACTTGCTTGATCATGCTTATTGACACTAAATGTAATGATCTGAGAGGTTTTATGGTGAAAATGAGGCAAAAGTGAAGGAAAGATAAGGAAAAGTTGAGGAAAATGGTAGACAAATAGGTGTAGAATAGAGGTTCTACATACCCCCACTCCGAGGGTATTGCATGTCCTCATGCAATGAAAACACAATTCAGTCCATCTGCTGGGATGCCTCAGCTAGGACATCCAACCTCCTTCTCTTCCTTTGTGTAGAAACATTAACCTTTGGCCTCTTGAACATGCATCTGAATTTCAAGTTAATTAAGGCTCTGTTCAGCCTTCTGCATCTCTTCTTGAGTCTGCTGTGTTTCTTCTGCCACATGCTCATGTGAAGATAGGTATTATCTTGGATTGCCTTGGCAATATCAGCTTGCTGCTTCATTTCTTCATTTCTCTGTTTAATGTGACGGTTTAGCACTTCAAGTTCATAGATTTCTTGTTTAAGTAAATCTTTTTGCTGCTCATGAGGTATGACATTACTTGGGCCAGCAGTGTTTTGCTCCAATGTCTCATAATAGTTGTACACCTCTTGTTGAATTGGGTCAACAATTGGTGACTTCCTTGGACTGTATTCATGCTCAATTTCAGTTTCAAACTCCGGCTGAAATGGACTGTCTTTTCTTGAAGGAGTAGCTGCCTCACGTGATGGACTATCCTCAAGGTCTGCTTGTGTAGCACCCTTCTCAGGTGTGCTGAGATCAACGAAGAGTGTCCTCGTGGCTTTCCTTTTATTCTGCAATCTACTACTCCTTCTTACAGTGGCAGCACTCTGTGTTTCTTTTTGTGCCTTTTCCTTTGGTTTTTGAGTTTTCTCATGGAGTTTAGCTACCCTTTGTGCTAAAGGCTGGTTATCTCTTTCTTCACCACTAGAATGCTCTGGGGTCTGGTCAGTTTCTCAGATTATGGATTTCCCCTTATCTTGTTTTTGTTTCTTTTTGTCCTCTCTTTTCTTTTTGGCAGCTTCCTTGGCAAGTTCAGCGAGGGTTTCTGAGATGACCTCTTGAGCACTGTCTTCAGTGGGTTCAATCTCAGGTTCAGGATGATGGACTTCTATTTCTGCCACAGTTTGTTCTTCTAAGATATCAGTCTCAGAGATACTTTCTTTTCTCTTTCTTCTGCTTTTTCTAGGTATAGAAGACTCTCCAGGCTCTGCAAAATGATTCCTTACAAGGAATTTTTCCCATGTGTCTTGTTTTTCTTTTAACTGTTCTTCTATCAATAACTTTAAAAGACCATGGTGACAGAGGTAAGCTTCTACGTTTAGTGGATTTCGTTGAGCCATGGAACACATTTTCCTAAGGCTTTGGAATAGAAAGTAAGGAAGATTTATATCATGTTCTCCTTGAAATTGCAGCATAATTTTACCATGATAGACATACAACACTCCAAATCTCCCTTCACAGGTGAAAAACTTTTGTACTAATAACAATAGAATTTTCCATTCTTCTTTAACATGGGAAATTGGAATTCCTTTGGTGAAAACACTTGTGTCCATACCTGGGTTTTTAAAAATCCGCTTCCATTGTTGATCCTGGACTGCCCGGTTTTTGAACCAACGTTCACCGGTTTGTGGAAGAGAGGTAGCCCTTGCTATGCTTCCTTCGCTGACTGTAACTGTTAAATCACCCACAATTGCCTGACTGTCTTTATCCTTAAATGATCTTGCAAAGGCTTTGGTTACTTCCTTATGGTAGCCCTTAAACTTTCTGATACATTGTAACCAATTGGCTTTTTGTAGTGCCTCCTCAACCTGAGGATATGCCTCCAAGAATTTCGAACCTTCGGGTTCAGCCCTCAAAAGCTTTCCCATCGACTCTTCAGCTCTTGTTTAAACACAAATTTGATGGTGACCTTACACAGTAACTCCGTAACTTCACACAGTAACTCCTCGGTTCCTGTTCAGACTTCGTGGAACAGAGGGTATACGGTGCATCAACAGCCTCAGACACCGGGAATTCACGGCTTGAATTTAGAGTTAAGCGGTGGAATTAGCGTGGACACAGTGAAAACGGTGACTAACAGTCGTAATACGACTGTATCACAGGTTTACGGACTATACGGCAGAGGGAAAACAGAGGATGGTTTATGGAGGTAATCGTAGTGAGTGAAAACGAAATAAGGGAGATGATGGCGAGGAATAGGGTGTTATGAGCATAGAGGGTTTTGAAATGATGAACGGAACGGCTACATTCTTTAATCTCGGCTGTGGAGTGACACATGGCTGTGGAACGAGAACTGAGAGACGTAATGCGGTAGGTTACGTCATTAGGGTACAAGACCTTAATGACCGAAACAGCCATATGTAATTTCAAAAATCGTGGTTATTATGAGCTGGTAGACGTGGAGGATTCGGAGATTTGTGGTCGCATGGGAAAAAGGAAATGGGTAATCATTACGTTTAGTGGCCAACAAGACATAACCCAGAAAATTCCGCATAATGAAATAACCATAGGTTTAGAGTTTTGAACATACCTCGGATCACTTTTGATTTGATTTGGCTTCTGATGATTTGCTACTAACCTTTTGTTAACTTTATTGCTAGCACATGACCTTTTCTCCTTGTCTTTGATGATTTTGAACTGTAAATATTTTCTTCAGACAAACTGTGTTTCTTGTGCAGGTACAGAAGGCTGCAGGAAAGCTAATCGGCTGCAGGATTGTCAAATGGCTGCAGAAACTGTAATGAAGTCTTCTAGCTGCATAAAATACTTTAGTTGCCTAAAAAAAAACTTTATTAATGAAGTGAAATGGAATGAAGGAATGAATGAGTGAGTGGAAAGCAGTGAGGTGAAGTGAAGATGGTAAGATGGAAGAAAATGGTGAGATGAAATAAATGAAATGGAAATGAAAGAGAGAGAGATTTTTTTTTTTTTGGAAAACATTAGGTGTCAGGTGACCCTGATTTTCACCTTATGTTTTCTGCATGAGACTGCCAATCAGAGATTGGTTTTCAGGCTCATACATTTATTCATTTTTCCCTTTTTTTTTTTTTTTTTTTTTTTTTTTTTTTTATTGAAATTGAAAGAAACAGAGATTAGGCTGATGGAGGAGAAGAATTCTTCTCCACCAGCCTCATTTCAGAATCGCCTTGGAATAACTTAACAAACTCCTCTTTTGAGAGTGGCTTGTGGTAGACTTTTAACCGGTGGCCATTCACAATAAAGGGAGTTTGAAGTTCATCAATAGTCTTCACTCTAACTGCTCCATTATTAAAGACTTCATCAATCTCATATGGCCCAAGCCAATGAGTTTGAAATTTTCCTTTGAAGTCCTTAAATTTTGAATCAAACAAGAGTGTCCAATCACCCTTTTGAAACTTCTTCTCTTTGATATGTCGATCATGCCATTTGCTTCTTTGGTGCTGAACTAGATCGGTTCTTAGAATTGCATCTTGTCTCATTTCATCTAGTTCATTTAATTGGTCCATTCTGTGCTTCTGGGCTTCTGATAAGCTCATCCCCAATTGAACTGCTGTCTTGAAGGTCTTGATTTGGAACTCAATGGGGAACAGGACTTCCTTCCCATAAACAAGTTCATAGGGAGAATGTCCTGTAGTGTTCCTCCATGTAGTTCTATAGGCCCATAAGGCTTCAGGAAGCCTTTCTGCCCAATCTCTTCTATGAAGATGAACAGTCTTTGTGATGATGCTTTCAAGAACTTTATTTGTAGATTCTACTTGACCATTCGCTTGCGGATGGTATGGAGTAGATGTTCTATGCTTAATCTTATATTCCTCCATCAGCTTTTCCACCATCCTTGATGTAAACTGGCTTCCCTGATCTGTTACAATTTCTCTTGGGACACCAAAACGAGTGAAAATATCCTTGAAAAGAAATTGAACAACTGAATTTTCAGTAGCAGAAGTTAATGCTATAGCTTCTACCCACTTGGTAACATAATCAGTACAAACCAGTATATATCTATTTTGCTTGGATGGCGGATTAATTGGTCCAACAAAATCTAGAGCCCATTTCTCGAAAGGTTCGATGCATACCTGTGGCTGTAGTGGCATTTCATTTGAAAGAGTTGGTCTCCCAGTTCTTTGACAACTGTCACACCTTTTAACATATTGCTTTGCATCCTTAAAGAGAGAAGGCCAATAATATCCTGATGAAAGGATTTTATAGGCAGTCCTCTTATCAGAAAAATGTCCGCCACAAGGTTCGTCATGACATGCCTTAAGGATGTCAGGCATCTCATCCTCTCGTACACATCTTCTGATCATCAAATCTGGCCCTGTTCTGAAAAATTCATTAGAAATCCAAGAATAAAGTGAACTATCCTGAATGATTTTCCTTTTCTCATTAGGAAATAAATGTAAAGGTAATTTTCCAGTAACTAAATAATTAGCAATATCAGCATACCAAGGGGTTTTGGTAGTTACTGCAAACAAATACTCATCTGGAAATTTATCCTCTACCGGAGAGTCCTCATTAGTGTTTTGGATTCTAGACAAGAAGTCAGCTACTGTGTTCTGTTTACCTGGTCGATCTAACACAGTTATGTTGAATTCTTGTAAAAGCAAAAGCCATCTTGTAACTCTACCATTAGTGACTGGTTTGTTCATGAGGTATCTAATGGCAGAGTGATCAGTGTGGACAAAGGTTTCATAGCCGGTTATATAGTGTCTAAACTTGTTTATAGCATGAACAACGGCTAGAAACTCCTTTTCAGTAACAGTATAATTTAACTCAGTAGGAGTCAAATTCTTACTCGTGTAATAAATGGCATAAGGGATCAAATCCTTTTGTCCCAAAACAGCTCCTAAAGCTGTATCTGAAGCATCAGTAGAAATGTGGAAAGGGAGTTTCCAATTTGGACCCCTTAAAATGGGTGCTTCAGATATTCTAGTCTTTAAAGCTTCAAAGGCAGATTGACATTCAGGATCCCACTTAAATTCACAATCTTTAGTGAGTAATTTGAAAAGAGGGGATGCTATCTTAGTGAAGTTTTCAATAAATCTTCTGTAATAACCAGTAAACCCAAGAAAACTTCTAACATCTCTTTGGCAATTTGGAACAGGTAACTTAGAGATGACTTCTACTTTAGATCTATCAACTTTGATTCCATCTCCTGAAATATGATGTCCTAAAACAATCCCTTCAGTAAACATCATAAAACACTTTTCATGACTTAAAGAAAGATTTGTTTCCTTACATCTTACCAGTACTTTTTCCAAATTTTCCAAAGCTTCTTCAAATGTATTACCATAGACTGTGAAATCGTCCATGTATACCTCTACACAATCATGAATCAGATCTGAGAAGATTCCTAGTACAGCCCTTTGAAATGTAGCAGGTGCATTGCACAAACCAAAAGGGAGTACTCGATAGGCAAAAGTCCCCCAAGGACAAGTAAAGGTGGTTTTGTCTTGATCTTCAGGTGCTACCTGAATCTGATTGTAACCACTAAAACCATCCAAGAATGAGAAATACTTTTTACCTGCTAAAGTGTCTAATACCTGATCAATAAAAGGTAGAGGAAAATGATCCTTTAAGGTTGCCTTGTTCAATTCTCGATAGTCAATGCAAACTCTCCATTTACCATTCTTTTTGGGCACTATAACCAAGGGAGAAACCCATTGGCTATCTGAAATGGGGTAAATGAAGTTTACCTTGAGCAATTTCTGAAGTTCTTCTTTCACAATTTCCCTAAGATTTGGATTCATCCGTCTTTGTGGCTGCCTAATAGGTCTGCTATTTTCTTCAATGTAAATATGATGAATACAAGTCTTAGGGTCGATTCCTTTCATGTCAGTATATTCCCATGCAAAGGCAGTGGAATGTTTTTGCAACAGTTTAGTTAATTCTTCTTGTTGTAGTCTTTCCAAGTTCTTGTTGATATTTAATGTTTTTCCTGGAAAGACTTCAACTGTAGAACTACCAAACTCTTCCATTGAGAAGAGAGACATCTGTCTAGAGGAAAGATATTCAATATCTGCATCTAACTGGAATTGTGAAGAGTCATATTCTAAAGATGCCTCAAAATTTTCTAATGTATTTAGAATTTGACTGTCCTCACTGATTTCAGAGATGGTTAGAACAGGTTGAAGAGTATCCTCATCATCAATCCACTCATCTTCTCCTATTTCTGTTATTGCCTTTGCGGGAGGATACAAGTTGAATTTCTTGGTAGAATTACCATCTGATATATACATGTCTCCCGACCTACAACTTATGAAAGCATCAGCTGTGGCCAGCCAAGGTCTTCCTAGAATAAGAGGATGTCCTCCTAGATTGTTCTTGGGAGTTAAAATCATAAAATCAACTGGATATTCCCAAGAGTCTAGTGAGACTGGAATGTCTTCCAATACACCATCAGGTTTAATGATTGATCTGTCTGCAAGTTGCAGCAAAGTAGGTGTAAAGAGAAGGTTAGGAAGTTTTAACTGATCCATGGTCTGTCTACTCATAATGTTGATAGCGGCTCCTAAGTCAATCAAGGTATTTGGGATTTCAACCCCATTAATGTGAGTTTTAACAATAGGGCTACCGGGATCTACATATTTTTGCATGGTAATTTTACCCATCATAATGTCTGCAATTTTTCCAACTAGATGTATCCTTTTTGTGTCTCTGGTTCTTTTTATTGTTTTTTTCAAACTCATCTCCTTTATTGTCTTTGCTAGAATGGGAATCTCCTTAATGGCTGTTAACAAGGGAATCTTGATACAGACATTTTTCAATTCATCTAGAAAGCTATAGTCAGGCAACCAAATCTGCTTCTCCACTCCTTTATCAATTTGCAATCTTTCAGGAAAAGGAGGAATAGCTGAAGATGTGGGTTGCTCTACTAAGGGAGTTGATTCTTTTTCTTTTTCTTTAATGCTTGGGTTTTGAAGGGATACTTCAGAACCCTTATTGGCTTTGAGAGATTCTTCCTCAGAAATGCTTGGTTGTTGAGCACTTGTAGAAGGTTGGTCTAGGATTCTACCTGATCTGAGTTGGACCTCATTGAGAGGGACAACCATATAGGTAGGGAATGGTTGACCTTCCATAAGTGGTTGACCTTCCATCACATAAGCATTTTGAGGATTTCTATTATTGGGGTTTGGTTGAGGTTGAGAGGGAAGTTGATTTGGCCTCTGCTGAGATTGTAACAAGAGTTGAGAATTTTGATTTTGTGGAGGAGGTTGTTGTTGTTGAGGGAATGGTAATGACAATTGTTGACCTTGATTTGGAAGTTGGGGAGCTTGCTGATTCTGAAAGGATTGAGGATATTGATAGAATTGGGCAAATCTCCCATAAGGATTTTGCATTTGCATGCTTTGCAACCATGCTTGGAAAGGATTTTGTGGTTGTGACCAAGGATTCCAATTTGGTGGGGGTTGGAAATTCATAGAGTTATTAAACCCTTGATTTTGCTGCCCCTGCCAAGGTTTTCTTGCAACAAAACAAAGGGATTCAAGCGTACTTGGATCTTCTTGAAAGACTGCTTTGAGGCCAGGGATTGAAGGACATTCCTTGGTCTCATGGGTTTCTGAGCAAATTACACAGGTTTCCACAACTTGTGCTTCCAAGGGACATTCCCTTAAAGCATGCTTCTTTCTACACTTCGGGCAAAAGATAGTCATAGCCTCGGCTTCTGCTTTTTGTTTATTTTGAATCTTAAGGGTATCAATTTGTTCACTGAGACTCCCTAAGATGTCAGTTTTAAATTCATCTAGCATATTACCGATTTCAGCCCTACTCACTGATCCTGTTGCAGATTTATTTGCCCTAAGGAGAGAAGGATCTCTAGGCCCTTTTTGAGTTTTTGATTTGCCCCTTGAGAGATGGATACAAAGTTCTGCTATATCATTGAGAGAAAGTTGAGAAATATCCCCTTTCCCATCATGTTTAAGATATCTATCCATTCATCCCTAATGGCTTTTAATAAGAGGGCTTTTAAGGTCTCTTCATCCAAGGTACTCATTTTTGCTCTTTTTAAATTATATTGAAATCTCTCAAGTAAATCTTCTAAGCTCTCATCTTCTTTTTGCACCATTTTAAAAACCTCACCCTTATGATCAGTAGGCATACAATAGTCCAAATACCTATCCAAAAAGGTTTGTTTCATTTCATCCCAGGTCCTAATGGATTAAGTAACTAACCCCATGAACCATTTCAAAGCTTGATCTTTTAATGTTGATGGGAACAGTTTGAGTTTCTGAGTATCATCCAGATAGTCATAAGTTCGACACACAACTTCAAATTCAAACAAGAATGTTTCAGGGTCCTCAGTTCTTAATCCATGAAAATTTGGGAGGACGGATGGTGATATGTTTTTCATGGTGGCTCGGGAGTCCTCATCAACAATGGGAAACCCAAATGAATTATCCCCATCTCTATTTCCTCCAATGGGACCTCTACCTCCTCCATTGTTATTATTATTTCCTCCTCCTCCTCTACCTCTACCTCTACCGCCTCCTTCTTCCTCTGCCATGATGATTCTCCTAGGGATTTCAAAATCTTCTGGTTCTTCTACAAAGGGTGAATGAGAAGAGATCTCTCCTTCCTCTTCAGGTGAGTCTATTTCCTCAATTACAATTGGTTTTCTGGTAGGAGAAAGAGAAGAGTCTCTTCCTAGTTCAAACTCAATAGAAGGTGTAGGAGAGTCAACTCTTGGCTCTTGAATTTCAGGACTAGGAGTTTCGGTTGGAGATAAGGGAGGTGTCTCTTGTCTATCTCTTGAAGCAGATGGACTTGTAAAAATTGAACTTCGAGCTCTAGCTAAAAACCTTCCTCTAGAATCTCTAGCTCTATGCATGTCATTTTTTTATTTTATCTTCAAGTCAAGTTAAATAGTTCTTTTTCTGATCTTCCAGTTCACTCCAGGTGCAAGAAGAGAGCATACTCAAGAAACTATTAAATCAATAACTTTCTCCTTTCTGATCCTCCAGATCACTTCAAAGTGCAAGAGGAGAGCATACTTAGATAGGTTATTAACTTCTTTCCTTGAAACTTTATATTTTTTTTTTCTAAGAATATGGCTACTTAATTTCACTTCCCCGGCAACGGCGCCAAAATGTTTAGTCAATTTAGTGTTATCTAAATTGCTAGTATTTATTGTCAACCCGGGGCTCGTAAGCTGATGAAGTGAGGGTGTACTATATGTACTTAAGTAACCTCTTAGAGTTTTTCTTATCGTTGGGGGGTGTTGTTGTGGTTAATTATGTTCCTAAGATGGAGTGAGAATTTATAAACAAGTGAGTGATGGTGTGTGTGTAGAGTGAATTCTAAATGAGTGGAAGTGTGTGTGGAGTGATCTCTAACTAATTGCTTGAAAGGAAATGCTTGGAAAGAATAAATGAATTGAAATGACTTGAAATAAACTTGAAAGCAAATGACCACTACCAATGGCACTAGACACCGTTCAAGTTGCTGCTAATAAAAGAAAAGAGAATCACTTTTAAAACCCAAGAATAAAGATTATCTCTCTCTAACTCGATGCTTCAAAGCACATGTACTGTGTAAAGCACGGAAAGAAAGTAGCTTAAGTGGAATTTATAAAAGTGAGAAAAATATGCTTGAAAGACTAATGATAATAATTTGCTATTTCTAATTCTCTACTTCAGCCATATGTACTATGGAAAGCATGATTAGAAAGTAGTGAGGAAATAGTCTAGGAAGCACTTTAAAATCAAAACTTTTACTCTAAAGACTAGTGGTAATGATTTACTCTTTCTAACTCGATGCTTCAAAGCACATGTACTGTGTAAAGCACGGAAAGAAAGTAGCTTAAGAACAGTCCAAAAAGTACCCAAACAAGCTGCAAGTTAGTGATATTTTGATCTTAAAAGATAATAATTTATGATGAAGATCATTCATGTATGTTAACAGCTCTTTGAGAAATAAGATTAAAAACTAACTATAAAGACAAAGGCAGCACTTGAATTGTCAACTTCAAATACCATTAGCTGTAAAGCAAACACAACACATATAAAAATAAATCCCGGGCTAAAAGAAACCTGCAAAGAAATAACACTGATCAGCTGAAAAGAAAGGAAAACAAGTAAATGAAACTATACATGCTTAAGGAAATAAATAAGAAAATAATGAAATGCTGCACATGAAATACTTTACAAAGGCTGAGATGAGCAGGGGCCCTCTGTTCATTCAGCCACAAGAAAACTCAGAGATCTGGAAACTTCAAAACGGTGCTATGTCTATTCCTCCATTTGCAAAAAGTATACAAAACAGAGTGCTGGAATAGCACTAGAAAACAGAGTTCACAAAGCTCTTAAATTCCACACAAGTTCAGAAAATTACAACTAATCCAAAAGTTCCTTGAGCGTACGCAGACGCATCAATTTATAGGAGTTTCTAAGATAGCCTACTCGTACAGCTAGTTAACAGAAAAACAATAAAACAGTATGCGTATTAAAGGTCCTTTGACACATCACGGCTGCGTGGACGAGTTTAGTGGTTCTGTCGACATGGATAATAAATCCTATGTTGGATTACGTCCCCTACCATCTGTAGAACATGGACAAATCACCATTTAAGGTGACGTGACCAAACAGCTTTCAAACACAGTTTAAACCACCTTGAGTTGACCGTGGCTTAACCAGCTTTGACCATGGGTAAAAATGATGTGGATGGCTGGAACAAAGGGACAGGAACCTCGAGCACGCTGATACCTGAGTGCCCATGTGGCTCGTCTAGCAAACCGACACGTGGATCATAGTGTTTAACAAAAAGGCTGTAGGATCTTCAGATAGCTGCGGGATCATCAGATAGCTGCGGGATTCCTGCAAGTAAGTCAAAAACTAAACAAATAGTCATCCATTAGCAAAACTTGCTTGATCATGCTTATTGACACTGAATGTAATGATCTGAGAGGTTTTATGGTGAAAATGAGGCAAAAGTGAAGGAAAGATAAGGAAAAGTTGAGGAAAATGGTAAACAAATAGGTGTAGAATAGAGGTTCTACAAGGTCCCGAAAGGACTTTTAGCTAAATTAGGAAAAATCATTTTCACTTTCTCTATTCAAGGAAAAATTCCTGAGAAGGAATCTCCCTAATGAAATGTTTGACCCTATCCACTACCAAAGCACTGGATAGGTCAGGGAGCTAAGAACATCTATTGTTTTTGTAAATATTTCATAATTAGGAGTATCTAGATGATTATCTAAAATGAATATTTGTGGGTTTAAGTAATGAAATCAAAGTATCTTGTTAGGATATTAATGGAAGTTTGGATCCAATGGGTATATAAATAAGAAAAGGATACTCCTATAGCCTAGAAATCATTATTCAAACTGTTTCCCCATGTTGAAATATGGTTATCTTGGAACATTGTGAATGGAAAGAAAATTCAAATTGGAAAGGACCCTTGGATCAATGTAGATGAATCCTTTAAGCTCTTGAATTCCCACATTGAAGCTCTTCACAGCCAAGGAAATTATTTTGTCCATGATGTTCATTATTAGAACTAAAATGGCATTTGTAGACAAAGATGGAATATGGTAGATGATTTTATTCTAGAACATCCCCTTCTAGAGAAATGGATAATTTCATAAATAAGGTCTCCATAAGATTTACTAATGTGCTGGAAGATGATGGCATGTTGTGCTATTCTTATAGTTTAGTTTTGCTAGTTGATTATGTCATTGCAAATTATAATGTCTTGAGAACTATATAGCTTGACTAAGTTGGAACCAAATAAGTTCTCGATTAGGCATTCAAAGTTCCTATTGTATTTATTAGCTAAATCAAGGTCTTGATCTGGCCAAAGAGGATTCAGGTTGGAATCATTGATAATAAGAATAGCTTGGTTAGTTTTAGTTCTATTATTAAAGTCTCCTAATAAGAGGATATTACATTCATTCATTAGACTATGAATATCATGTTCTAGGGTATTATAAGGGAAATTCTTATCTATATTAATTTTCTTTTAAAATCTATATTTGATATATGAAAAATATTAAATTGAAATATAAATCCTCTTAGAATTAATGTGATATATTTTGATCCAAAAGTATTGAGAGGGTATGTGTTTGGAAGTTGAATGTGAGGAGAAACATATTCTTTTATTTTTTATTTTTTTACTTATAATGAAAGCATGAGAAACCTTAGAGTACTTCCCCACATTTCATGGATGGTAAATTGGGTAATTGTTGGCCCTGATTACGGGTCCTCGCCTTAAGAGAATTGTAGAGAGTCAAACCAATGATTAGCAACAATATTATGAAGTTCATGTCTAGCCCTAGACCACTTGAGCTAACCCTTGCAGTTAGAAACATATTTTTTTATAATAACATATTCCAGGAATTTCTTTACGAGATGATTTCCTTTTGTAAAAGAAAAATTGAATCCATCCATCTAAGGACAAGGAAAATGTTAGGGGCTAAATTTTGTAGATGGGTTAATTTTTCATTATTTTTGCCAAAAGAAGATTCACTAATTTCCATTTTTTCTGAAAATTATTCACCTAAATTTTATAGGATAAAATTAAGATTTACCTTAGAAAGTTCCAATACTTTATAGATATCATAAAACGCTTTAGAAATTTGAGTACTTTTATAAACTATCACAAAAAATTATCCACAATTTGCATATTGGGAGTACTAATATTTGCCAATATTTCTACACATTAAAATAAAATTCCATTCCTAAAATTTTCAAACTTGGTGGCGTGCCTTAAATTCATCATGTTTCAAAATTTAAAATAAAAGATAATGTCAAATTCACTCATAATCCAACTTAACATAGGTCCTTTATGTCATGGAAAGCCACAACCATATCAAAGAAGTATTAGAGTGTTCTAAATACCTATTTATTACTCTCATTTTGGTCTCTATCCCTAATAATACTTTTCCTATCTCTAATGATTGTCCATTTTCTTTATCCTTTTAGCTTCTTTTACCTTTTGAGCTTCATTCCTTAAATCAACTTGTTTTGTTGGAATGTAGTCCTCATTTATAAATATTCTTGTCCCTTTTAAATTTGGAAATATATTGAGTATGTCAAATTTTGTTGAATACCACCTTTTCTATCCCAAAAACAAAAATAAAAATCAACGCGAATTAATATTATAATCTATTTCCTTATTAAAGTCTTTCAATCCAGTCCATACGATTAGATTTCTTCGCAAATACTTAATCTTGTTTTCTCTCCTCCTGATAAACGTAGCACCAATTTTATTACCAATGGTGTCTTTCCACTTTTAAAGTAACATAATTTTTACTACCAATGGAGTTTCCACTTCTCTAATAACATAACATTCCTTTTGGTCCCTCTTTCAAGTAAGCTTCGTTATTTCCATTATTTCCTTTAGTGTAAAGGATACGTAGCCCATTTTCACAGTTTATGTTGATATATATTTAGTTTATGTGGATAATTTAAGTTGATCATCATGTTTAAGTAATAATGGTTCTTCGTTTTCTACATAAATTGTTATTTACTCAGTATAATTATATCGAATACTTTTTGGGTTTGGCTTTTAATTATTATTTGATATTTTTAAGGTTTTCAGAAAATTTTATTTAAATTTGATAATGAAATTATTAGAAAATTACAATTTTTATATAGTTTAATTTACAATTTTGAATATTTATAAGTATAATAACTTTTTTGAAAATTTTCTCTAAATTTTAAAATAAGTAATTTTAATTTCAACAATTGATATTTGTGATTTCAACCATTTTTCAAAAATTTAGTTAAATTAAAGTTAAAATTAGTAAAATAATATATTTAATAAAGATAAATTTGATATTGAAATTATTAGGAAATTACAATTTTTATATTGTTTAATTTACAATTTTGAATATTTATAAGTAAATAAGTTTTTTAAATAAACTCTCTTAATTTTAAAATAAGTAATCTTAATTTCAACCATTGATATTTGTGATTTCAATAATTTTTCAAAATTTTAATTAAATTAAAGTTAAAATTAGTAAAATAATATATTTAATAAAGATTAAAAAAATAAAATGTATATGCTATTCCATTTAAACATATATAAATTTCTCCCTATAAAAAATAAATTTAATAAAAATGTAATTATTGATTAACATCAACCATAAATGTTGTTAAGATGTCACTATTTAACCAATATTTATTCCACTGTTATAATAACAAAGTGATATTTTCCCTAGAAAATAAAATATATACCAATTAGTGGTAGGTCATACTTTTTTCTAATACCGTAGAAAAGAACCCTTCTAGTGCCTTATGAAAAGTCTTTCCAGGTTATTATCCTTGAAACTATCACTACTTGGAAATAGAACATGAGAAGATGTATTTAAATTTATTTCCATTCATATGACACCACAATAAATGTTCAATATTCTCTTTAAAGTAGAAAATTCTTATAAAGTGTTAGAATCAAATAGGAGGACATTATCAACAAACAACATATGTGTTAGGATCTATCTAAAATTTAGATGAATCCTCATAATGTCACGTTTCAACCTAGCATCTCATATCAACTTACTCAACCCTTCTGCCACAAGAAAAATTATAAGTTGACATATTGGAAAACCTTATCTAGGTCCTCTCATGGTATCAAAGAAAAGAGATAGAGAGTCATTCACTAGAAGAACAAATACATCTATTGAAATGAAATCCATGATCCAATTTAAAATTTGAGGTCTCATTACCCTTTGGATTAAATCTAGGAGGATAAATACCCTGTGAAAGATTTTGTATGTCTTCAAAAGGTCCAACTTGAGTATGGATAATGGCACAAAGCCCTAATGAATCATATGCATCACTTTCCAAGCCAAGGAGACAATATCATGGATTTGACTCTGAAAGAAGAAACCAATTTTTTCTTAGGATGCTATGAATGTTAATCAAACATTGTGGGAACCATTCTTTATTGTCTTTCAATTTTGATGCAATGATATTTGTGTATCATTTAGTGATTGTTTAGATGCAAACGTAACGATAACAATCTTTATAGTTGTTGATTTGACATAAACCTTTATAGCATATACCTAAAATATGTATACAACATCGCTATATGTACCTTTAAATGGGGATGAGTTTGAATATTGTCAATTTAATCATGGGTTGCATTCAATTAGTCTCCTTCAATATTCTAATAAATCTGAGTATCCTTCACCTTCATCAGGGCCTCTCAAGGACTCTATGAGGGTTGTCCTTTATTGATGTCTTTATTTCTTTTTGTGGAAAAAGGTTACAACATTCTCATGAAATATGTTAGGCAAGTAGGGAAAGATAGAGGGAGTCGAGATTACTCCCTTGGATTTCATCACACATATTCCCTTCATAGATGATGTCCTCCTCTTCACACAAGAAACTCCTCCAGAGTTTTAATTCTTATTAGAGGATATTGAACCCTTATTTAGAGCTTCAAGTATATAGCTCATTCAATCAAAATTGTGCATGTTCTTCAATTGTATATTGATGTAACTTAGTTATAGTTAGAAGACTTTGTTTTTCCTTTTCATTCTCTAAATTTAAATAATGGATTTAAGTTTCTCAAATTTTTTCTTAAATCAATTTCATATTATTTTGAAGACTGTTTATGGCTACTCAAAAATATAGAGGCTAAGTTCATCTTGAAGAGGTACATATGGTGGTTGAAGGGAAAGTACCCCTAGAGTCCTTTGGGCTGAGACTCTACCAGACTGAAAATTTCTTATACAAAGAAACACACACACACAGCCATCTTTTTTACTTTTAAGCAAATTCTAATGTTTAGGGTACATACCTAAGGTCCTACGTCTGAGAAGACCGTTAGGGTGCAAACCCTTCTTGGAGTTCCCTTCTTCTTTCTCTGACCTGCAAGACAAACAAATCAAAGAACACAACAGTACATGTATAGAAGTTTATGTATAAATCATCTTTATGCTATAAAGTTAGTTATAAATAATCTTTAAGTAACTACTTTCATAAGAATTCAACACAAGAATCTCATAAGCATAAAGAAAGATTATTCGGGAACAAAGACGTGTTTCTTTATATATAAAGGCAAATAAAGTACATATATCGGAAAGATATCACCTGAACACCTTCAGCAGGCTCCAAGCAAGCTTCCTCCCGGATTCGTTCCAGCCTCCAGCCTCCAGCAAGAGCTCCTTCCAAGTCCTACTCAATGATGATGTCAAGGATGAATGATCACCAATACACATGGAAACAAGGGTTTCCTATGCAAAATGGGGGAAGTGCAGGATGCACCAAGGACTTCAGACCTGGTCTAAGGGAAAAATCTCAGCATAATAATCTTGCTCTCCTTTCTCTCTCCCCTTGGCCTTCCCTTTGATGTCTTTTTATACCCTCTCCAAAGTAGTTTTTTAGTTAGGAGTTGGTTGGGAACAGTTGGGCCACGGGCACTAACAGGTGATCCAGCAGGTAAACCCGCGATCACCGCCCGAAAAAGAGGAAATTATATTTTTTTAAGTGTTTTAATAGATACACGCGGGTTGGGTATGACAGACCCGCGTGTACACGCGTTTAACACAGGGCAAAGTCGCGTACAGGGAATAAAACACTGTTTTTTAAATTTTTGGACCAGGTCTGGAAGGAGGGGTTGCCCTAGGCCATAAGTGCAGCATCACAAACCATAAGAGTGAGATTTGGAGCTATAACAGATGCCCCCTAATGTATGAGGTCAGAAGGGGAACATGATGGCCGAAATACATTAAGTAAGTACAAGGAAAGGAACTCTGCCGAAAAACCGAGGAGGACTTCACCAGAATTCAGCCTGCCAAGCCACCGAAAGGAGATCAGAAAGAAACACTGTCTGAGGCGGGCATACCCATGCTCAGGAAAAGTAAAGCATGTCCGCATATCAAGTACAAGCGGATCCACTAAGTATACAAGTATAAATGACTGTAAAAATACATAATGGATCATCTGATCATAATGAGTAAGTACATGTCTGAATATCACATATAAAACTGTCAATGATGCTGAAAGATGCAACGGATCACTGAAATCAAAGACTGATCCCATAAGGTACCAACTGAACATGATGGAATAGGATGGTACTACACTGCAAACTCAGGTGCCAGCATATAGAATGTCGCCATGACTGACTGCAACATATAAGGTGGAATGGTATCAACTAGCAGCAACAGGAGCAACTGTCAAGTGAACCAATGAATGCTGATACAACCTGAGGTCTTCACCGACCGCCGTGGTACATTTCTACACCATGGGAATAAATGATCTGAAGTCGACCATGTGAGAAATCGTTTGATTACCGGTCATTGATGTATACCGTTAACAAACGCGAGACTACCCACCGATAATGATAATGAGCGTCAAGGTACCCAGTACAATCTAACAAGTGTGAATAGATGAGTTGAAGTCGAACACCTGTAAGAATCTATCAATCAGGAGACAATGATGGTTTCCCACTGTCGATAGCGAGGAATCTGCCACTAATGACTGCAAACCCCAAGGTACTGCCAAATGGACTCTAGATCTTTGCCCCAGAGCAATGAGTCGGAGTCGATAGGGAAAGATCCGCTAGAAGGAAGGCATTAAGGCATCCTCCATCAATCTAGCGCGAGTGTAACCCGTAGGCCAATAATGTGGAAGGAATCGGACGAAAGAGATGTAGTAACCCAACCGAAGTACGTTTCCGGCGTACACAAGATGTGGCTAGCGCACGGCAGAAACCCTCTGAACCAACCAATAATGAAAGCTGACACAGAGGCGAGGTATCCACCAATAGGGTCAAATGGAAACCAAGGTACTGCACGAATCCCAATGTGTGATAATGTATGCTGATGTCGAACACAAGGGAAACCACTCAGTCAAAGACCCATGATACTGATCGATGCTGAGCACAAGGTGACCTATCAATAATGAAAATAGGGCCAGGGTGCGGTCTCTAGGTCTGCCCTCAGAGCAATGTGTCGTCGTCGATAAGGACAAGACCCGCTAGCAAGAAGTCAATGGGGACCTTCTCAAACCGGCACGAGTGAAGGACCAATATAACTGATGTGATGATAGACATGACACTGACAACCAGGGATGGCCGACTGAAAAATGAGTCAAGAGACACCGCAGAAAGGCCGACTCAGGCTAACTTCCCTTGAACAAAAGCACGACTCAATGTGACTATGTGGCAGCATATAATGAATCTGTATAAGTTCGTCATGCAGGAGGCACGAACGAACCCTCCATATGATTGGAAGAGATAACCAATCGGGGGAGAACTAACTCGATAACAAGGTTATGGCTTACCTAAGTCAAACTAAATCCCACCCATGCGGAGGAGACTTTGTTTTGAGTGCTTTGTTCAAGGGCGACACGACTGACTCTAGCTGCCAACAATAAATGGAAATAATGTCCCTGTTCCCGCTCTTTTTGGAATATTTAATTTTTTTGTCTTTTTCTGATAAGCCGGAAAAAGAATAAAAGAATGCTATGGTACAGTGGAAAGAACGAGTGTCGGTGAAATAGATGCTCTAGTTCCTGGGAAAGGAACGTTCCTATGCTCAATGCAAAGAGGTGAAAAACTGGTCATTGACACTCAGAGGTATGTCCCTTCCACGGATCTGGGTATGCCAAGCTGCAGAGGTCAAGGGTATGCAAGGTTGATTTTTTGCAGACGTCATGGTCAAAAGTGGGCTTAAACACGAGTCCAAGTGAAGCCGGCTCTAGGCCAAAAGGTGAAAATGGTCAACATGCAATGCAGAAGTACAACTCGACACACATAGGAGCCTCTAGGGTATAAGGCCAGAACGAAGCGCAGAAGCAAAGAGGAATGAGTCTTCAACGCATAAGTCATGGCGGGACTACAGAGGACTCCCGAGCCTATGGATGAAAAATCAGCATGAGTGCCAAGTGACAACAAGGTACTAACTAGGGCACCCATGATAAGGTAGGCTCTACCACACAAGTCATGACACTTCTAAGCAATGAGAAGGTTCCGCACCATAACTTGGTGGGGTCGATCCTAAGGCCAAATGGGAAAGGAAACTGATAAGTGGACAATGCAGGCGGAAGAACCTAACCTATATGCCAGTTTCGAGAACCAATACCTGTCAGAACGGACCAACCATAAACTTCCAAAGGAGAAATCTTCCAAGTTCTGTAAACATAAATAGGAACACTAGACACGAAGTTAATACATCCCACATATAAACTCCATATAAAATCTTTGTGTTATAAGATACAAAACTTGAAAATGCGTACCTCATATATACAATATGGTACAGGGAACCACACGGCCTTGCGGCTTACGTATAATAGTTCTGCTGAACAAACCCCTTGCAGGGCTCAGGCCAAGGGCTCCTTTGGTAGTCATAACTCATGGCTTCAAAGAGTTCCTCCTGTGAAGGCAAAACAAGATCTGAGAAATCAAGGAGTATACACAGGGTCCTTCTAATTTTTGTTCTTAAATGCTTACCCATATATTAGCTCTCGCTTACAAAGCTCCCAAAATGATTGTTAGCTATATTAGGAAATACTATTTTCACTTTCTCTATTTAAGGAAAAATTCTTGAGAAGGAATCCCCCTAGTGAAATGTTTGATCCTATCCACTACCAAAGAACCACATAGATTGGGGAGTTAATAACATCTATTGTTTTTGTAAATATTCACAGACAAGCTAATTTTATAAATATTCATGAATACAATCATAATTCAATTTTGCAAAATCAACTTTATATATATCTATTTTTAAATGTAATGCTTAAAAAAATAAAATATATATATATATATATATATATATATATATATATATATATATATATATATATATATTAAATAGATATATTAAATATTTAAAAATATATATAGACAAAAAAACACTTCAATATTTAATAATATACCTGTTAAATATTAAAATCTTAAAACCATGATAAAAATGTTGTATCTACTTTTAAATAAGCATACCACCATATAAAATTCATCAATAGATTTCAGCCTAGAGTAAAGGAATTAGAAAAAAAGTAACTATAGAGATAGGGAGGCTTATGTCTCTTAATAGTCTTAAGATATCATTCTAGATTAAATAACTGAATTATATTTAGGAAGTGTAGGAGAACACAATATAGGAAAAAATTAATAGGGAAAAGGAAAAATACTTTTGATATCATTTTTAATCTAATAATTAAATTATACTTAAAATTTGTATCGGAGAATATATGGGAAAAAAACTATATAGTATAATAATAAATAAATAAAATTCAATTAAAAAAAATTATATTAAAAAAAAATTAGCAAAGCTTTCGGTAAAAGTATATGAAAAAATTATTTTAAATTTTTTTATTAAAAGGGAGAGGTGTTTTTTAAGATATAGTAATATTTATTTAATTTTGTAAGCAAAACGTTTTAGAATATCTTAATGATGTAGATTTTCAAAGTAAACATAAGATTCTAATTATTTTGTAAAACATTTAAATTTAAGAAAGTATGTGATGATTGTTTACTTGTTCTAGGATACTTTTGCTATATTTAAACTCTAGTTGATGGTTTCCATATTCCTCAAAAGTTAGTGCACTATTTCTTCTTCTCCTAGTCCCCAAGGATTTAAATTGATTAAGTGTACTTGATTGAATACTCCAAACTTTCCACCCTTATTAGGATTTTTTACCATCCTTCTAAACATGTTGCATTTGGCCGATAGAATAATGGACTAACACTATTTATCATACCAAAGTTCCCATAATAGTTACAATTTGGATAACGATTTGATACTCTTACCTACACATTTTTGTTGCATCTATGAAAATTGAACTTCCATTGGACTAAATATATTCTTCATGAGATCACAAAGGATGCCCAATCTTCTACAAATCCATGTAATCCATCTTAGAAATATAACAATATAAGAATAAATTTAATTTTGAAATATCAAATCTTACTATAGTTCTACCTTTAGGTCCCTCAACCCTTATAATAGATTTTGGATTTACTTAAGGCATTCCAAGAAAGTACCAAGCAAAGTATCTTTATTCAATGTATCAAAAGGATCGATGATGAATACACGGAGCCAAAGGATGGACCATAAATCAACTGATATTGACACTCGTAGAATTGAAAAGAACAAAGGAAACTCCTTCCACCTCCATAGGAGCCCTAATTTGTCTTGACCAAATTCAAAATTGAAATATTACATGACCAAAAGAATGGATCCTAAATGATATTCATAAAATGGTAAAATAAATTTCTATAGAGGAGAGAATGAAACGAAGATAATATTCCTTAAACTAAAAGTTAAAACTATTTAAATCATTACAATCCCTTCATAAAATAAAACAAGGAAGGCTGCATGGCAGCTAGTCCCTGCTCAAAGTAACCGAAGTAGTGGACTCAGTCAAACGAACAGTAGCAGATCCATATGCATAAGCAAGACTAGGAGAAGTACCAGCAGTAGCAAAATAAGCATAGGTAGATTCGGTTATTCGAGACCCAACAGCATCAGTAGTTTAGACGGTTGATCTAGTTGTTTATCCATAAGCAAGGACAGGTACAGATCTAGTTCTAGGACCAATTTCAGAGAGAGCTCTATAGCTTGTTTCAGAACCTCCAGGAGCAGAGTAAGATATCTATACGAGGTAGTCAATCAATCAAAAGCATGACGCCCCTGTACACTAGGTTGAAAGGCTCGACGAGCACCATATGTCTAATGGATTGGAAAACGCCTTGGATGGCTTCAATGGGTATTTGCATAGAGAGAAAAACATGGTTCGGTCAATAGATAAGGTTGTTTACCTTGATCGAGTAAAAGAACCATTACCAGCATTCGAGATAGCATCCTAGCTGGCATCCCTGCAAGTACAACTAATTTATATTCAAAAGATAAAATAGAAATCAGAATGAACCCAAAATTGAGATTAATTTGTATGATCAACTCAATTTTATAAGTGAACATCGTGCATACTTATGTGCAGACTTAGGCCATGCTAGGGGACTGCTTTAGGAATCCCCCTTATATGATTGACTATCCATTTGGGAGCCTGTATTGGAATTTCAAACAATTCCTAACACAGAATTACAATGATACTTACAACCTCAAGCTTTGTGAATTCTTTTTCGATTGACTTTATCAACAAAACCGGGGATCTACTTCGGTGGGTTGCTTGTTTTGCCATTAAGCTACCTTAGGTATCGATTTAGTTAATCATGTGCTCTTTATGGGATCAAGATTAGTGGGTTTAACAAAATGGGCACACCTGGGCTTTCAAGAATCTAGTATAGAAATGTGCTATCGCATGAAAAGCAAATGGAGGATCGAGCTCACATAATGTTTAAGAACCCGCTGCTTTAAAGAGTCAGGGGCTATTCGGTATCGATAAAAACCTTCGTTTGAGCTTTCAACGTGCATAACTGCTCAGCTTCACCCTCGTAACAATCCAGTAAATAGAGAAGAAGTCCTATATGGTGGTGATAGTAACCAATACTAGGTTCTTCGGTACCCATATGTGTATTGCAGATTTTGAAAACAATTGATCTTCCTTCAAGTTTGAGACATTCCAGAATCTATAATCCAAAGTCGAGGACGTTTGACAATATATTTTTATCTCAATTTTATAGTTTCTTATTGACATTGCACAATAATAGTTTTACCAGAATTTCATAGCATCTGCTAAAATTCATAACAGTCATGGGCTGGCTTACACTCTCAATGTCGTCCCAATTCTATCACGGTTATATTACTAAACGTTTCGATTTTCTTTCAGATTTTAAAAGGCCGTGGTTGCTCCTATCCTACTATTCGGCTGTGACGTTGTTTGATACGTTGAGATTACCCGTAAGAAGGTTATGTGTTTAACGCAGGTTACACACATTTGATTTAATATATTTTAACTCAGTTTAATGGTTTTATGTTATTCATTTATTTTAAACTTAAAATATTTATAAAGATTATTTAGAATTGTAATTTTAAGTTATCATAATTGAGAGGGATAAGAAAAAAATATTTTGTAATTTAAACCACCAACAGTTAAAGTGATTTTAAAAAATATATCACTAATATATCGCAACTTTACCATGGTAAGACTATTTCTTTTCATAGATTTTATGAAATTGTTCAGTATAAATAAGTGCACACTTGCATCACATTGAAAATAAACCACAAAAGAGATAGAGGACTGTGTATAGTATTGCAGTGGCATATGTTCACATACAAAACCATCACTGATAGATGGGTATTTTATTCCATCCTAATATCTTCAAATAACAGAACACTGAATGACAAAGATCTGTTATAAAATTGTCACGGTTATCAACTGGACAGTGTATTCCGCTCTCATGTATTCACGATACAAAAACATCACTGATTGATGCGTCTTGTATTCCATCTCAATATATTCAAATAACAAACCATTTATTGACAGAGATCTTGTATTGAAAACTTGCAACGGTTATCAACTGAAACTGCTCTTGCCATAGTAATTTCTTCAATGAAGTTAGTGCAATGTTGTGTAACGAAGTCGTTAGTCTACAGCCGAACCTAAAGCAGACAGTAAAAGCACAATGTTGTGTAACGAGGCCGTTAGTCTACAGCCGAACCTAAAGCAGACAGTAAAAATCCAGGTGCAATTTTCATGCAAATTTGAAACCACTGCAACATATATAAGAGATTGAAGGAATTTCCCTCCTGGAAAAGGAGCAACTTCGCATTCATTTCTTCGGTAAGCGCCCGTAAGGATCAGCTCGTGAAAACTGAAATCAATGCCAAGATATATTAATAAAATATTATAAGAGTCTTTTAAAATTATAATTAAAAAATATCGGTGTCCTAATGGAACAAAAGGACCGTGGCCATCATTCTGAAGACCCTCCCTGCATGTGTTACACCTGTTTTGCATAATCTTGGATAGTTCGACTGATGGAACAAAAAGACCGTGGCCACCTTTCTGAAGACCCCCCATCCTGCATGCATTACAGCATAATCTTCGATAGTTTGAATAGCATAATAAAATAAAATAAACCGCTCCCAAAAAATTATGCCTCTTGCTCAAGAGAGAAGGATAAGCTGAGTTTCGTCCATGAAATTCTTTGTTTCACCTCCTTTAGAAAACTGTCAAAGCAACTCTATTATTTTTTTCAAAGAGAAATGTTTTTGAGTGTGAGTTGTTTCATTCTCAGCCGGTCGATGTGCATGCAAGAGAAATGTTTTTGAGTGTGTTTTGTTTCATTCTCAGCCGGTCGATGTGCATGCAAGAGACATGTGCCTGAACATTGGGAAGACTGCTGTCCATCACCTGTTACAGAGAGGCAGGCTGCCATGACTGGTAGAGAAAAATAATAACAGCATGCAGCATTCTGCTCAGACAATTAAAGAAACAGCAGAAATTGGGCAAGTTTCGGCAGTCGTAGTCATCAGGGGGAACATCAATTCAATGTTGCAGTCATCTGCAGGAAGCGCAAGCCCCTTGCTTGGTGCCCTTTGTATTATTTAAATACAAAAGACAATCAGGTTTGAACTCTGCCTTTTTCTACATTGGCTAAAGTTTCAATTGACAAATTGTAACATAATGCTAATATGAGAGATGTTTCTGAGATAACCAGAGAAATCCATAATGCCATTCTTGCCAAATTGAATAATGAGAAGAACAATACAGAGATCAATGCATCGGAAGAAAACAAAAAAGTCAACTCAATGAACAAGTAAGACCTGAGCTCTGTCTTTCATGTGATTTTTTAAATGTGATGGATTTCATAAATCAAATAAAAGTTCCATAGATTCCAACTGAGAGTTTTTGTTTTAGTAAAAGGCTGGAAAATATTTGCTTCTATTTGTTACTGTAAGCTCCTAATCTATACGTGTGAAATCTCCTGTAATTCAGAGCTTATGGAGGAAATGCTAAAAATAGATGAAAAGTTGCTAACCTTGATTAACGAAATTGAAAACAGCAGACAACAGATAGCGGAAACAACTCTTTTAGTTGTTCAGCACGATCGGCTCCCCATCCAGCGCCGAATCTCTATGTGTATTTTGTTTGCAACCACCAATTGTACCTTGTTATCATTTCAGATACAATAAAAAGCTCTCCAGGATTGCTGTGTGGGAAAATAATAAGAAGACTACAGCTGAGGCTCGTTTGAAATTGGTGGAGGTAATATTACAAAACAGTATCAGATACTGTAAACAATAAATCTCACCTATGTCTGGAAGGAAAGAATCTGGTAATAATGGGTAACATATCGCTTCAATAGCAGTTGGGCCCGATGCCGGAGAGACGGATTTCCTGCCAGCCAGAATGCAACCCCAATAAATCTCACCTGTGTCTACAAGGCAGTAATCTGGTAATAATGGGGAACATATCGCTTCACCGCAAGACATAGCCGGAGAGACGAAGGCATCTCCGAGTGGACCGCTGGATGACGCCTGTCAGATCAACGGTCATGGGAGAGACCACTTAGCAACTGGAAGGGTGAACGCTTGGCAGCTATTTAAACCATAGTGTATCAACCAACCGTAATCCGCATTCAAAGAAGATAACATTAAATGTTGGAAATTAATGCTAAGGCAAACATAGCATTACTTCATGTAGCTGTGAACTTGTTTTAATTACCTGTACTCCTCCCAACTTTTTCCTAACTTTTCAGCATGTATGCCTCGATTTGAGGCCAAATAAGATGATGAATCATTTGAAACCTTTGATTGGTTAAAAAATCAATATTTGATTTCGTTCGGTTTTAAAAAATTAAAAGTATTTCATTAATATAAACGCACTTTGGTTAAAATGGGAAAAGATGCATTGGTTTGAGCGTCGGACTAATGCTTATCGGTGAAACCGATTGCTATAGTCCCTGCGGTCCTGCAGGTAGGGACTAATAAGGAAAAGACAAGTGGTAGCTTACCTATATTCTAGAAAATTATTAAAATCACAAATAAAACCTAAGCCAAATTTCCAAAAATCAACAAATTGATGCTTGAACTTTTGGACCAAAGTCTCCAAATAAGACATCCCTCACAACACGAGGGAGAATTACCTTCCATAAATGGAAATACACGTGGAGTTGAATTCCTAAGCATGTGAAAAGATGAGAAGGGTTTCTTCTCATAATTTTCTTTGCCTTAGGATAAGCTTTTTAAATGACAGGACTGATTAATCACTTGATGCATGCCTCGTTCTCCATTATAGTAGTGTTAAGGGACATGTTAGTTATATGTCTTGCCATTGATAATAATTCGCCCCACTTATAGGGAAGTTCCTTGATGGGAAAAATAGTCCAATAAAAAATTATTCTCCCTTAATACGTTATTAAAATTTACATACATAATTTATTTGATTTTTGTTTTTTTCCACTAATAATATAATATAACAATAATACATAAGCTTTATCATTATTATTAATTGATTGTGTTGATAAATATATTTATTTTAGAAAATAGTTTTTTGAATTTTAGTTTAATTATTAGTGATTATAAGATGGATGGTAAAGATTTAACTTCCATAGGATACACTAGAATATTCATAGTAGTATTTATAGATTAAGAACTAAGATTTATAGGCAAGTTAGTTATTCTCTTTTGATTAATTTATCTTGAATTAATTAATTAAAAAATTGTCACATCAACATGTGTCATATTGAGTATGTGGTATTGATAAGCCATCATATTGACCCATAATATTGTAACAAAAACTATTTATAAATTCCAAATTTCCATGACAAAATAAGATAAATTTCCATAATTAAAAATATTATTTAAATCATATTATTTTTTTATAATTAATAATAATAATAATAATTTAAAATAAAATTCTAATCTATATAAATTCTCTATAATGATTAAAAGCATGTGTTAAGAGTTTAAGTCGGCCTAATAATTAAAAGCATATATTTTCCAGTGAAAAAAGTAAATTCAAAATTAAAAAAATAAAATAAAATAAAAATCCCATACCCCAGTTTAAACGTTTGGCTTAACTACAACTTATAATAATAATATATAAACCTCATACAACCAAAATCATTTTATTTCATAATACTAAAATCTCTATTTCTTTTAATTCATAATAACCTACCATCTTCCACCATCACCATAATCAATCGAAATTAATTCCATAACTCCTACACAATTCTATACACAATTCTATACCAAATAAAATGTCTCCAATATATTGATTTCCATGTCCAAATATATTGATGTATATGTGGATTTTGATGGCTGATATGTTTATGGTAATTTTGTTCTTATTATCCTAGTTATATGTATATTTTATGAAAGTAGCTATGTATGGCTATCACCATGTTTTTACTTCTAAATGAATGGATAATGTATCTTTGACCTAATAAATCATACTGTAGCAATTGACATGAGGGAACATGGCTCATAGCGATTCTCAGATAAGTATGAGATCCTTTCACTTAATTATGTTGTTTACACATGTAGGTTTCATGTTGATGGTATGTTTAACGAAATGCCTATCATGGCTAGTAGGGGTATGGTTATGGCCTTGCTTAGTTTATTCGTTTTGCATCATTGTTTCCCTATATTTTCACTAATTCTAAACTATCACTCCCTTCTGGGGAGTGGCCTGAGCTCTGGGCCTAAAAAAGTGGCTTAAAACCTAGGGTTACTGGCACAGAACTAGCAATTTTGGTCCCTTGTCGCTAGCAGGAAAGCCTATGAGAGTTACTTTGGGTTGTTGGTCACTCCCTTACCCATAGCATGAAAGCGACTATGGACTAAGAGATCCAGAACAATAGTGGGACCCAGGGACAGGTTGTCTGAGTAGTTGAGTTGTCTCTTGAGGGTTCCGTTGATGATGTTGGATGACTGTGTGTGATGTTTTGTTGATTCCACTTCCTTAAGGTCACATAGTAGGTCAAATCTTATCATAGTAGCCTCTCGTCTCATGTTTACCCTGGTTGGCATGGTTACTTGGGTGGATGTGGGAGGAGGGTGTTATAGAGTGATATCAAAGCATGGTTCAACTCTCAGTCTGGATGGGTGGTGTGTGTTGGTCATGCATGCATGTTAGTTGCATGTGTGTCTCTTACACTTGCATTCCATGTGCTTGTTGCATTTTCTTGATGATTGATTATGGTTGTAGTAAGGTTGTCATGAGGAACTTGATGTTGATTTTGTGGAATGCATTTGTCATGAGTATATGACTGATTACATATTGTTACATGGTTCTTACATGTTGATTATATGCTGCCTACTTACATCCTTGTATGTTAGGCTACATTATTGTATGTTTGATTACATGTACCAGTCTTGTAGGTTGGTTACAAGAATTGATTGCTTATGCTCGACTACATGCATTCATATGTATGTGTAGTTGATTAGGCATTTCTTATGCATGTTAATGGTTTCATGTGGTATTGTGTACAATGGAGTAGTGGTTGTCATCATGCATGAAGTCATGGTTTGGGAAGTTGATATGGTCATCCATTGATGATTAGAATCTAGCTAGACTTATGTGTATATGGTTTGCTACTCATGTGTTATATGTATATATGCAGTTATTATGCATGTAGGGTCTTGGTTATAGTTATGCATGAATAGTAGGTCACAGATGCCTTGTGACATCATGGTATGTAATTTAGGTCATCATGGTGATATTGATATGTTATGATGATAATGTGTTGAATGAGGCAAAGCAGGAGATGCAGATAATCAAAGTGAAGTTGCAACATTGACCTTGAGGCAAGAGCAGATCGTCATACAGGTATCGTATGTTTTACATGCAGATATGTAAGTCAAGGATTGTTATATGTAGTAGGTTTATATACATTAGTTTTATGTACATGTCTTTTGATGTTATGGTTACATAAATGATAAGTTATAGTTGATTAGTATAGTCATATGCACATGTGTCAGATAGTCAAGAATGATAGTAACATGTGGTTGTAAGCATTTATATTGTTGGTTAGGTTAGATAACTTGATGATTATGTTCTATGATACATTGTTGATGACTATGTTATAAGTTAACTTGTTGTTGTTATATGACATTTAGCTTGACAATTAGGTTTTATGTTGTTGATGAGCATGATATATATCTTATTATTGTTATATGCTATTAATTTGATGATTAGGGTTATTTCACTAAGATTTTGATGTTATATGTATTTTGTTAACCTAGTTTGACCTATGCATATGGTTATGGTTATGATATCCAGGGATGAGCCGACATATTTGAGATATGGTGATGTAATAATCTCGATTGACTTTGAATATGTGTGAATGATAATTGTGTATGAATTATGATGTAAACATGTTAACTAGTGACTATTTTGGATATCATGATCTTATTTATGTTTGAGTTAATATCTCATGAAGTTATATCATGCTAATTAAATTGATTGTGTAGACAAGATAGCCTCCCTTGAGGTATTTTAAGGTATGAGTTACTTATGTAGTATACTTGGTGCTTCATTGTTGATTATGTCATCTATTTGGTATTTGAGTGTTTGGTGCCTATTGTGTCGTCTAGTTGATATATTTGACATGGTGCGTTCATTGCTTGCTTGAATGTTTCATTAATTACATGACATGAATATGACTTGAAAATGGATTATGACATGATTGTTAATATTAGTAAAGGTTTATTTCAAATTGATAAATATAATTGTTTTGATATTTGGAACATATGGTTGACATGTGTGAGCAGTTGCAGAAAGCATGCTTGGTATTAGCATGACAAGGTAATAGTTGATGTGTTTATATAACTAATAGTTGGGTGATGTGACACACGAGGGCTTCACTGGGGGAGAAATACCATATCACGTGGGTTCATATTGGGGGATATTTATTGAGAAAAAAATGGCATGATATATTGGGGGATATATAGGGGGTAGAGGGTTATTATATTGGTAGGTATAAAAAATGGATCCCAAAGTTAATGAAAAATATAAAGGGGTATAAAAAAATGTTAATGAAAAAATGGATACCTACAATATGTAGTGAAAGTAGGGTTTTTTAAATTGGGAAGGTGCATTGGGTTCATATTGGTAGGAGGTTAAATAATGTGGTTTTTAGAGATATTTTCCAATATTTAGTCAAATCAAGGGTAGTGTTTAATACGCCACGAACGCACGTGATATGCCAGAGGTTCATTGAGTGAAGCCCCCATGATGTGACAATGCATAGTAAGCCTTGGTTGCAGCAAGGTAAAAAGGTAAAAGAAAGGAATTGGGCAAGAATTCCTTGGGATATGTTTGGAAACCCTAATTCCAAACAAATGAGTGCTTTGCATACAGGGGAGTCTTCTTAACTTTGATTTTGTTTTACATTATGTAGATACATGCTATATTCATGAACATGTACTTGAGATGTATATTAGCTAGCCTTTAGTTATAGGTGGATTTGTCAAAGGATTGGAGTCCCTTGAGAGATGGTATGGATGTGTTTAGTTGCAAGCAACGTGTTTGGCATAACAAGATGAGGTAATTAGTGTATTGTTATGTTTATTTACTTACTAGCAATTATGTGTTAATGACAACATGATGCAAGGAGTTGCATTGCAAGAGAGGTTGCCATGAAAACTTAAAGAAGGATTAGGTAGAGCATTTCTTGGGAACCATGCGGACTGAGTCATGGTGTCTATTATTAGTCTTGTGATTTTGGTCTTTTGTGATTGTTACACTTGATTTACGATTTTGATTGTGTCTAGTGCATAGCTATGCCACTTTGTTGTGGTGTCGTATTGCTTTTGGTTTTCATGGTATTCTTGTTGTTGTTTCCTTTCTTGCCTTTTATTGGTTTGAGTCTTGGGAATTGGTTGGGAAAGAGGAAAGTTAATGGAGCTCAAGGAGAGCTGTGTGGTACCCAACAAGTAATGTAAGGCTCGAATGAACCTCGGTGCATGAGTAAGTGCAATAAAAGTTAAGAGTGTGACAGTCTATTGGACTAGTTGGGTCCATTGTGGTAACTGGATGGTGGTAGTAAAGTCATGAGAAAGGTAACCGAAAAGGTAAAGTAAATGGATCTAAGACGTCAGTTGCCTTGGTTATGTTGGGAACGACTATTCTTATTGTTGTGCATATGTTGTACGAACAAAGGAAGTTCTCTTAAACCTTGACCTTTATATTTGGTAATTATGTTATGATCCTGATTATGCTAATGTTTATATATGTATACATGTAGGTGTGTATGTATGTCATGTTTTACAGGCCCGTCACCATGGATCATGATTAACGCTAACATTTATGTGTATATATCTACATGTATGCATATCATTTCCTGTTAGTCTAATGCTTATGTATATGTATGTATGTATCCATGTATCTATGTCACTGTCTGACAGATCATCAAGAATAGTTCTTATGGCGGAATGATTGCTTATGTAGGCAAATGGCATGAAGAAGTTCCTGGCTATGAGGAATCAAGTGGGAAGAGTAGTCATGACAAATATATGAGGTCAGTATCATGTGACTATGTATTTATAATGTATGCTCATAATATGCCTACACTTATGTTATGGAAAAGTTATATCGAGGGATACATCAGAAAAATGAAAGCAATGTGGTCTACAACATGGTAGGATAAGCATGGATAAGACACTGGAAGCAAGTTTTCTTGGTAAGGACAGTGTGGTTTTGGATGTGTGGTACTACTGTTGTGCATATGTTGTATATGGTGTACATGTTGCATCTATGATGTGTGCACATGTGGTGTTGTGTATATATAGTGTGTGTACATGTTGTTTATGCAATGTACACACACTATAAAACAAATTATTCACCTCACATAAAACAAATTCACAATAGATAAGTCTCCAATATTCACCCCAAAGATTCACTAACCCACAAACTATTTGAACCTTGAGTTTCGTGTCTATATAATAATTCTTAACAAGGTCATCACCAATTGAGCTACACATTGTGGACTCTTGTTAATCAAATACAATTACCTAGTTGTTTTTATAACAAAGTATTATGATTTTGTATTTAAAATATATTTACTATTAATAAATGGATATATATTTCTCCTAAAATAAATGTGTTATACTAAATAAAATAGATTATTCAATTAATTAAAATCTTATTAAATTAATTCTCTCAAATTAATTAATATAAAACTATCTAATTAATTAAAGTTAGATTAAAAATTATTATCCACAAGATCTTGGATACATAGTGAGCTAAGACACACTTAAATGTTAAGTCAATGACTTAATTCCCTGCTCTATTATACTATTATTCTTAAACATAACCATAATTTCATCTTACCAGTACCAACTTTACAAAAACAAAAAACAAAAAAAATTATTAAATATTACAATTCAATGAAAACGTACTTCTATTTATAAAATATTACAATATTTTAATAACTGTTACAAAGAAATTTCAACCTTTTTTTTTTTTTTTCAGCACGAAAAAACTATATATTTGTATTCCATGATTGATATACATACAATGGCTATGTAACTGCCTATTGATAAACTGTAGATAGAAAACATATCCCTGACAAAATAATGAAATATTCCAGGATACATACTCGGAAGCTGAGTGGAAAGCTGAGTGGAAATCATTTGAGATAGAGCTCAAAAAGATTCAAAAAACTGCAGTGTAATGCAAATTAAGGAAGAAGTACCTATACTACAATAAAACTATCAAATATGCATAAGACAATTATAAGATACCAAAATTTCTACCATATGTTAATGCTACATGCCCTGAAAATGGAAATCCTGGATCTGGTAAATATTGTTGTCCACCTTTATCTGCATTCTCCATAAACCTTGGGGCAAGGTTAGACCCAATTTAGATAAAGCATCAGCCTTTTGGTTTTTGTGCCTATCAATATGAGAGATAGAATAGTCCTTCCTATTATTCCATAATGCTGCTATCTGGAGAGGGTTCATGAGGCTAGAACCATATTTTAGACAGAACATCATCTGGAAATTTCAGACGGGCTCTCAAATCTTGATAGGCAGGGAAGCGTTTGTGGGAGGAGCAGGGAAAATTCAAGTTTCCCCTCGGTTGTTGAGAGCGCTCCATAACAGAGGAATTTTCTATTGGGCCAGCACCATACTGCAATGGGAAGGAGCCATTCCCATTTGGAAAACCACGGAAGAATTACAACTCTGTGGAGACATGAAGGCACAGTGGGAATTTGTTTTATCCTCTTTGTATGGCCATGGGATTTTTCGATCGGCGGATAAAGACCTGCTCATTTGGGGAGGTATGGATGGTTCCACGAATGTGAAGGTAAAACATGTTTATCTGCAGCTCCTAAGTTCTGAGATCGATATCCCTGGGGAAGTTTTCCCTCCCACACTGTGGAAATCGGGATGCCCCACCAAGATAATCATTTTTGCTTGGCTGGTCTTTTATAATAGGAATCTTACATGGGAAAACTTACAAAAACGCAATTGGCACGGGCCAGCCATATGTCCGCTATGCAGAGAAAGCTCTGAAAATAATTTTCATCTATTCCTCAACTGTCAACAGGTGCGGCCAATCTGGCAGAGTCTTGCGGCTCTCTTTGGTTTCTCCTTCGGCTCTTTTCCATCCATTTCTGAAGCATTTAAAGTATGGAGCACCATGAAGAAAGAATGGAGAGCCATTCCTTTATTGGCTATTTGGGGCATATGGAAATGGAGAAATGGAAAAATATTCAGCTCAAAGGTGGATACAAACTCTTCTGTAATAGATTCTATAATAGCCCTATACAATGCCCTCGATATATATGGAAATAATAGCAACATTAATGCAAGGAATTATGAGTCTTCAAACGACAGAGTGGAAGTAGATCCAAGTGGATGACTGCTTCGACAACTCCATGTGCTTTTTTTTACGGTGCTACCCAACAAGGTGTTTGTGCATGTGGTGTTTACATCAGATTAGCAAATGCACAAGCTATAGAAATCTATTGGAACGCTGGTCCAGGGACAAACAACAGAGCAGAAGCTGTGGCTTTAGCAGGTCTCCTCTCCTTCAGCAATATTCTTGATATTCCAAAACTGCAAATCTTTGGAGACTCCAAGGTAATAACTGATCAAGTTTTGTCAAGAAATTTCAACTTTGCATTCACTTTTTATATAAAATGTGATTTTAATTTTTATTATAAATTAAACTAATATTTTATTTTAAATGAGAACATTATGCGCAATCTAAAAATGTTAATAAAGATGGACATTTATATCTAGTCATATTGAAAAAATGTTAATTTAATCTTGATTTTATTATTAATAGTTTAAAGCTTACCAAAATAATAAGTAATCCATAATATTTAGTTATACAATAAAATCAAAACTACAGAACGAAACTTCCATCCCCGTCATCAATAATATGTTTTTTAAAATTAATTAAAATATTAAAAAAAATTAAAATTAAAATTGAAAACTAAATAAATGATACTTAAAATTTATATCAATAATAAGATTTAAAAAATTGTTTCTGAATATGTGATTGCCGACTTCAAGTTTGCACAAATTAGACCAAGCAGGTGTAACACATTACATTTCGCAATTTCGTCACGGGGCATCATGTCTTTATTTCCTTATTCATAAATGAAATTACTTTTAAATGTCTGATGACGATGACGATATCCTATTAGCCAGACCTGGGCAACATGACCTTATTTCTTGGTCTAGAGATGACCTTATTATTTATTAGTAGACATTTAGCGTCTTTTGCGAGATGAATTCTGTTTTGCCAATATTTCCCACAAGCTCCCATCGAACATTCTTCTGATCGTTTCTTTCTCAAGAAAGCCTTCCTTGTTCTTGCCGATAAGGTACAGGAACGTCCATTCCAGTTCAGCTGCGGCCCTGGGGATCCAGAAATGTTATATATTATAATTAAATTAGTTCACTTATTGATTGTAGATTTAAAAAATATTTCAAAATTTGATATCATTAAATTTTTTATATATTTTTGAAATCTACAATCAAGATTCAATATTCATAATATATATATATATATATATAATTGCCATTACCATCCAAGAAAATCATTTGAATTCCTATTAGCCTTCAGCATGCACTGTATCTCCATGAAAGTGAGTTTGTCGGGGTGTTTTAGAGCGTATTTGCTGAAGATTGCATCAAACTTTTCAGGAGCGAACCTCCCTTCAGTATCGTACGTCTCTGAGTCGCTTCCATGCTTTGCCTTGTGGATGTTGTCAATGTATATAGGGAGTTTCAGAGATGGTATCCATCCCTGCTCACCAACATCACATAAAAAGTAGATGAGGGAGTATCATAATTCAAATATGTTGGAGCTTTATTGGTAAACATTACAATGAACAATATACTTACAGGAAGAGTATAGTAGGTGAAGGCTACGTGGATAACCACTGTTGCCACCAAGGTGAGTATGACGTTAAACCCTATGGCACGAAAACCTTTGCAGGTTCAACCATGTCAGCGTTAGAAGAATTGGGTAAAACAAAAGTAGGAAATTATTTTAATGTTTACAATGGAATAAAATAGGTTGGTGATTGGATGCTGAATTTATTTTTATAGTAAAGTTTAAGAATATTTTAGAATTTAACAGATAATAGCGAAATCAAACAATTGACTTCGCTGAAGTAATGAAAATGAATTTGCAATAAATTAAGTTAAAATAATATAGGAATCCTTAAAACAGATTAAAGTGAGATCTTCATTTGTCCTTTGAAACGCTCAGCTAAATATCTCAAATTTTCTAATACAAATTGTAAATTTTCTCAATATTTTAGAATTTAATAAACAAAAATTTTCTTCATTAAAGTTTCAAACATTTTAAAATTTATAATCAAATTAAGAAAAAGTTATAATAATTTATATAAATTTAATCTTTCTCAATCATAATGTCAAATTTCATATAAAATAAAAACTTATAGTGAAAATATAAACGGTCCCAATATTAACTAATCTCAATTAAGAAAAAACCAAACCTAAAACTAAAATTACGGAAAACTTAAAACTTTTAAAATGTTATCGAAGAATTGTTATAGCTGAAGTTAGGGTATAAATTTAAGAGAAGATTGATTAATGAAAATGAGATATAAGATGAGCAACCAACCATGGTAAGTATCGGAGGGATAAATAATTCCGTCCATGTCCTTATCGAAGAATGCACAATGTTGTTGGAGAATGCTCATCCCTTTATTATCGTAATCCGTAGACCCATTTATATGCTCCGGATCTACTGCTTCCAAGGCTCTTGCTAAATCTGCCAAGTGAACCCACACCACAGCTAATACATGTTAATCATATTCAAACAATAGTAAGGTTATATAATATTAAGTTTGCATAAAATATCATGTTAATAACATTCCAACAATAGTATGGTTGCATAAAAGATCCAAGGATGGTGAACTATAAAATGTAATTAATAATAATATGTAATTAATAATAATGTAATAATAATAATATGTAATTAATAATAATGTAATAATAACGATATGTAATTAATAGATAAGATTATTTTTAACTAGTAACTTAATCGTAACTCACAGGGCTTTGGATTGACGGTGAATGGGTGTACTGTTAAGGCACTCCTTGCGATAAGTCCCCAGTTCAAATCCCCGTGGATGCTTAGGTAGTATTATATTAAAAAAAAAAAACTAGTAACCTAATTGTCAATCTTTAAATTTACAAATTATAGATTCAAATTTTCTCCAATTGAATTTCTGAAATCTGCCATCAAAATTCACTTGAATTTACAATCTAATTTAACTAAGCCAAAAGAGATAACTCTAACTAACTAGGTAATTGTGTTACATACAAGGCACTGGCATTTGTTCCTGCAGCTGGGTGTTCAATCTCCTTTGTGCAGTGACAGGCGCCCGTGCAGCCACTGTTTGCAGGGAGGCTTCCGAAGGTTTCTCCTCCATAGTTCACTTCGCTGCCAGGCTCTCTCCTATCCTATAAAAAGAAAAAGGCAAATGCTTATAACTGGCCTACTCAAATACACCTTACACGAACAGCTTAAACAATTCGGGACTAAGTAAATTTGCACAGAGGCTCTATATAATGGGGGCGAAACGGGATGAGTGGGCTTACCCCTTTTGGTGAATCACGAACCACCAATTAAAATAATTATGAGGTGACTTCAGTTTTTCTAGTTTCTCCGTAGTCGTTAATACTACTACCTTCCCTTCTACGTAACCATGTCTGCCGGTACTATTCCGTCCTTTTTAAGTCATCTTTGCCTTGTACGTAATATTGTAGTCCTTGTTAGTGTTAATGACGGAAAATTTTAAATAATTTTAGTGTTTAGTGTTAGGTATATATTGTTTTTCTAATTTTATTTTAAATTTAAAATAAGTATAATAATTAGGAATAAGAGTTCGTTTTCTTCAGAGGTAAGAAAATAAGTTGACGTTTCAAAATCCAAAAGCATCTGGTAGCAGTGAAAGCCTGCCCTAACTTATGATAGGTTTTCCCACACTAAAAAAACATATAGTTTTTAAAAAGTTACACATTGTTTTTAAAATGTTATATTTATATATAGATTTATAAATATAATTTAAATGATATATAATTGCAATTTTATTAAAAAATACGAGTGAAAACATGCACCCCTTTAATGACCACCAGCGGGACCACCAGCTCATTATTTCAGGTCACTTGAGCCAGTTTGCATTCTTAGATAAAAGCAACAGATAGCTATCTTCATTGCTGGTTTGACCACTTAAATATAATAGATTTTATCAGGTCAAAAAAAATATAATTTTAAAAAAATTACATATAGTTTTTAAAAAATTACATATGAATTTTTTTTTTATATATATAAATTTATAAATATAATTTAAATAATATATAATTGCAATTTTACTTAAAAATAAAATAAAAAATATGTTCACGAGTCTTGAATAAAGGTTGATCCATTAAACGGTTAAAAAATTCTTAACCCTAATATAGATTCACCGTCACTAAACCTAAAAAAATATTAAAAATTATTTATTATAATATTTAAATAAAAAATATTAAAACAAAAAATATTTAAATTCTATTAAATAAAAATGTATTGCAATTGAAATAAAACAAAAACGAAACGGAAAATAAACATGGTTTCTCCACCTAACCTATAACAAACTATAATAATTTTTGAATTTAAATATACTATTATCTATACACAGATTAAATACTATTTTTTTCATGTTAATAATAGATTAATCCTAAAGGAAATTACATTGACATTTAATTATTTATATGAGTATATTCATTCAAACATTTTTGTTATAATGGTTTCTTTTAATGTTATTAAATTTAACATATGTAATCTAACTAATCTTAACCCTGAAGAAGCGGGGTCTATAAATACATTGAGTGCCACCTTTTCTATCCCAACGTCAAAATAAAAATAATATTGAATTCATCACACAAATTAATATTATAGTTTATGTGCATATTAAAGTCTATACGATGAGATTTCTTCGCAAACAGTTAATCGTGTTTTCTCCCCACATTATAAAAGTAGCACCATTTTTGGGGTTTCCACTTCATTAATAACATGACATTCCTTTTGGTCACTCTTTCAAGTAAGCTTCGTTATTTCCTTTAGTGGGAAGGATACGTAGCCCATTTACACAATTTATGTTTAGTTTATGTGGATAATTTAATTTGATCATCATGTTTAAGTAAAAATGGTTCTGTGTTTTCTACATAAGTTGTTATTTATTTAAGTATAATTAAATCGAATACTTTTTAGTTTTTTTAAATTAATATGTGACATTTTTAAGTTTTTTGGAAAAAATTATTTAAACTTGATAACGAAATTGTTACGAAACTATTATTTTTATATTGTTTAACTTATCATTTTGAATATGCAAATATAATAAGTGTTTTGAAAATTTTCGCATGATTTCAAAATAAGTAATCCCAATGTATATGCTATTGCATTTAAATATATAAATTTCTCTATATAAAATAATTTTAATAAAAATGTAATTATTGATTAACATCAATCATAAATGTTGTTAAGAGGTTACTATTTAATCAATATTTATTTCACTGTTACAATAACAAAGTAATTTTTTCTTTAGAAAAGAAAATATATACCAATTAGAGGTAGGTTATACATTTTTCTAATAACATAAAAAATAACCTTTTTAGTGCCTTATGAAAAGTCTTTCCAGGTTATTATACTAGAAACTATCATTACTTGGTTTAAATTTATTTCCATTTATATGATAAGACAATAAATGTTCAATATCCTTTTTAAAGTAAACAATTCCTATAAACTACCAAAGTCAAATAGGAGGACATTATCAACAAAAAACATATGTGTTAGGATGTATCTGAAATTTAGATGAACCCTCCTAATGTCACCTTTCATCTTAGCATCTCATATCAATTTACTCAACCCTTCTGACACTAGAAAAATTATAAGTTGAGATAGTGGAAAACATTATCTAGGTCTTCTCATGGAATTGAAGAAAAGAGATAGAGAGCCATTCACTAGAAGAAAAAATGCAGCCATTGAAATGAAATCCATGATCCAAATTTCCATTTGAGGTCTCATTACCATTTGGATTAAATCTAGGAGGATAAATACACCATGGAGGTTTTCCTGTGTCTTCAAAAGATCCAACTTGAGTATGGCTAAGGGCACAAACTACTAATTAATCATATGCATCACTTTCTAAGCCATGGAGACAATATCATGGATTTGACTCTAAAATAAGAAACCAAATTGTTCTTAGGATGCTATGAATGTTAATCAAACATAGTGCGAACCATTCTTTATTGTCTTTCAATGATGCAATGGTATTTGTGTATCATGTAGTGATTATTTAGATGCAAATGTAATGATAACAATCTTTATAGTTGTTGATTTGACATAAACCTTTATAGCATATACCTAAAATATGTATATAACATCGCTATATGTACCTTTAAATGGGGATGAGTTTGAATACTATCAATTTGAGCATGGGTTGCATTCAATTAGTCTCCTTCAATATCCTAATCAATCTTAAGGGCCTCTCAAGGCCTTTATGAAGGTTGTCCTTTATTGATGTCTTTATTTATTTTTGTGGAAAAAGGGTTCAACATTCTCATGGAATATGTTAGGCAAGTAGGCAAAGTTAGAGGGAGTCGAGATTACTCCCTTGGATTTTGTCACACATATTCCCTTCATAGATGAAGCCATCCTCTTCACATAAGAAAATCCTCTAGAGTTTCAATTCTTATAAGAGGATATTGAAACCTTATGTAGAGCTACAAGTATGGCGCTCATTCATTCAGAATTGTGCATGTTCTTCAATTGTATATTGAGGTAACTTAGGTGCAGTTAGAAGACTTTGTTTTTCCTTTTCATTCTATAAATTTCAATAATGGCTTTAAGTTTCTCAAATTTTTTCTTAAATCAATTTCATATTATTTTGAAGACTCATTATGGTTACTAAAAAATATAGAGACTAATTCCATCTTTTAGAGGTACATATGGCTCTCAAGGAGTAGACACCTGGTCCTTCTAAAGTTAGTTCTTAAATGCTTACCCATATATTAGCTCTCGATTACGAAGGTCCCAAAAGGACTTTTAGCTAAATGAGGAAAAATCATTTTCACTTTCTCTATTCAAGGAAAAATTCCTTAGAAGGAATCCCCCTAGTGAAACGTTTGACCCTATCCACTACCAAAGAACTGGATAGGTCAGGGAGCTAAGAACATCTATTGCTTTTGTAAATATTTCATAATTAGGAGTATCTAGATGCTTATCTAAAATGAGTATTTGTGGGTTTAAGTAATGAAATCAAAGTATCTTGTTAGGATACTAATGGAAGTTTGGATCCAATGGGTATATAAATAAGAAAAGGATACGCCTATAGCCTATAAATCATTATTCAAAGTGTTTCCCCATGTTGAAAGATGGTTATCTTGGAACATTGTGAATGGAAAGAAAATTCAAATTGGAAAAGACCCTTGGATCAATGTAGATGAATCCTTTAAGCTCTTCAATTCCCACATTGAAACTCTTCACACCCAAGGAAATTATTTTGTCCATGATGTTCATTATTAGAACTAAAATGGCATTTGTAGACAAAGATGGAATATGGTATATGATTTTATTCTAGAACATCCCCTTCTAGAGAAATGGATAATTTCATAAATAAGGTCTCCATAAGATTTACTAATGTGCTGGAGGATGATGGCATGTTGTGCTATTCTTATAGTTTAGTTTTGCTAGTTGATTATGTCATTGCAAATTATAATGTCTTGAGAACTATATAGCTTGACTAAGTTAGAACCAAATAAGTTCTCGATTAGGTATTCAAAGTTCCTATTGTATTTATTAGCTAAATCAAGGTCTTGATCTGGCCAAAGAGGATTCAGGTTGGAATCATTGATAATAAGAATAGCTTGGTTAGTTTTAGTTCTATTATTAAAGTCTCCTAATAAGAGGATATTACATTCATTCATTAGACTATGAATATCATGTTCTAGGGTATTATAAGGGAAATTCTTATCTATATTAATTTTCTTTCAAAATCTATATTTGATATATGAAAAATATTAAATTGAAATATAAATCCTCTTAGAATTAATGTGATATATTTTGATCTGAAAGTATTGAGAGGGTATGTGTTTGGAAGTTGAATGTGAGGAGAAACATATTCTTTTATTTTTTATTTTTTTACTTATAATGAAAGCATGAGAAACCTTAGAGTACTTCCCCACATTTCATGGATGGTAAATTGGGTAATTGTTGGCCTTGATTACGGGTCCTCGCCTTAAGAGAATTGTAGAGAGTCAAACCAATCATTAGCAACAATATTATGAAGTTCATAATGTGCTATCAGTTCTTCCGTAAAAATTGCCCAAGTGATAAATTTTTTACGAGAGTAAAGCCATTGATACCATACAAACTGATTTGGTTCCAAATATACAGTTGCCATACGTACCTTTTGTGTGTTTTGCACATTATTGAGATCGAAGAACTGCTCCATCTGTAATATCCATGTGGCGGGATCCTTGCCATCAAACTTCCTCATATCGATTTTTGGAATATGGTGGGTCTTCGATCCAACATTAGAGTCTATGGAATCATGATTAACATTACTTTTGTTCACATCATGAGTTTCCTTTACAACCTTTTCACCATTAGTAAGTATTTCTTGTAGAAAATTTGTCAAATCTGTCTTCAAATTTGCCATGTCTGTCTTCAAATCTGCCATGTCTCTCTTCAAATCTGTCTTCGAATCATCCATCTTAGCTTCCATGCCCTTTATCTTAGATTCCACACCATTTATCTTAGATTCCACGCCATTTATCTTAGATTCCACGCCATTTATCTTAGCTTCTGTTAGCTTTTGTGAGCGTGAAATTTGTTGCACTTGTTCTTGTAATTTTGATATATCATGTAGCATTTCTTCCTCTTCTTCATGAGTCATGCTAGAGCTTTTAGGTTCCTTACTAGGTGTTTGCATTTTCTTTCCTCGGGGCATCAGTTACCGATAATAAGGCTTTACTATGCCCTTTGAATTCCGTTAAACCAAGCTTACACAAAAATTTAAAAAAAAACTACACACCTTTTTTCACTTTATAGAAGCCTGATATTGAATCTGATGTATCTCTGTAATTTCGGATTATCCAGTTCTAAAATTGTGATCTGTAGTAGTGTTTTGTGTCCTCTTTCCAATGCCACAAGTTTGACCCAAATTGGATTCTCCAAGGAAGAGTTATGTGAAATCTCCCACAGTGACTTTCTTTTAGACTAGTTTAGTAGAGCAAACTTGTACAACGTGCCACGAGTCACTGTTTCAACCTTTGGATCTGAAACACACATACAAAAAACTACAGTCCGTCCTCTTTCTGTACCTTCTTACGAAATTTCAATCCAATCCTCAGAGAGAAAGTTATGATGACTTTCCCCAGGTCACCTGTTTTGAATGTAATTCAGGAGTCTGCAAAAAGACCAACTTCCTCAGATCATATCTCCGCAAATATCGCGCAAAAAGCTCTGAAATTCGGACCCAAGGTTCAGCGCGATTTCTTCTCAAATGGGTTTTTTTTGAAACTTCTGAAACGTCACAGAAAAAAAGTTGGAGCGAAAATTCCACAATGACCTGTTTGGAGCAACGAAACCCTAGAATCCAAAGCTCTGATACCAAATGTTATGAAACCAGCTCAAGAAAAGATAGAAAAGATAGATCAATGCCTTATAATTCAGCCTCTTTGAGGGGGCAACCTCATTATATTACATAAATGAACAATTCTTGGATGATACAAATGAAAAGGCCTCCTTTCTATATATAGGAGTCTAAGGGGTCATAACATAATCAGAGCCAACATAACAATAATAATGTAAGGGCACAATAATAACAATAGCGGGCTTCTATGGGGCACAATAGTAACAATATGGGCACTACATGGGTACATCCATATAATAAGTGGGTTATACTAATAACAATAAGGGGTTACACTAGTAGTATAGGGGCCTAACAGATACGTAGCCCATTTTCACAATTTATGTTGATATATATTTAGTTTATGTGGATAATTTAAGTTGATCATCATGTTTAAGTAATAATGGTTCTTCGTTTTCTACATAAGTTGTTATTTATTCAGTATAATTATATTGGATACTTTTTGGGTTTGGCTTTTAATTATTATTTGATATTTTTAAGGTTTTTAATTATTATTTGATATTTTTAAGGTTTTTGGAAAATTTTATTTAAATTTGATAATGAAATTATTAGAAAATTACAATTTTTATATAGTTTAATTTACAATTTTGAATATTTATAAGTATAATAAGTTTTTCGAAAATTTTCTCTTAATTTTAAAATAAGTAATCTTACTTTCAACAATTGATATTTGTGATTTCAACCATTTTTCAAAATTTTAGTTAAATTAAAGTTAAAATTAGTAAAATAATATATTTAATAAAGATAAATTTGATATTGAAATTATTAGGAAATTACAATTTTTATATTGTTTAATTTACAATTTTGAATATTTATAAGTAAATAAGTTTTTTTTTTAAATTCTCTTAATTTTAAAATAAGTAATCTTAATTTCAACCATTGATATTTGTGATTTCAATAATTTTTCAAAATTTTAATTAAATTAAAGTTAAAATTAGTAAAATAATATATTTAATAAAGATTAAAAAAATAAAATGTATATGCTATTGCATTTAAATATATATAAATTTCTCCCTATAAAAAATAAATTTAATAAAAATGTAATTATTGATTAACATCAACCATAAATATTGTTAAGATGTCACTATTTAACCAATATTTATTCCATTGTTATAATAACAAAGTGATATTTTCCCTAGAAAATAAAATATATACCAATTAGTGGCAGGTCATACTTTTTTCTAATACCGTAGAAAAGAACCCTTCTAGTGCCTTATGAAAAGTCTTTCCAGGTTATTATCCTTGAAACTATCACTACTTGGAAATCGAACATGAGAAGATGTATTTAAATTTATTTCCATTCATATGACACCACAATAAATGTTCAATATTCTCTTTAAAGTGTTAGAATCAAATAGGAGGAAATTATCAACAAACAACATATGCGTTAGGATCTATCTAAAATTTAGATGAATCCTCATAATGTCACCTTTCAACTTAGCATCTCATATCAACTTACTCAACCCTTCTGCCACAAGAAAAATTATATGTTGAGATATTGGAAAACCTTATCAAAGTCCTCTCATGGAATCAAAGAAAAGAGATAGAGAGTCATTCACTAGAAGAACAAATGCATCTATTGAAATGAAATTTGTCATCCAATTTAAAATTTTAGGTCTCATTACCCTTTGGATTAAATCTAGGAGGATAAATACCCCGTGAAAGATTTTGTATGTCTTCAAAAGGTCCAACTTGAGTATGGATAATGGCACAAAGCCCTAATGAATCATATGCATCACTTTCCAAGCCAAGGAGACAATATCATGGATTTGACTCTGAAAGAAGAAACCAAATTTTTCTTAGGATGGTATGAATGTTAATCAAACATTGTGGGAACCATTCTTTATTGTCTTTCAATTTTGATGCAATGATATTTGTGTATCATTTAGTGATTGTTTAGACGCAAATGTAATGATAACAATCTTTATAGTTGTTGATTTGACATAAACCTTTATAGCATATACCTTAAATATGTATACAACATCGCTATATGTACCTTTAAATGGGGATAAGTTTGAATATTGTCAATTTGACCATGGGTTGCATTCAATTAGTCTCCTTCAATATTCTAATAAATCTGAGTACCCTTCACCTTCATCAGAGCCTCTCAAGGACTCTATGAGGGCTGTCCTTTATTGATGTCTTTATTTCTTTTTGTGGAAAAAGGTTACAACATTCTCATGAAATATGTTAGGCAAGTAGGGAAAGATAGAGGGAGTCGAGATTACTCCCTTGGATTTCATTACACATATTCCCTTCATAGATGATGTCCTCCTCTTCACACAAGAAACTCCTCCAGAGTTTCGATTCTTATTAGAGGATATTGAACCCTTATTTAGAGCTACAAGTATATAGTTCATTCAATCAAAATTGTGCATGTTCTTCAATTGTATATTGATGTAGCTTAGTTATAGTTAGAAGACTTTGTTTTTCCTTTTCATTCTCTAAACTTAAATAATGGATTTAAGTTTCTCAACTTTTTTCTTAAATCAATTTCATATTATTTTGAAGACTCGTTATGGCTACTCAAAATATAGAGGCTAAGTTCATCTTCAAGGGGTACATATGGCTCTCAAGGAGTATACACCGGGTCCTTATAATTTTTTTTCTTAAATTCTTACCCATCTATTAGCTCTCGCTTACAAAGCTCCCAAAAGGATTGTTAGCTATATTAGGAAATACTATTTTCACTTTCTCTATTCAAGGAAAAATCCTTGAGAAGGAATCCCCCTAGTGAAATGTTTGATCCTATCCACTACCAAAGAACCACATAGATTGGGGAGTTAGTAACACATATTGTTTTTGTAAATATTCACAAACAGGCTAATTTTATAAATATTCATGAATACAATCATAATTCAATTTTGCAAAATCAACTTTATATATATCTATTTTTAAATGTAATGCTTAAAAAAATCATATATATATATATATATATATATATAATAGATATATTAAATATTTAAAAATATATATAGACAAAAAAACACTTCAATATTTAATAATATACCTGTTAAATATTAAAATCTTAAAACCATGATAAAAATGCTGTATCTACTTTTAAATAAGCATACCACCATATAAAATTCATCAATAGATTTCAGCCTACAGTAAAGGAATTAGAAAAAAAGTAACTATAGAGATAGGGAGGCTTATGTCTCTTAATAGTCTTAAGATATCATTCTAGATTAAATAACTGAATTATACTTAGGAAGTGTAGGAGAACACAATATAGGAAAAAATTAATAGGGAAAAGGAAAAATACTTTTGATATCATTTTTAATCTAATAGTTAAATTATACTTAAAATTTGTATAGGAGAATATATAGGAAAAAAAACTATATAGTATAATAATAAATAAATAAAATTATAATAAAAAAAAATTTATATTAAAAAAGAATTAGCAAAGCTTTCGGTAAAAGTATATGAAAAAAAAAATTTAATTTTTTTTATTAAAAGGGAGAGGTGTTTTTTAAGATATAGTAATATTTATTTAATTTTGTAAACAAAACGTTTTAGAATATTTTAGTGATGTAGATTTTCAAAGTAAACATAAGATTCTAATTATTTTGTAAAACATTTAAATTTAACAAAGTATGTGATGATTGTTTACTTGTTCTAGGATACTTTTGCTATATTTAAACTCTAATTGATGGTTTCCATATTCCTCAAAAGTTAGTGCACTATTTCTTCTTCTCCTAGTCCCCAAGGATTTAAATTGATAAACTGTACTTGATTGAATACTCCAAACTTTCCACCCTTATTGAGATTTTTTACCATCCTTCTAAACATGTTGCATTTGGCCGATAGAATAGTGGTCTAACACTATTTATCATACCAAAATTCCCATAATAGTTACAATTTGGATAATGATTTGATGCTCTTACCTACACATTTTTGTTGCATCTATGAAAATTGAGCTTCCATTGGACTAAATATATTCTTCATCCAATCACAAAGGATGCCCAATCTCCTACAAATCCATGTAATCCATTTTAAAAATATAACAATATAAAAGTAAATTTAATTTTTGAAATCTCAAATCTTACTACAGTTCCACCACCTTTAGGTCCCTCAACCCTTAGAATAGATTTTGGATTTACTTACGGTATTCCAAGAAAGTACCAAGCAAAGTATCTTTATTCAATATAACAAAAGGATCGATGATGAATACGCGGAGCCAAAGAATGGACCATAAATCAACTAATATTGACACTCGTAGAATTGAAAAGAACAAAGGAAACTCCTTCCACCTCCATAGGAGCCCTAATTTGTCTTGACCAAAATCGAAATTGAAATATTACACGACCAAAAGAATGGATCCTGAAAATAAATGAAATTCATAAAATGGTAAAATAAATTTCTATAGAGGAGAGAATGAAACGAAGATAATATTCCTTAAACTAAAAGTTAAAACTATTTAAATCATTGCAATCCCTTCAAAAAATAAAATAAGGAAAAGACAAGTGGTAGCTTACCTATATTCTAGAAAATTATTAAAATCACGCATAAAGCCTAAGCCAAATTTCAAAAAATCAACAAATTGATGCTTGAACTTTTGGACCAAAGTCTCCAAATAAGAAATCCCTCACAACACGAGGGAGAATTACCTTCAATAAATGGAAATACACGTGGAGTTGAATTCCTAAGCATGTGAAAAGATGAGAAGGGTTTCTTCTCATAATTTTCTTTGCCTTAGGATAAGCTTTTTAAATGACAGGACTGATTAATCACTTGATGCATGCCTCGTTCTCCATTATAGTAGTGTTAAGGGACGTGTTAGTTATATGTCTAGCCATTGATAATAATTCGCCCCACTTATAGGGAAGTTCCTTGATGGGAAAAATAGTCCAATAAAAAATTATTCTCCCTTAATACGTTATTAAAATTTACATACATAATTTATTTGATTTTTGTTTTTTTCCACTAATAATATAATATAACACTAATACATAAGTTTTATCATTATTACTAATTGATTGTGTTGATAAATATATTTATTTTAGAAAATTCTTTTTTGAATTTTAGTTTAATTATTAGTGATTATAAGATGGATGGTAAAGATTTAACTTCCATAGGATACACTAGAATATTCATAGTAGTATTTATAGATCAAGGACTAAGATTTATGGGCAAGTTAGTTATTCTCTTTTGATTAATTTATCTTGAATTAATTGATTAAAAAAATGTCATATCAACATGTGTCATATTGAGTATGTGGTATTGATAAGCCATCATATTGACCCATAATATTGTAATAAAAACTATTTATAAATTCCAAATTTCCTTGACAAAGTAAGATAAATTTCCATAATTAAAAATATTGTTTAAATCATATTATTTTTTTATAATTAATAATAATAATAATAATAATAATTTAAAATAAAATTCTAATCTATATAAATTCTCTATAATGATTAAAAGCATGTGTTAAGAGCTTAAGTCGGCCTAACAATTAAAAGCATTTAATGATTAAAAGCATGTATTAAGAGTTTAAGTCGGCCTAATAATTAAAAGCATATATTTTCCAGCTAAAAAAGTAAATTCAAAATTTAAAAAAAAAATATCTCATACCCCAATTTAAACGTTTGGCTTAACTACAACTTATAATAATAATATATAAATCTCATACAACCAAAATCATTTTATTTCATAATACTAAAATCTCTATTTCTTTTAATTCATAATGACCTACCATCTTCCACCATCACCACCATAATCGATCGAAATTAATTCCATAACTCCTACACAATTCTATACCAAATAAAATGTCTCCAATTAATCATGGGCAAAAAGAATATGATGAAGTGACTTAAGTTTTGGTATAAACCAAAAAGATGATATTCCGTTGGCCTCACGCTTCTAAATTAAATTACTGTAATCACCTTCGTTCTATCGAATGGTCGACCTCGATTTCAACGAACTTGATGAGACGCACTCTTCTTCTACCTAATTTTTAGGTTGTACATAGGTCTAAAGAGTGTTACAATGGATGATTGCTTAAAGCAAATGGTGGTGTAAATGGTTGATGCATGCACTGAGAAAATAAGAGAAACAAGCGAGCCGCAGAGCATCAAGTTATCGCATAATATTCTATAAGAATGATGGAGAAGAGTGAAGTTAATAAAATTTATCTCATTTTTATTGATCTAATTCTGAAATATTTCCTAAACTAACAAACATATTTAGAATGAGACGTAGAAGAATGAAATTAATAAAATTTATTTTAATTTTCAAATATTCCTTAAATTGACAAACCATATTTAAGATGAGATGGAATTGAGTGAAGTCCAATTCCTAGATATTTCCTAAATTTAAAATCAAGCTTCTTCCAATTCTCTGAGCTTATCTCAATTGCTGATTTGCGGACAATCACATCAACCTAAACAGCAAATAATTAACGGCGCCCATTTGCCAAATATTGAACCAATCAGAAATCGAAATAAAAATGCCCTATCTAATTCTAAACTGTTTCCTAAATTGACAATCGAGATAAAGATGACGGTATAGACGGAGTATCTACTAAGTAACCACTGGCTCTCAAAGCTAAGCCCTGGAAAAAATAACAATTTCTCTTTTATGTAAATCAGTTAAAATCGATCGTTTATTTTTGCAACAGAAAGATTGACAATCGAGATAAAGCTGACGGTATAGACGGAGTATCTACTAAGTAACCTAATAACCTAATAATTTAATTTTTCTTTTCTATATTTTCTGGTTGATTTTAATTTTGTTTAAAATCTAATGAAGAAATCAGTTAAAATTCATCGTTTGTTGTTGGCTTAGAAATATTTGAGGGTTAGATAAAGATATTAATCATCCATCGTTTTTTGTTTTTATTTTTCCTTCGTATATTATTTATTTTGTTTAAAAGTTGGTGAAGATTTCTTGCAATGGTAAATTTGTGCTTTATAATATCTATTCCTCTTGATCCACCAAATAAACTAGATGCAGGTGCATTGATTATATGAAAGTTGCAGGCGCATTGTTTATATGAAGGAAATTGGGTAGCTATGAATTACACAAAGGCAGCGGCTAGCATGGCGATACTCTATGCCATGGTAACTAATGGTTCCACACTTTTAGCTGAATTTGAAGTGGCTTATTTCCATTGATAACATGATACGAAGATATACAGAGAACTCATAATGCCTTGAAAATGCCAGAGAAGTCAGACGTACTTACCAATGAATGAATCATGAAGCATAATTGATTCTTGAATTTATGTGGCGTTGTTCAACCACCATGAAAGATTGTATTCGTGATTCCATGTCCACTTCAAACCAGCTGGGGCATTGGTTTTATAGAAATAATAATTTGGCGGCTTGTCAACCTATCTTACCCTATGATATTTTGTCTGTGGAATAACATCGGTCAATAGCCGAGTGATTGTTGTTTAATTTGCATTGGTACTCAACAATTATGTAAGTCTAGGTGAATCTCTTTTTTTAATTTCTAGTGTTTGATTAGTGTTCAACCATATCACAGGAAGTACTAAACCGTCCTGGGATTAATGTTTATTGCTATTGGTGGTTCATGGGCCTGCAACGTTAGGGTTGGATCATTGTACAACAATATTAAATCAAATGCGTAGACTACGAACCTTTTAGGGTTTATTGATATTGGTGGTTGTTGGGCCACTTTGTGGAGTCAATTTACATTTTTCCTTTGTTTCTCAAGGTTAATTTTCACATCAAAGTTGGACCATAATATTGACAAAGAATGGAGGGGCAGAAATATATAGAGAATGAACTTTAAAACTAGAATGGAGCAAACAATTTTTTTCAATATTCAAAATCAGTTAAATATAATTATATTGGAGACATCAACAATAAATGAGGGCAATGAGACTAAACTGCAACTCAACCAAATTCAACTAAATTCAAGGGAATCAAAATCTACTATGACACCTAGCAGACAATGGAGTTAAATACCATGACAGCTAGAGACAGTGAGATTAATATCTCAACGCCCCCTCCCAATCTCAACTGTTACAAGTAGTGGAACTTATAATGCCTAGTCTCTATCTTTGAAATTCAAATACATTTTTTCCCAAAGCCTTTGTGAAAATATCTACAACTTTATCTCTAGAACCACAAAATGCAAGTAATATGTCTCCATCATTGACAAAGTCACAGATGAAATGAAAATGTGTGTGAGTGTGCTTTCGTTTCTTGTGAAAGACATGATTTTTTTATTAAAATGTTGTTCAAATGTTATCACAGTAAATCGGAGTTGTCTCCTTCTAAATGTTTGAAAGATCTACCAATAGTCTTATGAGTCATACTACTTGACAAGCTACTAAAGTGGTAGCTACATACTTTGCCTTTTCTAAAAATACTGAAACAATTGGTTGCTTCCTAGATGCGTCATACTACTTGACAAGCTACTAAAGTGGTAGCTACATACTTTGCCTTTTCTAAAAATATTGAAACAATTGGTTGCTTCTTAGATGCCCATGAAATCAGATTGGTTCCAAGATGAAAAACATACCCTAAGGTGCTTTTCTGATCATCTAAAATGCATGTGTAATTGTTGTCGGTATAACCTAAAAGTGAGTTATGTTTAGAATGTGTGTAGAGAAAACCATAATCTAGGGTCCCTGCAATATATCTTAAGATCCTTTTTACAACCTTCCAATGAGAAATATTGGGTGAATGCATAAACTTGGAGACAAAACTAGTTGCAAACAAGATATCAGGTCTAGTTGCAGTGAGATATAAGAGACTACCAACTAGACTTTTATACAATGTGGAATCAATTAGTGGTGCTACATCTTGTATTCTCAGCGTACTTCCTTGAGCAATTTGTGTATCAGCTCATTTGCAATTGGTCATTCTTAACTTTTGGAGAATGTCAGTGACATATTTTTGTTGACTAACAAAAATTCCATTAACAAATTGTTGAATTTCAATGCCTAATAAGTATTTCATAACCCCTAGATCAGTCATATCAAACTTTGTTTGCATTTCCACTTTGAGGTCTTATAACATCATATTGCCTATATAAAAAAGATCACCAATGTAAAAGCATACAATGAGAATTTTACCTTCACAAGTTTTGGTATACAATGTTGGCTCATGCGTGCTTCTACAAAAATCATTTTTTATGAGATAGGTGTCGATGCAACTCTACGAAGAATTTGGAGCTTGTTTCAAGCCATACAAATATTTTTTCAATCTATACACCTTATGCTCATGTCATGGAACTTCAAAACCATGCGGTTGCTCCATATAAATTTCTTCCTGCAATATATCATCTAAGAAAGTAGATTTTACATCAAGTTAGTAGACTTTCCATTTGTGTTGAGCTTCTGTGGACAAAATAATTATGATAATGTCCAACCTTGCTAATGGAGAAACTTTTTCACCATAGTTGACACCAAATTATTGTAAGAATCATTTGGCAACCAGCCTTACCTTATGTTTCTCAATTTCTCCTTTTTCATTCAGCTTGGTCTTATATACCCATTTTACACCAATTTTGGTTTTGTCTCTTTGGAGATAAACTAATTCCCAGGTCTGGTTCTTCTCTATGGAAACAATTTCTTGGTTCATTTCATCAACCCAATGTTTTTCTTTAACTGATTCTTTAATTCCCAAGTTGGTTGAGATGAAAGAAAGGAAAACATATGTTTTTTATCAAGCTCATGATCATGCTCATATGTTTTTCTGATGCTTCTTGTTTTCTGATTGTCTTCTGAAGATTTTGAATCATTGGTGGATTCATTGCTTGAAGATGTACCATTTTCAGAGTGGTATGGATCTTCTTGAACCTGCAATCCTGGTAGTTATGGTGGATAAACAAGATGATTGAAAGCTTCAACAATATGATCAGAACAAGATTTATTTTCAAAAAATTTACATCTTTGCTTAAAAGAAACTTCCTGTTAATTAGATTGTAAATTCTATATGCCTTTGGTTGTTCACTATAGCCTACAAAAATGCATATTTCACTCTTATCATCAAGATTCTTTGCTATTTCCTCAGAAAGATGTGAAAAAATGTTATTGATGCAAAAGTTCTAAAGTGAGACACGTTCACTTTCTTACCATTCCATGCTTGAGGTACTCCATATTGGAGACTAGTTGTTGGAGATCTGTTCATACCATTTACTGTTGTCAAAATTGCTTCATCCCAATAGTCATTAGACAACTTCTTCTCACACAACATACATCTAGCCATATTCATTATTGTCTAGTTTTTCCTTTGTGCTACTTCGTTCTATTGTGGAGTATATATTTTTGTGTTTTGCATGATGATTCCTTCTTGTTGACAAAAAAATTTGAATTCATTAGAGTTGTATTCTCCTCCTCGGTCAAATCTCAGTACTTTCAAAGGATTTCCACTCTTTTTTTCTGCTTGTACTTCGAATTATTTGAATCTTGAGAATGTATATAATTTATTTTTGCGAAAATAAACCTATATCTTCCTGTTATAATCATCAATTAATCTTAGAAAATAAAGATTACCACCAATGGGCAGTGTCTGCATTGGGCCACATATCTCTATGTGGACTAGCTCTAAAGGATCTTTTTCTCTAGAGGAAGATGTGGGAAATATATTTCTTTTGTGCTTGGACTGAACACAAATTTTACAGTTAAAATATTTTTCATTTATAACACAGAGACCAATGACCATTGAATGTTTCTGAAATAGACTTAGATTCATGAATGGAATATGCCCATACTTAGAATGCCATAGCTGCAACTCATCTATTCTTGACACATTCTGGGCGAAAGAGTGTGAAACATTTCAACTTCTAAGAGTCAATGGAAACATCAGTTGAGAATAATTAATATTATTTTGATATTAATGGAGAAAATAGTTACATTGTTGTAACTTTCTCCCTAGTTTAGGATTAGTTCCTATAGTTATGGGATTTGGGTGCAACTTCCTATTTCCTAGTATTGTATTTAATGATGTAATCTTTGATTGATTGATAAATAGAGTGGACGAGAGTGATCTCTCAAGTTTTGTGAGTGTAGTCCCCAAGTGCAGGCCACACCTGAGAGCTACATCTCTTTCTTTTCAATTCTATTCACATTTTATCTTGGTATCAGAGCTCAGCTTGAGTGAGCCTGATCTTTTGTCACCTGTGTGGCTGGAATAGCCTATGTGACTTGAAGTGCCTTTGTGGCTATGTGTACACGAGAGCTCTGTGCTCAATTGAGTAGGTGGACTGCAGAACACCTGGCTCGGACTCGGAAATTTTTTTTTCTGAGTGGAAAGGCCGGTTAGCGCGGATTTTGCGCTGACAGTCGCGCCAGAAGCCCAATAAGCACAGATTTTAAGGGATAAATCGCGCTAAAGCACCAGGAAGCCCGATTAGCGCGGGATTTTACCGGGAAAATCACGCCAATTAAAATACTCGCACCGATTTTCAATTAGTGCGGATTTTTCGCTCGGGGTAGCGCCAAGGGGATCTCTGAATAGTGTGAACTTCGTTTGGTGGTTTGCAAACGGTGCAGATCAGCAGAGTTACAGATCCGTCCGGGAGAGACAGATCGGGAAAGCGCCAGAGGAGATCTGCGGGAAACCTCGACTTCGTTTGGCGATCTGCATGGAGAGCAGGATCGGCGAAGTGGTAGATCAATCCGGGAGAGGTGGATCGGATCAATTGTGATCATATCATTGTTTCGGCTGTGTTAAAAACGCCGAATTTGCTCATTGGAGCGGGAGTGCCAGACACTGTAGATCGGTGGCAGAAGTGATAGATCCATCTGACAGGTATTGTTTTTTTGTTGTTGTTAAGTAGATTCACAATGAGTAATACGATGGAATATTACCTTAACGAATCTGGTAAACTCAACGGGTCTAACTTCACGAATTGGAAGTTTAAGATCCAGACCCTGCTCGAAGGTGCGATTGCTTGGACTATAGTGACAGGCGATGAGCAGAAGCCAACTGCAACCACACAGAAGGAAGACTAGGAAATACGAGAAAACAAAGCCAAAGTCCTGTTGAAGATGTCTGTGAAAGACAATGTCATTGCACACATCAGAGACTGTAAAACGTCCGCAGAGATTTGGACGAAAATCAAAAGTCTGTATGAGACCCAGAATGCAAACAGAGTTTTGGCTCTGAAAAGCAAGCTATTTTCAATGAGGATGGACGAAAGGGAGTCTGCTACTGCATTTGTCGCGCGAATTAAGGATGTTAAAGATGGATTGGGGGCCATTGGAGTGGCGGTGGCTGATGAAGATCTTGTTGCAATTACAATGAATGGGATGCGTGATGATTTCCAAACCTTCATCACTGGAGTCTCGGCAAGGGAGAAAACACCCACGTTTGATGATCTCACTGCGATCTTGCAGCAAGAGGAAGAGCGACGGTAGAACCTGAATCTGAACCCCCAAAGTGACGATCTTGCGCTGGTGGCAAAACAACGACTATCTAAAGGGAAGCAGTCACAGCAGCAATCAGTCCAGAAAGGAGGAACAACACATAAACATCACTGTCATAAAGGTATGCTTGCAAATCATTCTGAAAAGAAATGCTTTTATTGTGGAAAGAAGGGTCATATACAGAGAGACTGTTATTATAAGAAGCAGGTTGATGAGGCAAGGAGGAGAAAGGTAAATCCAAAACACAGAGGATATTTTGTTGAAGAAGAAGACTTCAGTCATGAATTTCGACTGTTCACAGTCGACTGTGCCCTTTCAGCATCAAATGAAGATGACATCTGGTATGTCGATTCCGGAGCATCCTCTCACATGACAGGTAATAAAGAATTTTTTGATAGTCTTGAAGAAATTATAAATGGATCAAAAATATATCTAGGGGATGATAATGGATATCAGATTAAAGGTCATGGGGTGATTTCAGTTAAATTGCCAAATGGAAAGATTAGTCACCTTTCAAATGTTTTATATGTACCTGGAATAAAGAAAAACCTGATATCTGTATCCATGATGGCTGATCAAGATATGCATGTCGAATTCTTCAAGACTCACTGTGTGATAAAGGATTGCAGAAATGAAATTGTTGCAACAGGCATGCGAGTTGGAAGCCTATACAGACTAGATGCAAAAAGTATATCAAAGCAAGCCATGGTTGCAGGAGAGTCGACAGCTGAACAACTCTGGCATCAGAGGTTTGGTCATCTGAATCTGCAGGATCTCATGTTGTTACAAAAGAAAGGTATGGTCGAAGGTCTCCCCATCTTTCGTAACATTCAGTTAAACTGTGATGGTTGTGCCTTGGGAAAGATGCACAGAGAACAGTTCCCTGTGCATGATAGGAGGAGGCAAACAGAAATCTTAGAGCTAGTGCACACTGATGTATGTGGTCCCATGCAGACAAGGTCGCTAGGGGGAGCATACTATTTTTTGTTGTTTACTGATGACTGCACTAGGTATTCATGGGTTTATTTTTTAAACAAGAAAAGTCAGACTTTCCAATGTTTTATAGATTTCAAAACCCTGGTGGAAAAACAGTTTGGAAAAAGTATTAAAATTCTCCAATCTGATCAAGGAGGAGAATACAAATTAAAGGAATTCATGAAATACTGCAAATCTCACGGGATTGTTCAACAGTATACAGTACCGCACACACCACAGCAAAACGGAGTTGCAGAGCGTAAAAACAGAACCTTGGTGGAGTGCGCAAGGAGCATGCTGCAAGGTAAAGGTCTATCTAATATTTTTTGGGTAGAAGCGATAAATACTGCTGTATATTTGAAAAATAGAAGTCCTACTAGGTTTCTTGGCTTCAAAACCCCTTTTGAAGCCTTATATGGATTTAAACCAGCAGTAAACCACTTAAGAGTCTTTGGGTCAAAGGCATTTGCACATGTACCCAAAGCTGATAGAAAGAAACTAGACCCTAAGGCAGCGAAATGCATCCTTGTTGGTTATGGTACAGAGTTTAAAGCATACAAACTGTTCAATCTTGAGTCTCGCAAGACATTTGCAAGTAGAGATGTAGTCTTTCATGAACAGGTACAAGAAAGGAAAGCTGATGTTGGAGATGATTGGCACATTCCATTGCTATTGGAGGAAAGCAGCGAGGATGAAAGGGAGCAGGAACAGGAGCAGAAAGAAGAGAATGAAGAAGAACAGCAAGAAGGTGAAAAATCAGGCCCAGTTATTGCAGAGGAAAACAAATTTGAGGTAAGTCCCCTACCAAGGAGGTCAGGTAGGAAGACTCAATTACCATTGAAGTTGAGAAACTATGCGTTGATGTCAAAGTTTTTGAACATTATAGAGCCCTCTAATTATAAAGAAGCTAGTCAATTTGAGGAATGGAGAGCTGCAATGAATGAGGAGATGGAATCAATTCTTAGAAATGATACTTGGGAATTAGTAGAGCTGCCTAAAAACAAAACACCTATAGGAAGTAAATGGTTGTTTAAACCCAAAATTAATGCAGATGGAAGTATAAATAAGTTAAAAGCTAGGTTGGTTGCAAAAGGATACTCACAGCAGGAAGGTATTGATTTTGATGATACTTTTGCACCTGTAGCAAAGCTAAATACAATCAGATTACTTATTGCTTTAGCTACTAAATGTAATTGGTAATTACACCAACTAGATGTTAAATCTGCATTTTTAAATGGTGATTTAAAAGAAGAAATTTACTTGGTACAGCCAGAAGGATTTGTAAAGCAGGGGCAGGAACAGCTTGTTTGTAGGTTGAAAAAGGCTTTATATGGTTTAAAGCAAGCCCCCAGGTCTTGGTATGAAAAGTTTGATTCTTTCTTTATAGAGCATGGTTTTCATAGAAGCTTAAATGACCCAAATTTGTATACCAAGTACAATGATCAGGGGCAGATTATTTTGATTTCTCTATATGTGGATGATATGACTCTAACAAGAAATGCAGAAGACTTAATCAAAGGAATCAAAAGGCTCATGGCACAAGTCTTTGAGATGAAAAATCTCAGAAGCCTTAACTATTGTCTGGGATTAGAAGTATTCAGAGATATTGGGCAAACTTTTCTTACCCAAGGGAAGTATGCTAGAAATCTGTTGGAAAAGTTTGGGATGGATTGGTGTAGATCAGCAGCGACACCTTTGCAGCAAAATCTGAAATTGAGCAGTGACGATGGCACTAAGGAGGTAGATGCCACAATGTACAAACAGCTGGTTGGCAGCCTGATATATCTTACAACAACCAGACCTGACTTGGCATACTCAGTTATTCTGTTGAGCCAATTCATGTCGAAACCGCGTGAAAGTCACTGGACAGCAGCAAAAAGCGTGTTGAGGTATCTTTGTGGTACTATTCATTTTGGTATTTTATACACTGATGTATCTGATGTTACTCTAGCAGGTTTTTCAGACTCAGACTGGGCAAGTAACCTGGATGATCGGAGGTCCATCATAGGTTATGCATTCAACATAGGTTCTGGGGTCATAGCATGGAGCAGCAAGAAACATAGTACTGTAGCTTTGTCGTCATGTGAAGCTGAGTATCAAGCATTGTGTGCAGCAACATGTGAAGCGATCTGGTTGAGGAGACTTCTCAAAGATGCAGGAAAAGAACAAAAGCAACCCACTTCTATCAAAAGCGACAACCAGAGCACCATCAAATTAGCATACAATCCAGTGTTTCACAAAAACACCAAACATATAGACACTCAGTTCCATTTTGTTAGAGAGAAAATACAGTCAAAAGAAATTGTTGTTGAATATTGTAAAACTTGTGACAATGTGGCTGATATTTTTACAAAGCCTCTTGCACGAGTGAAATTTGAATTGTTTAGAAAGATGCTAGGAGTCCAGGAGAACCCTTTCTCCATTAAGGGGGGGAGTTGAGAATAATTAATATTATTTTGATATTAATGGAGAAAATAGTTACATTGTTGTAACTTTCTCCCTAGTTTAGGATTAGTTCCTATAGTTATGGGATTTGGGTGCAACTTCCTATTTCCTAGTATTGTATTTAATGATGTAATCTTTGATTGATTGATAAATAGAGTGGACGAGAGTGATCTCTCAAGTTTTGTGAGTGTAGTCCCCAGGTGCAGGCCACACCTGAGAGCTATATCTCTTTCTTTTCAATTCTGTTCACATTTTATCTACATCTTATTCTTAGTTTTTACAGACTTTTCTATTAGTCTTCTATTGGGAGGTTTGTCATAGATATAACCTGTGTTCCCTTGAAATATTATATCATAACCATGTTCTATCAATTGACCTACACTAATGAGGTTATGCTTCATATGTGGAACATAATAAATATCAGGTCTGTATTTATGCTGATTATGTTTAGTAAGAATAGGGATAGTAGCTTTCCCTTCAGCTTTAATATGAGAATGGTCTCCAATAGATTTCAGATGTTATGGAAACATCAATGCAAGAAAATAGATTTTTGTTACCTATCATATGATTGTTGCAACCACTTTCTAGCAACCAAAGGTGCTTGCTTTAGCTGTCTTCATAAAGATGGCAGGAAAAAGATATTGTTTCAGAGGATTCTCTTTCATTGTTGGAGAGATGGACACTGCCTCTTTGTCGACCTAGCTCTTTCTTTTTGCATTCATGTTCATAATGCCCAAATTTCTTGCAACAATAACATTGGACATTTGATTTTCTCCATGCTCCGCTTCTCTATGTTTGGTTTTGTGAAAGTCTCAACTGCTTTGTTGCATGATGATCTTCTAATTTTCTTTTGTCTCTGCCAAGAGTGATTTGTGCTTTGAAAGCTTTTTCGATGGAATATTATTCCAAGTTAAGTCTTGTTTCATGTGCCAGAAGTGATCAAGTCAACTTTTCTACTGAGAAGGTTGTGAAATCTTTAGATTTGAGAATGGTTATTACAACCATGTCATATTTCTTGGGCAGGCTTCAAAGAAAATTTTCATATATCTTTTGATATGTAATGATTTCACCAATGAGTTTGATCTAATTGACTATACCCATGACCCTAGTCATGAAGTGGTCCACATTCTTTATGTCAGTCATCTTTAAGATTTCAAATTGAGCTCTCAATGTTTGCAATTTAATAGTCTTCACTATATCATTACCTTAATATGCAGCTTTCAAAATATCCCAAGCTTCTTTTGGTGTTTATGCATCAATTATCTTGTCGAAGATAGTGTCCATGACTGAGTTAGGTATCCAAGAGTTAGCTCTATGTTCCTTCTTTCTCAATTCAATAGATGCATTCCTTTGATTATTGGTCATGGCTACCCATGCCTCTTAGATTGGCTCTACATAGGCATTAAGTGTATCCCATCACTCTTGGACTTGTAGAAATATTTTCATTTGTAAATCCCAGAATTCATAGTTTTTACCAAACAAAATGAGCATTTGTGACAAGAAAAACAAAAAAAAAAACCATAGATATATAGTATTTTTTTTTTTATATTTTCTCTTAACCCTTTACCCATTCAAATTTATTCTTTAAAATAAAATTAATAAACGGTTTAATAACCAAACCTTTTTTTTAATACTTAAAATCCCCTTTTTATTTTTTTAATAAGGATCTTAAAGGTTGTTAAACAAGCAAATACGTTTCCAAAACAAATGGATAACCCCTATTGACTTACAAAAACCTTTTATAAGGACTCGTGAACTTTGACTTAAATAAAAAAACCGTCGTTTTTGTACTTTTTCCCTTATATCACCATAACGCACTGTGTGTTGTTAGGAAGCCACGTGAGGCGAAGAACGGAGTAAGCGACGGTAACTAACGCGAGTTCCTGCAGTGGTGCGTTGTATGTGCGTTAGTAACGCTGGCTTCAAGGCTGTTAGGCTGTGTTAATAACGAAGGCTTCAAGGATCTGATGGTGAGTTACTTTGGCTCCCCTTCACAAAATTTTTAAAACAAAAGTCAACTTTCTTTGTGTGTGAATCGCAACAAACGATCACTTTGTTTTCACTGGCTTTTTGGCTTTCACTTGCTTGGCCAGCACTGGGTTTTTGTTCTCCTTTGTAAACTTTCATTTTTTTTGCTTCAACAGGATTTAAATGTTGTTTTCTGTGTAGTCTTATGCAACCTCCAGCTTTGGTAAAGTCATCTTTCTTTGTGTGTGAAACGCAACAAGCGATCACTTTGTTTTCACTGGTTTTTGGGTTTTACCACTGGGTTTTTGTTCTCCTTTGTAAACTTTCAATTTTTGTGCTTCAACCAGATTTAAATGTTGTTTTCTTTGTAGTCTTATGCAATTTGGTGTTTTGATACCAGGACAAATAACAGAAATAGACAAACAATGAATTCAAAAATTAAAATGGAGTAACTCTTCTCAATATTCAAAATCAGTTAAATAAAATTACATTGGAGACATCAACAATAAACAATAAATAATTGTAGTGACATTGAATTACAACTCAACTAAACTTAAAAGAATCAAAATGGAATATGACACCTAACAGAGAATGAAATTAAATATCATAACATCCAAAAAACAATAAAATTAATATCTCAATAAATATATTATTATGATATGAGTTTTAACTTTTAGGTTTTATTAATATTGTTAATTATTTAAAAACCTTCTGCAGTAAGTTTATGTCCTTCTTTTGTTTCTTAAGTCCCTCTTTTGTTTCTTAGGGTTAACCCTTACATCATAGTTGGACCATAATTCGACTCTTTATTTTAAGGTTAATCATTACATCATAGTTGGACCATAATTCGACTCTGTATTGCTGCTCATTTTCTCTTTTACTAATATTGGCCATGATCACAATTTGTTGGCATTGTATGAAGTCGAAGAATCTTCACTGATCACAGGGGATACTCTTCTTCCTCATGGTCAGAAACGCAGGTTGGAAATCACTATGATTTTGCATTTGTTTATCAATCACTAAAGAATATTGGCAAGTATCTTATGATCTATTTACACCCTAATAAAATTTAATGCAGGTGACAACTATGGGCAATTTGGCATATGCCTCCCTTTATTCATCCCACTATTCAAGCTTTATTGCTGTGTATTTTGTTCAACATTTATTCTGCAATGCATATACTCTCATATGAATATATGAAAGAGATTGATCACTGAACATGTAAGGTTACAAAACGATTTAACTTACCAGGTTTTGGCATTGGGATGTCTAATTCATTTTGTTGGTAAATTCAATAAAGCTATGTAACTTGTCCCGAACATACAACTTTAACAATAGCAGATGTGTAATTTTACCTTTGGTAAATCCAAAACTAAGGGTTATTGTCCAATAACATTTATTTTATCATTGTTAATTTTCTTAATTAGCTATATACTTTTCTGAGATTTTATTACAATTTTATATTTTTCCATTAAGTGAATTAAAGCTAGATTTTACTACAATTTTATATTTTTCCATTAAGTGAATTAAAGCTATCGTAGCCATAAGAGTGCAGACGTCGAAAACCTAGAAGTGATTACAATTGTCAGTGTTCGCCGTACTCCTATTCCTATTCCATCAAGGTGTGCCCAATGACCTTCACACTCCATCAAACTCTGATTCTAAACATATATAAACGTAAAAGCTTTGCCCGCTTTCTTGATATCTTTGGATAAAACTTTCTGCATAGCTGAGGCATCTGTTCTAAGAAGAAAAAGCTTGTTTACCAAATAAACTTCAAATTTGCTAATGAAATTCCATGCTGCTTTTACCTCCCTTTCAATAACGGAGTAGTTTTGCTCTACAGGATTCCAGACTCCTGAAGCAAATTGAACAACCTGCTCTTCCTTTCCAATTCTTGGTTTCAAGATTCCTCCACACCCAACATTGCTTGCATCATATTCAACTATCTTAAAAGCTTGGTCATCAGCTACGTATAAGATAGGTAAAGATTTTACCTTGGCTTTAATTTCTCGGACTACTCTGGTGTGGAGATCTGACCATTCAGGAGGGTTTTTGCCAAGTCTTTTATTTAGCAGCTTCCTATCACTGACACAATTCTGGTAGAAATTGCTGACATAATTTAGGCACCCTAGGAACCTTTGCAGCTGTGTTTTATCTTTAAGCACATCTGGGAACTTATCTGCAAATTCGATGGCATGCTGTTGTAAAGAAATTTGCCCGTTACAAATTATGTGTCCCAAGAATTTTATGGAAGTCTGTAACACTTCTATCTTTTTCTTGCTCAATACTAGTCCATTCTTTTGAACCGGCTTCATAAAAATATTGACATGTTTGAAGTGATCATCAATATTTTTAGAAAAGATTAAAACATCATCAATATAAACTATTAGCCAATAAAAGTATGTCTTGAAGATATCATCCATTACTTTCTGAAACTTTGAGGGAGCATTCTTGAGGCCGAATGGCATGACATTCCTTTCATAATTCCTTGCTGGAATACTAAAAGCAGTCTTAAATTTATCAGTTTCATCAATGGCAACCTGCCAAAATCCTGCTTTTAGATCAAATTTTGAAAATATCTTGGCTCCTGCAATCCTTCTGATCAAATCCCCTTTGTGTGGGATCGGATAAGTGTCATCAGCCAGAACTGAATTTAGAGGTTTATAATTTATGACAAGTCTAGGGATTCCTCTAATTTGTTCAGCTCTTTTATTCACAAAGAATCCATAGCAATTCCAGGGGCTATTGGATTCTCTGATCAAACTTCTGTCAAGCAACTGCTGGATTTCGTTTTGGCAAAGATCTCTATATTCTTTGCTCATTGGGATGGCTCTGCTCTTGCAGGGTTTTCCAGTGTATCCCTCTTTGAATGGCAGCTTGATAGTATGCTGCTTCCTGTGCCAGAAGGCATTTGGCTCTTCTGAGCAGCATGTCTCCTCCAATTTTTCTTTCAGTTCTTGGATTTTTCTTTTGACTTGGGGAAATTTTAGCTGTTCTTCAACCCTTAGTGTGCCTTTCAGATCTTTGAGATCTGCTAATTGGGATTCTTCTTTTTCCAGTTTTTGCATGACTTGGACCATTGTTGAAATCCTTGGGTTTGAAACATAAGGAAGTTCAATTTTCTTTCTTTTGCCTTTTGATGTAGGAATAGAAATAAAATAGCCAACTCTCCCTCCTTTTAGCCTGGCTGAGCCATGGGGCTCTACTGCAGCTAGAAAGACATTTCCTAATATACAGTCAACAGGAATATCTGCAATGGCAAACTTCATATATACACAATGGGTGTCAAAACATAATGAAGCTCTGGGAATTTCATATTGGAGTTTCTTGTTTCCCAATCCTACTACCTCCCTTTCAGCTGAAACCCAATACTTTGCTGGAATATTTTTGATATTGAGGATGTTAATGTCTGCACCTGAATCTAGTAATGCAATCATTTGAAATTTTTTTCCTTGGATGCAGATTTTTACCTTAACATGATGTTGCTGGTATGTAATTGTGAATAGCCTCATATATTTAAATCCATAACATGGGTCTTGTATTCCTTCAGCAACTTGCACTTCTTGGTGATATGCAGTGGGATTCCAGGAATCATCTTCTTCTTTCTTCACTGTTTTTCCTTTTTGTAATTCTGCAATTTGAGCTTTAATTGCAGAGATTTCTGTTTTGAGATGGTGAATTTCACCACTTACTTCTCCCAGAGTTAATGACCTTACTTTTCCAGCCTTTTGATGATGCATTTGAAATGATTTAGTATTCCTTTCATAAGACGCATCAATAAATAAAGGCTTCTTACCTAATTCTTTAGAAGCTTTGGTCTTGAGCTGATCAGTGAATGCTTTGATCAGACGATTCTTCATGTCTCCTTCCTCCATTGCCCGTATTTGAGATAAAATCTTCAATTCTGCCTCTTCTTCTGTGGATGCCATGAGAACCTTTTCTTTTGGAGGCTTAAACCTTTCTTCTTCACTAGAGCTAGTGTAATATTCAGAATCATTTTCATATATAGAATGACAGGCACACTCATCTGAATCTGAGCATTGGCATTCTGATAAGTCTGATTCAGAATACTGGCCCATATGGACCTGCAATTCTTCTTCTGATGTAGTACTAAAAGAATCAAGAGAAGATTCTTCTAGTTGATGCTGTTGGGCTGTATCTCTGATAGAAAGATTTGGACATCTTTTTGTGACATGTGTCTTGGATTTGCATCTAAGACAAAAAATAGGTCCTGAATGTTCTTGCTTGACTTGCTTGGACTTCTGAGCATAGACCGCTATTTTCTTTCCTTTATTAAGCTTTGATTCTTCTCCTTGGGGACATCTGGAAGTTGTATGTCCATTTTGACCGCACAACCAACAAGTGATTTTATTCCATTTTTCTTGTTTGGTTGAATGCAAATGAATATCAGAGGGGTTGTAATAATGAGTCTTTGGGACATATTTATAATAACCCTTCTTTTTATATCTCTGATTTTTATCCTTTGCAAGATATCTTCTTTTATCCTTTGGGTAATTTCTTTTATTCCTGTAGAAGGTTTCTTTAAATTCCTTTTTGGCTCTCTTTCTGGATTTTCTTTTCTTGACCAAAGGATCATCTATTCTAAGTCCATACTTGTTGGAGATGGAATTTTTGTCTGGTAATCTTGATAATTTTTCGAGAGATTTGTTAACCTTTGAACTAGTACAAAGACTCACCAATGTCTTTGTAATATGAGAATATATTTCACCCCATGTGTAATATTCAAATGGTAACTGAAAAATCTCTTGCATTCTGATGTAATCAACAAATCTAGAGGGCAAAGCAGCAAGGTATACCTATTTCCACAACAAGTTTTTGGAGTTTTTTACCTCATAGATCCACTGCATCCAATCTCTATGAAAATCATTGAACTGTGACATTTTATGGCACTTGAGGTTCATAATAATAACCTCATGTTTATTGGCTATTTATGTCTCACTACCGCACCAATGCTCCAGAATCATTGATGTCAATGCGCCAATCATATTGCTGATGACAGTGCCATCTGGATTGTGAATACCATCTCCTTTCTCATCTTTGAGAACTTTTGCTTCCATGGTTTTAATGAGTTTAGGAGAAGATTCAGTTTCCCACCACCTGAGGAGAGTACCTGTGAAACATTGAATGATGGTTCTGCAAGCATCTATTTCAGATTTATCTCTGAGACACATGAGCTTATATTCAATATACATCAAATCTATCATCTAGCGAATTTGGCCAATACTCATGTTATCAATATTCCATTCTCTGTGAGAGTCAGGGAAGAAAGTATGAGCTTTAGGCATTTTCCCTTTTCCTTCAATATCATGGGCAAAATATCTAGAAAATCTATGTTCCAGAGGTTCATAGATTGGAAGAATTTGTGTCTCTGGTGATTTCTGCTTTATTTCCTTTGTTTCTACTTCTGCCTTTGTTTCCTTGAATAAGGAAGCAATACTAATATGTTCTGATTCATCAACTCCTGATGATGAGGCAATTTCTTTAGGAAACAATAGAGGGAATTTCTGGACATTCCTCACAGGATTTTCAATTTTTATATTTCTCTTTACCAGAAAAAAATTTGGAACTGGCTTTTCAATTTTTGACAATTGTATCCTTTCAATCGTTGCTGTTATGCCAGTAAGGAGAGTCTTAGTTACACCTATGTGTCCAACTAAGTTTCCTCCTACCTCTTCTATCTTACTTATTGATTCTCTGGTATAAGAGTGAGTCATGCTGGAATCAAACTGCAAATTATTCAAGAAACTATTTACACTATTCAATGAAGACTGTACAATGTCTATTTGCTTCTTTACATCTTCTGTTTTTGCTACATTCATCTCCAGGCCCTTGATAGTAGTATTGGTCCAGTTTAATTGTTCACTGGCTTTTTGGATTCTTCCATCAATGCCTAAAGCATTGTCATCCTTTTGGACCAGGGGAATGGCTTTGGATGCATTTTTATTTTCTCCTAAAAAAATTCCTTAGTAGGAGTTTCTACTTTTGACCCATCAAGTGCAGTCCATCCATGCTTATCAGTTGTAGTGCTAGAAGTGGTTCCAGTGAAAACATTTATAGGGGCGACTTTATCTTTCCATGAATAAAAAGATATCCAAGTGTTATTTGCTTCCATATAATGTTTCCAATCAGTTTCCAACTGTTTCTTTTGTTCATGGGTGTATGCTTGGTCAAATTCTTCTGCATGAGGATTTGTATACAAATCCCAATTCAACATATCTTTCATCCATTTGGCACTGATTTCTAACTTCAAACATCCATCCATGAGTGAAAAGAACTTATGCATTTCCATTACTGCAGGCCTTTTACAGTTAGAAGGAATTTGTTTAAATCTACATTATGGAATTAATTGGGATTGCTCAAGTTTTCCTAGCCCATATCTTGGTTTTGATGGTCTCATCAAACAAATCATCTCAGTGAGTCTAGGATCCTCTTCTTCAACTGTATGTACCATAAGGACATGGTTTGAATCTGGCTCTGGCTCATGAGGGAAGGGAATGTCAGAGAATTTGGGATTCGGACATGAATTGATGGAAGTAGAAGGTGGAGCAATACCAGTTCGTGGATTATGATGCAGATGAACATTTTGTTCGGCTAATGTAAGCAGATTTATGGTATCTTCACAGTCTAGACATTTTACCTCTAAGGAAGAATAATTTACAAGCTGAGCTAATTTATATAACTAGTTATGTCTACAGGAGGACGAGGATGAACAGGTGGTATCCACAGTGGAAGGATCTCTGTAGTATTTTGAAGATTTACAAGCAGCATCAATTCTTCTACGGTCAATGGTTGATCTTCGGGGAAAAGAAATAATTGCACTGGAAGCATTTTCAGTAATATTTGCAGAGGTGATATTTCTAGGTATATGAGGCCTAGAATGGTTTACAACCCAACGTTCTAGAAATTGCAAGTCTTCCCATTTGATTAACAGATGTTCAACCTTTTGGTTCTTGGGATCTGTTTTAACAACAACACTGGACTTGGAGTCTCTACTGGGTGTATGACGGATAGCTGGCCACAAGGTATTTGTATGTCGGAAACAGGCTTTAGTCTGTATGGCTATATTATTCCTCTTCTTCTTCATATCAAACCCCATTGTTTGGATTTGCAACTGAAAAATTTCTTCAATGGTTTCATCATAGACATACACAGAGAAATTTGGGAAGCAGTCGAAATAGACTGGACCATCAGACAGAGGGGCCACATTTCCACCAATAATGGAATCTGTATATTTGTTGTGCGTCATGTCTCTTACAGTAGCAAGAACAAAAGTATGTAGTCCTTTATGGATCAAAGGATTAATTCCAACCTGAATGCACCCTAAATGCAAATAATTTGTCTTTAGCTTCTTTGCTTCTGCTTGTAAGGTTTTGGGATTAAGCAGAGATATAGTCTAGATACTATCACAATTTTCCTGATCTTGACTGACAGATTCTTCAATACTTATCCTAGAAGTAGCAATCAAATGAAAAGGAGCTAGGTCACTATACACCTCTGAGGGAGTGATAGCGAGTAATTCCCACCGGGCTGAAGGCTGAGTTTCTTCATAGGTAAGTTCAGCAGAGTTAAGAGTTCTACTTGAACTACTGGAAAACATTTCTGTAAGGGGATTTTCCTCAGCTTGAGAATCTCTCTCTTCAAGTTCTCGAAAAGAAACAGATTTTTTGAACAATTCCATTCTGAATAAGAGTACTTTAAGATTTCAGAGTACCAACCTCAAGAACTAGACGTTACTGGCTCTGATACCAATTTTATGCAGGGGCTCCTGTCATGAGCTTGCAACTTGTTGTGCCTCTTCATTAGTGTTGATGGCCAACTCTTGGTGAACCAGTGGTGAACCTACTTAGATCTTTCACACTCTTTCGCCTTACACAATGGCTTCCACGCCTCACAACAGCCTTAGTGTCCCTTCGATCCTTTGGTGAACTTCCTGCAAACTTTGGACGAAAGCTCAACAAAACTACTATCACAGCAGACTTTTTAAATCACAGAGATACTCGATTGCAGAAATACAATGTACTCATTTTATTCCAGAAACTCAAAATATTACAGAGAGAGAATTTCTTTACAGAGATTGATTGTCGTCGCTTTTACCAGACTGTATACCATTCATAAATAACAAGTAATACTGGAGGCTACCTAGCGATAGACAGACTCTACCTCAGAAGTTTATGACAGACATTTACAAACTGAAAGACTCTTACTAATGGTTCAGCCACTTTAGGTTCTCACCACTGCCGAGCACACTGATGCGCAGGCTTCCAAACCACCTAAGGACTTGAGTGAATCTTTCTTGGTGCAAGCAGATCAGACCCTTGGGTCCGCAGATGCAGAGCAGGAAATACACTCGACTCTGGACTCACAATACTTCAAAACTCTGATGCCGAACAAATGAGCCTTACCTCTCTTATATAGGAAGAGAAGGGGGACAAACATTATTGTTGGTCAGGCCAAAGAAAAGACTTAAAGCTAAAGGAGTCATTGCTTTCCAACCTTTATCAAAGCGACGTCCGCACAAAGATTCGAGTCTATCAGATGGACCGAATAATTACTTTTGGGTAACGCTAAGATATTATCTGTAAAGTAGATTCTTGTACATAAATTAAATCTAACAGATATCATGACTCTCTACACAGTGGATGCTTTTGTACTAAAGCCCACGAGAAAAGACTTGGCAGAGAATACTACACTATGGAGACTTTTGAACAGTAAAGCCCACGTGAAAACTGGTCACAATTTAGCCCTTGTGACTGGTTCACATCAAAATATCTTGAGATTCGGAAAACGGTCCAGCTTATATGGCATAATATCCCATGCTATGGTGTAAATTCGTCGGACAATGATGGGCTTCCCCAGCACGATTTGATGTTACTTTGGTAAGGACAAGCCATTCCATGTGTTCTCTCATGTATTCTTCCAGGGAATTATTATAAGGGGCGGTTTGATAGGTTGTCCATTCAGTACTGGCCATTTCTTTTACAGTATGATAGACTGGGTGATTACATTCTTTGTTACATTGCATAATACAGGTTTTACCCATATTTTTACAATATTTTTCATGTTCTACAGGATCCATAGCAGTCATGTTCATCCCATAGTCTTTCCACCATTCTCTGACCCATTCACATTACTGATAACCTTGATATGCAGGGGCTCCTGTCACGAGCTTGCAACTTGTTGTGCCTCTTCGTTAGTGTTGATGGCCAACTCCTGGTGAACCAGTGGTGAACCTACTCAGATCTTTCACACCCTTTCAGCTTACACAACGGCTTCCAAGCCTCACAACAGCCTTGGTGTCCCTTCAATCCTTTGGCGAACTTCCTGCGAACTTCGGACGAAAGCTCAACAGAACTACTATCACAGCAGACTTTTTAAATCACAGAGATACTTGATTGCAGAAATACAGTGTACTCATTTTATTGCAAAAACTCAAAATATTATAGAGAGAGAATTTCTTTATAGAGATTGATTGTCGTCGCTTTTACCGGACTGTATACCGTTCATAAAGAACAAGTAATACCGGAGGCTACCTGGCGATAGACAGACTCTGCCTCAGAAGTTTATGACAGACATTTACAAACTGAAAGACTCTTACTAATGGTTCAACCACTTTAGGTTCTCACCACTGCCAAGCACACTGATGCGCAGGCTTCCAAACCACCTAAGGACTTGAGTGAATCTTTCGTGGTGCAAGCAGATTAGACCCTTGGGTTCGCAGATGCAGAGCAGGAAATACACTCGACTCTGGACTCATAATACTTCAAAACTCCGATACCGAACAAATGAGCGTTACCTCTCTTATATAGGAAGAGAAGGGGGTGGTGGGCTCCAATATTGCAGCAATAATGCTGCAACTCCTGGGACTCCCGTCTTTACTTTTATCAACCCAGTAGTTCGTAACAAACTTGGAAGCGACGGTGCTATATGCACAAGTACTAGCTCTTGCCGCAGCTGTCACTTGGTCAGCTGGCACAAGTCTGCTAGGAGCTTAAGCCAACTTCTATGAGCTCTTAGAAGAAGCTTTTTAATTGATGGATGAAAGCTAACTCGAAGGAAGCTAATCTATTTGCGAAAAGAGATTGAAAAACTGAAGGAAAACGCAAACCCTAGCAAACCCTAATTCTACCAGCTAGTCCTACTGATGCAAAGGAGAGAATGCAAACTACTGAAAGAGATGCCATTACTTCTATGAAGGTAAAATACATGTGTCTAGACTACCTCTATATGAAGAAAACATCTTTTTGTATTTTTGATTAAGTCGTCAATTTCATCATGCATATGCTTTCACTGTTCTTTGACTGTGCAGGGGTGGATCAAGGAGGAGAAATGCTTGGAAGAGGTCAGGAAGGTTCAGAGAGGGTCTAAGGAGTCCCTAACACCCTTCCAGAGAGTTTCACAAAGTTTGGCTATGAATAAACCTCATTTGTGAGCTTCTACAGGAAGTCTGCAGGGGTTCTATAGGATGTTCAGGAATTTCTACAGGATGTTCAGAAATTTCTATAGGATGTTTAAAAATTGGATTTTGGAGGATGGGTGAGTGAGGGAAGATGCATGAATGGATATGGAGGTAGGATAGGTGTCTGAAATGGCCCAAGGACTGGTGGATGGAGTGGTGAGGAGGTGTAGATGGCTAAATTGGCTCAAAGAAGGCTGAAACAATGATTGCACAAAAAGGTAGGGTTACGTGGGCAAGAGGACAGATGTGAGATGAGGAACCTAGCTAGGAGATGGAACAGATGGCTCTGATGAAGCTTAGGTGGATGAAAGAGTGGTAGAGATGCTCTGCACCGTATACATTCAACTGAATCAACAAAGTCTTGCAAGTAATCAAAGTCCTAGCTAATCTAATCTAACTAACAATAAAGTGAATGAACATCAGCTTTATTTGAAAGAGAACCATGTATATCAACTATGCAATGAAACATTTCAGATATCTAAACACATAACCAACTTCTGCAAATGAAAACAGTACACTAAGGATTGCATGGTAAAGCAAACTAGTGTTTTTGTTTGGGACAGCACGGTTACTTCAATTCCAGCCCCTGATCCAATAAGGAAGAGGTGAAACCAAAAGTGTGTTTTGACCCTTTTTTTGGAGCCTTTTTCCTGTTATTATCCTACCAATCTATTCTAAACATTTGAAGCATTCTATTCATAAACAGTGACCTAGTTAATCAACACAACTTAATTTGCCTAACAGAAATACATTTTCAAATGCACAAAAGGAAAACAACGATGCTTAAAGGAAAGATAACAGTACATAAAGGAGGCCCTAGGCTCTCAGGTTGGGCCTAACCTTGAGAGCTACGACTCCTATAGAAAACTCAGAGTTGATATGAAATAGGACTGCTTATCGTTATCAAAAAATAGTCATCAATCAAGAGTTATGCCAAAATGGCTACAAGAAAACGAGCTAAAGCTGACAGCATTGTAGTGCAAAAATATGCAATGGTTTCAAAAAATTCCCTTGCGAAGGCTGAGGCCTTATCATTTATACACCACGAGGGCCCTAGCAGGCCTCCTAAATCTGGGGGACTTGGCTATTCAACTGTTAGTAGACAGTCCCTTTTCCAAAATCTGCTTGGCTGCCTTCAAGATCCGGTTTTGGTGGCCTGTGAGCTCGGAGTTTGGGGGTGAAGATCAGGAGGAAGGGCTATTTAATGTCCTAGACAACCCCCCTACGAATCCTCACCTCAAGCTTGGATGCCTTCTAGCCCATGATTGCTCGGTTTTGCTCCAACATGTGTCAAAAAACCTAAAATAAGCACGTGTTAGCCACCAAGGAAGAGTGACCACCCTTATTCGTACAAATGACATAAACATACTAAAAAAATAATGCATAAGCTATGAAAATGGAGGATTGAACAAGGACTGAACAAGGATAATTAGGCAAAATGAGCCCAATAAGTTACCCAATTTGGGGCTCATCATCACCCCCCTGCTAAAAGGGTTGCTCATCCTCGAGCAACTAGTCCAGCTCCTCGTCCTTAATTTCTTTGATCGCCTCCCTCACATCCCAGGCTTTTGAAGTAGTGTCCTCTTCACTGTCATGAAATCCGGCCTTCCTTTCCACCTCTTCCCACTACTTATGCTCTTCTTCTTCTGTGCCTCCTTCTAACAATCCCAAAAGCAAAGGGGGACTTAACTTCAGGCCTATCCAGCTAGCCTGGAGGTTCTGCATAGACTTTTGTTAGAGAGGCACTCGTGCCAAGGCCTCCCTCATTCTAGTTGGAGTGTGGTATTCCCTGATTTTGAGGTTGTGGGACAATGTGTTCCACCTACGGGTGCAAGCATGAACACAATTGTCCCCCAATAGTCGCTCCATATCCTCAAAGTGTGTTATGGCCTGAGCCTGCCGATCCATGTACTCTAACAGAGCCTGAGAGTTGGTTGCTAGGTGCTGGTGGGCAGATATCAATGCTGTGGGGTCCCCTGGCTCTGCTCTAATCAGCAATGGTTCTTTTAATTCTCGGTCCATGACATTTCTGACCTCTGTCGCTCTCTTTCCTTCGTGGTTTAGCCATGAGGTCATTGCCATCAGCTGTATGTCGCCTACTGCTATGTTGGGGTCCCATGAGGTTATATTTGGAAGGGCCAAATTATGAAGGTAGAACTCTGATAGCTTGGCCTTGTCTTCCGATGAACTGCTGTTACATAAATCCATGAACTGTTGGGGGTTTTGGATTTGGGAGATACCCTTCTGTGCCAACGTGTTGATTTGGAATTGCAGCCACTGATCCTTGAGGTATAGGCCATAGGATTTGGCCAGCTGCCTACATTGCAGAGCTTCCGTTGCCCAACTGGCCATGTAGGCCAGTTGTGCCTCCTTTTCTTGCATCTGTTGTTTTAGAGATTGTATCTCTAGGCCTGCTTGCAATTCCCTTTCTTGCAGTTGCCGGTTTAGTGCCTCAAGTTCAGCTTGCATTCCTTATTTTCCGTGAGGCTCTTCTATGGTGTCCTTGGCTGCTGTGTCCTCTTCTTTCCTCTATCCTTGTAGCTGTAGCTACCGTCTAAGCAGCTCATTCTCTTCTCGTAGCTTGGCCTGTTGGGAGCTTTCCACATGTCGTACTCTTGCCAACTCTCTTTGGGTCTCGTTGAGCTTTTCCTCTAGAGGGCCTATATCTGCCACCCCCTTGGATTTAGAGATCTTCATCCAAGTGTGGGTGCGTACTCTTTCTTCCTCTAGTGCTAGGAAAAGTGGCACTGTGAATTTTTAGGAATGATTTTCCCAGCCTCTAAGAAGTTATAATAAGAGCCCAGGCTGGGCTGGGGGCTTGGTTCCATAATGGTATCGGCCTTCTCCTCCTCATGTGATGACTTGGCTTCTCTTTCCTCCATCTGTTCAGTCTCTTTCAGCCTAGCCAAAGTTTCCTGTAGAGCAGCCTCGGCATCCTATAGAGAAGCCTCCGAGTTCAATTTCTCCATCCTTTCCTTCCATGTGATGTCTTCGGGCTTCCCTGCTCATAAGTGATGGATGCTTTGGAGGGGGACCTCTCCTTTGGTGTGGTAGGGGTATCTATAATTGTGATTGGCTCTTTTGATGGAGGCTGGGCTTTGCCAGTCTTAATCCTCACACTCCTCATTGCCTTAAAATACAGGGGAGTCTCCCTCTTTCGCTTTTCCTTCTGCTTGCGAGAGGTGATTAGGGTGGCCAGCACAGTTGCTGCCTCCCTAGCTAGAATCTCGGTCGATTTCTCCTTTTGCTGCCCTTTCTTCAGACTTCCTTTAGAAATGCTTGTAGTGGTTGGTTTCTGGCTTCCTGTAGAAGCAGTTTTTGGACTTCCTATAGAACCAGTTGGCACTATTTTAGCCTGCTTGGCTAAGGGTGATTTTTCCTTTAGCTTGGCTGAGGCTGCCTTAGGGGTGCCTTCACTAGCTTGGACTTCCTCGGTCCTTTCTGCCCTGCTCTGCAGTCTTTTCTCCCTGGGAGTTTGTGTTATTTTACCACCCACTGTTTTGGCCTCAACAGCTTGGCATTTTTCTCGTGGCTCTTTCTGTTCTTTCTTTGGTGGTTTGCCCAGGGTTTCTTGGCCTTTAGCTTTCTTTTTTTCCTCAGTGTGCTCCTTCTCCTTGCTACTGGAGGAAGTGAGCTTCTTGGCCAAAATTCGGATGTCATCATCCTTAGACATATTTCGAAAAATTTCCCAGGGGAGAGAGACAATGTAAGTATGGAGTGCATCTTCCACGAGGAGCTTGATAAGCCCATGATGGGCCAGCTGGTCTGGTGTTCCCTCCCTCAGCTTTGTGGCACACTCAATCAAGGATTGCAAGAGGAAGTAGGGGATGCTCAATTTTTGTTCTGAGGACAGATCCATTTGGTGCCTGAGTTTTCTTAGCAAACGGAAATGATAACCATATAAAATGCTGAATCGCCCCTCACAGGTAATATACTTCATAATTTGGAGGCTGACTTTGCTCCAAAATGGCTGTACGCTGCTTCTTCGAACCCCATTCTTGTCCTTTGAAAATTGTTCCTCTGGCAAGAAGAACTCATTTTTAGCCTTTTGACCCAATTTTCTCTCCTCCTTATCCTAGGGTACCCTCATCGGTAGTTCAGTGACTCTACTAATGAGCTGTGGGGTGAGTCTTAGGGTCAATCCTCTGAAGTTGACAGTGGCTAGTGTCTTCGATTTCGGCTTCAGGGACCTTAGGAATTCTTCTGTAATTTCATCATCGTGACCTTGAAGTTTGTCACAGAATGTCATCCAGTGTGCACGGGAAAATAAGTCTACCACCTCAGGGGTTTCTCGGAGTTTCTTGGAGTCTGAGGGTTCCTTTCAGATAAACCCTCCTGGCATGGTGAAAAAGACTTTGTTTTTGCTTGCGCTTTGAGTAGAAAGGGAATTCTAGGTGTGTTTCCTTCTCAGAGCATTAAAAACGGTATCTGCAGGGCTCTTCGTATCAGTTCCTTTGTTTTGAAACCAGACTGCTCATGTACAGAAGGACGACTCGGGATTTCTCTAAACAGAGTGCAGGGCTATGTTTCCAACATACACACAATCATATAAAATTCACAGTTTTTCCACTGGTTAGCCTTGACAGTGTCTCATTTCTCTACAGGAGGAATTTAACTCAGGACTTCGTGGAGAAAATCTTGGACGCAAACCACGAAGACAATTTCATGCAACGATAAGTAAACTGCTTTTGGATTCGCAGACAGACTTGCTTTTAAATTTTTCTCTACCCCAGCACATCGAATTTACCACCTTTTGAACTATTTTGCATGGGAAAGGTATGTTCGGGCCTACCTCTCTGAGAATTGCCACCCTCGACGTGAATAGTCCAAGCTTCTTCGTAATGTCGGGCTTCCTGTAGCACACCTTCCTGTAGAAAGCTTTCCCGGCTTTTGGAGGATGTTACGATGGTTCTAGACGAGTCTGAGCTGTGGAAGGACGTTGGAACAGACCGAGAAGCTCAGGCTAACAACTTGCAGAGGAGGAGGACGTGTACTCGGCTGCAAAAACGGTTGCAAGTGCGAATAACAGCAGTTTACCGTGAGTTATTCGATCGGCCAATTTGAAATGTTGCAGAATTCATGGCGAGGGGGTGAGCTGTCCAAGTCGATCCGTTGGCCGACGTCATAGCCATCATTCCTCGGCGTGTCGCTGACCGCCAAATCCTTCCCTTTGCATTCACCGCTGCCATTTCTGTCATACTGCAGATTCTCCCCGACTGGACACTTCCCGCGTGTCAACTGCCCGTCTTTTTGGCATAACCAAGCCCATTCGGATCCTACGAGGCCATCTGACTGGTTGTGGGTGGCCAGTTGAATGGCCACCAAACTTGTTCAATCCACCCATTCTCAGAGTCCTGCAAATTTGAGTATATTTCATGTAATTCGATGAATAAGGTTAGGCACTTACCTGTGTGGCTGTGGACGTTTTTTTTCCAGGCTTCAGGACGAGGAACGCTAGATTTTCTTGCTGCTACTTCGTGCACGGGTGCTGGAGCTCCTCTTCCATTGGCTGATGCTGGTTCCAAGACCTTGATACCCGACTCTCTGGTGGTGAATGTTGCATGCACCGACTTCGTTTGATGTGAGCTGCTAGTGTCTCCATGGTATGTGCTCGAGCCGGATCAACTGCTACAGGATTCCTGTAGGACATCTTGTAGTCATTTCTCCTCCTGGGGTGCATGCTGAAATAGACAAAGTTGCATTCACAGATGAAGGATCTTGAGGGTGCCTTGACAGGTAAAGTGTGAGGGCCTCTGCATGCTTTATTTTTCACTTGAAAAAAACAAATTTTTATCTGAGAAAACAGGGTTCTGGTATGATTGTGCAGGTATATTCAACCAGATGGTGGCAATGGTGGTGAAAGGAGATGAAACAAGTGGAGGATGGAAGAAAAGAGTGGTTGCATGCCTCCTCAACAGACTTCAAGCTTCAAATCCCTCTCCATAATCGATTCTAGCCTGCCCAAAGGCTCTATAGGATGTTTCCTATAGAAATATAGAACTTCATGTAGAAAGTCCTGTAGCTTCCTATAGAAGGTTGAACCACGTCTAGATTGTGTCCGAACCCTGAAAAGAATGAGTGTTCATGGAGGGAGTGGATGTGAGGATGCCTGGTAACTTGGTAGGGACCCTTGTCCTTGTGTTGGGAGGCCTCCTTTCTGCATTGTGTTCCTGCAACCTGCAACAATTCCAGGGATTAAACTTGTTTTTTCTCTCTTTCTTCCTTCTTTTTCTTTCTCTTTTTTTTTTTTTTTTTAAAAGAGACAGCAGGGGCGCCTCAATGAGGTTTTCACCCCTACTATCTACCTTGGGCGCCTCAGAGAGGTTTTCGCCCAAGGGTCTTTTTATTCAAATTCTTTTTCAGAGAGACAACAGGGGCACCTCAATGAGGTTTTCACCCCTACCATCTGCCTTGGGCACCTCAGAGAGGTTTTCACCCAAGGATCTTTTTTTTTATTTTTTTATTTTTTTTTTATGATGATGCTCAGGGTGTGGCAAAAACAGAGGCAGAACCCTTCTCTATTACCAGCACTGATTTTTCCATAGTTTCGATGAACTCTTGCCTCGAAAGAGGTTTCTTGTAGATCTTTAGTCGATGCCCATTGACGAGCATGGGGATGGCTTCTTCATCAATGGTCTAGATAAGGACGGAACCATTGTCATTGCACCTCTCCACTGCATATGGTCCTAGCCATCTTGTCCTCAGCTTCCCTTTGAAATCCTTATGTCTGGAATCATATAGCAGCGCCCAATCTCCCGGCTAGAATTGTTTGTCATTAAGGTGTCGGTCATGCCATATCTTCCTCTGAAGTTGAACCACTTCTGAGTGGAAGAGGGCCTGCATTCGGTGTTCATCTAGCCCATTTAGCTACAATAACCTTTCTCATTGAGCATGGCTAAGATCTAGGTCCAGCTGAGCTACCATCCTCAATGTGTTGTACTCGAACTTGATTGACAGCAAAGCTCTCTTCCCATAGACCAGCTCATAAGGTGTGAAACTGGTTGTTGTCTTCCAAGTGGTGTTGTAGGCCCAAGTGGCCTCAACCAGGCGATCTGCCCAATCCTTTCTACTGCTGCTCACCACCTTAGTCAAAATCCCTTCTAATGCTCTATTGGTGACTTCCACCTACCCATTTGCTTGAGGATGATATGGGGTGGAAGTCCTATGCTTGATCTTGTGATGAGCGAGCAAGTCTTCAATTAAGTTGGAGGTGAACTGGCTTCCTTGATCGATGACTAACTCTCTTGGGTAGCCAAATTTGTAGAAGATGTTTTCTCTTAAAAACTCAGCCACCTTTTCTTCTGTTGCTGCTTTGATTGCCTTGGTTTCTGCCCACTTTGTCAGATAGTCTGTGCGTACAATGATGTAAGACCTTTTCCTTGAAGGAGGGTTGATAGGACCCATAAAATCCATACCCCACTTCTCAAATGGCTCAAGGGTCACTTGAGGTTGGAGAGGCATTTTGTCCCTTGGAGTTGGTTTCCCCATCCTCTGGCATCGGTCACATTGGCTGATATATCTTCTGACATCTTGATGAAGAGTGGGCCAATAGTAACCTACCTATAGAATTTTGAAGGCAGTCCTCTTGGCTGCAAAATGTCCTCCACAGGGCCCATCGTGATAGGTTAAGAAGATGTCAAAGACTTCCTCCTCCCTTACACAACGCCTTAAGATCTGATCGGGGCCAAGTTTGAATAGGTTGCCCCCGATCCAAGTGAATGAGGCACTCTTCCTCACGATTCTGCTCTTCTTCTTTGAGGATAGATGCGGAGGGAACTGTGCTGAGACCAAGTAGTTTGCTATATCAGAAAACCATGGAGAGAGTACTGAGATAGCAAATAGATGTTCATCTGGCATCTGGTCATCCACTGTTCTTTCTTCACCTGCAGGCAAATCCAATCTAGACAAGAAATCAGCAACAACATTTTCTTTACTTGGTTTGTCAACGATAGTCAAATCAAACTGCTGCAAAAAATGTAACCATCTAATAATACGAGCATTCACATCAGGTTTATTCATTGAATATCTAATTGCAGCATGATCAGTATGTACAAATGTTTGATAGCCAGTGATGTAGTGTCGGAACTTGTTCAAGGAATGGACCACGGCCAGGAACGCCTTCTCAGTTACAGTATAATTCAATTCTGCCTTGGATAAGTTTTTGCTGAAAAAGTATATGGCATATGGAAGTTTTTCCTCAACTTGTCCTAAGGCTGCCCCTATGGCTTTGTTCAAGGCATCAGTGTGGATGTGGAAAGGTAGGGCCCATTTTGGGCCTCTCAAAATTGGGGCGGACACTAACTTATCCTTCAACTCATTCAGAGTCCTCTGACAGTCGTCAGTCCATTTAAACTCAACATCTTTTCCTAAGAGGCCAAACAATGGCGAGGCTAGCTTACTGAAGTCTTTAATGAATCTTCTATAATATCCCGCTAAGCCTAAGAAACTTCGAACATCTCTTACCTTCTAAGGAGGTGGAACCTTTTTGATGATAGCAATTTTATTAGGATCCAAATGTAATCCTTGGCGAGAAATGGTATGACCTAACATAGTCCCTTCAGTGATCAGGAATTCACATTTTTCAGGGCTGAGGGACAGGTTCATCTCAATGCACTTGCTTAAAACTTTTCCAAGTTGGACAAGGCTTCTTGGAAGCTAGATCCATAAGGAGTAAAGTCATCCATATAGATTTCCACCGAATCATGAACTAGCTCGGGAATGATGCTCAGTACAACTCTCTGGAAAGTGGCAGGGGCATTGCATAACCCAAAGGGAAGGACTCGGTAGGCAAAGGTACCCCATGGACAAGTGAAGGTGGTCTTATCTTGGTCCTCCAGGCTGATTTGGATCTGATTGTACCCGCTGAACCCATCTAGGAAAGAGAAAAACTTCTTTCCTGCCAGTCCATCCAACACTTGATCTATGAAAGGCAAAGGGAAGTGGTCTTTCTTGGTGGATTTGTTCAGTTCTCTATAGTCCACACATATTCTCCACTTCCCATTTTTCTTGGGTACCAACACCAGAGGGGAAACCCATTCGCTGTCCGAGATGGGGTAGATGAATCTTGCATCCAACAATTTTTGCACTTCGTCTTTAAAAATGTCCTTAAGGGCTGGATTCATTCTCCTCTGAGGTTGCCTAACTAGTTTACAATCCTCCTTAATGTAAATATGATGGGTACAGACCGAGGGATGGATTCCTTTCATTTCCTTGTAGCTCCAGGCAAAAGCCTCCAAATGGTGGGTCAAGAGGCTACATAGCTCCTTTTCCTGAGAGGGAGAGAGAGAGGAGCTGATCTTTAAAGTTCTTTCAGGGCCAAACTCCACATTCTTAACTCTGGGAGTGGTCAGATCAGTCACACATAGGTCCCCTAAAGCACTGGCTTGGGTATCTTCTACCAACTCTTCCAAGGATAGTGCACCGGGGGGAGGATTTTGGATCAAGTTCTCAATCAAATCATCCTCAGTTTGAGGACCTCTCCTGGTGGCCTCCACTATGCATAATGGTGCAGAGTAAACCTCATCCTCATCTCCTTCTTCCAACTAGAGGGGTAAGTCATGTTCTAGCAGAGGTTGGGCAGGAGGGTATAGGACCAGCTGTTTGGACATAGGCCCATTTTTGATGGTCATGCTTCCTGCTCGACAGCTGATGTAAACATCCGTAGTAGCTAGCCAAGGCCTTCCCAAAATGAGGTGATATCCAGTGAGTTTTGCCTTTGGCTGAAGAACCAAGAAGTCTGCAGGGTACTCCCAGGAGTCAACAGAGACCAAGACATCTTCAACAATCCCTTCGGGAGACACGGTGGAGCGGTCTGCCAATTGCACTACTGTTGAGGTCTTCCTTAAGGAACTCTGAAGGTTGAGCTTAAGCATGGTGTCCCTGGTCATCACATTAATGGTGGCCCCTACATCAATCAAGGTGTGGGGTATGATGGTGCCATTGATGTGAACATCAACTACAGGACTCCCAGGGTCCAAATACTTTGGACAGATTACTTGCCCCAACATAAGATCGCACAGTTATCCTATGACATTGATAGTTGAGGCATCTCTCTTTCGCCTGCCTAGGTGACTGAAACACTTCTCCTTAATCAATTTGTTGTATATCGGTACATCTTTTATGGCCTGGAGAAGTGGTATTTTCACACACAACTGCTTGAGTTCTCCCAGAAGCTCAGTCTCTTCTGGGTTGGGTTGTGTGGTTACTGTGAGTCGCTCAGGAAAGGGTGGAATGGCTTGGGGTTCACTTTCCGGTTTCCCTTCCTCCTCCTCTAGGTGAGGTGGTTGGCGCTCTGGAAGGACTTTCCTAGATCGTAGGTTGATCTCCTGGACCTCCACAGCATAGGTAGGGCATGTTGTCTCCCCAGTATATACCTGCTGGGCCTGTCTATTGTTGGGGTTCAGGTTCAGTTGAGCAGGCATCTGGGGTTGTCTTGGAGGAGCAGGAGGTAATGGTTGTGGTTGAGCCGGTGGTGGAGGAAAAATGGCAGGAGAAGTGTTGTACTGGGGCCTCCACCCCCGTTGAGGTGCATTCCACTGAGGTTGTGGCTGGGCATGTGAGTGAAACGAATAAGGAGGAGGTTGAGTACAGTATGGAGATGGATAAGACCATGGAGGAGGTGCGGACCAGGAAGGATGAGCAGGGGGGCCCCAAGAAGGTATATGAGCAGATTTTTTAGGGTTATAATAAGCTTGGGATGTCCCTTGCATCCCCTGCTGGTAAGGTCTGGGCCCATGTGGCCTCCTTTGGTTAAGGAAGTAGAGAGGTTCAGTTGCTGCCTCAGTCCTTTGGTACATGGCTTTAAATCCAAGCAAGGTAGGGCATTGGTTGGTGGGGTGGTCTTCCTCACAAACGAAACATACCTCTACTGAGTGCAATGGGCACTCATTCTTAGGATGCTTCCTCGTGCATCTAGGACAAAAAATGGCCAAAGCCCTCTCAGCTTCCTCTTTCTTTTGCTGAATTCGGAAGGTATCACATTGCATGGCAATAGTCTGTCTCATCTCACTCTTGAGGTCTTCCATCTGGTTAGCAAACTCGTGCTTGGAGAAGGTGGTACTAGCTGAAAGTGGATTCCCCCTACCTCTCTTCTGGGCCACCCTATAATGGTTTCTAAACACGGTCTTTATGTCCTCATAGGGTAGTTGGTAGATGTCCCCTCCAGCCAGCATGTTAAGGGTGTCCAGAAGGTCTTCAGGGACTCCTCGGAGCAGAACCAGCTTTAGAGATTCTGGGTCAAGTGTGCACCTGGCCCGTTTATAACTAAGTTGGAACCTTTCCTCATAATCTTCTAAAGACTCATTGCTTCCCATGGTCATCCGAAAGATTTCTCCCTTGGTTTCCTTGGACCTACAGTAGTCCCGGTATTTGGCATTGAAAGCTTGCTACATCTGAGTCCAAGTGGTGATCCTATTTCCAGGTAACCCCATGAACCAGCGTAATGCTGCATCCTTGAGGGTAGAGGGAAAGAGTTTCAACTTTTGCTCGTCCTCAGCATAGTCGTAAGTTTGACAAAGGACAACAAACTCAAACAGGAAGGTATCAGGGTCTTCAGTAGTCAATCCATGGAAGTGAGGTAAAGCTGAGGGACTTATGTTTTTCATTTTCATGTCTCCATTGGTCTCCTGGATGGGAAAGGCACCTTCTATTCTCTCATCTTCTCTTCTACCATTTTGGTTTTTAGCCATGGCTTCAGATGGAGTTTTCTCTAACTCTTCTTCTGCTATAGGATCTTCGTATATCTCAGGAGGTTCACCTATAGGTTCTTCTAGCTCACTGTCACCAGAGAAGAGAGAAGGTTGACTCAGTGATGTGGTGGGGGTGTTGGGTAAGAATTTTCTGGTTTTATCTCTGTTCCTACGAGGCATGAAATGGAAAGACTTTTGATTGCTTTTGTTTTTTTTTCTTCTGGTACCTGCAAAACTGAAATAGATTGAACTGCAACTAACTATCTTGCTGAAATGAAAATGCGGAATTGAAATGAAAGAAGGAAAGGACTAATCTATTTTGCTCAAATGAAATTGCAGGAATGAAATGCTAGTCTACACTTGCAGAATTGAAATGCTAATCTACGCTTGCAGAATTGAAATTGCGGAATTGAAATGCTAATCTATGAAAGCAGGAAATATCTACTCTACTTTTGCGGAAATGAAATGAAATAAACTACTTAGTAGAAGGTTGTAGTGGAAAATAGAAGAAAAGCAGCAATCACAAATACTCTGACGCTTCCCCGGCAATGGCGCCAAAAAGATGGTGGGCTCCAGTATTGCAGCAATAATGCTGCAACTCCTGGGACTCCCGTCTTTACTTTTATCAACCCGGTAGTTCGTAACAAACTTGGAAGCGACGGTGCTATATGCACAAGTACTAGCTCTTGTCGCAGCTGTCACTTGGTCAGCTGGCACAAGTCCGCTAGGAGCTTAAGCCAACTTCTATGAGCTCTTAGAAGAAGCTTTTTAATTGATGGATGAAAGCTAACTCGAAGGAAGCTAATCTATTTGCGAAAAAAGATTGAAAAGCTGAAGGAAAACGTAAACCCTAGCAAACCCTAATTCTACCAGCTAGTCCTAGTGATGCAAAGGAGAGAATGCAAACTACTGAAAGAGATGCCATTACTTTTATGAAGGTAAAATACATGTGTCTAGACTACCTCTATTTGAAGAAAACATCTTTTTGTATTTTTGATTAAGTCGTCAGTTTCATCATGCATATGCTTTCACTGTTCTTTCACTGTGTAGGGGTGGATCAAGGAGGAGAAATGCTTGGAAGAGGTAGGGAAGGTTCATAGAGGGTCTAAGGAGTCCCTAACACCATTCTAAAGAGTTTCACAAAGTTTGGCTATCAATAAACCTCATTTGTGAGCTTCTACAGGAAGTCTGCAGGGGTTCTACAGGATGTTCAGGAATTTCTACAGGATGTTCAGAAATTTCTACAGGATGTTTAAAAATTGGATTTTGGAGGATGGGTGAGTGAGGGAAGATGCATGAATGGATATGGAGGTAGGATAGGGATCTGAAGTGGCCCAGGGACTGGTGGATGGAGTGGTGAGGAGGTGTAGATGGCTAAATTGGCTCAAAGAAGGCTGAAACAATGATTGCACAAAAAGGTAGGGTTACATGGGCAAGAGGACAGATGTGAGACAAGGAACCTACCTAGGAGATGGAGCAGATGGCTCTGATGAAGCTTAGGTGGATGAAAGAGTGGTACAGATGCTCTGCATTGTATACATTCAACTGAATCAACAAAGTCTTGCAAGTAATCAAAGTCCTAGCTAATCTAATCTAACTAACAATAAAGTGAATGAACAACAACTTTATTTGAAAGAGAACCATGTATATCAACTATGCAATGAAACATTTCAGAGATCTAAACACATAACCAATTTCTGCAAATGAAAACAGTACACTAAGGATTGCATGGTAAAGCAAACTAGCGTTTTTGTTTGGGACAGCACGGTTACTTCAATTCCAGCCCCTGATCCAATAAGGAAGAGGTGAAACCAAAAGTGTTTGTTGACCCTTTTTTTGGAGCCTTTTTCCTGTTATTATCCTACCAATCTATTCTAAACATCTGAAGCATTCTATTCATAAACAGTGACCTAGTTAATCAACACAACTTAATCTGCCTAACAGAAATACGTTTGCAAAAGCACAAAAGGAAAACAACGATGCTTAAGGAAAGATAACAGTACATAAAGGAGACCCTAGGCTCTCAAGTTGGGCCCAACCCTGAGAGCTACGACTCCTATAGAAAACTCAGAGTTGATATGAAATAGGACTGCTTATCATTATCAAAAAATAGTCATCAGTCAAGAGTTATGCCAAAATGGCTACAAGAAAACGAGCTAAAGCTGACAGCACTGTAGTGCAAAAATATGCAATGGTTTCAAAAAAGTCCCTTACGAAGGCTGAGGCCTTATCATTTATACACCACGAGGGCCCTAGCAGGCCTCCTAAATCTGGGGGACTTGGCTGTCCAACTGTTAGTAGACAGTCCCTTTTCCAAAATCTGCTTGGCTTCCTTCAAGATCCAGTTTTGGTGGACTGTGAGCTCAGAGTTTGGGGGTGAAGATCCCAAGGAAGGACTATTTAATGTCATAGACAACCCCCCTATGAATCCTCACCTCAATCTTGGCTGTCTTCTAGCCCATGATTGCTCGGTTTTGCTCCAACATGTGTCAAAAAACCTGAAATAAGCACGTGTTAGCCACCTAGGAAGAGTGACCACCCTTATTCATACAAATGACATAAACATACTAAAAAAATAATGCATAAGCTATGAAAAATGGAGGATTGAACAAGGATTGAACAAGGATAATTAGGCAAAATGAGCCCAATAAGTTACCCAATTTGGGGCTCATCAGGGTGACAAACATTATTGTTGGTCGGGCCAAAGAAAAGATTTAAAGCTAAAGGAATCATTGCTTTCCAGCCTTTATCCAAGTGACGTCCGCACAAAGATTCGGGTCTATTAGATGGACCGAATAATTTCTTTTGGTAACGCTAAGATATTATCTGTAAAGCAGATTCTTGTACATAAAGTAAATCTAACAGATATCATGACTCTCTACACAGTGGATGCTTTTGTACTAAAGCCCACGAGAAAAGACTGCCGAAGAATACTACACTTTGGAGACTTTTGAACAGTAAAGCCCATGGGAAAACTTGTCACAATTTAGCCCTTATGACTGGTTCATATCAAAATATCTTGAGATTCAGAAAACAGTCCAGCTTATATGGCATAATATCCCATGCTTTGGTGTAAATTCATCAGACAATGATGGGCTTGCCCAGCATGATTTGATGTTGTACTTTGGTAAGGACGAGCCATTCCATGTGTTCTCTCATGTATTCTTCTAGGGAATTATTATAAGGGGTGGTTTGATAGGTTGTCCATTCAGTACTGGCCATTTCTTTTACAGTATGATAGACTGGGTGATTACATTCTTTGTTACATTGCATAATACAGGTTTTTTTTTTTTTTTTTTTTCACTTCTGGTTCACGGATACCCGGGTCAATGGGTAGCCGCTACATCCAGGGTTGTTCAACACTGAGTGGACGCACCCGAAGGCATCAACACCCCTCGGCCTATTTACTGACCTAACCCCAAGAGCTTTCGGGATTCGACCCTGTGACCTCCCGTTGGCGAGGCACTTGATTTGACCGATTGAGCTAACTCTTGGGGCTTGCATAATACAGGTTTTACCCATATTTTTACAATATTTTTCATGTTCTACAAGATCCATAATAGTCATGTTCATCCCATAGTCTTTCCACCATTCTCTGACCCATTCACATTGCTGATAACCTTGATAGTGGCCAACTGTGCTAAACTTGATTCCGGTATAATGAGTCTCTGTTTGATCATCAATATTTAAAAATTGCCACCAGAGTTTTTTGTAGTCTGCAAAGTCATAAACAGTGTCAGGAAACATGATATGGGGATCATTTCTGGGCCATCAAGCTGCAGAGTGAACTTTGCCATGACCAGGCTCTCTCCATAGATCTCTGGTCCTATAGATGCAGACATGTCTTCCATATACTCCTATGTCTTTCCCTCCATGATACCAAATAGTAGCAATATCATGAAAATTTTGTTCTAATGCTATTCTTGCTACTTCAGCATTCCTCAT